>OU974081.1:0-717500 GCA_918843875.1 Diadumene lineata | reverse complement strand
AGAAACGCTGACTAGTTTACAATTAAAAATTAAATTGAATAAAGAAAATATGATAATAAGACGATTATAAAAATATGTATAAAACGTGATTGTCCTTTTTTATCGTTAGCGATACCATAATCTCCAATTAAATTAGCCATCAATATTATAAAAATAAACTTGAATAATTAATCATTTTACAACACATTTATGGAGCAAAACTGCATACATTGTACTCTTTTTTGGAGAGAAAATGATTAAGTTTATCAAGAAAAGTGGCGATGATGAAATTAAAATATGATGATGGTGACGATGATGACAATGATGATGATGGTGGCGATGGTGATGATGTTTTTAATGATGGTAATAATGACGCCGATAATAGTAATGCGCAAAAATAATGTCAATGGTAATGATGGTGGTGACAATGATGATGGCGGTAGTGTTGATGATGGTATTGGTGGTGATAATGATGATGGTGATTGTCATGATAGTAATAATTGGATGATTGTGATAATAATGATGGTGATAATGATGATGGTGATGATGATGATGGTGATGATGGTATTGATGATGGTGATAATGATGATGGCGATGATATGCATCATAATGTTGAAGTTGATGATGATTATAAAAACAAAGAACGACCGACGATGATCAAAACTAATGGCAATCAAAAGACAACACGAGAAATCACAATGGCTGAGCTAATACATTCTTCATATGATATGTGCAATTAAACACTTTTCACAGTGCTCCATGTACATAACACATCAATGAAATACGCCCTACTAACCATTAAAAACACTTAAAGAGCTATAAAGCTTCCGGACTGTTCACGAGGTCCAAGATAATGAGCAATTTGAATTTGACTTTCAGCAGTCTGAACAAACACAATGAAATACATAGACTTCTAAGAAAACAAAGATTTTATTTTATACTACTTCGAAAAAAAAATCGCGAAAAATGATTCGCATGTTTGAATTAATTAACAAAATAACATAATAAGTCTCTATAATGTATTTTGATCTTGGAATCCACTTAGCAGAATCAGATGTTTTTTAATGCATAGGATGCAAAGAAATACGGCTTTAAGCTGCCGCCGCCGGGTTGATCTCGTAACTGGACACAGGAATAAATTTGTGATTCCCAGAATGGGTTTTTTTTGTTTTTTGTTGCACTTTCCCAACAATAACCCAAAATAAACCCATTTTGGTAGTCCCAAATTTGAACCCAATGTTGGATTTTATAGCATTTTCCCAACAATAACCCAAAATAAACCCATTTTGGGAATCACGATTTTTTTCCTGTGTGGAGAAGAGCATGCGCAGATTTGCGGTTTTGTTTGAACTACCGACAAAGCCCGGCGACAAAGTAATGTGAAATGTCCTGATTAATAACGTTGCTAATAACAACATATTTATGTTCTTATATAAACTAGAACTTTCTTGTGGAATAGTTTCTGATGCATAAGCTCTATCGAAAATTTTTTACGTAACTGGAAGTTCTCCTATTTAAACTTGAATTACATTTAAGAGTTTTCAAAAACTTTGAATAAAAATCTATGATTTGACAAAAGGTAAGTAAATAAGTAAGTAAGTCAATCAGTCAGTCAGTAAGTAAGTGAGTGAGTAAATAAGTAAGTAAGTAAGTAAGTAAGTAAGTAAGTAAGTAAGTAAGTACGTAAGTAAGTGAGTGAGTAAGGAATAAGTAAATAAGTGAATAAATAAATGAATAAGTAAGTAAGTGAGTGAGTAAATAAGTAAGTAAATAACTAAGTGAGTAAGTAAGTAAATGAGTGAGCTAGTTGCTTTATTAAAGTGTCATGTAGTCTAAATATAGCAGTTATGAACCACTAATTGGGGATACATTACAAATGATTAATAATCTATAAAAATATGTATAATAAACATATTATAAGCTATCTAAACTATAAAAATTAATGCAAAAGCAAAATTATAGATTTATAATATACATGTCATTATACACACAATACTGCAGATGAAAAAAATGTGAAAGCTAACTGGGCGATTATGATATCCAAGCCACGGGAGAATATAGCACAAAAAAGAAGACATCAAAAGTAAAAAAGAAAAAGACGAAACATGAAAAATTACTGAGCGACATTCACTATCTAAACCAAGCACTCAACGTTAAACTATTCAACGCCCTATAACGTAATTGTTTATTGTTAATATCTAAAAATGTATGTGGCTGCGATGTTTGTAATAGTTGCCGTCAGCGTGAGCCACTATGTCTCAAATTAACGATTTTTATCAAGCTTTTATCCTGGGATTATCGATGAAATTTGGTCTTCAATCACACTTTAAGATACTCATTCATCATAATTTGCGTTTAATCATTATAAGTTGAAAAATTGCAAGCGTTACGATATTTGAAAAAAAAACAAGATGTAATATCAAAGCAAATATAAGTCACTTTAAATTAAAGAACACGCAAGCACAGTGTTCGTGGTAACTAAACAAAATACATCGATTTCTTTGAATACAACAGCAACAAAGAGCCAGAAAAGAGAAAAGGGAAGAGAAGAGTAGAGAAGAGAAGATGCAATCTTAATTTTTTTTTAAGTAATCTTCAATAGCGATTCAATTTTGTTTTAAACTGTCCTTTAATGAACATTTTTCATATTGCAAAATAATTCCCAAAATTTGTTAATATTCATTGGTCATACATGTATTTCCTTTCAAATAGCGGAAATAACACAAATTGGTTTTCCTTTTTTGGAAATGAAATAGTAGACTTTCACTTATTCCTTTAAAAAATAAGTAGAATTAAGCGTTGCCAAAGCGTGAAACTATTACTATTATTTCCTTCATTACTTATTTCAATTTTGAAAAATTTACTTTTGCGCAATATGTCAACGTTAGAGAGATGTTGTTATTGAACCTAAGGAAATAACGACAATGTGTTTTGATTTATCATGAACAAAAAAAAAAGCATTTACCGACACCTCTAAAATTCACTACAAAAACGTGTTATAAATGTGCAACTAATTCTCACAAGTACTTCATACAACATTTCAACGTAAATAAAGTATTTTTCAAATGACTTTCGTACCTCAACGGTTGGTGTACCATTTTCCAAATTTCTGATTTGCGCGAAGCGTTTCTTTCCGTTGAATTTCTAACCGAAGAAAAATCCACTGTTTTTTTGGAAAAATAAATTCTCGATTTTTGATCCAATCACGTTATAACCGTAATTTCTCCATTTATGATATTATGATCATAAGACTCGTACAAGAGTCGTGCTCGCATGGAGTGCTTTTTGATGCTGTACTTTTATGGGTCTTTTATTGAACTATAGTTTTGACGTCATACGATATTCAAATAAGCTATCAAATTTCCTATTTCAATTTGGTCGCTATGCATTTTGTATCCTACCAAACCAATTGGGTGAGATTTGACTACAAGGAAATTATGAAAATAACCATTTGAGGTCTTTCAATCCCAATATTGGTAAAATTATCTTAATTTCTTAATTAAAACACGAAAATTAGTTGTGAATGAAATTCAGTGGGTGATTATAACTGAGGGAAATTTTTAAGTTAATTGGCCGTTTTTTCTTCATTTTCTTGTTTCATGCAATACAAAGTCAAAGCAGTTCCACATAATTATTACTTATGGATTTAATTTCGTTTCATTTTCTTTTTTTTTTTTTCATTTTTGGTCTGATTTCTTGGTTGAAGCATATTTCACAAAAATGAACAAAATTGAAAATGACCAACTCCGATTAATTAATGAAAAAAAAACAAAAAGTCAAAAGCACTTTCTGTTCAATAAAACAACATTGGAAGAATCACAACAAAACGACAAAAAATACAAACAATAAAACTAAGAAAACAATATCTGCATTTAAAATTATTATTACTAAATCTAAACTTTTGTTTCTGTTTTGCTTATAATACGTCATCAATCTATTTCAATTCTGTTGACGACCTATATTAGATTTTAATGTTTTAACTAATTCCGTGTTTCTGTCAGTTTTCGATGTCCAACCAATAAATAGATGCGATCGATGATAATCCAAAAACAATTAAACATTTTAGAAAATTGCTATCATGAACATATGAAACAAATTCGTAAAAAATAGTAAGGTGTACTGTATTAAAAAAAATATATTGCAAACTATAATCGAAAACCACCAGATATTTTTCTATATAGTTTAAAACAAAAGAACAACAAATAAGAGAAGGACTCGCTGATTGGTCTTGTAGTACCATCATTATCCTTTTAAATCTATTTTTAGACCTAAGAAACTATTTTAATTAGGAACGTCAGTGAAAAACGTTTTATTTTTCAGTGTTTAATATCCAAATTCAAAAAAAATAAATTCAACAAAATACTATATTTTGTCGACAGTGTAATACGAGATGTCAAATTAGTTGAGCTAAAAATATCTAGACATACATCTTGCCTGGAGTGATGCTTGAAGGATGAAGAACACAAATAGATATGATTTTGTATATCAATGTTGAAATGAAATGAATGATTGTTTGGGTGATCGATGAATGAATGAATGAATGAATGAATGAATGAATGAATGAATGAATGAATGAATGAATGAATGAATGAATGAAAGAATGAATAAATGAATGAATGAATGAATGAATGAATGAATGAATGAATGAATGAATGAATGAATGAATGAATGAAAGAATGAATAAATGAATGAATGAATGAATGAATGAATGAAAAAATGAATGAAAGAATGAATAAATGAATGAATGAATGAATGAAAGAATGAATGAATGAATGAATGAATGAATGAATGAAAAAATGAATAAATGAATGAATGAATGAATGAATAAATGAATGATTGAATGAATGAATGAATAAATGAATGAATGATTGAATGAATGAATGAATGAATGAATGAATGATTGAATGACTTAATGAATGAATTTTTGAATGGATGGACGGACGGATGGACGGACGATTGAAAGAACGAAAAAAAAAACGGTTAGATTGAGATAAATGTGAACTTAGAATCAAATAAACATATATATACATCAATAGATATAAATGGTAATAATGGTATCAAGTTTTTGAAGTTCTATTTTGCTTGAAACAACTGTTATAAAACAGTGTGTCACAAAACTTAAACTTATAAAAGCACAATAAAAACACGTAACGCCTCTATATTTACATTTTAAAAAGCTGGCTAAATAAAAGATATAGATTAGCCCGACCTGACAGTGCACGAGACAATGAATAGAAACACTATAGAGACAGTCAAAAATCTTTCTTTTGCTAGTAATATCTTAAATAATCATAATAATAAAGTTAAATTTACATAGAGCTTCTTCACCGCTGTCCAGTAGCGTGTTTACAAGTTCATTGATAAAAGACTATAACAATAATAGTAAAGAATAGCTTAGACTAAGATAAAACAAATCAGTTGAAAGAAAATCTAAAAATACATGTCTGTTAAACATGAAAACTAACTAAGCTATTAGTCCACGATATCCAAATGCCTCTTTTAGTATAAAAAAGTAATAAAACTATGAGGAACAATAAATCTTTATCTTTATCTTTATTTTTCTATAGAGCTGTTTAAATCGTTCTAAATTGTCACTATTTTTGATATTAAATGGTAAACTGTGATGTGTCGCTGTTTTAGCTACCTCCCGTATAGTCCACAGGTCAAGAGCTGTTTCGATTAAAAGAAACAGTTTCTTTCGGTATATAGAATGGTTAGGAAACCTATCGTTATAATAATGTTGTTGAGTTGTGCGGTTTTGAGGCTGAACCGGTCTTGACCACGCACAGTTTTTTTTAATCTATGTACATCCGAAATTGTGAAATAAGGCGTTAGGTTATTATAGGTAAGAAAAAGTCATTATTAAAATAAATTTTTACAAATTTCGAGCCAGCAGCCAAACGACTGAGTTTGTACTGTATCTCACATGTTCGCCTTGAGCATAGGATAAGTGCGCTATAGAAATAAATAAAGTTTATGTTATCCAACAAAGGCAAAACAAAGTTGTTCACGGTCACTTTTGAAAGAAGTGTAATTTATTACAAAAGATTTTCCCAACCATTTCTTCTATAAATTATTCTTTCGATTAGTGTTTCGACTTTCTCCTATTCCAATAATTACCTCTCTCAGTTAGATTTCGTTACAGGAAATCCTCACGTAGTACTGTAGTAATCACAGCAAAATATGTGCTCAAAGCTGAGAAAAGTTATTATTTACAATAAGGAATTTGATGGGATTAACGATGTGGGAGGGAAATAGCTCATGGCAGTTTGCGAATATTTTACTTTCTGACGCAGTTCACACGTCTACAGCTTCAGTTGAGCCGCTAGTTATATAGTGTATTCTAGTGCGATTTGTCTCTGAGAATTACGCAGTTCTCACAAGTTTAACCGCTATTGTTATAAGTTTCAATGTCGATTTATTTCTGAGTGGGCACAGAGCATGTGCAGTGGATAGGTTGTGATTCGTGCGTGAAACAGGCCTCAATAGTGAAATATACGCAATTTATACAATGTAATTTTCCCGGTATTTTTCTTGGAAATCACCGACGCTCGCACTAGTTGAACCGCTCGTTATGGCACCAAATACAACGACGCATGAGAGTTACTGACACAGTTTTCCCGCTAGTTACGACGGATACTATTTACAACGATTGTTTTCCTTCAAAAGAACTGACGGGTTCACAAAAGCCTAACCACAGGTCCCCCAAGCTCATAGACGCTAAAACGTGTAAAAAACCTGAAGAATATATATCATAAAAGTCTGATAATTTACAAAAAATCAAAGTTTTCGAACCTTGAATTTTACTTTGTGTTTGTCTCTTAAGTATATTATATATAAGATTTTTTTTTCGTTTCTAAATTATGACATATTTTTCAGTTTTTTTTAATTGTTTTGATCCCTATCATCTTGGGAGGCCCGTAGTTCAACCGCTATAGTTCAATTGCTTTCTAACGACTTTTCTCTAAAACCGCTACTGAAGACGAAATGATCACTACTAGGGTCAAATTAAAAGCCTAAGTTAGGTGTTTAGAACACCGCTGTAGTCCAGTAGTTCACACTATTTAAACCGTTGTTTATATCGTTCATTTTTACTAACATCCATCTCTTAGAAATCAACTGACGTCAAGATTTAAATACCCACTATCATGACCAGTACTACTTTGGTATATAATAATACTCACGACTCTACAGCAGCGCACTACACATTAACTTGACCATTCACCAAGCCATTTAATGACAACCATTCGTGTTCATAAAGTGCAAACAATAAATCCGTGAAACCCTAATTAAACAAAAGGAAACAATAGAATTTGCACTAGAAAATTGCTTTTTTTAAATATTATTAAAGTTTCACAGATTAATTGTTTGCACTCTATCCATTTATGCGTTCGTCGATTATTTGGCGCCGTGTTTCGTCGCCCATTCAATGATTGGCCTGCGTATCAGCTCTTGGGGTCCTCGTCCCATTCCCCCTCCTCGTTCCCAACTCCCCTACCCACCCCTCCCGAAGAGCCGATACGCGGGCTATTCGTTGATCCGTTCCCCTATCAGCTTATCATTTTAAACTTCCTTTTAGTCCCTTGATTATTTCAATCCACTTTAGGTTTATAATCTAATTTCCGTACCTTTGTGGATAGAAATATCCTAAACATCGTTGATGTATTTGTTTTCTGTTTCATACTGCAATGACGTCGACGCACTGAGATAAAAACGCATGTTTACCCACCAAAACACGAGGTCATTATCTTAAAGGTTTGCAAACACAGGCACGTGTGTAACCCTAGCTATATCTAAAACGTTCTTTGCTTTGTTCTATATATTATCATAGAACAACTTAATCGCCCGTATTAGATATAACATCACTACTGGCTCACGTAGCGATTGAAACGACAAATGCAATAGAAAATTCGACAAAATTTGCTCCTGCGAAACAGTTCAATCTAAAATGGCCTTGTTTTCAGACATATGATGTGCTAAATAATATTCACGGCTTTTTGGGTGCTATTCCAATATACTGATACCGTCTTTAGAATGTTTTGGTGAATTTTTGAATTCGACCCCGTGCGACGATAGATTGTTGAAGATTGTTTTGTTGTGACGTCATAGTGAATTAGGACAATTGTGTTTGTTTACTAACATTTCCTTAATGGTCTACGAACGAACACCAGTACTTGCACGTGTACGTGTAATGCAAATTCGTTAAACAATGTTTGCATTTGCTTTGTGTATTGCTAAAGTATTTGCTCTCCACTAAACGTATAAGGATGTTCAGATCTTCTTACAAAAACAGCTATAGCACGTGCACGGCTATCGTTGATCTTCGTGGCTCATTGTGAATAATTTTGTTGGTATTTTAATTTGTTACAATAAACGTTCTTATCTACCTGCCTGCATTCACGGTGAGTGTACGTGACGCAAATCTGAAACACTTCCTTTTTCCACATTAACGGGTTAGCTCAGTTGGGAGAGCGTTGGCTGTTAACCGGGAGGCTGCGGCTTCGAACCCTCAGCCGGACCATCACTCAGGGTCTTTAAATAATTCAGAATGTTCTTCGACTTATAATAGTAATGATTTGCGTCTTCTCGGATAAGGACGATAAACTGGAGGTCCCGTCTCGCCACACTACACATTAACCATTAACGGGGAGACGTAAAACAACGACTGAGGACGCAGGTAACGACCATCCTCGGTGATAGGCCTACACTAATACATACTAATTACTAATCAAAACTCATGCTTGTAAAACCGGATTACATTCTATAAATAATAGGAAAATATTGTAAAGCGCATTGAGATTTTGAAATGCGCTATATAAGCACCTACATTACATTACATTACATTACATTACATTACATTACATTACATTACATTACATTACATATTGACGATCACCACAGGTAGCCCAAGCTAGACGTTTGTGACCGTTTGTAGCATTAGAACGACATAAATAAACTGTGATAAAAATTAAAGTCTGTACTTGTGTATTGATATACAACTAACAAGTAAGAATTAATTTCCTAGAATTAACTTCAAATTGCCTGAAATTCAATAGGAAGGCAAATAAAATAACAATACACAAGTACAGACTTTAGTTTCAGTAACATATTTTATTTATTTCGTTCTACTGCTACAAACAGTCACAAACATCTAGCTTGGGCTGCCTGTAGTGATCACAAACTATCTTTTTTTTCACTCGCTCAAATCACAAGGCTGCTTTTCAAAAATATCGACAGTCGATTAGCGCCTGTGTTATGCAAATATATGACGTCGGCCCTCGAACAAGTGTAGTCATATACAGCTATTCTTGAAAAGGTTGTTCAGTTGGAATACTGATTTCTCGAATAACAATGTCATTTGCATGTATCAAGTTCTCAGTTTTCTTGTTTAAGGTTATAACGATACAAATCTGCACATATTAAATAGTTACATATAACTGTTATTTATTTTGTACATTTCGAGTCATATTTTCTTCAAAAAAAATTGAAAAATAAAACATTAGATATGACTTTGTTTTTGACTAAATTATGTTTCAACTGGACAATCATTGTAGGGATAGCTGTGTGTTAAAGATCGTTTAGCTGCTGTTTTTGGTTCAAAAATGTATTCCTTTTATCTTATACCACTAATTAATGACTTCATTGGAAAAGACCATTAGCTGATTAGAAAAGTGATCGGGTGGAGAATCGTCCTTTTTTTCTAGTCGTAAGGGGTTTTCTCGTAGTTTATCAAACTTTATAGCTTACTCCCTTGAAAGGACTGTTTCTAATCTTTCCTGTCATGCAACCGATTTTTCTTCAAACAAACAAACAAACAAACAAACAGACAGACAGACATACAGACAGGCAGACAGACAAGTAAACAAACAAACAAACAGACAGACAGACAGACAGGCAGACAGGCAGACAGACAAGTAAACAAACAAACAAACAAACAGACAGACAGACAGACAGACAAACAAACAAACATATCAGAAATTGCAACTGTTGTTTTTTGGGGGGTATATAGATAGCCAAAAGCGCTGGTATATGTCAACCTCGTCCCCAGGGCCACTCTGTTCGCTCTTTTTTCAAAATGGCGGTCACTCACACATTGACCCTGGTACCGGCTGGTTTGACACGTGACTGTCGGCCATATTGATTTTATTGGTCACGTGATAAAAATCTCCAAAAATCTTGGAGATTTTGATCACGTGTCAAACCAGCCGGTGCCAGGGTCAATGTGTGAGCGACCGCCATTTTGAAAAAAAGAGCGAACAGAGTGGCCCTGGGGACGAGGTTGGGTATATGTCTCTAGAGTTCGTCATCTTTAAACATGCATTAATTTGTCATATATACACTTTCGTCAAATGGTTTCAACTTATTAGTTATATTGGTTAGAACAGGTACCTGTAGGTTCATATTTTATGTTAAAATTGTAAATATAACAAGTAGATTCTAGGTAAAACAAATTAATTATTGTTGTTGTAGATAGAGATGTGAGGGAAAAGGTTTAAATTTGTAAAATTAGAAAGTAGGTTATTAAAAATTCATGTCATCTAAGTGTTGGCGCGCTTTCAAGCATCATACTTTTCAATATATTTTAATCCTTTCAACTATACATTAGGTACAAAAACTCAATCCAACCACAATAAAGAAGATCTCTCACTATGAATTAGAAAACATAATTTGGTACAAGACAGTTTTCACCGTTATTAAATTAGCTTAATGAAAGATGTCCCAAGGTTATATTAAAATTCAACAAGATTTAACACGAAAAAAGGCCAAACTCAAAAACAAAAACAATATGATTTACATAAATGAGTATTCTTAGGAAAATAAAAAGTTTTTTAATTCCATACATGTTTCGGCGTGACCGCCATGATCAAAACTTGTTATTTTCCTAAGAATTATTTCAGATAAATGAGTATTTTACTTGAAGCAATCACAAACATTTTAATAGCGGGATCCAAACTATTTTTTAAACGCACCGTTTTGTGAAAAAAAAAAAAAAAAAAAAAACTTGTCCTTTTTTCTAAAGCCAATTTACATAACATTATAAATTTACGTCTCAAACTCGTTAGAATTATACATAAATACTGAATTTTTCAATTAACTTTCTGGACTTGTTCTTTTTGGTTTTCAACCTTCGTGAACTCGTATCGTAAAAAAAAAATACTGCGTCACGTTTAACATTCTGTTACGCAATAATACAACATTTTAAAGGTCTTTTCGGAGAAGATTCGTAATTTCAAAAAAAAAAAAAAAAAAAAAAAAACTTTAGAGAGAGTATGACCTATATTCCTCTATTGGTATATAATCGAGAGGCAGTGCCTTATTTTTTTTAGTCCGACGCAAATAACGAAAAAAGTCAATTGAAAAATCGTGAAAAAAAGTTAAACAAATCATAGGTGAAGGCAAACGTTTGTGTGCAGTTTGAAATAAAACTAGTTAGTTATTATTCCATCTCGTAGATTGCCTAGAAAAAACTTCCCAAAATATTCCCATAATAATTGTACAAAGCGAAAAAAAACTATAATCTGCAACTCAAGTCTTTGTGTATATATAAGTTTATCAGCATATCATGTCTATATTTAAAGATATATAACAAAGTACCACTTACTTAAAAGTAGGCAGGCAAACGCGTCGACTGATCTTGGAAGACAGATAATACTTAAATCTCGACATTCCCCACAGGATTTGAAAGGCAAATCTTGAAGTTTACTTGAATTTCTTTGTCTGTGTTAACTTCTTAAGTTAAGTTAAAAACTGTTGGTTTTTCGTATTCATTTCGTTGCGAAGACGTCGATTATGGTGGTGAATGTCAATAATTCTATCATCAAATCTCAATATATATATATGTGTGTCAAGTATTCCTCGATTTAAAGTGGCACTTGTAGTAAAGATTTCAGATTGGAATCTGGTTTATTTTTATTCTTTTTCTCTTTTCATTGGGATTCATATTCAGCGGATAACGCATGGATTTAAAGTGAAAATCTTGTTTCATTTGGTGCTTAATTCAATCTATTCACTCACTCAAATCTTAACAAATCTCTCTCTTAGGCTCCAATTCTACAACTTTTATCCATACATTAAAGGTAGATGTTTGTCGCACCAATGTCTTTTTTCCTCAAAAAAGCGAGCTTGATCTCATCTTCAATATTAAGTATAAAAAAAACAAATTAATAAACCAAAGTGTAAAATCAGTTTTTTCTTTGTAACTTCAGTTCGGTTATTCCAATTTGTTCCCAGAACGAGATTTGACGTGATATTTATGTCAATTCAGTCTCTACTGCAATATTTCTCGGTGTTCGATGCTTGCCTCAAAGTCGTCGACGTCAGTTAATAAGCCATACAGCAGCAAATCCAGAAGTTGAAGCCAAAGTCTTGAAAGATTATTGTTTTCCACTTTTTGTGAGAATGATTTCATTATGGTGAGAACATGGATCGTTATTTGTCGTCAATAACATTTGATTGTTGTAATGTCTCTCAACTTAATTCCATATCAAATTCAACAACATTTTAGTGAATATTATTTTTCCCAGTTCTCGTCGCAGCTGAATAGCGCTGTCTTCAAAATTTCGAGAGAAAACTGTGCTCTTTTCTGTTTCTTTCCAAATATCTGGTTTTCTAAGACGAAGATGAAAATCACAGTTGATTCAGTTTACTGGACTGAGTCAACTGTCTTTTCGCCCTCGTTTTTTCCACGGCAACCTTTTATACCAAAACTTACAAACAATATCATAAAATGTACTTCCACAAACTCCTTTCCAGAAAGTCCCAGTCGCATTACTTATCAATTTCCACACCGATTCAAAAATTCGTATTTTGTCTTTTTATGGAGTTCTCACGCAATGTTTATAGCCATGAAGTGGCTAATTGCTGATTGGCTAATCGAGGGCGATAAAATGGCTTTGTAATTTGTAAAGATTTGAACTGAGATTGAAGTAAGAGCTATAGTTTTTGAATGACTGATATATATATAGATTGCGCAGAAAGTGTCTATTGATTTGAGATTCAGATCGCGAAGAATGAATAACTTGCGCATTGTTGATTCGAACGTTAAATCTGGCCAATTTCAACTACACCCTCACGAGTTTAAGATTGGATAATTGTCGACACTTTAAGCAGAAAAGTGACTTGCAATTATCGAGAGTACGGTGGGTGCTCAGCTCTTGGCCCTTCAGATGTAAGAAGTGGTAAATTGAAAATACTGATTTACAGATTGGGTAGAAAGAGCATATTGTAATTAAAGCGATAAGCATATTGTTTGGAAAACTGACTTGAAATTACTGATTTTTAGATTGTACTAAGAAATAGAATCGAAATATACGGATTTGCAGATTGGATAAAAGGAGAACGTGTAACATCTGATACTCAGACAGGCTGTAAGAGTGGATTGAAATTACTGACTGTTAGATTCAGTATAGTATTGTCATACAGATACCAAGGAAAGTGCATTGAAATTTAATTGATAGATTGCGCAGAAAGTAACTTGAATTATAATTGATGGAAACATTGATTATAAAAGTCTGATTTCAATCTAGATTTCACAGCCTCACAAGAGCAGAAGCAAGCCTTCCACTTTTATTTAAAGACTGGCTATAAAAAAAAATTAAAAAAAATTAAAAAAAAAGAAAAAATACAAAATACAAAAAGGTTGAAAATAAAAATGTTGAAATAGCAGTGAGGGTGAGGGTCATGCTTAATCTAAAAAATATACGATAGGCGATTCAGTTTCAAGAAGCCGAAGTTCATAAAATGTCGAAAATGATTAGTAAGAAAATAAATAAAAGATTGCAATTTGAATCACAGTGAAGGTTCATGACGTTTCGAACGTTAGTGCTTCGTTGGAGTAAGTGTTTGCGCTTCTTCAAAGCACATTCGTCATGGGCTTGTTCAGGACGACACTGATCCACCCGATAAATCCTCTTCCAGCTGAAATAAAAATCGGACAGACAAAATCTATGCAGTGGATAACTTTACTTATGCTATGTACAAACGACCCCAGACTTTGAACATTGCTGATTTACACGGTGCGATTTGTAGTATACGACTAGTTGTGAGGTTCAAAACCATTCTAAGACATGTTTTAGAGCGCGTGCGACTAGTTTTAGAAGTTACGACTAGTCGAATACTACAAATCACGCGCGACAAATCGCACCGTGTAAATCGGGCTTAATAGAACATTTCTTTAACTGTTCAGTGCGCAATATCAAAGGCGACATTATCGTGAAAACTGAAAAACAATATTGAAATCAAATTGTGTATAACTACGGAACTACATTGAGGTGAACCACAACACTATGTTAATGCGAACATAGCAAGTAGTGATTAGGTGTCACAGATAGGATCGTTGGCGTTCATGTGCATATGAACATTTGATTTACATGTGGTAAAACTAACAACTTGTAATTTGAATTAATGGCACAGATTCAAAAATAAGTCACATCACACATAATGGTCACAATTTGTCGAGGCTTTTTGGAGATTAGACGAAATGTGTTAAGTGGCTAGAACACGCGTTTGCTGGTTTAACGTGAATACATTATATACATTTTCAACACGATTAAACTAAGTTGCGAATAGAAGACAGTAACTAACGTCTCTAAGTTATTGATTTACAGATTTCTAGAATGGTAGTTGTAGGGTTCGTACTCATTTGAACTCGCGAAAACATTTTTTTTCTTCCCACGGACTTTTTCATTATTTTCCACTACCAATAACTATCAAAAATAATCACCGATTTATTTTTTCTATCTAACCGTCATTTTGTGTCGGCCATGATAGTGTAACTCTAGGGTAATCAGGTTGAGCATTGTTTTCAATGACTTTCCATGAACCTAAACATAACGCCATGACTTTTAAGACCTGGAAAATGAAAATACGAACTCCCATGATTTTCCAGGATTTCCGCTGCCTCGCCTCATATAAACAGGCCCTAAGATATAAAAATGTCTTATGAAAAATGGCTTGGATAAGCTCGTTAAAGTTGATGTAATTTTGTACATTTACACCTAGAAGCGAAGTTGCGAATGAAAAATTGCTTTTGTCTTTAAAGTTTGTTGTATTGCAGCCTGCTATTTCATAACTTCACTGTTTCAATTTCAATAAATTTCAGAAGGCTAGGATACATCACTGATTATGTGATACTGAAATTTCTATTTCGTATTTTTTCGTTTCATTTTCAATCGGGAATTTTCATGTTTCGCCGTTAATATTTGAGTTTTTTTAATATCGTTGGTGTCTACAGATATCTAAATTGAATCATTTCATTCCGTATGTTGTTCTTCATAATTGCAGGGGGAAAAAAGCTGTTTCACAGCATGACGGAAAACGGAAAACAATGAGCAATTGGATTTATTGCGGAAACTAGCGTTCAAGCTGGTGTGAGTTCCTCAGAAAAAGACAAAAGACAACGCACAATAAGAATAGAATATAGCGGGGACAATTATTATGTGTGTTTCTATGAAAATTATTGAAATCAAAATGTACGATAAGTGGTAGTTAAATTAGACAAGTGTGGATTACGTCAATGTTTCTAGAAAACAAGTGAAGTAAAAATGTACGATAACTATCGGTTAAACTAGTGTGGACTGCTCAGTGTTTCTGCATGATAAAACAATTGGAGGAAAATTGTACGATAACTAGCGGTTAAACTAGTGTGGATTAAGTCAGTGTTTCTAGAAAACAAGTGGAATAAAAATGTACGATAACTAGCGGTTAAACTAGACGATTGGACTGCGTCAGCATTGGAATAAAAATGTACGATAACTAGCGGTTTAACTAGTGTGAACTGTATAAGTGTTTCTAAGAAAACAATTGTAGTAAAAATGTACGTTAGTGGTTAAACTAGTGTGGAGTACGTCGGTGTTTCTAGAAAACAAGGGAAGAGGACACGTACAATTACAAGCGGTTAGACTGGACTAGCGTGCACTAAGATCTGAGATAATATCAACTAGTGTAGACGTATATCACCGGTCGTGACACGCGTCCAATAATGCAGTCGTTCTTCCACAGTTCCCCCGTTTACTGTTTAGCTATATAGCTTATGACAAGAACACAGTTTGAACTGTATAAAAAAATATAATGTCTGTAGAATATTTATTCGAACTTTTAAATGACAAAAATGCGAATAAATGGAGTTATAACCTTTGAAGTCGCGTTATTTTCGAGTAAAAGTGCATGGTACTCAAATCGCGCGGTCAAAACACCACGTGACCGAGTGTGTTACGTCATCTTGTTTGTTGGAACAAATCTGTGTTAGAAAATTCAGGACAAACGGAGTAAGATATGCAGTCTTACAGTTGTTAATTGAAAAGTGAAAATGGTACGGCTAGCAGTCGAACCCACGCCCCACAAATGACTGCACAATGTTTGTTTTTCAGATTAAATTGAAAGGATAAACTATGTCGAAATATCGACCAAGCCCCATCTGAAATCCATGCTCTGTTCGATAATACCGATATCAATTAGCGATGTCTTCTTTTTGTCTCCTAGTCTAAAAGCAACGTCTATATAAATCAAAGCACCCTTGGGGTAATCAAGATGTCTTGACTCTCACACTTAAAACAAACAGTTCGAGAATAATTAAAACGTCCACTGTGTTTATAGGTATCAAGAAATCAATGAACAAACGAACACAAAATGGAATGGATTGGCCATACACAACCCATTGCAGGGGAGCATCCTGGTTTTTTTCCCGGAGGGGGTACAGCTTTGGGGGATGACGTCACATATAATTCTTTTCAGAATGTTAGTGAAAATCTGTTATTGATCGTATTAGCTCAGAGGGGGAGTGTGCGTACCCTGATTACCTAAGCAAAATGTCATCACGATTTTTCTTAGAAAGACATTTTAATGAGAATTTATAGATTAATCTAAAAATGGATAGAAAGCTGTATGGTCCCGTGCCCGTTTTCGAGATAAAAATTTGTGAACGGAACCATGTTTTGAGAGTTTTGAACAACAAATGGGGAAAAATGCATTTTTCACAAAAAAAAAAACATTATTACTCAAAAACTAATAAAGCTATCGACGTAATTTTTACAGACAATCTCAACCAGACATTATTTTACACAAATATGGGAAAATAAATTATACATGTTTTAAAATTTTGTCAAAATTTTGTTGTTGTTCTAAAGTGGTCAGGAACCTTAAATGCACAGTGGATAGTTTCGATATTTGTTTTTTGATACCACGTATATTATCACGATAGATGCGAAATCACAACTCAATATCTGTATGATCCAGTGCACAATCAAAGTGATTAATTAGGTAACTAGCGATGTATCTAGTGTGAGCTGCGTCGGTGTTTCTAATCAAACACTTGTTGTAAAAATATAAGTTATACACACCGTAAAAAGAAGAGAGTACTTACTGACGTTTCGGACGTTAGTCCTTTCGCGGAGTAAACTAAACTAAAAGTATGGTCCGAAACGTCAGTAAGTACTCTCATCTTTTTACGATGTATAACTTAGATTTTTACCACAACTGATTATTGAATAGATTAACACATTCTGATTAGTGTGCGATAGAACATGTGAAAGAAAGCTACTGTGTGGATCAATTAGCGAATAATTTCACTGAAGGACGAAAGGAAAGAACATGAATGAATGAACGAATGAATGATTGGACAAATGAATGAATGAATATATGAATAAATGAATGAATGAATGATGAACGAGCGAACGAATGAACAAACGAACGAACGAACCAACGAACGAACGAATGAAAGGAAAAATACATATGAATAAATACATTTATTATGATTTTTTGATTAGAACTAAATATTTCGTTTTGGGGTTGAATTCAATTATTTACACGTCTGCTTAACATATTGTAGAAAACATAAGTCTATTATCGGTCTTAATATTGAAAACAAGTCTATTCATAGTATTTGATTAGCATACGAGTACTATTTATAAATAATGTCGTTATACATACTATACTAAAAACATAGTCTAGTTGAGATAGCAGCTGTGGTAGCTACTACGACGGATGTTCTGTTAGTTCAATGCACTTATAAACCAACGTTGGTAATTGTGAGGTACAAAAAGCTTATAAATAAGGAATTATTTTTCACAGAGAGATATTTTACAATTAACTCTTGACATGCATTAGCCCTCCATTCGATACGTGGTGGCGATGGCGCCTTAAAACTGATTGTATTGTCAACATATGCTTCCAAGGTGCAAAAATATCCGAAAAGTCACGAATTTCCATCTGTGCGTGTTTCAAGGAACTCTTAAGGTTTCCAAGGAAATAAACAACAAGGACGCCGCATGCAGTTAATGAGTGCGAGAGATTCTCGGTTTCTTCACGCCCTTCTTTCAAATTCTTTGTACTTTATACTTGCCGCCGCACACCATGAGCAATCAGCCTCGTGAGAACCTCTCCTCACTAGCTCGCAAGCAAAAAACACTCACAGTGAGAGGATCGAATTCGTCATTTTTCACATTTCGCAAGGCGCTGCGACAGTTTTCTATCGCGATTCAAAAAGCGTCAAAACGCCTCGCGACAGGTGAAAAATGAGGAATTTGATCCGCATACAGTGAGTTTTCGCTGGCGAGCCAGCGAGGAAAAGTGCTCGCGAGGCAGATGCTCATTGTGTACGGCAGCATTAAGAACAAGGATGGCACAGTACAATGTGCACTCGTCTGTGCGCAAGAATTCACAGTTCGCTTCTCTTTACTCTGTGTAGCTTGTAGTAGCTTACAATTCCCCACTGCAAAAACGAGTAGGGACCTGGGACTAGAATGGCCGAGTAGGTCTGGACAGACCTTTTGGGTGGACAGAAACAAAATCCAATATGGCGTCTATAAAAATAAGTAACCCATGCGCTCAAAAACTACAAATATTTTTAATTAATCTGGCATCCCAGGAGCCTCATTACTTTAAGAAACATCTTTCTAATGCTGTTCAGTTAAAACGCTGGTCGACATGTGGAGGATCCTGTTGTACTTCGAAGTAAATGAGCAAATTTCATGACAAGATACTAAGGTTGTTTTGGTTGTCCTTGATCGATGAATTTTATAAGTTCCAATTGTATTTTCGATGCTAAACTACCGCAGTAAAGTTAAATTACTTATTTATCGATGTCTTCGTTTGATTTTTAGAGTTAAAGACTAAAAAATGTCTCAGGAATTAGACAAATAATAATGGATCATAAGATCGAACGCGTGATGGCTGCCGATACGATGGTGGAGTTAATCTCGTTGAAAAAGTTTAACTTTTAGCAACTCCAAATTAAACTTGTGAATAATATATACTGTGAATCAAATTTTATTGATTTCAAAGGATGTGCATGTTCCATATAGATAGTCTTCGCTCGATCTGCCTTTTTTTTGCAAGAAGGCATGGACGCCAACTTCGACATGGATAAGTTCTTATTTGTCTAATCCGTTAAGACTGTATGTAGTCTTTAACGGCAAAATTCAAACCAAGACTTCGATAAATACATAATGCCACTTTTCTTTTTGGTTTAGCAGCAAAAATATGATCGCAAGTTTAAAGATTTTTCGCTCGAGGACAACAAAACAACCGTAGTACCCTGTCATGCATTTGTCAGTAATTTTCTTCGAAGTATAGGCTCCTCTACATGTCGACCAGCGTTTTAACTGAACAGCTTTACAAAGTTTAGGTGTTTTTTTGAGGTACTGAGGCGCTTGGGATGTCAGATTTGTGAAACTGGTCGTAGTTTTTGAGCTCATGAGTTTCTTTTTTCTATATAGACGCCATACTGGATTGTGTTTCTGTCCACCCAAGAGGTCTGTCCAGGCCTACTCGGCCATTCTAGCCCCAGGTCCCTACTCGTTTTTGCAGTGGACAATAGCATATAGAGAATTTGTCTGCGCATGTCAGAAAATTTTAGCCCGCGGTCATGTTTACATTTTTTTCTACGACCGGGGAACTTTTGAGTTCCAATTGCAATCTTAGTGATCTTCAATTTAGGAAAATATAAATGGATACTTAAAGTCTATCACTTTGTAAGGTGCTGTGACTAAGTCAAGCAAATGTGGAGGTTTTTGATCTCAAAATATTTTTGAGCAAAAGTCCGCAAAACGAAGAAGAAAACACAAACCCACTGCATTCGTATTAGGACTGCTGCCAAAATAAAAGAAGTAGCAGAAAACTTTTTCCACAGATTACCAATCAAAGGTCAAGGGAATTGTGTGGTACAAAATGATTTCTTATTGAGGATCGATTTTGTGGAGTGATGAGCAGAATATTTGCGCATTTTGCAAGTTTTGGTCAACTTTCCTTCTTGATAAGCGGTATGTTTGAGGGGCTGCGCCGAAGCTAAATATAACTGATGCGAGTCGTCAACCCACATTCTACATCACAGCATTGTTATTTCAGTTTTTAAGAAAGATTGGCCAAAATGTGATATTGCGATATTTGTTGACGCCATGGTTGTGTTTCTCCTCTCAAGCAATTTCGACTGATTGGAATACCGAACCTGAAATTAGGTTAGAATGATCTTGATTAATCCAAATAATTGTGAAAACACAGATGAACCACCAAATTTTGTAAATTTCTGGTCAGGCTTTTGTTGATATACTTCTATCTTCACTAAATATAAACTTTAACTCAAGCACGGAGAAGATTTGTCAGTCTTACTCTATGGTCAATTTTTTCGCATAAATTTGAAGAAAAGTCGAGCTTAAATGTTATGCGCCGCTAAGTTTTTCCTTGGTATGCTTTCTTTAATAATCGTAGATTAGTATTATACTTTTGGTTTTCGACAGAGTATTGGCCAAAATCTTTGATCGGCAGTCAAAGACGACCTAGTCTTGTTGTGAAAGCGGCCATATTGCAGAATCTTGCAGATACTTCATGGTTATAAACAAACAAATTGTTATGCTAATGTCCAATAAGAACTATAATAAGCCGTACGGAAATAACGGCCAATCACTGTATGGTTGGAACAGAGACTTTCGTCACCTGAAGTATCGCTTTTGTGAATTGGGATTAAGGGGGATTTAGAAGGTATTTTTCTTTCGCGTGATTATTGCGGCTTCTACCATTAACTTACGACATGCGCAGACAAATTCTCTATATGCTGCTTACAATATAAACGTATAAACGAACACTGAAAAAACGACTTATTTTTACTTTGTGAAGCTTATCTACAAATCAAACAACGTGAGTTCACATATGATCCCGAAGAAAAACACTTTTGACACTGGTTTTGAAGGTTGTACAAAGTCCTTTATAAACCAAACCATAGTCTAATGGGACAAGTAAAACAGTTAATTTTCATTCCAGGTCTGGAATTTTAACTAACCCATAATGTCAACCATTTTGATTCCACTCCAGATGCAATTAAAGTCCACTTTCGCATTGCCCTGAATACTGTTATATCAATCCCAGAATTCCTCTCCAACAAATAAAGTTCGCATTGATTGTCGTGTGTTAGTAACCGACGATTGCGTTACACGTCACGCATGCTTCTTGCTACCCTTGTTGTCACGTAAATTTTGTCCGCATCAACACAGAAAACCTTAGCATGTCCTAAACTACCGGAATAGTACGTACAAAATTCTTAATTTATTTGACTTGGGCCGTAATCGTGAGTAGAAATTTTGCGTGACGTTAATATTTCTTAAAGGAAATTATCTATGTTCACGCACTCCACTTTCCAAGACAGAATACTATTTGTCAAAGCTCCAGTTAAAAGAAATGTTCGACGTAAATCTCTATCCACAATGCTGTGCAATGTAATGGTCACTGTGGAGATTGCGTGACTGGCGTCAACCAGAACAAGAATGCGTGACAATATAAGTGTCACGATATTATTCATTGTGCAATCGAGTCTATCACTAGCTGCTTGCCCACGACCATCCAACTTTAATAACGTCCAGGATGACAGCAACAAACAAAACAAAAATCCCAATTTTCATCCATATTGGTGTAGTCGAAACAATTGCGTTTTTCGTTGTCACGCAATCTGGCGCCTTAACTCCGCTGACCACTCCCTTGGGTAAAGGTTCAACTAATCCAGGGGATAGTACGTCGGAATCTTTGTTAACGGTTGCTTTTAAGAAGTGTTTACCTGTAGAAGTGATCTTAGCTTGAACTATTTTACCCATGAAGTCACCCTCGTCTTTTCTTACCAGAACCTAAAAATTACAAACACATTCGTTGGGCTTCCTCTGTAGAAAGGGACAAAACGAAAAAGAATCACAAAGACAGGGCGAAAAAGAAGTGAAATGGTGATGAGTATGATGATGATAACGATAATGATGATGATGGAATTGATGATAGTGATGATGATAGTGATGATGATGATAGTGATGATGATGATAGTGATGATGATAGTGATGATGATAGAGATGATAGCGATAATGATGGCGATGTTAATAGTGATGATGGTGAGAGTGCAAGCAAAAGAAGGAGAACGACAAGTCTCACCTGATCATAAGACTTGTTGTGTCCAACATAGTGAATGCCATCATGAGATTCTTCTGTAATCAAAACATCCTGAAGCCAGCCAACCTGAAAGACACATGTGTAACTTGATAAACATAATGAACGTTTTGATTTTGTCTTTTATACACCGTGAACAGGAGGAGTTTATATTCATATCAAGCTATGACAATCTTACAGCAAGCTCCAAAAATTGATTGACAGTCTATGAAAGACTATTTAAAATATCAGAATAAATCAAAGTTTTGAAATGGTGAATACCTAGAACAATGAGAGAGTTAAAAACAACAGGGTTTCACCAAGTTGAGTTTTCAAGGATGGGACATCACATGCTTACTTCCAGTTCTAACATTATATGCGATTATTATTGTTTTGTCTTTTCTCTGCTGATCAACTCACCTTGTTGTCATAAGTGGTATATGAATGGAAAAGCTTCGAGACTTCACGGGTTCTTTTCTTGACCTGTTAATTACACAAATGCATCACCCATGATAACCAGCACATCACTTAACATTTCATGATAGCCATGTTGCGTGACACAGCACTTAACATTTCATGATAGCCATGTTGCGTGACACACCACTTTACATTTCATGATAACCATGTTGCGTGACACACCACTTTACATTTCATTGCAAAACACATTTATGTGCAACACTGCTACATGACATTATTTTTCGTGATAATGTACATGTATATTGCGTGACAACATATTGCGTGAATATTGCATGACAAAGTACCATTTTTTGTGACACGGTATATTACATGACAAAGAATTACTTGATACTGCATTGTTAAGATAGTATTGTGTGACAAAGTATCATGTGAATATTGCATGACAAAGTACCATTTTTCATGATACTGTACAGTATATTGTGTGACAGATTGCTTGATACTGCATTGTATTGTGTGACAATGTACATGTATTTTGTGAATATTGCATGACAAAGCTGTGCATTACAGAGAAAAGTGAGATAATGTTTGAGTGACATACATGTACATGTAGTATTGTGTGACAGATTGCTTGATACTGCATTGTATTGTGTGACAACACACATGTATTGTGTGAATATTGCATGACAAAGCTGCATGTTACATAGTACTGTGAAATAACGTTTGAGTGACATGGAGTATTGTGTGACACATCCATAATATTTTTGACAGTGTCACACAACATTGTGTTACAGTACCTCTTCAGTTGGAAGTCTTTTCATTCTAGCAGCAGGCGTCCCAGGTCTAGGATAGAACTGATTGATAAATAAACTAGGGAACCTGTACTTCTCCACTAGGTCCATCGTCTTCTGAAAATCCTCCGGTGTCTCGGTTGGAAATCCACAGATGAGATCTGTTGCAATAGTGAGATTGGGAACCCTGTGTACAAGAGCAATTATTGATAGGTTCACATCAAGGATTAATCTTTAATCTTTTTCTGTAGTTTTTTTTCCTTTGTTTTTTCTTTAATGTAAATTGTTGTAAGTCTTTATAGCATTTCATGTTGTACATGCGTTTCTGGGAATCCTTAACCGCTTTAAGTAATGTATCAGAGAAAAGGAGAAAAAACAAATGTGTGTTGATAGATGTGTAACACTCCAACAATATTGTGCATCAACTATTGGGGAAGACATTTCAATTTGATAAGGTTTCAGCCCCCACATTTCTAATCTTAGATACATGTATCTTAATTACCTTTCCCGTAAGAAGTCAACAATATGATGGAAATCTTTAGCAAAGTACTCTCTCTTCATGTCAGACAGGACATCATCTGAACCACTTTGTACTGGACAGTGAAGAAAAGAGTATACTTTGGGGTTGTTGAGTATCTTGGCCATTTCCTACACATTGACAAGAGACTGAGTGACAACCAGCATGAGACATGTTGATTGGACAATAAAATCATCATCATCATCACTATCTTCATCATCATTATGATCATCATCACCACCACTATCATCATCATTATGATCATCATCACCACCACCATCATCACCACCATTAATCATCACCAACACCATCACCGCCGCTATCACCATCACCACCACCATCACCCCACGATCATCATCATCACTATCATCATCATCATCACTATCTTCATTACAACCATCACCACCACCATCAGCATCATTAATACAAGTATTCCCAACACCACCATCATCGTCACCATCATCATCAGCATCATCAATACAAGTATTCCCAACACCACCATTGTCATCATCTTCTCTTTAACAAAGTCAGTTTTGTATAGGTAGGAAAAAGGAACCAATAACACAGTCTGTAAAACCATCAAGGAATCAAACATTTTCCCACTTCGGTGAAAACAACAGAGTTTTGAACTGTACTCACTGCTAGATGCTCCAGTATATATGGCGGGTTTGTCATACCAATTCGCAGGCGGCCACCGTCAGGTATGACATCAATCAGTTGCCATAGTAATGATGGCAGTGATTCACCAATATCGCGACCATATGCACCAGTGTCTTCAGATGTTAGCCATATCTCCACTACACCCTCTAAAACAACACATAATATTGGTTTAATGAGAGGGCAGCATACTAGGTAATAATAACTAGTTGAAATGAAGACTGCACATGACTTTCAAAAATGGCAGCCACTGATTAGCAGATTTTTGTTAAAAATAGTTTTGTTGAAGGAAATATTTTTAAATAATACATATCAAAGCTAGAGTGCATGCACTGAAAGTGTGCAAGAGTTATCACTATTGTAGTAAATAGCACTAATTAAACAAAAGAAAACAATAAAATCAGCATGAAATAGCACTATTTAGTGGTATTTATGTTGCACACTTTTAGTGTGTGCACTCTAATAATAAGTTCTGAAAGTTTCACAGAAAAGGTAAATTTCTCCCAAAGTTATAGGAGTTTGAAAAGGTTAAAAAACACCATACAAATCCTTGTACATGTATTTTCATTCCTTCATAACATCATAAGTCAAAATAATAAGTACCTATTTATGTCATTATTATATTATTGTATAGACAATTTCCTTAATGATAGTGGAATTGATACTATTAATGAGCTAAGATCTTGCATGAAGGACAGAGAGATCTGGCGCTCACACAGAATAACATTGGGGCATCCGCGAGTGTAAGTGAGTAAGTGTATATTTACCATCAAAAGCTTGTTTGGCTCTTGCTACAATTTCTTCTGGAGGGTAGCTACCTAGTTCACCTCTTGCATGCTTCGTCTTGCAGTATGTGCACTGATTGAGACAACTAAATAAAACACATACATGTACTGAGTAATAGATACATGCTTGGTTTTACAGTATATATGTACTTGCAGTAATTGCTTGCATGAACACAAAAACTGAATGAATGGATGAATAAATGAATGGATGAATGAATGGATGAATGAATGAATGAATGAATGAATGTATGTATGTATGTATGTATGTATGTATAAATAAATGAATGAATGAATGAATGAATGAATGAATGAATGAATGAATGAATGAATGAATGAATGTGCATTTACTTATTCATTGAATTTGAATTTATTGGTCAATATTGCATATTACAATTTTGTTTTTAAACTAATAAAAGACTAATTGAAACTAATAATGCAAATGTTAGAATGAATGAATGAATGAATGAATGAGTGAATGAATGAAAAATTAACTACATGTAATTAATTAATGAATAAAAAAATATATCAATCAATCAATCAATGTCTAACTAACTGACTGAATGAATGAATGCATAAACGAATTTGTAAACAAATCAGCAAACAAGCAAACAAACTGCTACCTATTTTATCTCTTTCCTTACCCAGTATTAACAGCAATAATTTCCACCAATGGGTTCTTTCTTATTTTTGGTAAATCAAGAGCAGCTCCTCCTGACTTCCTGCCATCCTTCTTCTTCTGTCCAAACAGACGAACAGTATGGCCTATCAGCAAATTATATATAGATAACAATGCATGGTTATGCGATAATAATAATAATAATAATATAATAATAGATAATAATACATGGTTATTCAATAATAATAATATGATAATAATAATAATAATAATAGATAATAATAATAATAATAGATAATAATAGATAATAAAACATGACTGACCCTGATATATGGTAGTGCAATCATTAAAACATAAAATACTGTAATAATTCTAGACAAGAGCATAAATCATAATAAATTGTCAAGCATAATTTTTTACCTTTTAGTGTTTCCTCCACCACCTCTACAACCCTGTCAATTTGCTGGACCTAAAACCAATGAAACAAATGAATGAATAAATGAGGGAATGAATGAATGGACAGATAAGCAAATGAATGAATGAATGGATACATAAATGAATGAATAAATGAATGAATGAGAAAATAAGAAAATTAATGGCTAACTGAATGTATAAATGAGTGAATGAATGAATGAATAAATGAATTTATGAATGAATGAATGAATGAATGAATGAATGAATGAATGAATGAATGAATGAATGAATGAATGAATGAATGAATGAATGAATGAATGAATGAATGAATGAATGAATGAATGAATGAATGAATGAATGAATGAATGAATGAATGAATGAGTTAATAAATTAATTAATCAATTAATTAACAGGCTGACACTTACCCCCACTACACTAACACCCTGTAAAGAGTCATGTTTTGGCTGTCCCTGCGGCACACAACCAGCCACTACAAGGTATCTATTTTCTTCTTTGGCTTTCTTGATTGCATTCCTAAACCCATCTTCAGCTGGGCTCTTGACAGTACAGCTGTTCAAAAGCCACAAGTCAGCTGCACCTTGGTCATCTAGAACAGATAGTAAGACCATTGTGTTACAATAAAGTTTGTTTGCAGTGACTCTGGTCCATATATATACCACGGGCTCTTTCTCAGTGTATAAAACATTGAAAAAAACGATGTATATTGCGTTGTATTGTATATTTGTATAACATTATATTAATTAATTGCATTGTAGTTGTTGTACAGATGTATATACAAAAAAGAGCAGCCCCACGTAACTTAAACAACAACTGCAACAATCCCACATCTCTTACCTGTAATCTTATAACCATAAGCTGCCAACTGTCCCGCCATGTATTCGCTATCACTGTTATTATGCGAACAGCCCCAGGTTCTAACGAAGATGGTTTGAGTACCTGGGATTATGCTATCCCCTACTGGCTTCTCTGTTGAACTCTCTCCATTTCTAGCCTTTCGTTTGTTCACTTTAGGGAACACACTCTGTCTTGGAGTGATTCTGTCATTTGGTGTGATATCTCCTGGTTTAACAAAGTCTTCAATGTCGTCAACACTTGTATCGCAACTAGGCATCATGGCAAAAAAAGTTTAACTTAAAAATATTGGATTCAAAATTTGTCAATTTCGCCGCAGAATATCAACGATTTCAATATCTAAACTGGTTAAATGAGTGGTAAGAAATTTGCTTTGAATTTTTGTGGATTCTAAAAGCTAGATCATAATAAAAACAACCAAAAATGATCAGTATTTTCAAAAGACTACAGACACGTTTTCATCCGCCATTTTGTTTTCGAATGATTGCACAATGCTTGCTGGGAATTGCAAATACCACAGGAAACCCAAACACTGCTTCGACCAGGCGTAGTCCTAACTTTAACGCAATCAATGTTACTTTATGTTACTTTTGTTTGATTGCGTTTATTATGATTGTAATGTTTTCATTCCCTGAAGATGACCGGTAAGGTCGAAAGCTCGGAGTTAATCTGATATTTTTAACTATGGTTGATGAGTCATAATCTTAAAATGATTTTTTTTTCGTCAGATCAAGCACCAAATACAAAGTGATACGCGCGCGCACGGTACAAATATTTTCTTTTTGAGTGAAATCGCCGCGATAATTTTGAGCATGCTCGAATTTGCTGCGATTATCGCGCGAGAATCGCACTGCAAAATTTGCTAGTGAAAACGGGCCTTTACGTACACTATGTAAAAGCTACTTACGTTCCTACTATTTTGCGCAGCTAAATTTGTTGTATGTTTTATACATTCAAGTTCCCATTAACCTAAAATATATCATTGCTTGTAACGCATACGTAAATGTGGGAACACTTCACCGACATAAGCCACAGGAGCTATCTTCATGATCGTCATTCATTCGCATACTATTTTTTTTTTTTCTTTGTTACATTCACTACACACGGTTTATTGATATTGGCTATTTGTCTTGTAAAGTTATTGAAAATATAAAATACTTACGAAATGCCTATTTTGCATGCATTAACGAATTCAAATTAAATATCAGTATTTACTGCACGGGATGCCTTCATGTTAGTGATTTTGTTTTGTTCTAGGGTTGTGAATTAGTACTGAGTTTAATAATTGTTGTTATTTACATAGTGCATTTTTATCTTCAAGGATGGATGTAGGAAAATGCAGTGTCAAAATGGCGGTACGTGCTACCATGACAACCACACAGGACGTTTTACATGTGCATATTCAAGTCGTTTTACCGGAGAGTTATGCGAGAAGGCTGAAAGTAAGTTCAATTCATGACAATTTTAATAATAACTCGGTTAGTCCGAAGCAGTCAAGTTTCAAGTTTATATATTTCGCTCTTAAGATAACATTTAGAAGTCAGTCAGTCAGTCAGTCAGTCAGTCAGTCAGTCAGTCCGTCAGTCAGAGTATGCAATCCGTTTTTACAAGCATGAGGTTTTTTTCATTAGCTGTTAGTAATTAGTATGTATTAGTGCAGGCCTATCACCGAGGATGGTCGTTATGAAGCATAAGGACGAGAGGCGATGACGACAACGAGTTACAATAAACTTAGTTGATTATACGTGCATTGAGTCTTTCTTTGGAGGAAGTAATTGTATTTTCAGTAGTTGTTGTCAACAATGAAGGCGTTTTGACTAAATTTTATTCATTACACATATTTTGTCGTGCAAAAATAAAGTCCTAACTCGTCGTCGTCGTCTTTCTCGTTATCATGCTTAAGGTCCTTAATGTGAAGTGTGACGAGACGGGACGGGACCTCCAGTTTATCGTCCTTATCCGAGAAGACGCGAAGCCTAACAATTATAAATCGAAGAACATTCTTTTTTTTTTTTTTTTTTTTTTTTTTTTTATTTAAACATATTTATTTGCAATATGTTTGCCCCAAGAGCAGAGCTCATCTAGGGGGCTCACATACAAAACATATTTTACAAAAGTAAGTAAGACGTGTAAATAAGGACAAAAACATTTTTACAGGATACATACATATCTATACATGTGAATAAATAAGTAGAATAATAGAAAAAAGATACAGAAATATTATGTAGTAGTAGAAAAATATGAAATATTAATACAAGAGACTAGTAGGTTGATGAAATTAGTTGATTGAAAAACGTTTTGTAGAAATTATGTAATTTTGTACCGCAAAAAATAATGTCTTATTTTGTTCAAATGTTAAATTTTTTGAGCCTACTAAGAGAATATTAAATTTAACTTTAGAAGACAGAGTTGGCCAAACCGGAATGAGTTGTGCAGCTGAGGCTAACAATGATTGACGTTGAGCAGCATAACGGGGGCAAATTAAGAGAAAATGTTCAACGGTCTCAACAACACCCTGTTGACAAAGGCAATCTCGACTCGTACAACGATTTATTTGAAAAAGATATGAATTTAGTGCACATGCACCAAGACGCAACCGAGTATGTAATATTGAACATTCTCCTCAAATATTTAAAGACCCTGAGTGATGGTCCGGCTAACGGTTCGAACCCGCAGCCTCCCGGTTAACAGCCAACGCTCTCCAAAATGAGCTAACCCGTTAATCGGTAGGTAATTGCCTGTCGTAATTAAAACAATTCTCTCTCTCTACAGCATTGGAATATCGCTTTACCAACCTCCAACAGGTCGGTCGAGATGGTCCAACTTCTACAGCTGGGTATACAGCCACCCCCTTGGAAGGACAAGTAACACTGACAAACGGCAAGCAAGAATGGAAAGTGCCAACCACTGGTCAATACTATCTATCAGTAGCTGGAGCATCAGGGGGAGATGCATCAGTGATACCGTTTGATATCAAAGGAGGACTCGGTGCTCGCGTCCATGGATCCATCGCACTAAATGCAGGCGATGTGTTAGTTATAGTGATAGGTTTAGTGAAAACCGCCGGAGGGGCCGGTGGTGGTACTTTTGTGTACTTTAAGAATAATTCAATAATTGCCATTGCTGGCGGTGGGGGTGGTGGTGGTGGAGAAATCACCCAGACAAATGGGCAAGTTCGTTTGAATGAGTCTAATGGAGGAGTACGAGCTGGCAAGCCAGGATTTGGTGGTTTTGTCTGCATGGAGAAAGCTGGGACAAGCCCAGGTGGAGGAGCAGGCTTCGCTGATGACGGTAGGTGCTTTAAAAGTCTCAACTGTACTGATGGCAAGGTTTGTATCGCTGGAGGAGGTTCAATGAGCGCTAACTTTGTAGGCGGCTTCGGCGATGGTAACGGTGGATACGGAGGCGGTGGGGCAGGGGGAGGGACCTTCCCAGGGGGAGGGGGTGGGTATACTGGAGGTGGTGTCGAGGCCAAGAGTAGCTTGGGACAGGCAGGGGGTGGTGGGTCTAAGATGTTTAGTGCAAGTTGGCAAGCAGAATCAGGTGTGAACAAAGGCCATGGAGCGGTCAATATCACGCTGCTAAGATTAGATTTTGTTTAGAATATTTTACTGTTTAGCATAAACATGTATTTGAATCAAGAAAATTACAAAGTGAACACAAATGAAATCGAAACTAAGATCTCAGCAATATAAACAATCAATCAATACTTTTCAAAGCTGCCGGATCTTGGCAAAACACTAATGAATCCAGCCTTGTAAGAGGTCGATCGAGGTAGTTTTTTTGACCACTGCTGAATTAACTTTGTTTCTTTAATATAAACTTATCCATTGATGTCGGTACGTATACCTAGCTTATTTTTTATTACTAATTGACTAAGACGCCAGATGGTCCCAGCTGGCATAAAATATGCGCTTAATTGTTATGCCACAAAATGTAATAACGTAATCGAGCATAAAATGTCAATAATGTCACACAAAATGTAATAAAAATCAACACAAGATGCTATAAACTTTGACACAATTAACATGCAATAAACTCAATAAGCTCAAATATAATACCTTTTGACTTTTTTTTGATGAATAAAATTAAGGACTCATCGCTGTCCCTTTCATCACTTTCACAACAATTTCAACCAACCAACCGACAAACCAACATACCAACCAACTCCAACCAACTAACCATCCAAACAACCAACAAACAAACAAACAAATAAACAAACAAACAAACAAACCAACTCCAACCAACCAACCAACCATCCAACCACCAAACAAACAAACCAACCAACCATCCAACCAAGCAACCAACTAACCATCCAACCAATCAAGCAACCAACCAACCAGGCAACAAGCCAACAAACAATTTAAAAACAAACGCAAAAATAATCAGCCACACAAAACTTCAATAAGCATTATAACAAGTCTTAATTATTGTTGGACTATAGATTTATTAAGAGCATTCTATGAACTACTAACAAGTACATATATCACAATTTACACTGAACATTTGACAGAAGTACGCATTGCGGTTATAATCTTATTACCACAGAGGATTCTATCGACCATTTTGTTTGGCTTTCTACAGTGACCGGGATTCCTGTTGTCATATCAACCGCGAGGGATTGTGTAAGGAAATGTCCCAGAAAAATAGGCGCTTAATGGTTAGAATAAATTGAATTCTGAGTAGCAATTATAGATTTCATCTCATGAATATAGTGTTTGTTTTCCCTTGTCAACATTAGCAGGTTGATGTTAATTCATGGTTATGCTATTTGCGCTAGATCATGATCAGTAACACCAGTTATCTTATTTCATGGATCTAGTGTTTGCGCTCTATTCTACAATAGCACTGTGATTCACGGATACACTTGAGCACTAATATTTGCATGAGCTATTCTGTCAAGAAAACTCTTTACGCTCTAATCTTCCTGAAACTGAAATGAGCGAAATCTATAAAGATAATACGAAAATGATTACGAGAGTTCATTTTTCCAACAATCTGTTGTTATAGATAATGTATAAAAACAAAAATGATACTGAGTAGAACTTGAAAAAGACTTCGGACTGCACTACAGCAAGAGTCCGATCCGCCGACAAAATACAACACTATGGTAATGTATTCACCACTATAAACACGTTTTTTCTTACATAGGTCGTTTAGACTGATTTAATCTGAGTCGGTCCCAGTTCGCTCTGAACGTTTTTTCAGAGATGAAACTTGGGAAGACTTATGAAATCACTCAGCCTCATCTGCAATCAACTTTTGTTTTTGGTCTCTTTCTGGATTCCTGTGCAGTTGAGTGGCCCAGGATTCCTGTCGAGTGGAAATGTCCTCTTAGATAGGTTAGTTATTTGTCTTAACACAGAAGATCCAAACAGCAGAAAAGAGGTAGAATTACAGGAGTTGTAAAACGACTTATAGAGATTAAAAACTCGGTTTGTGTCTACCCTGATCCAGCTTAGTTACACCGTTAACTGAATCTAGTACAAGACCATGATCTAGAACTACAAAAAAATGTATATGTAACAACTTTATGTAAGAAATTGTAAGTAAGTACGGTAATGTTGACGTCATTAGTCAGATGACGTAATTGCTAGTAATATCCCGAATAATTAAAAACTGACGTCATCAATTATAACTGACGTAGCTTGACCCGTTAAAATATATTAACGTCTCCAATCCAACTAACATTATTTAAAGTTTCTACTGAAAACGTCACTCTAAGTTGACCTAATTACTACAGACATATTCTAAAGTCATATTAATTCAAACTGTTGTAATTTCATGATATTCCTATCATGACATCATCAAATTACAAGTGACGTCATTCCGTTAATTGCACTGACGTTAATTACGAGTGACGAACGGTTTGATCAAATGTAGCATATATATATATATAGTGACTGTTAGTAAATTGATATGAAGAGAACAATGTTTTTTTTTTACGATAAATGTAGTTTAAGCCTTGATATTTAAGCGCTAACTATTCTAAGAAGATCGCATGTAAGTTTCCGCAAGTTATCGTGAGAAAGCTGGCTAATTGCATCGACTTAGAAGCGAGTATTCGAAAAGACTTGAGCAGTCTGGGATGCCTACTTTTCTTTTTTTGTATACTATAGAGAAACGACCAGATTTTCCCTGGTTTACCATACTTCGCATTTCTTCGTTGGGTTCATTTTCGATCCAGCAGGACACTTGTAGGCCTGAGCAAACTCTTTCGAATTTGACAGTGACCCTATTACTCTGAAATAGAATAAACATTACATTTATGTATCTCCATCTTAATTGTACGCATAGTGGCTACATTACACTCACTTCTTCTACAGTCTGTATTTTATTGCTACAGTGGTACTATTCCTGCATGAGATTGCACCATTGAGAATACACTTGGAGGACGTTTAACTAGAGAGCACTATGCTTTAATGATCACCCTACATTTTAACTACACATCATATCTCTATGTTTGTCATATAATATTTTTTAAATATATAATTCGAAGTCTTTTCTCGTTAATTAGTCTGCAAATAGTAGCTCTTTTAGAGGTAAGGGTAAATCAAGTTGAAGTTGAAGGAGTCACACAATACATTGGCTATTCCCTCACTCAAACTCACTATGACAAACGACTTACCTAAATTTTCCAGGACTATGGACTCCGTTTTCTAGAGCACTGATAGCTCCCGCTAGACGGAAAGAGCTACACCAGATCTACAACAACAAAGCAAAAATAACAAATACTCGATTGACAATCCATACAAGACAACGTTGGATGGATTTACAGTGAACTATGCAAAAGAGAAATACCGAACAAATAAAACAAAAGAGAATTTGTACGGTTGGCTGACATCTTATTTGATTATACTATGTTTAAGTTAGATGTCCTACTTCTGTTCATAGAGATTTGGCATAATAAATGTACAGTTAACATTATTTTGATAATTTAATTTATTATTAAAGATCTACAATACCTGCGCAAAGCTAAGAAAGAAGAGCTGGTCGTGAGATAGATCAAGGCCTGGCAGCTTCTTCTCTTCGCCATTTTCCTTCTTCCACAGCTGATAGGCCTGCAAATAATCATCACAGCGACGCCTTTTAGAGCATGATAGCATAACTACAACTGATGACAAACATTTGCCTTATCACCATGGCTACGACGATTATCGTTATTGCCATCACCATCATCTGTCATCACCATTCTAATCATCATATCTACTACTATCATCATCGTTATCACCAACAATGTCACCATCATCACCACAATCACCACCATTGTCATAATCATCATCACCAGCACCATCATCACCATCGTCGACAGCGATCACCGTCCCCATCGTCAACACCACTATCAATTTCACCATCACCACCACCAACATCATAACCATGGACATTTTCAAAAGTCCCCGTACCTGGAAAGCCTGCTTGATGCCACCATTGTCTGCAATATTCTCTCCCAGTGTTTGCTCTCCATTTAGCTAAATAATAATAATAATAATAATAATAATAATAATAATAATAATAATAATAATAATAATAATAATAATAATAATAATAATAATGATAATAATAATAATAATAATAATAATAATAAAAATAAGCAAGTTGAACATAGATTTGATTTCTCAACAAACTAACGTCCGAAACGTCAGTATCGCCATCATCTCTTTACGGTGTCTAATTTACTTAGATGTTTTACTGTTTCCATGGAAACACCACGCTAGTTCCTAACTAGTTTTGATCTTTTCAAGATTACCTGTTTGCCGTGGAATTTGTACTGGCTATACTGGTTGACCAGACATTTTGTCTTTTCTACAAAGCTACTGATGGAGCTGTTCGTCCACCATTTTCGCAAGTTACCATCTTTATTAAATCGCCGACCTACAAAGGAATAAAAAATACTCACGTTAACTCGAAGCCATCCTCGAGAACCCAGGGGCCATATCTGTCACTCTCTGAGAGCGAGGAACGAGTGACAAAAAAAATATGTTGCACCACAAACCTTTTGCTCCCGTTTTGCTACCTTTGTTGCGCAACATATTTTTCGCGCGCATGAAATCGTTGGTTCACAAGAGGGAGCTTTTCTCCCGGAGCATGTTGCGGGAGCGTGTTGCGGGAGCAAGCTCCCTCGTATGTACCGGCCTTTAGATTCGACGCGGCAAAAGATCGACGTCTGAACGGTTGGGATCTTAGCTATCAAATGTAGATTGAACATGTGTATTAGACCAGTTGTGAGCCGACCCACATGGCTTACAGCACTGTTAGATATTAAATATCGACAATGCTTACCGTTGTCGTCAAAACCATGGCTAATCTCATGTCCGACAACCATTCCAATTCCACCATAGTTAAGAGATCTAAATACCAAAAATAACAAATCAGAACATTTTAACGCAAGCTGTCTTTCTTATCTCCATGTTTAGGTAACCCGCACAGGAAGCCCGTTATCAATTCATATTAACAACTGAGTTTTAAATAGAGTAGATGCTTACTTTGGGTGTGACTGGTCGTAGAATGGATCCTGTAGGATGCCAGCAGGGAATACTGAAAAAATAATCCCAATAAATTAACATAGTGTCAATACAGTATGAAGGAAAGACCGAAGAAATCCATTCTATCTGATATGATAGTTAACCCAGGCTGTGTATGTGGTTACCGCGACAGGTAACCCAGGCTGTGTATGTGGTTACCGCGACAGGTAACCCAGGCTGTGTATGTGGTTACCGCGACAGGGAGAACGTATGTAGCGGATAAAATTGCTTAAAATGACATACAATTGCATGAAATTGCGCAATTTTGTCTTTAAGTTTGAGTTTTATTTGTAAAATCTCGACGACGGAGTATAATATGCATAAATTCTACATAGATTCTCTTTATGTAAAGCTCACAAATAAACAGCCTGGGTTAGCTGTGTTACCGCTATCAGCGCTGATAATGAACCACACAGGCTAGCCGAGATACATATGTGTGATATGTTATAACTTACCAATTTTGTTGTTTGTCGATGAGTAATACGCATTAACCGTTTGAGGGATCATGGACCATCTACAAATGAATGCTCAATTAATCACACTACAATTATAATAAAAAAGTAGAAGAAGAAAAAATATATTTCCATACACATTATTGCAAATATCTCTATCGAACACTCGAAGGTAAATACATGTATCGAACTTCCAAAAGCCCATGTATTTTTCATTTTGAATTCACAAATAACATGTCGGTTGGCTCAGTTGTTTGAGCAGTGAGCAGCGGTCTATTGTGCGGGACGTCACGGTTCCGATCTTAAAATAATTGAGGAGAAATTGCTGGCTTTGTAATTACATCTTCGAATGTTCTTCTCGGATAAGGACATTGAACCGCCCGTGGGCCGTATGTTAAATAAATACTACTACGAGTTACTATACCATATTTATAACCAAGAAAAACTGAGCTAAGAGAACTTATCCCCCATACTGGGCTTTGTACACATCATCAGCCCCGTTAAGTCTATTTATTGCCGCTGAGTTATTTTAAGAACGGAGCGTGATTCACCAGACAGGAAATAGACAAACAAAAGGGATGCTCTTCAAATTTGCAACAGAAAAACTTAACAATGTTGGATATATTCACATGTTTTCCAGTCGTCTTTCTCTTAAGAATAAGGTTTTAGAGGGATTGGTAACAGTTTAAAAGTAACCCAGTTTCTAAAGATAGCACTAGCGTGGTTTCTGTTGGGGTCCGGGAATATGTTCTCTCGACTCTTATTAGCTCATTTCCTCTTGCTATAACTTACTCTGTCTTGTCAGCGGGTTTCTTTATTTCAAGGTAATTCTGCATGTTTCTGAATTTTCGCTTGTTGTAAGTGTTTTGAAAGTGTGTCTTGTTTGTAACAACGAGCTGTAAGCATAGAGAGATGTCACTGACGGAATAACGTGTCCAGGGGTAGGGGGTACATTTGCTTTACGGGGACGTTCCGCCAAATAAGGTATGGTTCTTTCGCCTGCACGTCTTCAATAGGGTATACATCTACCTTAAATTATCTTGAATAGGGGTGTACTTTCCCTATGTTTACTATCTCTTTAACAAAGTGTTAACATTTAATCTAATAGAACACATTGTCTTTATTTTACCAATTTCTCTTGAATAGGGTATGAAATCTCGAGATTTTACTGTCTTAAATAAGATAAAGTTTTGAGGGACCAGGGGATCCTCCCCGTCAGAAAATGGATCAAGTACCACCCCCTCCCCTGGGATATCGTTTCGCCCTTTATTATATCCATTTTGAAATCACTCACAAATGGAGCAATGTGATTGGTTGTAAACAGTGCGATTTAATCACGAATCACACCCTGTTGGTTCATAAATCGCATTCTTAAACAACCAATCAAATTAAAGCATGAGTTTTAAATTGACCAATCACATCAAAACACAAAACCTAACCAGCCAATAGTATCACTGGAAAAAAAAATGCTGACATCATCATCACATCATCATACTACTAAAAAATCAGTGTTTTTTGTGTTTTTGCTATTGAAGTGAAAATGTTTTGTCCATTGTTTTGTTATTTTACCTCTATAATGGATAAATTCAGCTTCTTTGATTTTTTAACTGATGATGATGATGAAAGCATATTTCTCCTCGATTTCCCTTCGTTTGAAGTGAGTTCACAAGTTCCGCAAGTTCCTGAGTCCACTGTCTCCACCGTCGTACAAGTAGCCGACAATGTAGCCAACAAAACAGCAACAACTACTCAATTTGTAGACGAATCCAGATTTCGATTAATGTCAACAGATGAAATAGAAGCACTAAAGTCATAAGCTGCAAACAAAGATACCTCACGCTCGACAAAACAATGCATGGACGTTTTCAATACCTGGTGATTGTCCCGCCATCTTGGCAGCGTAAACATTGAAACCATGAAACCGGAAGAGCTTGACGAATTACTCACACAATTTTATACCGAGGTGAAACGCCAGAATGGTGATGATAACGAGCCAGATTCGCTCAGAATAATGTAGAGTGGAATCGAAAGATACCTCAAAGAAAATGGCTATAAATACAGCATCACTCGCTCGCGAGAGTTTCTCAACTCGCAGAAAGTTCTGGACGCAAAGGCAGTGCAACTACGAGAACAAGGCAAAAGACCAAATAAGTCTCATCCACTGGAGCCATTACACGAGTCTGCACTATGGGAGAAAGGTCAGCTTGGAGACTTTAATGGAAGAGCTCTAACTAATGTCAACTTTAAAAATCTGGCCGAGCACTAACCACAGCACCCTTGTTGCTAAGTTGAAAAAAGCAGGACAGCTGCGAAACGTCATATGCGAAATTACTGGCCATGCTCGTGAAAGTTCACTTGATGATTACGACCACATCGATGAGAATCAAAGAAAAAATATTTCTCATATCATCAGAGGATTTTGATTCAAACAAACAAACCGAAAAAAACGTCCGAAAAACAAACGAGCCAAATTTGTTCTATCCAGCGACCTCCTCTAGCTGCACTTCCAGTTTGTAATCAACAACACAACACAATTTATCCAATAATTTATCCACAGTCGTTCAATGTACTGCCACATTTACAGTCCAACTTGAGCCATTATCAGCCATCATTTGGATTTCCACAACTAGCTGGCCCTTCATCAAACTTACACGAACTGTAATTTCTACAGCTACTCGAACCAGGATGTACCAGATAATAGTGCCAAACCAACTAAAAGACGAAGAGCTTTCATTCTCGAGTCAGATGAAGAAGTTTGAACTATTTTTCAATGACTTTTCAATGCATTAAGAACTATAAACTCTGTAAACTTACTGAGCACTTTGCAAATTTTTGCTCGATAGAGTATTCTGGTCTGTCAGGTGTCACATGACATGTACATTTCATTGTTATTTAGGTTATGATTGACAAGTTGTAGAAACATTTCCGTTTCCGCTAGAAAAAACATCATTTGTTTTCTAAATAAAATTCAATTTACTCATTTCTACGGTGGCTGATAAGGGCCATCCAATTTTCTTTTTCTTTTTTTGTTGTGTCTCACATTATTTGTAAATTTCTTACAGAACAATTTTAATTCGATGAATCTGAAAATATTTCGTGAGTTTCCCAAAATGGCTCAAAACTCATCATGACGAGATATAACTCAACATGACGAGATATAACTCATCACGACGAGTTATAACTGAACATGACGAGATATAACTCAACATGACGAGATATAACTCATCATGACGAGATATAACTCATCATGACGAGATATAACTCAACATGACGAGATATAACTCAACATGACGAGATATAACTCAACATGACGAGATATAACTCAACATGACGAGATATAACTCAACATGACGAGATATAACTCATCATGACGAGATATAACTCATCATGACGAGATATAACTCAACATGACGAGATATAACTCAACATTACGAGATATAACTCAACATGACGAGATATAACTCATCATGACGAGATATAACTCATCATGACGAGATATAACTCATCATGACGAGATATAACTCAACATGACGAGATATAACTGAACATGACGAGTTATAACTCATCATGACGAGATATAACTCAACATGACGAGTTATAACTCAACATGACGAGTTGTAACTGGTCATGAGGATTGATCGCGTCATAGACCGTCGACATAATCATGTGTTAGTATATGGCTTCGGAAGGCTTTCCGACGAACCGAAGCCGAAGTCGACGGCTGTATTGCGATTCTTTCCGACCAATTGAATTGGGAGATTCAAGACGACCGGTACTTTCACAGATAACTATGCTGAATTCCAAAACTTTCAACGCAAAAATTTCACTAAATAAAACGTATTTTCATTATTTGATGTGTTTAAATGAATATACAGGCCGTTTGACCGATCATCTTATACTTAGTAAACAGACAATTAGTTTTATCAGGTGCTGTCTTCACTAAAAACAATTAGAACGATAATTGAATGTGGTCTTAATAAAACAATAAAGAAACCTAACTACTTCCGGAAACCTCCTTCTAGCAGATGGCCGATCAATCGCACAGACAACCAAGGGCGCCTGGCCAGGCCTAAAAAGGTGCATTCCTTAATATTTTTTCGTTTCAGGGTTTTCCATAGAAAAAACTAGAAGTTTTTTTTAGATCTGTCAGCCGTATAGAAATTAATGCTAATTAATGGTTGATACAATGAAAACCGGTTTAGTTCGTTTATCCCTCCGCTGGCCGGGACAACAAAATTGAAAGTGGTCTTATATAACGAGGTGTCAGTATTAAGCGATTATATCAAAAACACTCATGTGTTGCATTTATCAGTAAGTAATGGACGGACCATTAGAATAGTGATGGGGGGGGGGGGGGGGATGGGGAGGTTTCAACCTTGCCTATATTTCAGTTTGGCTTGCATTTTATGCAATTTTTTGGGGGGTCGGGGATGGGGGCCAAAACTTTTCTTGGAGAGGTGGGTGTCAATTTGGTGTGAGCTTCTACGTTTTCTTTTTCTGTCGTTTTTTTACTGCCTGATTCGAAAATAATTCGAAAATAATGTTTGTAGCCTCTCTTAAGTCTAGAGATTGAATAATGCATGTACAATCGGCTAAAGAGAAAATAATAGAAATAATATAGAATGTTTATTGTTTTATTAAGACTGATTCAATCATCGTTCTAGTTGTTGTTTAGTAAATACAGCACCTGATAAAACTAATTGTCTGTTTACTAAGTATAAGATGATCAGTCAAACGGCCTGTATATTCACTTAAAAACTTTCAAATCATGAAAATACGTTTTATTTAGTGAAATTTTTGCGTTGAAAGTTTTGGAATTCAGTATAGTTATCTGTAAAAGTACTTTGGTCATCTTGGCTATTGGTCGGAAAAAATCGGAATACAGCCGTCGGCTTCGGCTTCGGTTCGTCGGAAAGCCTTCCGAAGCCATATACTAACACATGATTATGTCGACGGTCTATGACGCGATCAATCCTCATGACCAGTTATAACTCGTCATGTTGAGTTATAACTCGTTATGTTGAGTTATATCTCGTCATGATGAGTTATATCTCGTCATGATGAGTTATATCTCGTCATGTTGAGTTATATCTCGTCATGATGAGTTATATCTCGTCATGTTGAGTTATATCTCGTCATGTTGAGTTATATCTCGTCATGATGAGTTATATCTCGTCATGTTGAGTTATATCTCGTCATGTTGAGTTATATCTCGTCATGATGAGTTATATCTCGTCATGTTCAGTTATAACTCGTCATGTTGAGTTATATCTCGTCATGATGAGTTATATCTCGTCATGTTGAGTTATATCTCGTCATGTTGAGTTATATCTCGTCATGATGAGTTATATCTCGTCATGTTCAGTTATAACTCGTCATGTTGAGTTATATCTCGTCATGATGAGTTATATCTCGTCGTGATGAGTTATATCTCGTCATGTTGAGTTATATCTCGTCATGATGAGTTTTGAGCCATTTTGGGAAACTCACGAAATATTTTCAGATTCATCGAATTAAAATTGTTCTGTAAGAAATTTACAAATAATGTGAGACACAACAAAAAAAGAAAAAGAAAATTGGATGGCCCTTATCAGCCACCGTACATTTCATTGCTTTTTAGTTTTTATTGTTTCGATATTTTTTTAATTCCCTTTTACTCCTTTTTGCTTGAATACTGTGATTTCAAAATGAATATAATAAAGTGGCAATTGAACTGAGTGGAGTGCAATTTTGGTCTGAAATCGAACTTGCGAAAACAAATCGCACTCCCGCTACGCGGTCGTGCGATTTAGTTTTTCGCTCGTTCGATTTCAGACCAAATTGCACTCCACTCAGTTCAATTACCATTATTAATCATGAAGTATGGCGGCCATCATTTCAATTGATGATCAAGTAAAGCAAGTTCACAAGCCGTGATATGTATGTAGAGAATGGTTGCTACAGTAAACGAAATCCCCTGTATAGCAACCTGGATTTTAAAAGTAAGCCTCAACAGGTTCTTATATCAATAAATTCTTACATAGGTTCTTATATTTTATATATATCGAAATACCTATATATACATTTCTACCGCAACACCACCGATAAGAATCTGATTATAAACTTTAGCCTAAACAGATTTTTATGTGGAGGGAGTTTACAACGCAAATTTTATCCAAACAGTTTCGAGTTATCTCCAGTGTAACATAATGTATGCTGCACAAGTGAGGTCACAATAGGTTCGTTTTCGAAAGACAATACTCTTTTGTTTCTCCGTTATTGTGACCTCACTTGTGAGCATAAATTATATTAACGGGATACAACCCACTGGTTCTTAAAATCCAGGTTTTTATACGCGCGCGTTTTTACTGCATTGCATGATGGATCTACGCAACAAATCAACTAGAACATACCCCCTTATATCTATCTGCAAGAGCTGTGGCGTTCGAAATGTAGTCTGGGTAACCGATGTTTTCTCTGATTGCATTGGCCTGAAAAAAGGTAGTAAACAAAAGTAATAATAAATCAATAATAAATTAATAATAAATCAGTAATTAATTAATAATAAATCAATAATTAATTAATAATAAATCAATAATAAATCAATATTAAATAAATAATAAATCAATAATAAATTAATAATAAATCAATAATAAATCAATAATAATTCAAGAATAAATCAATAATAATTCAAGAATAAATCAATAATAAGTCAATATTAAATTAATAAGAAAGCAATGATAAACTAATAATGAAGACAAGGAAATAAAACTAATAAATAATACGTGCAATTGAAGATCTGCGCTCATTCACGGAATATTCTATGATTAACTGACAGATAAGCGATAATTTAGAAAACGTTGTTCAAACCTTGTCTTCGGCAGCTTTCTTAGTCTCGTCGTCCATCCAATCGATATCTTTAAGATTGTTGATAAAAACTTTTCTAATTGCGTGAATCATGTCTTCAGCCTAAAACAGAATGAATTAATATAAATCAATCAACCAGTAAATAAATGAAAGAATGAACAAATAAATGAATATATAATGAATGGACGGATGGAAGGACAAAACAAACGAAAAAAACAAACGAAACTAACTAACTAACTAATAAAGTCAGCCAATAGCACCATACCGATTTCTTGCTTTCTCCGCTAAATTTCTTCTCAACAAACATCAGCCCTATCGCCATTCCAAAGGCATCCTGAACACTTCCCATACACCTTTGCCAGAGTGGATCCTTGCCAGAAGTACCGAACGACCTTTCACGATGTCGGTCAAACAATGCAACGAACTTGTTGGACAGTAACGTTGAGTATGTTTCGACAACATGCCACATGATATAATTGGCAATTATCCTACAATATGTCATGACAAATACATGATAAATTATCCTACAATATGTCATGACAAATACATGATAAATTATCCTACAATATGTCATGACAAATACATGATAAAATATCCTACAATATGTCATGACAAATACATGATAAAATATCCTACAATATGTCATGACAAATACATGATAAATTATCCTACAATATGTCATCACAAATACATGATAAAATATCCTACAATATGTCATGACAAATACATGATAAAATATCCTACAATATGTCATGACAAATACATGATAAAATATCCTACAATATGTCATGACAAATACATGATAAAATATACATGAATCGTAGATTTAGTCCTTAACTATATTATCTATATTATTTATATTTTGCATTTAAACGTTTCGCGCGAGGACATATAAATTAAGTTCCGTTTTTCACAATAATGTAAAGTCTTCCTGGGAGAGCTGTAGTTTTAACAGCTGTATACTAACCTTTTTTCTGTTTGTTTGAATATTGTAAAGAAATTCTTCATATAGTCCAATGCATAGATGAGAATATCTTCATCTTCGCTGATAGTATAGCCAGTCCCCTCAAACACCATTTCTGCGAATTTGGTGATGTTGATCTGATAACACAAAACGTACAAATAGCGATACTTCAGCTGACGTACAAATAGCGATACTTCAGCTGACGTACAAATAGCGATACTTCAGCTGACGTACAAATAGCGATACTTCAGCTGACGTACAAATAGCGATACTTCAGCTGACGTAAGCCTTTGTTATTCATGTGCCAACCAGACAGTGATTGGTCATTATTTCAATAGAGCTTATTGCATGTAGTTCTGGTTGGCACATCAGCATAACAATTCATTTGTTTAAAAACATGAAGTATCGCTATACATGAAACAATCAGAATATCGAGCAAATTACAGTTGAATACACCCATTTCCAATAACGTTGTCAAAGAGAAATCTGCATAATAGTACTACCGAAAGGAATCATGTTTTTTTTTAAACATTGAGCAATGAAAACAAATCAACAATGCTGACTTTATAAAAGGTCCACGAGTGAGAGATGGTTTATAGTTTGTACAGCAATGCATTGCAGCAATACATTCACATAATTAATGTTTCCATAATTCCTTTCGATTTTTCTTTCACCTATTTTTCTCCGACAGCGTTGTTTGAAATAGGTATGAGCTCATGTGCGCATGCGCACTTAGAATAATTCCAGCTGTAGCGTAAAGGAAAAGATAATATAAATAATAACAAGAGAGTACGAGATAAGAGAACGTATCCCCCGTATTTGGATTTACACTCATCAGTACCACCAAGAGAGTATGAGATAAGAGAACTTATCCCACGTATTGGGCTTTACACTCATCAGGGGATCTTTTCATTCTATTTTTAAACTGAAGTTATTTCGGGAACGGAATGCGATTGGCCAGATTACAGGAGGCGCGGTCACATCGTCAAAACATATCAATTAGCCGGTTTCATATTGAAAAAGGGACTGGGTTCTAGTCTTCAAAAACAAAGCATAATTCATTAAAAAACATCTTCAAATAACAAAAACACAAAGATAAACATCATTATTATGCTACTTTAGTTCATTTGCTAGATATTTTTTAGTTATATTGAATTCATGAAGGAAAGGAAATATTTGTTCACAAATAGAATTTTTATGTTTCTTCTTGTAATGTGGTTGTTTATTGTTAATTATTACTTATGTTATGTAACAGCATCATACAGGACACGTGTAAGGGGTGGCCATTATGAATTGTATTGATATACCCTAGGGTATTACTATATAAACAAGTTGTTTGCCCTCGTGGTCTATCATTCGCCATTGCAAGCTATCTGTAGTAGGACACTGTCCCTCCATTACATACATTTCTTGTAATATTCAAGTCCCAATAAATTTATCTGTGTTTATCCGATCTTAACAAAACTTTCATCATTTATTCATTTTAACATGTTCTCTTGATATATGGTCTCAAATTTATGATGATTTAAAAACATAAGGAATGATTTCAATAATTTGCATTTTTCTCAACTAGAACCCAGTCCCTTTTTCAATATGAAACCGGCGAATACAAAAGTGCGGAGATAGGTAACAAGTTTTTAAAAATAGCACCCATCGTTTTGTGCCAGGGTACCCCTCTCCTGTCCCATAAATCAATTTGCTGTGCAATATCTGTACCTTCATGTTATGTTTGTTCAGTTGGTCGTCAACAACGTCCTTTTGTTTAGTAGTCATTGCGTTACAAACAAGCAAGTCACGCAATCAACGTCAAGTTTGGATTGTCACGTTAGGTAAAGTTACGTCATCAATGAATTGTCAGTAGTGCCAGCACAGTAACAACAGTCAAGTCAAGATTAAAAAGTCGCGTTAAGGAATAAGACAAGAAAATAAAAGAATTAGTTGTTGAAAACATACTGGCATTAGTCAAAGATCCCGTTTTTATCGCCACAATTTTGACCACTGCATGATTACAAATTTTCTTTCGATTTTGATCCATTGTCTGAACTTGTCAAAACATTTGATCCCTGATTTGGAAGTTTTTTAATTTCTCGTGATTCCAGCGGCTCTGATCCCGAACCCAAAGATACAACCCTGATCCCTAATGATCCCCAAATAACCGCTGACAGCTGATCCCAAAGACCACGTCATGCTAAAACAACTCATGTCGAATGCACTTACATCGTTACCAACGATTTTAGCCAGTTCTCCCAATTTGAGCTTGTTGTACAGATTACTGCTATCACGTCGAAGTTCTTTAGGCATGAATATCTAATAAACAAAAACACACTGAAAGTTAGAGTGCAATTAAGTGTGTGCATTTATTAAATTAGCATTAATTAAACAAAAGAAAACAATAAAATTAGCATAAAATAGCACTATTCAGTAGTAGAGTGCAAACAATTAATCCGTAAAACTTTAGTAATACTAAATAGTGCTATTTTATGCAAATTCTATTATTTTCTTTTGTTTAATTAGCACTATTTTGTACTATTTAGTAATTAGTGTTTCAGGGATATATTGTTTGCACTCTATATGTTGCACACTTTTAGTGGTTGCACTCTATCCATAATAAATAATTAAAAATAATAAATAATTTGTACAGTGTCAAAATCCTAAGTTCAATGGCGCTGAAAATACAGTGTTTACGAAAATATGTACATGCTAAAACATAACATATGTATATACGAAATATAACGCAAAAAAAGGTCTAATATAAAGAAAATAAACGTGTATAAGGTTCTTGTTGAAGTGTTTTACTCTTGTTGTAATGATGGTGGAAGATTGCTCTAAATGAACTGACTTCCCTCTATGTCACCATAGTTAATAGAGTGAAATGGTTTGGAAACTCTTTTGTTTTATGTTATTGTACACTTTTTTCAAGCATGACCATGCACAATCTTTTGTTTCACAATTGTTTTACCCTTGTTGGATAAGGCTGAATGAACAGATCAAAACTGTTCTTTTGGCTGCTCGCTCCAAATGCCTAATAATTGATACAAGAAAATTGAATAATTCTTACCATAGTGACATAGACAAAGTTTGTCTACTTATTTAACAATTTGGAATAAGCACAAATAAAAAACTGTGCAGGGTCAAGGCCGGTTCAGCTTCAAAACCGAACAAAGGCATAAAACAATAGGCTTCCTAATCATTCTTTCTATTAACTATGATGTCACAAAACCAAACAAAAGAAAAGTTATTGCTTGTTCACATCATAGTCAATCAAGGAAAAAACTGCATGTTTAGAACTAGAAATGAGCAAAACATGCCACGAGCGTTAACAACGAAGCCATCTTGAATTGTGCATGCACGGTACTTGACACGTGACCACGAAAAACTACAACAATAACCTGCCCCTTTGATCTATGCCGGGTTACACCACATTTTGCGTCCCTTGGAATAATAAAAAAAGAGACTTAGCCTTACAGAGAGAGATCTTTCTTCATTTCTTCTTTAAACAGGCCTTTAGAACGACTTTTATAAGTTAATGCGGTGCTTATCTTAAAGGTGCATAGCAAAAGTGAAAACTCCCCACCATGTGCGTCATTACTATTTGCGTAGCACTGCATTACTAACTACACCACTTTTTAACTCGTGGATATTTGCGAAGCAAATTCCACAAGTTTTACGTGTCGTGGGCCTGAAATTCATCTGCTATGCTGCTGCTACTATACATACTGTAAACTTCCGGTCCGTAAACTGTAAGCTCGCGAGTCAGCATGCCGCCAATCTACAAGGTCTTGTTTTTTCAGTTGCGTTATGAATTGTTTTAGTTCATTGAATATTACTTTTAGTTAAATTGATATCAATAATCATACAAATACCTTTGCTTGAACAAGACTGCACCCTTTTTTTGGAACATTATGACGAAGTTTAACGATGTTTTTTACTTATCGTTCTGTCGGGGAAAAAACAAGCTAGTTCACTCTTGCTGTGAGCAATCTTCAAATTGAATCGAACAAAAGCTAAGCATATGGCTCTAAATGAAAGAAGCATGACAAACGCAAAAGAGGAAAGAAGATATACAAATTTTCAGCAATCTTCAATCTTATACGTTACACTCAAAGTTCTCAAGTTCAAGAATACGTTATTATAACAACACCTGCGCTAGCTTTAACTATCAACATCTTAAAATCTGTGGGGATATTAACCCAAACCCTGGCCCTTCATCGACGAAACAAACGAGAAATAGCTGTCCTGTTTGTACTCGAACAGTGGCAAAAAATCACAGATCTGTAACCTGCCACATTTGTAGTCTAGAAACCCACATAAAATGTGGTGGTATTAGTAAAAATCAGTACATACAATTTAACTCGCTGCCAAACTCTACCTGGACCTGTTCAACCTGCATCGAAGATCTACACCAGCTACCGTTTGCAAATGTTAGTAACATAAATGTGAGTTACAATAGTACAACAACTGACGAAGAACAAAACGATCTCAACGATGTATGGAATGATTTTGACACGATTGCTGAAAAATACAAGAAAAATGTAAAGATTGGTCACATAAACGCTAATAGCATCGCTGGATTTAAATTTCACGAAATAAAGAACTGGCTATTATCTGGAAGATTTGATATACTTGTTATATCGGAAACTAAGCTCGACTCGTCCTTCCCAAACAGTCAATTTCAAATTGATGGCTTCCGTATGTGCCGTGCAGATAGAAATATTCATGGTGGTGGTTTGATGGTGTTTATAAGAAGCGATATATGCTTTCATATAATAAGAAATTTCAAAAATCTTTCTGCATTACAACTATCTACCTTTAGTACAGAGTCCATCGTACTGAAAATACACTTAAACAAATCATGGGTAACTCTAGTTGGCATCTATAGACCGCCGGGACTTCACAAAAACAAATGGTAGGCAGAGATTTCTGAGCTCTTCGAAGCAGCAAATGCATTAACAGATAACGTCATTCTAATTGGTGATTTTAATTGCGATTTATTACACCCGGACAAACCTCCCATGGATGGACGAGAATTATACGATCTAATGGATATCTATGATCTCAAGAACTTAATAAAATCACCAACCAGGATTGGCAAAACATCCCAGACACTGTTAGATATTATCCTCACGAACAACAAAAATAAAATGATATCGTCTGGAGTTGTAGATGCACAAATAAGCGATCATTGCCTGATCTACACTATTCTGCGTATTTCAGTTGAACGTCTTCGATCTAGAAAAATATCAACAAGAAGCTACAAAAACTTTAACAAAGACATGTTTTTAGAGGATCTGAATAAATTACCATTCCATATAATGGACATCTTTAACGATGTTGATGACAAGCTCTTTGTATTTGAATCGTTGTATTTAGACATTATAAATGAACACATTCCGTTGAAACAAACGCACATAAGAGGTAACCAAGTTCCCTTTATGACTAAACAATGGCGTAAAGCCATTCGATATCGAAACCGACTTTGGAAAATATTCAAGCGTGAACGAACCGACATAAATTATGCGAATTATAAAGTACAAAGAAACAAATGTACATCGCTTAGAAGACAAGCCATAAAAACTTTCTTTCAAAATAAAACACAAAAAGACAGTCCAAGAGAGTTCTGGAATACATACAGACCTTTTCTACATTCTCGAAATGGAAAGCAAGCGAACGATATCATTTTAAAAGAAAACAACAACATTATCACGGACAAGAAAGAAATAGCAAATGTTTTCAATAACCATTTCATTCACGTTGCGGATAACATGCCTATCATCGATAATCAAGACTTAGACCCACACTTCAGCAACCATCCTAGTGTGCAAGCAATACTTAAAGAAATGGCAAATGAATCAAAACCTGTCGCTTTTCAGTTTCAGCCAATCAACAAATCTCAGATTGAGAAAGTTCTATCAAATTTGGATGTGCATAAATCTTGTGGTCATGATCTGATCACTGCAAAAATTGTTAAGGAATCAGCAACGGCTATAGCGCAACCTCTTTCTACTGTGATGAATACTGCGATCAAAGAATGTAAATATCCAACACGCTGGAAAATGGGCCAGGTTACTCCTTTATTCAAAAAGGAAGATGAACATGACAAAACCAATTACAGACCGGTGTGTGTTCTTCCAGTATTAAATAATGTCTTTGAAAGATTGCTTTCTTCACAAATGGACGGTTTCTACAACAGCATCCTATCCGACTATACATCTGCCTTCAGGCGCAAATTCAGCTGCGAGACAGCATTACTCAAACTAACAGAAGACTGGAGGCACAGTCGTGACAATAAGGAAATAGTTGCAGTTATTTCTATGGATCTTTCCAAAGCTTTTGATGTCTTACCACATGATCTACTTTTAGCAAAGCTAAAGGCCTACGGTGTCAGTGATAACAGCTGCAAGCTTCTTGGAGACTATTTAACCAATAGAATGCAACGAGTAAAGATCGGTGATACTTTTTCAGAATGGGACTTTATCAGAAAAGGAATTCCACAAGGAAGTGTGTGTGGACCAATGTTCTTTAACATTTATACAAACGATTTATTCTTGAAAATACCTCGTGGGTCGCTTCATGCTTATGCAGATGACAACCAAATTTATGACTCAGACAAGGACCCCAAAGAGCTTGACAAACGAATACAGGATTATGTTGCCACTGCAAATGCTTGGTTCAGAAATAACAGCATGATATGTAATGCAGATAAACATCAAGCCATGGTCTTAGGCAATACAAATTACCAATTTTCTTTCGATACAAAAAAACACTCTAGACCTACTTGGCATAACTGTTGACAAAGATCTTAATTTTAACAATTATATTTCAAAAATATGTAAAAAAGTTAACAACCAGCTAAACGTTATGATGAGATTTCGTAAACTCATGTCGAATGATACGAAATCAAAACTGTACAAAGCTTTCATCCTTCCTCACTTTGATTACTGTTCTACAGTATGGCACTTCTGCGGATCAAGAAACACAGACAAACTTGAAACACTGAATAAAAGAGTATTGCGGTTTGTACTGGGAGATAAAAAAGCAGATTATGAGACGTTGCTGGAAAAATCTGAAACAAACACACTATCCAACAAACGCATACAAAATATGTTAATTGCTTGTTACAAATGTTTAAATTTTGACAGTTACCCTAAATATCTTAAAGAATTGTTTAAAAAACGCCTTTCACCCTATTCACTAAGAGGGACAGACATTGTACATTTACCTAAAGTTGCAACTACATCTTATGGACTTAAATCTTTTTCCTATTATGCAGCAAAGATGTGGAACAAACTGTCTGATGACACTAGAACACTTCCTTTTATTGATTTCAAGAATCAAATAAGAAATATGAAATTTACTAAATAACTCAATAACCAAAATTTAAATGACTGTTTTATTCTTTTGTTATGATTATGTAACTATTTAGTTTCTTTTCCCTCGAAGATATTAGCATACTTGTAAGCTACTCAAAATTCGAGATAAAATAAAGTGTATGTATGTATGTATGTATAATGGTTTGGATTCTTTGGACGTAGATACATTTGCGATGTAACTGATTTAACAAATTTCATTGTAAAACCAACACGAAACAGACAATTGATTTGTAAACGGAAATGTAAGCAATAAAATTTGACTTCTTTCAAAAAAAAACTCTTGATATGTTTGATCTAAATGCAAACGTAGCGTTTGCAAATTAGAGGGAACTATGTATTCGAACGATTTTGCGAGGTCGATCACTTGATCGGAGGCTCGCGTGGTGGCGACATTGATGTGTTTATTTGTTTAGACGATGTTACTTCAACTCCGTTTCTACAGTCAATAAATTATTCGTTGACTACTACGGACCTTTACTTAAACATATTTGGGAGTTAATAATTTCTCCATGTGGTCTCTAAAGTGGAAGTTTGTAAACTAAAGAGAAAAGTGTTATTTCATATCTAGAATGCAAGACATTATCAGTCACATCAACTTGTGCAAAATCAATATAACAGATCCTACTTTGCTATTATTATTTTACAATAATTTCATGAATCTCTTGTTTTCAAAAATTTCAATTTCCACGAGTTAAGTTGCAATTGGCAGCTTCATTATAACGTCGTTTCTTCTTTATTTTCGAGCTCATCGAAATATAAAAGACACAGGTAACCAAATGGACATCAGTTTACTTCAGACCTAAGCGCCTGGCTTAATCCGTAGGTCACTCATTTTTCATTCGGATTGCGCTTGCAACGATTATGTCGACCGTTAATCTTACAATTATCTCTTTTTCTCCCATTTCCCCTCTTTATAGTTCAAACCAGGAAGCCCATAATGTGTTGATGTGTGTTGCAAACCTTAGCGAGTGATTCTTCAAATGCATAGACCTCGTCAGCACGGGCCTGAGCATCGACGGCACCCAACGCATCCATCAGGTCCACCATGAGTGTCTTGTACGATTCACGATACTACAATACGTGATAGATAATATTAATGTTTTATTAATTGATTGGTTAATATAGGGCATCAATGATTGACGATATAGAAACACGTGATAGATAATATTAATGTTTTATTAATTGATTGGTTAATATAGGGCATCAATGATTGATATAGAAACACGTGATAGATAATATTCATGTTTTATTAATTGGTTGGTTAATATAGGGCGTCGATCACTGACGATACAGAAACACGTGATTAATAATCAAAGTCAACTGCATAGAATTTGATAAGAATTTATCAGCTGGCCTGGGTAGGATACGCGTACGAATATTGCAGTCTAGGCTTCGTGCTAACGTTCCCAGTTCTATATATTCACGAGCTTTTACTTACCTTAATGTAAAACGATGTATTTGCAAAGTAACTGTCCTTAGACATACCCAAGCCACTTTGATCGAACTGAAAATGAATACATAATAATCATCATCAAGTATCATACTATAGAGATACCTCAGTACCATACTATAGCGATACCTCAGTACCATACTATAGCGATACCTCAGTACCATACTATAGCGATACCTCAGTACCATACTATTGCGATACCTCAGTACCATACTATAGCGATACCTCAGTACCATACTATAGCGATACCTCAGTACCATACTATAGCGATACCTCAGTACCATACTATAGCGATACTTCAGTTGACGTCAGCGCCAGCGATTGGCCGTTATTTCAAAAGAGCTTATTGTTCTTCTGGTTGACACATTAGCATAACAATTTGTTTGTTTATAAGCTACAAACTTCGCGTTAAAACAATAAAATGCTATGAAGTGGCATCATTCTACAATAGGACAGTCATTTCTCAAACTAAAAAGTGAAAGTAAAGGTAAAAAATTTCTCCATGTGCTTGACTGGTTTATAAAATACGATACAGAGAATGTATAGATTTATACACTCCAACAGTGGTGAGAATCTATTGTTTTGTGGTCAGTCAAGCGAATGCGGTGAAGATTTATTTCAAACCAATTAAGACCTTACCACGATCACGTTTTTAGTCGACTCTTTTAAATCCGTAGCAACAAACATGTTGAACAGCGGAGCCATGCCCAGTTCTTTCTGTACTTTTACAAAAGTGTCCATGAAATCCCAATTAGCAACGCTAAAGTTCTTGTCGGTAACATTCCAAGAGCCATACTTGGCAATCAGGTCCAGGAGAGGCTTAGCGCCAAGTGATTCAATTTCGGCAGTATTCATGCAAGCATCATAGAAATCAAAGGCTTTCTTGGCAGCTTCATTCTGGAAGATAAGAACAGTGATGATGGCGATGATACCGATTATGAAATTGGTGGTGGTGGTGATAGAGTGCACACACTAAATGTGTACAACAGTTGTCACTATGTAGTAGTAAATAGCACTAATTAAACAAAAGAAAACAGAATTAGCATAAAATAGCGCTATTTAGTGGTATTTATGTTGCACACTTTTAGTGCGTGCACTCTAACAAATAGTATCTATTTAGTAACTATTTGTCATTTGCACTCAACCAGAACATTATTATTCCTTTTGTCTGGTTATTGCATTTGTGTTCTGGTTGAGTGCTAGTGACAAATAGGTACTAAAAATAGCTACTATTTGTTAGAGTGCAAACACTAAATGTGTGCAACAGTTGTCACTATTTAGTAGTAAATAGCGCTAATTAAACAAAAGAAAACAATAGAATTACCATAAAATAGCACTATTTAGAGGTATTTATGTTATACACTTTTAGTCTGTGAACTCTACTATTTCATTTGTTATTTCTTTTTTTTCTGCTTTGCAGCTACAGTGCGCCAACTAGGAAAGACGATGATGAAAACACTCTCGGCGACACCCACCTTGCCATACTTTAGTCTTAAAGATTTATCTTGAATTATCTGTCTCAACAGTTCCTCATTCTTGTCGTTCAAGATCTTAAACTGACTCCACGATGTCTTACTGTCTGGTATTGCATTTTTCTGCACCCAGTTGCCACACGCGTACTCATAGAAATCATCGCATGGATCTACTGACTTGTTCATAGCTTGTAACATACCTTGACGAGATAAATAATTAATTTATTAATCATATATTGAATTTTTAATCAGTTTAGCTACCGACAATAGACATTAATATAATAATAATAAATTTATTATTTATATAGCGCAAAATTACATGTAGGTATGCTGTGGTCTAATGCGCCTCTGTCGTAATGGCTGCCAGCTTGTTATGTATCGCAAGGTTTCTGATGTAAGGAAACTAATTAAAAGATAGATATCCACTTTAATAGAGTGCAAACAAATAATCAGTGAAACTTTAGTAAAACTAAATAGTGCTATTTTATGCAAATTCTATTGTTTTCTTTTGTTTAATTAGCACTATTTTGTACTATTTAGTAATTAGTATTTCACGGATATATTGTTTGCACTCTAATAACTTGTGAAAGTTTGAGAAAAAAGATAAATTCTTTAGGAAGATACAAGCATTTGAAAATTAGCAAAAAAACACCAAAGCGAAACTAGAAAGACCTCGACAAAAAGATTCCATACAAATTATTATCATTTTTACCTGGCAGAACTTTCTACGCTTTTTGTCTACAATATTGAAAGTTCCTATGAATGTCTCTTCATGATACTTATTTTATTAGTAGCAAAATATAAAAAAAATTGTTATTTTGGAAAAGATGCCCGCCATGATGACAAAGAAATAGCAATGGAAAGAACGGGTGGGGGGGGGGGGGGGGGAGGATTGTGGGCAAATAAAAACATAATCAACCTGAAAGTAAACATAGTTGTCATATAAAAAAATGATATATATGCTATATATTCTAACAAAATAATCCTTTCGCTTAAATAAAATAGGTATATCATATGTATGTATATATAATTTATGTGAAAAATATATATGTATATCTATTAATTATATGATTAAATTAACATTTCAAATCGATATATTTAGTGAAAAAAAAGAGCATTATAAACTTTATATAGCTAAATTTCTCCAAAATTATTATCTGTATTTAACAATGGAAAACAGGTGGCTCTCGCTTTTATAAGCTTAATAGCTTCCAGAGGTCTACCTGCCTATGTGTGTACTTTGTAACTAGATACTGCTGTAACATATAATAAATCAAATCAAATCAAATGTATTCCTTGGAAAAGACACAGCCCGAGATATTAAGTGAACAGCCTCATTAATTCTTTAATACACTTCATCACAAAAATTGAAATGAAGAGCTTCATTCAATTTTTATACATTTCACCACAAAAAAGGCAAACTTACAATATCTGCTCTTACAAAAAAAAAAAAAACATTTAGTTTTTATTCCAAAATTTTAAAGTTTATTTTATGTCAAATAAAAAGTTGAAAAGCTGTTTTTGGAGCCATAAGCGAAAATCGCACAGAATCGCACGAGAAATTTTAATTCAACTAACATGCGCGAGCAAGATGCGCAATAGCAAGCTCAAGAACACTTTCAGGCTAATTTTGTATTCTAGAACCCAGACCTTTCTCTGGGTTCCATAATGGATGATTTTGCAGAAAACGCCGGTACCCTTGTCATGTAAGAACGCGATCAGCCTGAACTCCAAAAAAACAGGGTTTTTTTATTCAAACTCTAATTAGTGCTGAGTCGCGACCCCCTGTTTCATAACCTCCCTTTGATTACGTCTCTTCTGAACCGCCAATGAATTTCTTGGGCGGAAACGCTTTCACTTCAAGTTGTGACAGAACTTGCTACTGCAAACGCTGTGCCATTAAATCGATTAGCAGACCAGAAAAGAAACATTTACCACGATTTCGGCTACATGAAACCAAACTAGCTATAGTGCGTAGACAGAGTGGTTCTTCTAATCACGTGGAATAACTCATTCTATTTGCTATTCAACAGCGAATACGTTCGAAAGGAAATCAGCGAAATCAGAGTTCGCTATTGTGTATTACTTAGTAATCGTTCCATGGCTTTATGGGAAAGTCTGCAACAAGCAAATTAGAAGATACCAACACTCCTTGGTCATTCATTCATGTGATTAGTTTGACAGTAATTGGAAAAACCACTTTACTGTTCCTAAATTGTATCATCAAATTAAGACAATTAAGAAATGTACTTTTCTAATTTGATATTTTCAAGAAAACATCGTTCATGGTCATTTAGTTGGTCAAAAAGCATTTTCAAATCAAAATGAAAATGAATTAAAATTATCAGTCTTGTAAAAATGAAGAAAACAAGATGATAACGAAGAAAATAGAGGAAGAACAAGAAAAACAAGAACATTGCGTGCCAAGCGATATCGCTTTTTCGATAAATGAACGTTTTATCCACACAAAAAAAAGAGATACAAAAATCCGAACTCAAGTACTCAAAAAACCTCGGCGTCTTTGAAATTTTTCAAATGTGTCATGAAAATGAGCGATTCTTAGTAAACAGTACAATTTAAAATTACGTTAAATATATCTGTTTCGTTAGATGTTGACATATTGGACTTAATTAACAGATCAATCTCCATAAAGCTTCTCCAAGCTGCAAGCATATATATCTGCAATATTTTATATAAACCAAAATCAAACCTGCGGAAAAATAAAATCGTAGTGGAATAACAAAGTCGATAAATATAGACCAAAACAAAAATATGCAAACTTATAACTATGGTAAAATGAAAAGGATTTAAAACGTTTTTGAGTAATATAATAAAAGAAGATAATTTTAAGATTTTTAAAGCATTTGTATCAACCATATATTTTACAATTTACAATTAATATATCAAATTGTTTAAAATTATATCTATAGTTTTTTACATCTTAATAACTATAAAGCTCAGCAGGAATATATAACGTCTTTGTGAATTTATGTTTGAAAAATAATCCGAATGTGAAAATGATTTTTTTAAATAAATATTTCAAAAAATAATAATAATAATAATCGCATTTTAGGAATGTCTGGCATTTCTGCTTCTAAAGTATATATAGTTTTGCGAATTTTTAAAACAAAAAAGTTGATATTGCAAATTAAATTTAATAAGCAAAAAATATGGATTTTACGTCAGTTTGTTTTCCAAGTTGAAGAACTGTACAGGATTATATTTTGTTTTGCTATTGAAGAATTCAATTTAACAAATTTCCATTGAAGTATCTCAAAAATTCTATGGAAAATATCATTTAATCAATAACAAATACTTGTAAATATACACAACTATAAAAACATGTTACAAATTTTTCAATTTGCATGCGAGAGGTTTTTCTTGAAACAAAAGTGGTTGGCTCTATATATTTCGAAAGCAATTAATTTCTTGCGGCAAAGTGATAATTTCAAAATTGAAATTTTAAGACAATTGGTTTCGAACTCTATAAGTAAACACGTCGAGAATTAAGTGCTCACATCTGAATTCAAAAGTTATTTATTTCATTGGGTCCAATTTAAACTTTTCTCCTAATTAGCAAACTAAACTCGCACCTTGGCTTAAATTAACTTAAGTTCATAGAAATCTCGCTGCGCTTATTTGCTGTATTAACTCAAGTTTACAAAAATTTCATTTAGAGTTAGATCAAATTGACACTTTTTGATTCGCCGAGCACAAACTCAAATCAAAACAAAATAAATTGACTAAATTAAATTTTCAATTGGATTTTTGGATCTTGAAATTTAAGCTTTGGTTGTTCTACAACAAAGAACAGAGCTTAAAAAACCAATCGACTTTTATCGCCTTTGTTTAAAATGATTGTTGTTTTTACATTTTGGAAGTATGTTAGTTTATATACTGCCAAGTTCAATGGTTTGATATGGATGGTTGAGTGAGTTTTGTCGAAATACAACTTTGATTTATGTAATCGCGTTTAGCTCTTTAGTTGTTCGACATTTCAAAAACTTTGAGTTACCCGAAAAATACAGAACTTACACTATACAGCAAACAAAACCTTTTTAGACCAAAATGCGAAAGAAAAACTTACACAATTAAAATTGTTAGAAAAACAGTCAGGAAAATTGTACAAAATATATATTTTGTGTATGTTATACAAAGAGCTTACCTGCGGCCGCAAACACCCCGCTTTCATCGTCTCTTACGTCTCTTTGAGCATCGCAATTTTTGACTATTTCTTTCGTTCTCAGCGAAACAACCAAAAACAATATGAAGAAAATTAAAACCAAAATTGACAAAATTCCTATAACAAGATATAACATTCTTTTAGATCGAATAAATCTTGATTTTCGTTTTCCATCTTCGATTTTTACATCTCCATTTTCAGCTTTTAACGGCGAAACTTCTTTGTCGGTCAACTCCATTTCTACGCTCTCAATAAACCAAACTGTTAACCCGATTCAACTGGATTCGAGCAATATTAATTAATACTCGACAAAAATTCCTGAATTCTAATAGACTAGTTTTCTAACTAGCAAAAAAATAAATTGCACATTAAAATATTGTTCAACATAAACACTGACTTGACCTAAATTTGGTAAAAAGATGACAAGACTTTTTCTCGAGTGTGGTACTGCTTAAAAATGGAATTGCTTTCCAATTATGCTAGTATTTACATCCTTTGTCGATACAAAGCTTATTTCATGACTGAGTGATCTTTGGGGAGGGGAAGTAAAGTAGCTTTTGATCAAGTGGGGTGGGGTGAGAAGGGTTTGTTGTCAGTCGGTGGTAATAATGGAGTTTTAGTTATGACAGCTCTTCTCTTCTCTTCTCTTCTCTTCTCTTCTCTTCTCTTCTCTTCTCTTCTCTTCTCTTCTCTTCTCTTCTCGTCTCTTGTCCTCACTTCTCACATAAATTAAAATCATTGTGTCAATTGACTAAAAACAATCAAAATTCAAGAGCTCTGTACTCGGAGCAGCTGATACAAATTGAAAGAACTCTAAGTGTTGGAATCGCTCTTAATTGCGACACTTCGCCGGAGGTCCTTATAACGTTAACGCGACACTTATATAAATAAGCCAAATACCAAATAAAAATAGCGATATCAACTTCAAGAATATTGGACCGAGAACACTGATTTGTGGACAACGCAAAGTTTTGAAAAGACAATTAAAGAACTACCTTGACAAGCAATGAACAGAAATGATTCAAACTCTAATTGCGTTTTGAGTAATTATTCAATCTGAAACATAACGGTACTTGAAGTTTACTCCGTCAACAAGGACGGAACAGTTGGGGTAATCCAGGTCTTTCCCTGCGAGAGGTGTCGTGTTGGATTCCTACATACTTCCTCGTGTCGATTTCTTTCTACTCTAGAGGTGTAACCTGTATAGTTTTAAATTTTTAGCTAATAACAACTAATTTCGTGATGAGCCTAAGAAGGCTTGTGTTAGAAGCTAAGATAGTGTTTATAGTGTTTTGATAGCCATGCAAACCATACTCTGGCCTTCTAAATAAATACTGACAACAACAACAACTTCAGTGTGGCTATGATATTATTTATACATACATGATGTAGCTTACTCTCTTTTTGTGTGCTTGAAAATTAAATAAACTTTAATTTGAAAAATCTGTAAAAAGCAACATTGTTAGAAAAGCTGTTTTTCTACTCTATCAGTGCTTATACGTAAAAAGGAGCATCGATGCACGGAAAAAAGGAAACTGGGGAGCCGAATTCGATTGGCTTTCTTCGAGAAGAATTAACTTCTACCTAAACATTAAAGAGCTTCCGCAAGATCATGAAATAAATTACTTTGTATAGTTTATATTGAATTGCAAATAGTTTTATATTATATATCTTAACGAACGAACTCGTACTTACTATACGTATTTTATATTTTAATCGTTTTTTTATCTAGGTTTGTTTTGCCTTTTACTATTACTATCACTTCTCAGTGTTTTTTATATTTTTGCTTATGTTCTGTAGGGCTCCAGGAATAACAGACATAACTTGTATTAATGATTGGTTACCCTACGCAAATAAAATGACATACATACATAAGTTATAGCTATAGATTTGTATAGCTTTACACCTACAACCAAACGTGTTTGAAACTGAATTCGAACGTCAAAATTTAAAATCCCGAAAAACTGTTTAATTCAGGTTGGACACTGGTCAGCCCAGAACGCCTTGAACACCAATCCGACTTCACATACAAGCACAAGATTACCAAAATTAATGATTCAAACTTCCTATTTAAACAGTATTCGGGATTATTCAGTTTACAAACTTCAACTGAAATATATTAAATATTAATTTTGTATTTTCAAAATCTTTGTCGAGTATTGGGATAATTACTGGATTTCTTTGTTTTTGACAGAAATAAAAATTAATTAAGATCACTGAGGAAGTTTTAAAAATGTACATAAAAAGATATTGGCCTACTGCTAAAAAGGAATGTGTTCGATCACTCATTCAAAATCATTCATTCAATAATTAATTCATTCTTCCGTTTTGAACTTAGTTCATTAAAAAAATGCTTTTCCTCCATTCATCCATTTATTTATTTGGACGTTCCTTCGTGCTATGAATGACGTATAAGATGAGCGGGATCGGTGATCGATTGTGGTTTTTTGAGTGATTCTATGTTGAGATTCAGGATGATGATTGATGCATTTATATTCATGAACCTTCAACCAAACTTAACTTATTACCGGGCGACTGTGGCATTCTTAATTATCAAACCCATCTGATACTTAAAGTACATGTGTACATCAGTTGCATTCTTGGAAACACGGATGCATTCCAAACTGTTATAATTAACCCTGTACTAAGTTTCTTACCATACCTTTCCATACCAAAATCAGTTACGGTATTCACAACATTGTTACGGAAAAGGGGGTTGTTTTTTGTCTCAACTAATTTTGAATCTCAACGTAGCTATCATACATTTTTAGCCAAATTGTTTTCATAGAACCTGCAATGATATGATGCAGTCCACACAAGTTTGAGAATGGTTTAAATTAAACCGAAATATAACAACATTCATCACATTATTTACTTAAAATATTTAAGTGAAATGTTCTTAGGAGTTATATTCATCATCAAATATTTTCTATATTTGTTCGCTGGTAAAGGACCACACAAGTTTAACCATATAGTTATGGGGCGTCTAGGATATTAGAGGTTTATTAAAAATCATCTGCCTCCAAAGCTCATGGGCGGACTATATTACAAAGAAAGATTTACACAAATGATCACGTGACCGGTTAACATAGCAACGCTATGGCTGTCATAATAAAGCTCATTTTTTACGTAGAAAAAATAATGGTTTTTGCTAAATTAAACAATTCTGTAGTTGGAAAATCGTTGAAAATTTGTAAACTACTCTATTATACCACTAAAATAATATTCTGTAAATCGCAACAAAATTTACTATTCAGTTTTTTTTTTTTTTTTTTTTTTTTCATCAAAATAAAAATTCTTAAAGTTTGAGGTGTGCGCATGTGCGTGGTCATGCACGAGCGCGCGCACTGAAATTATATAGAGCCAGAGGAGAACAGTTTTGCACTGCGCACGTCTTCTGCGCACGCTAACTGCAACACAAACTGTCAAACTAATTTTCCTCGCGCGCGCTAATGTAATGAGAAATTATAACCAAAAAAAAGCCATTACTCATCAAATTAGGATTAATGCCAGATAATGAAAAGATGTTCCAACTACTCTGTTTGGAGGAAAGTAAAAATTGAATCGTTTTTCCCCTGAGTTCGTTTTCATTTACCATTAGGGCTTCCTGTGGTATATTTACACAGGTAACCCAAAGCAAAAAGCCTAAAATTGCATATTTGAACAAAAATAACTGCGTAACGAGTTCGGTGACCCCCAGTTTTTCAAAAATATACTTGTAACAATATATTCTACAACATATTTAGAAATCAAAAACATTTACAGGTAGGAGTTTGAATAATTCACAATTTTAGGAGTTAGAAACGACCTCCAGAAGCGCTAAAATGGAATGTTTTAGAGGAGGAACACTTCACTTACACGCCACACAAACTAAGATGTCTCATGGACCACCAAAAAATTAGTATGCGATATTAAAGATTAAAGACTCTTCCAAGTAGTGCCACTAAGGTTTTTAGTATAAGGAAAAGTAAACATACTTTCTAGATTTAGACAGTCCTGTGAAAGATTTTGAAAATATTGTTCGAATTTGCGTGCGTTAATTATAGGCAATTGGAGGCAATTATCTCAAAAACGAAATTGGTAACGTAGCATATTTTTCTTTTAAGATGTAAAAACTGTAAAATATCAGAAAAACAGAGAATTTTACAGGTAGAATCTATTCCTGCGGAATTACCTTAAAAACACGAGCTTAGTTTTTGCAATTCAGACTACCTGTGGTGCCATTCAATTTTAAAATTGAAATTTGGGCTACCAGTGGTATACGGAAAGGTCGTTATAGATGCAATGGTATGTTATCTGAGCTGATACTTCACACTATTTAATAAAGAAGATACAATCTGTAAATATTGAAAGAATTTTGACAACTATCATGGTATATAGTAACGAGGTCTATGTTGGATCAGTCTTGTTTTTTGTCAACTAAATTACTCTTTGAGCTGGGTTTTTTTTTAAGTCTTGATCGACATGTTCATTTGTAGCTGAGTTATGGAATTCGGTCAATATTGACACTAATTTAAAGACGTTGAATGACACTGCAATAAATGATTTCAAAACTCTTAAAAAGCATTGTCAATTTGTTGAATTTCAAATGGTGCTTGACAGTGGCCTCTAGTGAAGGCAAGGATGGGTAGCCCTTGATACCATGAAGGCTGTTGCGCATGCCCTGTTTACTGCCTGTGGGAAATCAAAAAACTAATTTGCTGACATCTGTCGACTTATTCGACTCCAGTGAGCAAACGTACAACTTCGACAAATAACGACAAGACATACATATGATGAAGCCAAACAATTGTATGATTAGATACAAAAAAAAAACTACTGTTGAACTTGACCGTGCGTAAAAGAGGTCGAAGAGTTGAGTTTAAAATTCCTTGTGGCCTATAACCGTTTGAAATATCATAATAATTTATAATAATTTAATACTTATAAGACACATATTCCATGTGTATATGCTCATACGCGCCATCTAATTACAAATAATATAAAAACAAAAATGGAAGGAAATAAAATAAATTAAAAACTAAAAATATTGTTAGAATAAGTATATATACAAATTAAAATATGCTAAAATTATCTAATAAAAACGTGGTAACATGTATATGAATATATATAGGAATAAATATTAATAGACACTAGATAAAAAAAAAGCTTGAGTTCTTTTAATAAAGCTCTCTCTGACGTGTAGAGCACTGACACTGGTCTTACCATATTACCATTGTTTACCATTGTTATCTGTTTCATGTTATCTGTAAATGTTTTTATTGTCTTTATTTTTGTTTGTAAATTTGTCTTTTTATTAATCAATACGACTAGCATGTAAACCAGTTTTAACTGATGCTAAATTCGTATATAAATAAAGGTCACCATACCATAGTAAATAAAAAATAGTGTTTTTAATTTATCTATCAATTATAAGCTTTTTTAAAGAAATGTGTTTTTAAAAGTCTCTTGAACTCTAATATAGTAGTAGCTTTACGTAGAAAGAGAGGCAAAGCGTTCCACAATGTAGGAGCCGCAATGCTAAATGATCTATCACCTAAGGTTTTTAAAGAACGAAAAGAAGGTGTCATAAGGACAAATTCATCACTATTTGATCTTAAATTGTATCTAGAAGATGGTAATTAAAATTGAGGAGTTCCTTTCCGGGGTCAAATTTAGAAACGTTACATATCAACCTTGCAGCGGTGTTTTGAACACGCTGTAACTTGCTAATTTGGCAATCAGGCAAAGCATACAATAAACTGTTGCAGTAATCAAGTCTACTAGTAAGAAGTGCATTAACTAGGGTTTGCGTTGTATCACTATTTAAATATTTTCTATTACGTCTTATATTGTATATGTGGTAAAAGGCTGCTTTACATGTCTTAGTTATTTGACTATCCATTGTTAAATTAGAGTCAAACCAGCAACCTAAGTTGCGTACTTCACTACTTAACGATATATCAGTATGTCCAAAGCTGAATGTGTTCATGCTAACCTTAGAAAGTTGTTGCTTAGTTCCTATGAGACGATTTCAGTTTTGTTGCAATACAATTCGTCATACCAGTGGTCGCAGGTCCAAAAGTAATGGAGGATTTATATTAAAAAACAATTCGCAAAAACAGGTAAAAAATGAAAAAAATTACGCAAAAGGAAAAAAACTCAAAGGCGCAATTTATTTACCTGCAAATAAAACAAACCCTACACGAACTGATGAACAAAGAAAAATTATTAGACGGTGAAAAATCTCCCCTTCCCCCTATAAGCGTTCAAATAGTATTCAAAGAAGTGCTTCACCTCCTTCCTACTCAGAGACGGAATGTTTTCGCTAAGTCATAGTCGATAATTTAAATGTTATGATTCAGATGTTGGGAGGCATGGAAATGTGTGTAGAGAGGGCTATTTAAACTATTGACCTCTAAATTAATTCATTTTCTGCTTATCTCGAGGCATTTTCACTGTGGTAGTTGTCTGTGTTACTGAATATAAGACCAAACAACACAGACCTAGGCAGAATCTACATATTTCACAAAAATTACTCAAATAAAGAACAGCATAGAATGGATGTCAGAGCTAACAAATACTGGATATGTTTCTATTTGATTAAAAATGAATGTGTTCAACTTTGGATGACGTCAATTGCAAATCGCATGCCAAAGAGACCCAAATATCTCAAGCGGCCATCATGAATAGGCTTCACTTGAACTTCATTTATAAACACATAATACCATTTAAATAGACATCAAATACGTCACTCCTCTAAGTAGGTCAAGCATAATATCACATTGATAGCCTAACACTTCAGGAGATACTACAAGCATTATAAATGCTTTCGCACCTAGGAAAAGCACGTTTCTATATATTTTACAGATACTACGAACCCCATATCACCGCATCAGGTATATTAAATTTGACCATGCATTTCTTGCTATTTAATCAAATCAAAGCATAATTGCCCCAGTTCACTATGACGTCACCTCTTATTTACGTGGAGAATAAAATCGCCAAACTCAATAGAAAATTCAAAACAACTGCTCCCATCGAAACAGTTTAATCTAAAATAGGGTGGTTTTGAAATACAATATGTGTTTATATTTGCCAAATAATATTCAGGGCGAATTTGGGTTTATTTAACAATCTCCGACGACCATGATTCTTTGCCTGTAAACAATAGATTTTTGAAGATTGACTTCCGCAGAAGTTGTCGAAATGCCAGTCCAACACAAACAGTTAAGACTGCGTCATTAATCATGACAAGTGGCATGATGACTTTGATTTACCAGCAGAGAAAGTTTGAGAAGATAAGAAAAAGACCCCGTGCGTGGTAGACCTCACTATTGGAAAAGGCATGTTTTGCCGAAACATGTCGATTGAAAAATAAATGTGCTTTAGCATATATTCGAAAGTTTAATAAAAAAGTCGTTTTGTTAGTTTTAATCTATGGTGAATGTTTATCTTACACCCACAGAGATTATGGTAAATAAAAATACTACAAATTTGCAGCGATTTTACTTGCCAACCAATTTGAAAAAAAAAAAAGAGATCAATGCAATGCTCAATTATAGCCTTTGTTTCAATACATGCATCGGAAAAGATTGCTCTTTAAACATCGCATTCTGAGCATTCCTTAATTGACCTGGATCAGTTCTTAATTGGTTTGCATTATAAGCGCATTATAGATCTATCACCAGCTCTTTCTGCCTTTAAAAATGTCCGACGAAACATTTCAAGGCATATTCCAATGATTACAGTCCGATGCAGTAGAGCGCCGTTATATGTTGTATAGTTTGAGTGTATTACTATTTAAAAATTGCTTAAACAACACATGTTGTATTACATTTAAAGCGCATTACGAGCAGTAGAGCAAAAGCAGGAAAACCATGAAATAAAAACAAACTAAATACTAACAAATAGTGCCTATTTCGTAACTATCGTTATTACCCGGCAACCATAACATATTACGCAGACAAAAGAAATAGTAATGCCCTGGAGTAATGTTCTGGTTGAGTACTATTCTAGCCACAAAAAGTTACTCGATTAATAGGTACTATTTGTTTATATCTAATTATTTCATGGCCTACCTGCGTTTGTTTAAATATATCTACTATTTACTTGTGTCGTGTTGTTTTAATGATGTTAAAAGTATAATAAATATCTTGAGCAATGATAACTGATTACCCAAATGATATTCACGCAACACCTAAATGTAGCTCTAAATAAACATATCAACAGTTTTATATCTGCATCGCTTTTTAAAAACTACTCGGAAACCACTTTAATCTATAGTTGTTTAGAATATGATAACAACTGATATGAAATTACTGTAAGAGTTGTAAGGCGTCCATTTAAAACCTCAAAACTTCAATCATAATGCACGTTTTAAATACTCATTTCAAAGCACTTCCACCTACTTGAAGACGCTAAGACACATCCTTCCGTAGAGCACAGCTCGTTGCTCGTTTCTGTTGACTTTGAGGTCTTCGAAGTTTGATCACCATCTTGTTTAGCATATTGCTTTTCATAGATGTACAAACCGATGAATACTCCAGCAACAATAAATAACACAACTACAAGGATTATCAGGGCTGTTTTTGCTTTGGAGCTCTTTGACCCGTACGAGATGTTGGTTAGTGCAACTTGAGAGGAACCCATATCTCCCATCTCAACATTGCCTTTGTTCTGCATACTGTATGACATGGCAAAGGTTTTCAGAGCTACACTGTACGGGAGTTTTGCAATCTATAAGCGAGTGCGGGTTCACAAATGCGTTCTGTGATTTGTAATTCAATGATGTGACGTCACTCATTTCAAATTTGACATTAAGCATACAAGAAGCAACACGAGGCCTAGCCTGCACACAGGCAGCCCAAGCTCATTATCTGTCAATACTAATAAAAATCATTTCATTGTTAAACTAGCCTGTGCACATCCGTCGGCAGCGGGGGAGGGATGGAAACGGATGTACAGAGGCTATGTTAAACTAAAATAGACTAAAATTCAAGGTCATTAAACAAAGCCTTTTTTGTACGGGGAGGGAAAAAAATTAGAAAAAGGATTTTTTGTAGTACTGAGAGTTCTTGGAAAAAAACTGTTGATAATACCTTTTGTGATTCAAACGCAATGGTTCTGTTTTGCGGAATAATGTTTCAAAAACATAAATGTTTGGTCGTATATAATCCAGAAAACCTTTTTTCGAACTAGCAAACAATAACAATAACAATTCCCGTAACTCCCTTTTTAACATGCAAATGAGCTCTTACGCAAACTAATGCGCTAAGGAACGGACCATTAGATATTTGAAGGGGGGTTGGGCAATTTTTTTGTGCAGCATATTTTTTCCCATGTGATGGTTGTACAGGATATTTTCTTCCTCCCTGCTCGATATTTTTTATTGGCACATCTGCCGTGCACGATATTTTTTCTTTGTTTAAGGCTTTGCTCGTTATTTTTTTGGTATTTGACCCCCCCCCCCCCCCCAAATAACTAATGGTCAGTCAATAATTAGGCTGCAAACGAGTACAACTCAAAACAAACTAATAATTGGAAAATGTAGATATTCAAACAGCATAAAAAATTAGCCACAACATATTGTCTTCCAACACTATCAAAACTGGAAAAAGTTTGAGAATGAGAGAACTAAGTATATACTAAGTATCAGGGGCGGCGGAACAGTAACAGCCATGGGGGGGCACTATAATCAACCACCCCTCCCCTCCTCATCCCCCACCCCAAAAGCTGTGTAAACTCATGCATTAATGTCTTTTAACCAATATTTTGTGGGGGGGCCGAGCCCCCCCAAAATATTTTGTGGGGGGGCCCGTGCCCCCCCGGCCCCCCCGGTTCCGCCGCCCCTGAGTATATACAACGTGTAAACTGTCTTCACGGGCTTTAGGATCCTCCTTGCTTCGAGTCGTGAGAAATGTTTAATAACAACCAAAATACTCTTATTGAATGCTAAAAAAAACACTACATAAATCACCTTATACTCACATTTAATTTGCGTGTTTTTATTCTTCCAAATACGACAATATTTAGCTGGTTTACAATCCCATTTCATAACTTGTTATGACCGAACGTTATCGAACGAAAAAAATCTGCTGAGCCTGCAATAAAATGACATCGACACAGGAAGCCCTCTCCTAAAAAAAATCGTTATGCTAAATACTAAATAATCACAGGGTAGGCCCAAAGTGGGCGTTACCCTCCTCTCCACCAATGAAAATCGTCGATTTGACACCACGTGATCAGTTCAAATCGCACAGAGCGCGTTATGAGTTGATACGTCATTGAAGTGCCTCGTTCTAATTCTCAGAGTTCCAACGTCTCATTCAACAAAATATTGTAGATTGTAAATCGATTGTAAATTCATTAATTTTTACTCTCCTCGGATTCTTAGCCAGCGTAAAAAAGGTTTGATTTGTCCTTAAGCGATAAACAAAACAGTTGCCTAACTTAACCGAAAGCCGTTACAACAGTCAACGTACGTAGCTGTTCGTACAAAATATTTCAACATAACTTACCGAAATAAAATTTCGATTTGGCGTTTTAACCATAAATGAAAACAAAAACGACTTCAGATTAGCATTTCTATGTTTGCAGCTAAGTCTAACCGGCCTAACTTTTAAAAAGCAGCATGTTTTTATTCGAGCATTTAGCGTATGAATTCGTCCTTCGCGCGTTAAATTCAAAAATTTACTTGAAATATTTTATTGAGCTAATTACTTATTCAAGGAGCCAGGGTAGTTACCTTATATAGATGAAGGAGCCAGGGTAGTAACCTTATATGGTCATGACGCGTCATCAGCTCCTAACAAGCATTGAACGATGGATTTTCACTTTGGGCTTACCCTGTGATTATTTAGTATTTAGACTAACGATTTTCTTTCGTTAGGGCTTCCTGTGTCGATGCGGTCATTTTATTGCAGGCTCAGCAGATTTTTTCGTTCGATAACGTTCGGTCATAACAAGTTATGAAATGGGATTGTAAACCAGCTAAATATTGTCGTATTTGGAAGAATAAAAACACGCAAATTAAATGTGAGTATAAAGCGATTTATGTAGTGTTTTTTTTAGCATTCAATAAGAGAATTTTGGTTGTTATTAAACATTTCTCACGACTCGAAGCAAGGAGAATCCTAAAACCCGTGCTGTCTTTGCATTTGAAACACAAACAAAATAATACACGCATTTTTAATTACATAAATTTCAATACATTTTTGTCCTCAATTTCGAGTCATTTCGTTTTGCTGTGAGTAGACCTAATTAGCATGTTCAGTTTGTTAGCTTTTGATTGATTGATGTATGGATAGATGGACGTGCGGACGGACGGGCGGACGGACGGACGGAATGGATGGATGAATGGATGGCACCATGGTTAATAAAACAAGTACATTGAACAATATTAATATTATGATATCACAAAATTATAAGTTAGATTTGCAAGTAAAAAAGCAAAAAAGCAACATACAAAACCAAAGAATTATATATCTATATATATTATATGTTATTTTGATATACTATAAAACATTTGTAAAGATAAAAAACAACTGACTCTTTTGAGTTAAATTTCCAACAAGATCCAGTAAATCGCGCAGACATCCCACACAAATTATTCTCACAACGAAATGGAAGACGGGGTCACATGTCATTCAATTGCGACAAGCACCATTCCTGACATACGAACATTATTTTACTACAAACATCAAAAATATATTCCAACCTACTTGAAGCAGCCAAAGTGCATCCTTCAGATTTACACAAATCCCTAGGGCTCTCTTCAGTTGACTTCGCTTCGTTAGTTTGCTGATTTGAGTGCCTCGTGTGTATGTATAATGCTATGAAGACTACAGCCAAGATAAACAGCAACACCGCCAGCACAATCAGGATATTTCTTAACCTAGAACGCTTCGATTCGTGCGTAATATTCGTTACTACAACTGGTGTTGAACCCTTCTCGACATTGTCATTCTTTTCCATTCTGTACGGTCACAATATATCTGGAAAGCCAGTGCTATAAGTTTCAGGAATGTCGCAAATTAACGATTTCAATTCGTGGAAGCTAGGAAGCTAAAGCTTTGTTTGGTATGCAATTCAATAACGAGCTGTCACTGGTTCGATAGATCAGCAACGCATGTGCTTGTTGATATAGTTACTGATGTGACCCGGGAATTGGTGCCACAATTTCACCAGTCCCACTAGCCTGACGAGAAGCAAAGGACGGACCAGTCCCGGGGGGGGGGGGGGGGGGGTACTACCCTATATCGACTATACGGGGATGATCCGCTGAACAGGGTATGGTTTTTCGACCTTGGTGTCATGAACAGGGTATCTAATTCTACTCTGTTTCCGATTTAATCCAAATTTTCTGTCATAATCAGGGCCCAAAAAATGAGAGAAATTAGTTTGCATTTAGGAAATCGGCAGGAATAAGATCGTTGACTTTAAAAAAAGATAAGAGCAGCACGTGTGTCTGAATTGATATATTTGTACAAATCATATAATGTTCGTAAGCAATTGTAATTTGTCATAAACAGGGTATGGAAGTTACGTATTTTTTGTCATAAACAGGGTAACCCCTACAAGATCCCAGCGGAACACCCCTACCCAGATCTGAAGGGAGTACCCCCCCCCCGGGGGACCAGTACTTATGTAGCCAAGTAGTAGAGAAAGTTCTCCCTCTCCGGAGGCAGTTAGAAAATCCATCTGGTTGTAGGGTAGTACTTAGTGTAGCGACACATAAAATATTCCTGCCATCCTGACCAGCTAGAGTGCAGTTCACTTCTTTAATTTGCCATGCCTTTTCAGTTATGATTTTAGTGACAACAACAAAAAATACCCCAAATGAACTATTTTTAGTTTTCCAGTCAGTAGATGAGGAGAAGGAGAAGGAGAAGGAGAAGGAGAAGGAGAAGGAGAAGGAGAAGGAGAAGGAGAAGGAGAAAAAACTATTATAAAAACGACAAAAGTATTTAAATCGAAGGTTAAGTATTAAACGTACAATATCTTTGAGTGAACAATACGTCAATATCTAAGAAATTACATTTTCCTTGGATGTACTACGGGTATGAAGGAAATCAACGCCCCCATCAACCGAGGAGTACTCACCAATGTGTATACTACTCGGCTCCTTGGGCCCAAAAAATAAATTGAGGACATATTGTGTAATGTAAAATTTTATTACTCTTTCGAAAATTACTCAACTGAAGTAAAATATGTCGAACATAAAAAAAACAGAACCAAATTAATAATTAGCAACATCCATGAACTTGATATTGAAGATATCAAGGGAATGCAAAAAAACAAATAATAATTGCTGCTCGCTAGCAGCACACTATTCAGAACGAAAACTACGCTTGTGGGATTCCTGTGTTGCAAGATAATATCCGATGCTCGTGGGCGGCTATGTCGCGATGGATGATTTGGGACTACAGTGTCAATCATGGACGTCTCTTTTAAAAGGAACGTTTGAAAGTTTATAATGTTAAATGCTACTTTATTCGCTCGTGGAAGTATTTATCAAGGAGATAGTCGTTTCAGCGATGTTTCTAGGGGAAGACAATGTGCTTTTATAAATCTTTCTGCTTTGTTATGTGCAAATTCGTTCAATATTTTGACGTGGACATCGGAGTCCATCGATGGAATTTTAACCGAAGGTGACGCCATGTACTTAAAAGCTTTTGTAGAAACGATCTCCTTAAACTATTTGCCAAATATAGTCTTTTTTTTTTTTTTTTTTTTTTTCAAACCATAACTAAGCAATTGACTTGTGTCAATTGCCAGACGAAGCAAAAAGTCAATCGCCAAGCGAGCCACATACAAAGCAAAATCAATCGGCCAACGAGGCACAAACAAAGCAAAATCAATCGGCCAACGAGGCACAAACTGATCAGATAATTGTGCCTCGGTGGGCTCTACCATGCCACTGAGGTAGTTCAGTATTACTATACTCTGCCATGGCTTTGATTAAACATACTTTTTTGTAACTATTAAAACATTCAAGTTTAATGAATATAAGAGACTAAATTAATATTTTTTTAGTTAATAAATTGTGAAAAAGTAATTATTTTTTACATTTGTACAAATGTTCTATTTTACTGATTTCCAAACTGATAGTTATCAGTACAGCTTTTTTCAACAATTTTTTTTAAATGTTAGAAGTTGCAATTCTGTTGTACATTTCTTAAAATTAACCACAGTTGATGCTTACCTAAAAAAAAACCTGATAGGTCTTTGAACAATTGAATTAATGAAAGAGATTTGAACAATTGAATTAATGAAAGAGATTTCTCAACTATTTGTACTTGAAAGTTCTTATCTTTTGGTTAATGATATCTCAAAGCGATTCATTTATCCTATTTCAATTTTTCATACATTTTTCAAATACTTATTATTGTCAATTTTCGCAGCATTTCACTTTTGATAAAAAGCCCTAGTAATAAATAAATAAAATAAAACAAAATAAATAACCGAAGTGCTTCCATTGCTCAAATATTGTTGAAGATGAGATTGAAGCATTTAACTACACTCTAGGTACTCGAATTCAGGGGAAAACATTTTCAATAATGATTAAAAAAAACTGTTAAAATAAGCTGTTTATTGTTGATAGCTATTCAAGACCTTTTTCACCCTGCTACTCCGATTTTCAACTGAAATTTGTTTCTGAAAAAATAAGTCTGCTGTTCTGCAAGTCATAAAATGGCAGTGAGAATAATCACAAACAGCAATCAACTATGGACAAACGACATCAGACCTCATTTTTGTACGAGACATTTAAACAAAATATTGTTTGGCCACAATTAATAAGTTTTTTTTTTTTGACATTGTCAGTGTTTTTCTAGCATCGATAAGCGTATGGAGACTTCAGTAGTTCTGAGTAATATGCTATTATATCTATTAATATCATTGTTATTGGATATATTAGAATAACAAATTTAAATCATTAGCCTTCGTAGCAGTGGTTTCTCATACCCCCTCAGCGTACTAATGGCAAGTACATGTAAACAGCGCAAGTGAATCATTATGAATCTGAAACACTTTCAATTATTCCTGTGTCTGGTCATCTAATAATGTTGAATAATGAATGTGTCCCCTGAATCTGATGACAAGGATTTTCCGTTCAGGTATACCATTATTGAAGTTATTTCTAATAGAACTCGGTACTCACCATCAGCGATGTGCTTTGGAGTCTGTAGTTCTGCGGCATCATCTGTTATACTTACATACTTTGCTAAACTTTCATTGTGTAAAAATATTATAACATATAAAAAACTAGTGAAAAACATCCTATACTTCATAATTAGCGATTTTAAATTGTAGAGCAATTCCTGAAAGAAAATCAAAAGAAAAATTATAATTTTAGCTCCCTGGATAAAAAACTTTGAAAAGCCAGCGATGAATTGTGATGTAACAAGCGCGCGCGCCAATTTTACAACTTTCCCGGCATTCGTTGCGAGAATATTTATTTTTCAAAATGGCCGCTTTACCACTCAATTCACCCATCGAAAAGAAAAGAAAAAAAGAAGAAATTGACGACAAGAAACTCAAAACTATTTTGAACAATTTTGTGTAAAATGTACACTCATTCAAAACAAAACAAAAAAACAAACAAACAATACAAATACAAATACAAATTTAAAATGTATTGGCCTTAAATCAACTCATTTTTTTCTCAGAATATAAATTTGCCAAATAGGCAATTAACGTTAAGACAGTGAGTCTAGATAGGCTACAGGTATTTTCCAATTGTTTGTGGAGTGCTTTACATGACTGGTTCACTTACAAACAATCCTTAGCAACAGGTAAAAAAATGGCTGCCGAAGTTCAATGCATGTAGTTAAAATTGGTGACGCTGATTCGCAATTAAAATATTAATTTTGACAAAAAATAAGTTGGTTTTGTAAAGAAAGCAAAACAATGTTATCGTTGATTTTCGATTTTTTCTCCGATAACAGTCAAAATCAGAAATTCTGCTAATCGAACGACGAATTCAACCACATGGCGACCGATTTTTGGTCGTACTTTATTTTCAAATAACTCTAGCTCCAGTTTAGAAACTCACATTTCATGAAATCAAAGGCCTTTTGTGAGTTGTCTTCTACTATTGCCTTGGTTGTTTGTCCTATATTTATAGAGCGAGTCTAGCAGGTTTTTTCACGAGAAAAATACAAGTTGCAGAGCTCATTTGAACGTTATGAAACAAAATTATTGAGCCAAAAGATTGAAATATATTTAATTCAATGGATTAGAAATATTTTGACGATAGTTTAAGTTTTTTTTAAATATATATTATTTGTTATATAGGAGTTTTGGTTTTAAATAAAAACGGTTTCACAATGAATGATCCATTTTCGATTAGATTGTAAGTTACATTTTGAGATAAGAAAATATCATGAGAAAATTTGAATTGTCAGTAAATGCTATTTTACTTTTGGAGAATCTTTCATGTTTTTTAGCAATGATTGTGTTTTCTATTGTATGGAAATTAAGTTATCAACAACGAACGGGTATTTGATTGTTTGTTAATTTTCACCGCTCGATACCAGTTCAATGTTTTGACCGAGATCACATGCACTCCATCGGTGCTTAGCTTGGCCTGAGCAATGAAGAACATCTTTTACCACAGGCTGTACTAGATACAAAAGCATATATCTCATGCTGTCAAGACAATCAAGCCTTAGTCTGAGTAATGACGAACTTATCTTACAACTGAGAAGTTACAAAATAACGAAAAGAACACACCACATTCGAACAATTCTTATTCTGAGCAAAATCCCAAATATTGCAATGTCAGGTTTTCAGGATAAATACACATCTATTTCCCTTGCTAAAGAGGCGTGGCACGTACTATGAAAAACTCAAAATTTGATTATCAAAAACCTACCTTTGATAGCTTGAAGTATATCTGTTCTCGATCTTGACCTTGGCCCATTGATCGTACAGAATAATTTTATTCAGTGGAAACTATAAGATCATATTTATATTTATATTTATACACTGCGAACTACAAACATAGCAGGTGTGCAAGTATTTTTGTATGATTATGCAGTAAACGTTGCTGGAGAATTTCTTCGTTAAAGATCTTCGACATGAGAATTAAAATAATCACAAATGAACGTACAAAACTGATTAAAAACAAGAAAAATTAATAGATGTTGTTCTTTTTTGTGCTATGATTATATATATATATATATTTTGATTAAGAAATTGTTTTGTTGAAGTTTTAGAATATCACTAAATAGGCAAACGTGGAGAGGTAAAAAATACAGAATTAATAGAGACTGACTGACTGACTGACTGACTGACTGACTGACTGACTGACTGACTGACTGACTGACTGACTGATGGGTGGATGGATGGATGGATTGATTTTGCGTTTTGAAAATATTTCTCTAAAAGCTAAACATGATATTAACAATAATGATAATAATAATAGTTTAGTTATAAAATTCAATGTTTTTATAACAGTTCGAAAGAAAAGTGAAATCAGAACAAGAAAATACTAAAACAAAGAAAACATAAAATAAATAAATAAATAAATAAAAAATACATCGAATATTGTACATATATATATATATATATATATATATATATATATATATATATATATATATATATATATATATATATATATATATATATATATACAGCAATATGCAGAAATTATGAGCCACTGTCAAGTATATAAGTATATATCAAAAAGGCTTTAGAAATTATGGGATATCCTCACTGATATTTTTTTCGTAAAGCACTGATCCTAGGGAACAATAAAAATATATATTTGAGGGTATCCCATAATTTCTAAGGCCTTTTTGATATATACTTATATACTTTGTAGTGGCTCATAATTTCTGCATATTGCTGTATATCTATATATATCTATATAAATCTATATATATCTATATATATCTATATATAGCAATCTATATATAGCAATATATATCTATATATAGCAATATATATCTATATATAGCAATATATATCTATATATATCTATATATATCTATATATATCTATATATATCTATATATATCTATATATATCTATATATATCTAATGAATAAAATGAGACGAAGGTTCTCTGTTAATCTGAGTTTCGTGCTTTCGCACTCGTCAGACAGACGAGTGTATATACATATACACTCGTTTGCAAGAACGTTGTAGTATACATTTATACAAATACCTAATTTATTCAGTATATTTAATGATATGCAAAACAGAAAACTCGCTTTATTTATTGTTTGATTCATTCAACGAAAGTCAAAAAATATTTTTCCTGTTTATTTTATCGTACAGATTATAAAACAGTTGGTTTCGTGTGTAAGAACGGCTTCTTTTGCCTTTTGCATGTCATTAGATTTTGTATAAATGTATAAATGTATACTGCAACGTTCTTGCAAACGAGTGTATATATATGTATATAATTAAAAGCGCTAATTAGTAGTTAGTATGTATTAGTGTAGGCCTATCACCGAGGATGGTCGTGACCAGCATCCTCAGTCGTTCTTTTACGTCCCCCCGTTAATGGTTAATGTGTAGTGTGACGAGACGGGACCTCCAGTTTATCGTATTTATCCGAGAAGACGCGAACCCTTACAATTATAAATAGAAGAACATTTTCCTCAATTATTTAAAGACCCTGAGTGATGGTCCGGTTGAGGGTTCGAACCCGCAGCCTCCCGGTTAACAGCCAACGCTCTCCCAACTGAGGTAACCTGTCAATCGGTTAATTGATTAAAGCCAAATTTAATTTGATTCTAATCTTCAATTGTTTATGGCTCTATTATGGTAGGATTGACACCAGAATCTACGCTCCAATTGTAAGAATGCCACATGTTCAACTTGTAGATACCGAAAAAGATACTAACAAAATAGTACAAAAGTGCGTTTTACACTGTCTGATAGACTGAGTTGGAGGTGATCAATGTCAGGTCAATCATCTATTGTTTCTAATGATAAACGCTTTGATTGCCTTCGGCATTAGCTCGATAACGAAACTATACAAAACTGCGTTGTATGCTGATAGACAGAGGTGATCACTATTGGGTCATTTATTGTTTCTAATGATATCCGCTGCGCAGTATATGGCCTTTGTTTCAGTTGAGCACGCAGTGTATACGTCCAGTGGTTTCATTGCAAAACATAACATGAGAATGAGGCTAAAAGAAACATTTTTAATTGTATTTCAAAATATAATTAAAATGTGCCAAAATTGTTTGTGATCTAAAGCTCCCATGTTGAGTTTGAGCAACTGAAGTTAGTACTTTGATCAATTAACGCTTGATCTAATTGTACAGATACATTCTAGTTTGTTAATTATATGCTTTGCTAATGAATAGAGCAAACACACTAGAAAACCTTGAAATAAAAACAAACTAAAAACTAACGAATAGTAGCTATTTGGTAACTATTTGTCACAAAAGAAATAACAATGTTATGGTTGAGCGCTAGCTAGTGACAAATACTTACTAAATACACTACTATTTATAAGTGCTTAGTTTGTTTTTGTTTCATGGTTTTCCTGCGTTTGATCTAATTTTAAATTTTGCTATATTTCTATACATTTTACATTCAGTTTGAGAGGATAGAATCTAGCTCGTTTTGTCAAAGCTTACTCAAGAAAAAGCACAAGCGCAGGAGCATTTTTGTTTCGACAAGAATAGCACTCGTAGCTGTTGTTAGTAAAAACTCATAACACATTCAAGATAATTAGCTGATTGATTGACTGATTAAAAATAGAGAAGATATAGGTTGATGGTGACTTGGAGAGTAAATGTATGAGTAAACGGGCACATAAACGAGTATGAGAGAAAATGAATGAATGAATGAATGAATGAATGAATAAAATGAAATGACCAATGAATAAATGAACTAATGAATGAATGAATTAATTAATTAATTTGAAAATAAATGAGCGATGAAATGAATGAATGAATGAATATGCAAAAGAATAAATTCAATGGTTTGAAAACGAAGTCATTAGGGTGGGATTCAAGACTTTTAAAACAAACGCAAAATTGTTAGATTGAAGCAGGTGGATAAAACTTCCTCCATCGAAAAGCTAAAAAGTCAAATCGAAAGGGCGCCAAGGATATTTCTTAACAAATTTAAAAAGCAAATACTCTTTAATAGATGACAGTCCATGCCTTGTTCAATGAATTGCATGTCGGATTCACACAGAGAATTTGATCGAAAATAAAATTGGACTAAATGTAAGTCAAATACAGCCATATTCTGTTTTGAATTGGTTCAATTGAAAGAATACAATGCGGTAGTTCTACTAGTACTGTTGGGGTTGATTTAAAATTGGAATCGGAAGAAATAAAGTGCATGTTGCATTGATCTCTCCTAACAAAAACTTGAAAAAGTACATTTTGATCTATTCCAGTTTAAAATTTGTTCATTTTTCAAGACAAAAAAGGAAAAGCTAAGCATGAAGGAGAGGTATCTTCCTGTCTTTTTGATGACAAAGAAAAATTATATAAAATATAATTACATTGGTCGTTCCTTGAGCTAAAAGAATAAGCTGTTCTCTAACTATAGGAAGCCAACGAATGCGCACTTTTCCCCTCTATTTCTAACAATGCTTCTTTTTACTGGTATCTTTCGAGCTATCGAGAGCGGCAAGAAGTCAAAACAAGGTTGTGAAGTCACAGGGAATCAAAGTACGGACCTGTCGCAAATTGCGCAATCCTAATCATTTCAAGAAGCGTTCTCGGCGAGAAAGACGGACGCCCATGCAATAAGAATTGCTCCACTAAAATGTCTTGGTACTAACAAAATATACACGATTAAATAACTAAATAATTTGTTCCCTATCTTTATTTTATGATAATTTAATTACCACATTTTGCTGTCTTAATTTTGGTTTATACTGCGATTTTTCAACATTGGACAAAAAACAGGCATTCGGGATTCTCTCGGACAACGCTTTTGAAATGATTCTATAACAACAACACAATTTACAGTTCAGTGCGGAATTTCAATTGATTAACAGTGGCTTCCCATCATTTCAGTTTCTACTTCTTTCTACTTCGAATAACGGTATTTTATACACATCTATACTATATTACTATGAACTAAAAATGCGTGCGAATCGGCATGAGTGTGGCCTGTACATAAAATAGGAAAAAAATGATAGAAAAAAGTCGTGAAATAAAGCTTTTGGCAAACGCTCTGATCTATTTCGATAATTTCATTAGAATGAAATAAAATGTTCTCGTAAAACGCATCGTTTATGATATTGTATTTAGAAAGAGGGAAGGAATTGAAAACAACGATTCGCATCTGTGAATCTGTAAGCTAAAGTGCATGCGATTGTGAAAAGACTAAATAGGATAAATTAACCGAAATCTGCTCACAACAGATAGCAAAAAACCCTAAAGTTATCTGCGCTTTTAATGGTTTTAAATACAAGGAAAGATTTCAGCTAAACACATAGATAGTTTGATCGCGTTAATGTGATCAGGACAATCAGTTTTTTTCATTTTAATTTTAGTACGTAAAGCTTGACCTTCACTGACAAAGCCGAAATCTTCTTTAAAGAGAAAGGTTTACTAGATTTACATGAATAACACGACAAGCACAAACTTAATAACATAATAATAAAAATAATAATATTTATAAGCTTATGAAGTTCCTTCGATTTAAACTTGGGACCTGTCAGGAGAAAATAGCGGGTGACCAACTTTGCCATCAGATCGTTGTTCCTAACGCCTCACATTATTGAAAAAGACGCAAAAGCAAGCAAAAAAGGATCAAGCATAAGGATGAAAGTTGAATTTTTTGTTTTTTTTGTGCTAATGCTTATTTCACACTATTTTACAGTAAGGACATCACTTGCACTTATTCTTGGATCAATTTCACTAATGATAAAAACTTGGCTTAAAAGGAGTATTGAGAAGGGGGAAATTTTGCATTATATTGCTTCCTTAGTAAACAGTGTACTTCTTGCTATAAGTATAAGATAAATCAATTTCCTTGGCCCAATTTTTTTATAGAAAACATAGGCAGCCACTCGTGTTTCTACATGATTGGATTGCTACTTAGAATGGGCCCTATGAACTTTGACAAAACAGTTCGAACTGAAAAAAAAAGAAAGAGTACATCAAAGGTTTCGTAACGAAGTAAACTCCCTTTACGCCTCATGCATATTCGGTTCTTTGCAGCATGTACACAGTGCGCATGTCCATTGAAATAATTATAAGTGCAAACGAATTAAAGCCCGCTAAATCACTGAAACAGAGAACTGGATAATCGATTTGTTTGAATAAGGTTTATCTAAACAGTTTAATCAAATATTTAATTTTTGGATTTAGAAAGTACTTTTCGAAATACTCCATCTGGATTAACGAGCTTATTTGGATTTGAACTTCCACATAATACTATTGACAAGGACTCAGAAAAGCTCATTCCGACCGGGGCTTCAGAAATCCTAAACTACATCCCTGTTGTTAATGGATTAATCCGAATAACTGGATTTAAGCAAAAATGTAATCTGGATTAAATGAAATAATAAATATAAATAAAAAGTAGAAAAAGTAAGACTTTTTGAGACTATAAATATGAATAAAAAAGTACAAAAAAGTAGAGAATGAACTGATCTGTTTAAGAAGTTTTCCATTTCCACAGTTTTTAAAGAGTTCTCGACGTATGTGAATTACTAGGCTACAGGCAAAACGGTTTTATTTTTCATTTGACATCGGCAGTTTAAAAGCTAAGGCCACGCCTTGAAACAAGTCGAATCCATGTTTTTCTGCATCTTATTTTTTTATTTATTTATTCTTTTTTTAAGTGAAAGTGTCTTTGGGCAGTTTAACTTGACAAAAACACCAGTACAAAAATGGTGCTCTCCCCGCGGATCAAGGATAATTTGCAAAAATATTGAAAGAAACAAATCTCGCTCGGTTGAATCAGTGCTTTTAAATTTGTTTCAGATTTCACCTAATTGATTTTTGATGTTCTTTGATTTTACAATAAACTAATTGTGAAGAATTTAGGATACATTATATGTAATGAAAGTTAATCGCAAATCAACACGCTCGCTTTCAATTTGATTTCAGGAAAATTGTTATGATTGACAAGGCTTAGTTACGATAATTTTAAAAATCATTGGAAGCTTTGGACCTGGATTAATTGAGAAAATTGTGTTTGATTTTTCATTATCAGTTGCTATTCACAACGAATTAAGAGTTTCAATAGACTATTTCAAGCGGCTTACATTAAAAAAGTAAATGACAACTTAAATCTTTCCTTAAATTTTGGAATTAAACAATAATCTAACAAACTGTTTAGGAAAGTGGAATCACAAGAAAAAACGTAAACTCATGACGAAAAAGAGGATAATCAAGAAAACCATATTCTATATAAACGGTTTATAATTATGCGGGTTTCTTCCAATGCTACATCCTTGTGTCGACTTCTTTCTACTTTGTGTATAGCTTAACGATCAAAGTTGCCAAATTTGATAGCTCGATTTCCCCCTTCGCATCTTTTGTTTGTTTCGACTTCTTGTTTTGACTTCTGTTAGAAACAGTGATGGCACCGTTAGTCATGCAGCGTCCAAGCCTATCAATAGGGAGTAATATAGACTGGCTACACGCAGGCAATGGTATAGTTTGCTTTAATGGCTTTCTTTTTCATTATTTATCAGTATAAGTTCAGGGATAATGGTGAGCTATCCTTTGGTCATACGAATGCTGAATCTTGAGGTTCGGGCTGCAGTACCACGAAAGGATAGAGGGTATTGCCCTTGCTGAAGAAGCTAAGCCGCACAGTAGACATATTCGCTGCATATCTTGGTGTTGGCTTAGGATTATTGTTTTCTTTTATTATTATTTTTTCTTTCAGATTTATGACTTTGCCTTGCATGACAAGAAACAAAAGAGGAAGAAAAAACGTCTATATTTGACTTCAATTTCTTGAATTCAAAAAATAATATCCATTTCATTTTTTTAATCGGAATTGAATTATATTTCTGGCACAAAAAAGTACTTAAGCGTAATTATCACCTTGTTCATGAACGTCATCTATAGGAAGTAGAAATGCATCTGCACTTGTGCCAACTGAAAGAGGAAATTATTAAAGAAAGTTTACTTCATTAGAGTTTTAATTGCTACATATATTTGTGAAAGGAGGATAATCAATGACAAATGTTTTTAATCAAGTTCCAAGTAGGCTAAAATCATCAACTATATTTTGCTCTTAGAAACCTTTCTTTGCTAAAAAAAATGCTTTTAACAGGCTAATGAAACAACTGAGTGATGACAGAATGAGCGAATGACTCTGTTCCTTGTATTCTTTATCAGATTTCTCTTCTCTTCTCTTCTCTTCTCTTCTCTTCTCTTCTCTTCTCTTCTCTTCTCTTCTCTTCTCTTCTCTTCTCTTCTCTTCTCTTCCCTTCTCTTCTCTCCTGTTTTCTAGATATTCCTATTTTGATGCAATTCATAAATCAAACAAGAATAAAAAATACATTTTTACGTACGTGTGCAAAAAAGTCGCAATTTATTTACTGTGTGCTAAGTCATTTTCCGATCACAGTGCGATAACATACTATACCAATTTAGAGTGCACAAGTGCGTAAAACTACGCAAAAAGGTTTATTTGTTTATCGCAAGAACTCAAATCTTTTAAATTTTAATTCGAAGAAACGAAAAGTTTCTATATTTGTTGATGAAAGATTCCGAAAGCCAAACGTTCTCTACAGATCATAGATACGAAATGCAAATAACCTATTTCTGACCAATTGCAAAGCTTCGAAGCAAAAAACGATCTATTTGTGACCAAACAAACAGAAAACCCTTATTATTTACATCAAAAATAATCATTGACAATTTAAAAACTGTTCCGAAGAAAGCGTGGGTGGTAGGACGTTTTTTTTTCTTCACACGACCCGGGACAAAGGCCAGATGTCAATATAAAAGGAGAGTTCCCATCTAAAATAGTTGCTATGTCATATCATTGATAAACGCCACTGACGTTGATGGCTATTTGTGATTAGTAAATCGTTTAAAAGCGCTTATACAGACCGTATCAGTATTTAATTACCGAGGAAAACGAACATAAAGGGTTAGTACAAGACAAGACACAAGCCGCGCCACGAAAGCAAGGGTGAACAGACCTCAAACAAGTACGTGTATTTTATTCTATTACTTAAACTTTAAAGATTTTCAACATTTATTTTGTTAATTCCCAAGTAGAAATTGTTAGAAAGTAGATTTATTAGTTGAATTACTCATTATTTTATTTTTCTATCGTTACTGTTATGAAATTGTCTTCTTTGGTCAAAACACAGTCCACACTAGGGTCAATCGTTATTTATCGTACATTTTTACTAAATGACCTTCATTGTTTTCTTAGACACAAAATAAAGAAAAAGAGAATAAATATCCGATGTCCCTGGTGGGAATCGAACCCACACCTCTTTGATAGTCTAGTCGTGTTTAGAACCAGCATTGACATAACAAAAAAGCAATAAAACCTTAATTTTTCGGATAGCAACACAAGCGCAAGGAAAAAAATATTAGAAAATGTTTCCATCCTTGTGCTTGAGCTTGCGTTGGCGAAGGTTCTTAATATTTTTTTCTTGCGCTTGCGTCTGCGTTTGCGCTAGCGGTGCTAGTGAAAACCACGCTTAACACATCGAACTTGAATACGAAAGACATGGGTTCGATTCCCGCCAATTACGGACATACAGCATCTTCCTGGCTTCCTGAACACATTAATTGATTACTGGTATACTATGATTCTTGGAAATTGACTCATGCAGTGCACTGTAGCTGTAAGAACAACTCAGAATTCATTTTGCTGAAACTGTTCTGTTAATGACAATGAATAATGCAGTAATAGATGCTCATTTGAAAGTTTGAATTGTATCTTTACATAGATACTGAAGACATCGTATAGATCCGACATTTTTATCATTTTGTTCTTACATTTTGTGTTTTTTGGTCTTGCCGCTAGATTTGAACTCCATTGTTTTCTTAGAAATGTAGTCGCAATAAAAACCAGTTTAACCGCTAGTTATCGTACATTTTTTAATCAAATTCAATTTCTTATAGAAATTCTGAAACACTGCCTCTACGTTTCACCGCTAGTAATTGGTTGATTTGAGTCTAAAAGATGTACGGCTGTCACACTTATGATTTTAATTGAATCAAAATTATATAGTTCAGTTTAATCGCTTGTTGTTGCGCATTTAAGGTCAAAAACAGCATTTTTGAATAATACATTCTGTTAACACTGAGCCAGTCTTCAAGCCTATTTGTTATTGGACATTTTATCTCAGTTTTACTCGTTTTGTTTTCATAGAAACACTGTGGCAATGAAAACTGGTTATCGCGAATTTCACTCACGCTCAGTTTCAGTGAGAATCAAATACAGGAAGTACACCTTTTGTACAGTCTTGGCCATTGAAATGATGTCTCTATATATTTGCAAATAATTGTCAATCCAACTGTTTTCGCTTCTTTATAGTTCACGCGAACCGCGCTTGTTAGGCAATATTTAAAGTAAGCTTATGAGAAAGCACTCGCTGTGCTCAGGCTGGTGAAAATGTAATGTAATTAATAAACTCCCCATGCCTGAGATTTACTAAATTGTATGGGAGCTATTTCGTGAGGTGCACAAGAGATGGATCTCTTTCTGATCTGACAGCGCCGATATTTCTTGGGCTTTTTTTTTATAATGTGCTTAATGTACGGTTGCTATTCGCTGTCTTTTTGCCTCGCTCTTAGTGGAACCACATCAAAGCTTGTTATTGAGATATTTGGTTTTAAGATAAGTTACGATTAAGTACAATTTGTACAACATTAAAACTTGATATAGCGGCTGATAATTTAGCTGAATTTATTTGACACTAAGTCAAACGATAGTGTAAATTGTGCTGGTTGGCGATAGGACGTTAAATGGTTCCCGATCTTATCAAAACAAAAAGACTATAATACAACAAATTATCAAATATGAATCGTTTTGGTATCAATTAAGCTGACGTTTACTATAAAATATATCTGGCATCTCACAATTTTCTTCAAAAACCTATTAGTATTAACTCAGTTTATTTCTTATAAGAATTGTGATACATACCGTGCACTCCCTTGTATAGACCAGCGCTGGTCACTGGTTGCTGAAGGGACTTCGGACGTTAAACATAGACATTGACTTTTTAACTTTACAAAAAAACACTGATTTCACCGCAAAATAATACAAATATTATTATCAATTCTTACTATTTTTCTAAAACAAAATTGATAATTCTTTATACTATACTTGTTAATTAATATTGAACTGTTTATATTTTTAGTTTGCTTTGATATCAATGAATATTTCTATCCAAATGTTATTACCCTATGGGTGTAGCCAATGAAAGGTTTCACTTTCTTTCAAGGCATTAGGTATCGCGTCATGGTCCTACAGGGGCGCGCGGATCCAGTAATTTTGAAAGGAGGAGGGTGGGTACTAATCAAAATATGATCCAGAAATTTTGAAAGGAAGGGGGGGGGGGGGGGTATCAATAAAAATACTGATTATCAATTAAGAATTATCTATCAAAATACATCAAAAGGCTGGCACCGTTCCCCCATGCCCCCCTCACCCTTGAATCCTCCTCTGTCCTATGTGTTTGAAACTGATCTTGAACTAAAATAACATATAACATGTCACCGATGGAATGAACTTGTTAAATAAGTAACTTCAGTTGCGACCGATAGATTTGAAACGGATTGCAAACCATAACAGTCCAAATGTATTTCACCATTTAGTTGATTGCATCTGCAATCGTTAATGATCCAAATACGATAACTTGAACTTTTATCTACAGTCAGAGGCTAATTGATCATTTGTTGAAAAATACTCGTGGTTTATGTTAACGTACTGATCTAAACTATGATATTTCTATACGTTATTCTTATGAAGTGACGCGAAGAGACCACAATAGTGCTCATTTGGCAGTGTTCATCTTCATACAAAGTATTATATGTCTCCAAAAACTTATGAATAATCAATAAGTGATTTTCAAAGCAAATCAATACCCCTGACGAGTTCTGTAACTACTGATATGGAACTGTCCTAATTTCATGTAATTTGCATAAACTAAAAAGTCTGTTTTCTCCCGATAAAGTTCTCGATGTTTTTAATGGAAAATATGAAATCACGTTTGGAGTTTTAGAAGCAATTTAGAAAATTCGAGTTCGTCAGTTTTATCGGCGCTATAGATACTCGGCTTCGCCTTGTATCTATATCTGCCGACGAAACACTCATTCTCATTTTATAAATACTACTTATTATACGACTTTTACGTCATTTTACCATGTATGGTGAAAGTGGAGAGCCGTATTACACCTTTGAAAGCCGTATTACACGGTAGAAAAACCGGTTTGCAAAACTGATTAATTTAGCGCGCGCTTCTTGGCTTAAAAAAAAGCATTCGCTCTTTAATAACTTTGTTATCTATTTGCGTTTTATTCTAAAAAAAAATTGAAATCCAGGCCATTTGAGAATAAACTGTCTTTAGGAGCACATATGTTGTCAAGTAATTTCATGTTGGATCTTGGCGATTTTATGCCCCACATGAACTTATCGCGACGTTATAATATAATAGGGCAAGTGGTTGATGTATAGTATCATAAGATCATTCCAATCTTATTTTTTACAGACCAAATGCAAATACCGTCCATCTGTTACAACGATATCTATTCACTTCAACAATGAAATCACAGACAGTATTAATCGCAGCAGTTGTCTTAGTGTGTCTACTGTGTCTCAACATCGCAATTACGCATGCTCAAGAAGACAACAACCCTAACAACTACTTAGACAATTTTGAAGATGCGTTTCTTAGGAAGAGAACACAGTTGAGACGACCATGTGGGTTTACTTTGAAGTGTATACGCAGGCGCAATGGCTCCAAGGTAGGATTACACGTGCTACAGGCCCTTCCTTTATAATGATGATGTGATGGTAGTGATCTTGTTGGTAGCAATGATGATGGTGATGGTGATGTTGGTGATGATGTTGGTGATGATGTTGGTGATGATGGTGTTGATGATGTTGGTGATGGAAGTGATGATGATGGTGCTGAAGATGGTGTTGTTAATGATGGTGGCGATGATGATGATGGTGGTGATGATGTCGATAAAAGTGATGTTCAATAGGCAGCCCCCATCCCCCCCCCCCCCCGACCATGTGAACTACAATAGTAAATGGTCCATGCATAGAAAAAGGCCGCATTTCCTCTCCCCTCTCCCCTCTCCCCCTCCCCCCACCCTAACCATGCTGTTAATAAAGGTAATAGTTGTACATTGAGTTTTAATGAAGATTTTGAATCCAGATCTCTAGGTCTTTTGAAGTGCGCGTTTGTTTTTATTCCAGTTCATTTTCAAAACTACCTAATCTAGGTTCTAAGGAGCCATTCCCAAATGAAATACATAATTGATTGATGAGTTGTATTGTTGTTTTCTCGTAGAAGAGGGAAAAACGTCTACCCGATCTGCTTGACGAAAACCAGGAACAATGAACCAGGATATATACAAAAATATATGCAAAAAAAACATATGAAAAATTGACAAAATAAACATATTTTTGATCACTCCTTGTCTTCGCATTCACTATTGGGGATGGTGATGATGACGATTGTGATGATGATGATGATGATAAAGATGATGATGATAATGGTCATGATGATAATAATGATCATAATGATGATGATGATGATGATGATGTTGATAATGATGATGATGATAATTTTTGATGATGATTCTAAGATGATGATGACAATCATGATAATGATAACGATGAAAACTTATGATAATTAATAGATAATGATGATGATGACAATGTTGGTGATCATGCTGCTACGAAAATATATAATGCATCAAGTATTTTGAACTCGCTGTTCTTTGCTTAACCTAACTCTGAAGTTGAATTCGAGCGAGGAATTTGAAGCCTGCAAAAGGAGCTTACGAGCCTATCACCACACACAACGAACAACACGGTTAATATATCTTAAGAGAATATAACTTTAATAGACTATGATATATATATTTAATTCCCGAGAGTCTCTATGTGTTAAAGGATTTGTCATCTAGTACTAATGTGGTTTCGTCTTCCAGTTGGTATACTACTCGTGAAAACTGCTCATCTCGCCGCTTTACCTCCTAAAAAAGAAAACATTAAATGTAACGTGCTTTTCAAGTCCAATTTACCGCCGTAGTACTACGCGCGGCCATCGAATTTTATCCATTCTGATGTAATAACGTGTTTTTAAAATTGTCAAATTGCACGTGGCGCATTTTCTCTGTGGTGGCCGCGGCAAACAGCGGTGAGATAAAGGAATTATTGCAACGCTAACAAGGTTTAAATCTCGCATGGCATCATATCCCAGCTTTCGAATTCTATTCTTGTATTCAATAAAAAAAACGTATTGTTTAGTCTTTTTTTGTCAATAAATTAAACAGTAAGAATATCCTCATGTTCATTAAGGCTAGGGTTAAAACCAATCTGTATAAACTTTGGGTTATATTTTCACTTTTCCTGTATAAATAGAGAAATGTCCAAATTATGCCTTAAGCTACTTAAGTGGCGTTGTGTCTAGTATGAAAAGAAGTTTCCATCAATTATCAATAACATTTTGGCTTGAAATGAGTTGAATAATCGCTAAACTCCAGTTACACAGGATTGCAAACATTTTCTTTTGTATTCCTTTTTTAAGTGGTTTGAAGTGGTTGAAAGACGAAGAACCTAGGGAACGTGAGTAGGGCGATAGATTTTAACAAGTTTAGATTGGTAGGTGGGTGGTAGGCCACGAAGAAATTTCAATGTGAGCACTAGGATTTTAAAGTAGATTTTCTTTGTCACTGAAAGCCAGTGTAGGTGGCTGGTGAATAATAGGCGTGATGAAGTCGTTCACTTTAGATTTGGTTATCAAACCAGCAACATAGTTTAGGATAGTACGTTGGAGTTTGTCGATATTATTTAAAGGAATTTAAAACCAGAGACTGTTGCAATAGTCACGTTTTGACTCGAGCGTCTTGTATTTTAGTCCTTTTGATCCTACTTAGATAACTTACACCTTTTTGCTAATTAAAGAGTATAGAAAACTCAGTGATATGAACAGAAATGTGTTAATTTAAAAAAGCTGTGAGCAATTATAATTTTGATTACATATTCATGTTAATTCATTGGAACTTAATTGCAAATTATCGGGAATTAACCAGTTGGCAATTAATAGTATATTTCAATTCAATTTGTAAAAATTCAAAAGCAATTGTTAAATAACTGTAATCGAAGTGTTGAAACGTTTGACGTAAGTGATTAACGTTACTTTATTACAATTGCATTAAAATTTAGGGCGTGCCAAACAACCAAACTCTTTTGGGATTTTTTTGTCTGTATAATTGGATTTTGTTCATGTCGTTTTTATATGTTTTTTAAAATACTTTATGAAATTCATTTATAATTATATAACTTTTAAAGATATAAATCTGTAGACTCGTTCTAGTTAGAAAGTAATTTTCAACTTTTGATTTTATTTATTTATTATTTTCTAATTGTAAAATATGTATTGGTAATTCTTTTTGGATAAAAAAATCTAGAATGAAAACTAATTATATATAGCAGAGAACATTTATCAACTAAAAGCGCCGCACAAAATTTCTTTCAATAAGTGAAATTCAGTATGTAGGAGTAAGTCAGTCAGTCAATTTCAGTGGATATTATGACGCATATACTAACCTTTTTAATGACCGATGAGGAACGCCTTCTTCGTCTTCGCGTACAAGTTAACGTAAAACCACACAACTGTTGCCCTCGCTTCACTTTGACCTCATCGATAATAGTTTCCGATGGATTAAGACCAGAATATTGGAACTCCATTGCTTCAACCAACACAATGATTGTAAGACAAAGTATACAGAATTCCAAACTTCGCATCATGATAGGTAGTCTATTTTAACGAGTTTTGTTGTATGTTCTTCACAGGTGTTGCTTTGTTGAAAAAGTTCTGTTTGGAAAGTTTGCCAGCTTCCTTTCTTCCCAATAGCACTTTAAAAATTTGATTTATAAACTTGGACCTTTAAATGTACGTAGGTTTCAAGAAGGCTGGTCCAGTTTTAAATGTCCTTTTTACAAACTTTAAATTTATTAAGGTTCTCACAGTTTGAAAACTTGTTATTGATAATCTTTCCTCGAGTGTGAAATGTCTTCGGCTTGTTTGGCATCAAGACACTCGAACGCTTTTCTTTTAAAACTTTGGAATTTCTTGGAGGCTCGGCAGGAATCTATAAGAATAACTTCCACTGGAGAATTCATTCAAAAACTTTCTAATTGCTTCATTTCAGATGAGATGAGGTCAGTTTTCTCAAAAGACTGGAACACGCTCCGGCAAAAAGCTACTAGTTTTTTCGAATTTCAAATGCTTTTCAAATTCTGTTAACAAACTTTTCAAAGAAATTTCACAAAGCTGTTGAAGTTTTCTTTCACTAAAAAGCTATATATAGTTGAAATTTTGTCAATGGCGTTTTAAGGCGCTTGTTGATACTGGCGCTACTAGTGCCTTTAGGTTACGAATTGTGGTTTGTGTTGGAGGTCTTTTATAGTAATTGTAGGGAGAGATCATTAACGACATCATCTGCTGTGCAACACCCAAGATCGGTCATTTTTATTGACGTCATTAAGAATAATGATGCTTTAATACTCGACGTGAACTGTTTTCATTAATTTTGATCCAATTAAACTACGCTTGCTTTGTGCTATATCACCGTACCGACGCTTAAACTATGGATGGCGTTATTGTGTGGTCTATCTTGATCTGTGCCAGAAGCTAGTCTCGATAGTTTGAATCCTATGTGATTGTGCATGCTTTTTTGATTTCTTTTTACTCGTTGCACTATGTATTAGGAACAAAGATGGCACAGTTGGTCATTGTGTGACAGAGATCTGTGCCAGAAGTCTCGAGTGTTTGAATCATGTAAGAATTCACGTCCTTGTTTCGATTTCTTTCTACTCTTTGTAGCTTGTATTAAGAACAAGGATGGCACAGTTGGTTACTGTGTGGTCTTGATCTGTGCCAGAAGTTACTTTGTTTGAATCATATATCCTTATTAAGACTTCGTTTTACTCTGTGTAATATGTACGGATTAGAAACGAGAATTGGGGACAGTTGGGGAACAGTGCGAGACGTTCTATACTAGAGGCTTTCTAGTTTGACTCCCACTGACTTCATATCCTTGTTTCGAGATCTTTCTACCCTGAGTGATATTAGGAACGAGGATGGCACAGTTGGTTAGTGCTAGTGCATGCGTTAGTCTCACAAATTCCCAGTGACTTGGCATCCCTGTTTCTCGGTGAGATAGTAAGACCTCTCTCAAAAAGATATTTAAAGAAAAGTTAAAAAAGTAAACATATATAAAGCATCCATCAAATGAAAGTGACCAAATAAGACCAGTACCTATGGAGTAGTTTTTTTGTATAAGTTGCTATTTGTACGGTTGTATTTATACGAAAACAAATATGAACTCGATCTTTGATCTTGCAACTTTTTTTTCAAAAAAAAAAGATACGTTTTAGAAAACCTTTTAAAATGTCTGTGAAAAATCAAAGCTGTTACATCGCTTGATACTTGAGATCAATTATCTTCTTCAAGTGCATTTTTTCGTGGCCATCCTATTGAGGAAATAACACTCTTGAAATATACCGTTCTACCTTGTTAATTAAAGGGCCTTGAAGCAAATGTGGTAGGCAAAAAACAAATTCGTAATATAAAAGAAAAAAGATTAAAAGAGCTGGTACAATAACAGTAAAAAAGTACAAACACAAAAAGGAAGAAACTTTCCTATTTCCAATTTCTAATTTTTTTGATAGATTATTTGTTCGTTTGGTCGTAAACAAATGTTTCCTTGTTTATAATTTCGTGTTCTTTGACTTCGTTGCTTGTATCTTTTGTCAATAATTTGTTGCTTTCTTGTTTGTTCGTCTTGTACACATTTTTAAAACAAAACAAACAAAATCAGACCGGCTTTTATTTGTTCGCTTGTTTTGCTAGTATTTAGCCTTCTGTATATCATTTCTTTTGCCGACATATTTTTGTTCGTCCGTTTTGACAATACACAATCACAGCACTGGTTCATAGAGCAATTTATCATCAATGAATTAAGCATATTTCATTTTTTTTTTTTTTTTTTTTTTGTTCATTTGCAGCTTTTAATTGCAACGTCGTGTAGGATTAAATGAGCAAACGACAAGAACGTGTTCATTCAGTTAACGTGCACCTGTCCTTTCAAACAGGTTTTAGTGTTCTACAGACTTTGAATTTTTAACGAGCACCACGCTTAATTGTGTTAACAGTAATAATGAATTCGTAGAAAATGATAAACACGCTGATTGAATATAGACACATATTTGATGTCTTCTTCAAGCTTCTTCATGACTGATCGCACGCATTTGAGTAAACACAAGGATATTTTCGCACGAAATTAAATAAATAAATCCATGAGTTTTGATCCCAGCTTTGATGGTTTTTTTACTAGCTTTTTTGCCTTTTACGAGCCTGAAGTAACATGGCGTGATTTGCATGAACTCCTTTCCACAGGATTGATCGTCCAGAGTTACTTACAACCGACGAATAGTTTTAATTTTAACTGACGAATGACATAAAATCTTCCTGACAACAATCTTGCCTCTTTTCTTGTTCACAGACTTTTACAACCGAGTGAAAAAGGGGGAAATACCGAGAAAATGAAATGAAACGAGTACAAATCGACAACTGACTTCGAACTTCCCTCATTCCAACATCAGTACCCCCCCCCCCCCCACCCCCCAACCAGCCCTACTCTAAGAGAAGTAGAATCGTGTAATATACCACATTAAGCTAGGGGGTCGGGAGGGTGGGTTCAACAGTCGCAGTTGGAACGAAAGAGCGTGCAAATTAAGAACCACACTGCTGAAATAAAGCAAAAAATTCTGGTATACTCCTTGTTATGGCAATCGGGTATATAGTTTGCAGTAACAAGAACGCTATTTTAATACTACTCTCACCTCCCCCCTTCCCTTCCACCTCCCCCTACCCCTTATTTAATGTACGTTCTAGTGCGTCCCAAAAGACTGGCAGAACAAAAGGTTCATAAACTGAATGAGAAAAGAACTGAAAAAAATCATATTTGATCAGAACTACTTTACAAACAAGCTAATAATAATGTTGTTGTTTTTTTGTCTTCATTTCTCTTCAATAAGTTTTCTTAGGCTGTCGTTCTCTTTTTGGAGTCTTTTAGGTTCTCAACTAGTTCATCAAGATCATTGACTACTTTGTCAAACTCGTCTTCTTCTAGTGAAGCATGTTTACTCATTTGGTGCTGGGCTTGGGCAGTAGTAATTTCTCTCTGAAATAAATAAAATATATTTTCACCTTAATCAGGCTACAGCCCTAGCTAAGAGGACGTAGATCACCATACGACCACATCTCTTTCACCAACCAAACGAATCTGTACACATTGCACGCGCGACGCAAGTCAATTTAGCGACGTCATTTTTATTACGAAGCGTACAGATCAGAAAATGCTATTTATGAGCTGATTTTGGTAGTTTGAATCTTTTTATTTTTTGATTTGTCACTCTTTCTATTGGCACAACACCGCGTTTGAAAATATTGCATGATATGGATTAATGCTATTTATATTATTAATTAATAACAAAGACGCAGTCTTCCTACCTTTTTACCCCAGAAGCTTCGTCGCCTTGACGACGACCTTCGTCTTTTACAGCCCACGCCAAAACCACAGGGAGCCCGCAACTCCTTCTTCACTTCCTGCTTGACTTCCGCGTTTTGATGATTTTCCTAAAAATATAATTCACAGTAATTTCAAAAACTTGACTTCGTGAACATTATTGTTTTAAATTTTGGTTAAAGTATCATGGTCCAATCGTCAAAGCAAATGCACAAGATATTGTCCTAAAATCCGTCCTAATTCATGAAGAGAATTAGGACAGTACACGACGACAGAGCCAAAACGTACAATAATTTGATTGAATAATAAGGACCTTAAACATGAGGACAAGAGGTGATGATGACGACAAGGTGCAATACGTTTAGTTGGTTTATATGTGCCCTGAGTCTGCTTTGAGGCAGTGATTGCATTTCCAGTAGTTAATGTCATCATTGAAGACGTTTTGACGAAATATGACTCATAAAACATGTTTTTTAAAGCAAAAATAAAGTGCAAACTCGTCGTGGTCATCTGTCTCGGTCTCATGCTTAGGGCGTGCCTGAAAGTGGCAACTGCGACAATTAAAATATCTTTAATTATAACCTTGATGACGTCATCTTTGACCAGATTGTAGATGTCTTCCTCTATCTTAAGCAATGCTTCATCTTTTTGTTTATCCGAGTTGCTCATAGCAACAGGAATTAGATACTCCAAGATGATAAGAAGAGACAGCGATGATATTATACTGGTGGTCAGCAGTCTCATGGTGATTTCAGATCTTTCAAACAAACAAAAATTTTCAAAATCTCTCTTAATTAACTAATCAATCAATCAATCAATCAATCAATCAATCAATCAATCAATTAATCAAACAACTAATCAATCCATCAATCCATCAATCCATCCATCAATCAATCCATCAATCCATCAATCCATCAATCCATCCATCAATCAATCCATCAATCCATCAATCCATCAATCCATCAATCCATCAATCCATCAATCCATCAATCCATCAATCCATCAATCCATCAATTCATCAATCCATCAATCCATCAATCCATCAATCCATCAATCCATCAATCCATCAATCCATCAATTTAATCGAAAGTCTTGGTAAATCTTTAGGTCGCAATTGTAACATGATTTTAATTTTGTTCAAATCAGTTTTAAGAACATATTTTTAAAAACTGAAACAGTTCATTTTGATGTGCTGTAGTGCACGCATTTTTGTCAAAAATAGCGCATTTTCAGTGATAGCTAATATTGATTGAGTGTAAGATAAGGAAAGGAAAGCTGGTATTGTCAAATTAATATAGATCATATCATAGTCAGTAATCGAGCGAAATGGCTTGGAAACTCTTTTGTAGGTTATTGTACACTTTTTCAGACGTGACCGTACATGATCTCATGTTTTACTATTGTTTTATCGTTGTTGGACAAGGCTGAGTGAACAAAATCGTTCACTTTACAGGTTCTTTGTTTTACAAATAACATTGAAGTGATCAGCCCAGCACTAGCGATTCTCTTATACACCTATTTCAAAAACCATTGTCGGTGAAAATGACGGATTCCAGATGCCCATAACACGACTGAAAAGACTTATGGGTAATGTTGTTTTTAATGAATAGCTACAGAAAACACAGATCTCCAACTTGAGGAAATGACGAGAAAATTACTGCTTATTTTGTATCACTACTGGAAGCCCACAGTAACTTTAGGTCGTCAAATCTACATCCGGAATCCGGTATTCCCTTATTTTCCCTAACGTTTTTTGAAATAGTTCTATCTTGCATTATACTCTTTTGGTCCTCTGATTCGATAAAAGCTGCAAGTACTAAAATTCCATCTCTCTTGACAAAATGACAAAGACAGTTATGACATGAAATTGCAAACGCACTTTTTTTTAATCATCAATAACTTTTTCTGTTAGCACAATTTTTAGCGCAAGAAATAATATTTGCAATTATTTCAATTTCGATCATCAACAATATAAGCTAAGTCTTTACCTTTTTTTGAGAGTCAATCCTTATTAAAGAGTTGACGAGGAAAAAACCGTAAAAAGGCGTCGAGAATTGATCCTAATGGAGACGATATCACGATGTCTAAGATTGTGAGGTGCAAACTACGTCAATAATATAAAAAATTAAATTCCTAAACTTTAATTTGTTAAACACCAACGCGTTTATGAATAAAAAATCAACTTTATTATATAATTGAACCCACTGCTCGTCTTTTACAGAAACCAATTTTTATACAGTGTATTGCTGGACAGTATTAATTCAACTTTCGTTGGCATGTAATCTAAATCAGTAAATGAGGAAAATAAGCTAAAAAATTCGATGTAAATAATGAAAACAGCTGAGTTTACGTTCTCGTTTTGACACATATTTTTTTATTCATAAATCCTTCCATTTATCTTTTCATTTTCATTTTTGTTTTCTTTTATTTTTTGAAAAAATCTATATGCGCTATAATTATAAGAACAAAAAATATTCGCATTGTTATTCATTCTCTTTTAATTTGTTTATATCATTGTATATGCTAAAATTGCACATTCTTCATAAAACAAAATTGTCTAAATTCTGTCAGCTGTTTTTTTTTTTTTTTTTGTAAATTCTCTATTAGCTTTTGAATTACAAATTAAAACTTTTCAACATGACGGTTGCAATTTTCTTTCAATTTTTGTATTATAAATAATGCTTTTTTCCTAAATTGTCCCGCGAAATTAATTGTAAACATATACAGCCTTAGTTTTTCTGTAACATTGTTTATGGCTGTGTCTTGTTTTTTTTTTAATTAAAGTTTTCATTTGTATATGATAGGAACAATTAACGTCTTCAATTCTTCAGTTTTTCAATTAAACTCCACACAGTAATAATTACAGCGATGAAAACTCAAGGCAATAACCAGTAATTGTTGTATCTTTGATAAGTTGTGTTCTTAGAAGAGACTGGCTAATGAATAAAAAATGCAGCTGCCAAAATGTTAACCAACTGAAAGGACCAATAAAATAACATAGACCTAAAATTTCTCACAGAAACTTCTGCACATGGCCGGTATAGCTCACTACAATTTAATGCTTCATACACGAACTGCTGGCCGAAGTTATGTAGCTTTTTTCCTTTTTTTCTTTCTTGAATGAAAATATCACTCCTCAGTGGTCAACGACATCAAAATTCATTCTCGCCAAGTATCATAACAATTATAAATGTGAATACGAGAATCCATTTATCCATCACAATTGTAATTAAGTTTTCGGATGATGAACGTTGGATAACGTTCGAAATATCAATCGTTAAAAGATGGAGAAATGGCTTCTCATATTCACATTTATAATTCAATTATACATGTTATATGCTCGAATATTTAACTATCATAACAATTACAATAAAGCTGGAGACATCACCCAGGATGCAATGGTTGCTCACTAATCAAGCGAATTCATATCCAGCGGGCGCGCCAACAGTCGAAAGCTGAGAATCAGTAGAATTTAATACTAAAGAAATTTCATCCAAAGGGTTATAACAACTTTATAAAAAGTCCACTTCTGGGTCTTTTTGAGCGAAAACCAAACAATATAATTAATTTTCTTTCTTTTCGAAATTATTCCAAGATTAAGCCTCCGAAAGTGAACAAAATTCGCTTCAAAAATCTTACCATTGTAACTTAACTTCGTATAACGACTTACCTTTCCAAACAGTTTCGTCCTTACAATATAAGAGCCTTTCCCTTCTTGTTAGCCTTAAAGCTTAACACAAGTTAACTGTTTAAATATCAGTATTTGGATTAAACTGTTCCAGTATGCACCAATCGTGAACATTGCGGTCAGATTCCTAATTCGATAAACTTAATTCTTGAAACTGATAACCCCCTCACAACTAAAATCATAAAACATACTGAGAATCAAACTCAGCTGAAACATTCGCAAGGCGTCAGAAACGTACTGCTTCTCAGTTCAATGAACGTTTTTTAGGTATTTATATTGAAGAACTGAGCCTTTAATAATGTACACTTCTAGCTACGTTTGAGTAGTTTATTTTTGTGATCGGTTTTGGAATAAGCAGGTGTTTTTGGAATTTCGAATTCCGTTATCTTTGGAAAACAGATGGTTAAGTCCTAACCACTATATGCTGATTTGTTCTGACAACGTTTCCTTTTTCTTATAAAAGGCAAATAAAGATCAAAATATAAGGAATGCAAAAGTGAATATTTGGATATGACCAGATTGAGGAATTTGCAGCCGGCCTGGGGCAAAAACTGCGAATTGAGGAACGCCCGGCAACGAATGGTCGGGAACTATCCATCAAATTTCTTCTATTACTCAAAGAAACTCGTGCGCGTCTTACTGGTAGAGCTATGTTTACTAAGAATGCATGTTTGCTGCTACTAGGCGGATGACTCTCTGCCTTAGCATGACTTCGAAAAAAGGATCCTGATGAGGTACTTTCTGCGTTGGAATATGAAGGTTGGAGAGTGGGATTTTTCCATTGGGATCGAGATTTTTCCCTGGGGAGATTAAGAAAACTGAATAAAATTTGGAATTTGGTTTTCTGTTATATATTGTCCAGTTTTGATCACTGTAAGAGCTGTGAAATAATGTTTGACATTTTTTATTTTGAGTTATCAGATAAAAAAAGGATGAATAAAAACAAATTTAAGACTAGCCCAATGCTCAAGAAGTCAGTTTAAATAAAAAATAATCATTGCTCATAATAATAATCATTGATATTTTCTTTATACTACGTATTTTGAAGTGAACAGTGGGCAAACTTTAGGCTGGGTGCATGGGCTGCGTACAAGCGTAAGCATGTGAGAGTTGGGGAGAGCTAGCTAGTCTAGCGAGGACGGACTGGATTTTAAGTTAAGATTGTCTTAATTTGATTGCATTATTTTCAATAAATCATTGACATTATTATTTTTATTTCCATACTTCTTCCAGTTATTTTTCCATTTTATTTACAAAGACCATTCACTACAATAAATCTGGCGTATGTACATTGGGTTTGCAGTGCCTTTTAATTTCACACCAATAAAAAATATAAATAAGGAAAAGTGAAAAATAAATTATGAGAAGTAAGCACACTGGCAAACTAATTAATAAAAAGACAAAAATTTTGTTTGCTTTATTGTTTATTTGTATGTTTGCTTAATTGTTTGTTTGTTAGTGTGCGTGTTTATTTGTATGATTTTATTTACATTCTATATATTTGCAAAATTTTCTAGTCAGTTGACTTCGTCGTGCAACATGGTTTAGATGTGGATGGTCAAGCGGGCTCTCACCCGGACGCTACACTATATATAAGGATAGTTCTAAACTTTGTTTCTCTCTCTTATCCCACCAGAATTTTTCTCCAGGTTCTGTGTTTTTCCTCCCTACCTAATTATCAACAACTAATGCGTGAATCGAGTGCGAGAGATTGTAAATTACAGAATGGAGTATGAAATATATATACAAGGTTCTACTCATGTGGTAAAGTAGCTGATACCACATAGAAAGTGCTCAATACACTAGAAGTGTAGAGCTGAATACAATGAATAAAATGAGACGAAGGTTCTCTGTTACTCTGAGTTTCGTGCTTTCGCACTCGTCAGACAGACTATTTAATGAAGAAACAATTCCTCTCTAGTTATATATATATACACGTCTTTTGTGTTTACATTGTTATCTTAATACAAAGGATGCGGGATTGCGTTACTATTTACAAATGGTGTGAGAGTAAAACAAAGGGTGCGAAGTAGATAATAGTTGATAATAGTGGATAATTCAATTGACGTGTATATATATAAACTAGATAGGAATTGTTTCTTCATTAAATAGTCTGTCTGACGAGTGCGAAAGCACGAAACTCAGAGTAACAGAGAACCTTCGTCTCATTTTATTCATTATACATGGTTATATATTTTGGTTGGTTGGTTGGTTGGTTTGTTTGTTTGTTTGTTTGTTTGTTTGTTTGTTTGTTTGTTTGTTTGTTTTATGTTGCGATGTTGGCGATGCTTGGATTGTACAGTGACTGTTAAATGTACTGTGTTGTTCTACGCATGTCATTTGTAATAATGTAGACTGTATAGGTTTTGGATTGCCTCGGTGTTTCATGTGGCTCATGGCGATTTTAAAATATGTAATCGATACCCCATATTTGTGCATGGTATGACCACTTTTAGTATCTGTCTTGAAGTAAACATGTCATATATAGTCAAAAAATTCTGGTTTTGTTATTTTTTTCTCAATAAGCGTGTTCGTACATTAGGTAAACATGCACCCATCGAGTTGTACACTTGCGTTTCTCTTGTAATTGTATTTTATGTTTTTGAGTCATTTGGTAACCCTACGTGAAAGTTCTGACTCGCCGACGTCGTGATGTCAAGTCCCGTGTCGGGCTGCGGAAAACGCAACCGTTCAATAACATACTCATGATTGGTACTCTTCCGATCACCACTCTGACTATACGATTGGACTGACGAGGTCGTGTTTTTGCGCGTGCTCATACGTTGAAAAAACTGTGCTGGGTTTGGGAACGATGTCATGAATGAGCCTTGTTGGGACTGAGGAGCAGAGTTCTCACTTCCTGCTGGCCAGATCGATTTCTTCATGAGCAGACGCTTGGCTGCGGTTCTGAATCTTGTATACATGAAGAAGTAGATAAAAGGGTTGTAGAAAGTAGATAGCTTGGCGAACATCGCTGGAAGTGTCGTAAAAGCAGGCGGGAGATCATTTGCTATGAAGCTTGAATGTAGAGAGACAATAGCATAAGGAGTCCATGCTACTAGAAAAGCAAGCACCATCGCTAACGACATACGAATCGTTTTCACTTTTGCTCGGATTGTTTGTTGTGTAGAGAGAGACGAGTTTCCCCAGCGTTGAATTGCATTGAAGGCAAGCTTGCGGACTTCCAGGTAAATACTACCAAAGCAGAAGATAGCGACACACATCGGTATGAAGAAGAAGAAGATAAACAAACAAATTATGAACGATTTGTTACTAGTTGTATTGGAATACCATGCAATTGAACAGCCCGCATAACCAGGTTCTGGTGCATAGGAAGACCAACCAATAAGCGGGAACAGCGCCCACACAAACGAAAACACCCACAAAAAAGCGACGACTATCAGCATGTTCCTTTTACTGATTTCCTCGCTTCGAGCCATTTTCAGTGTGAACCACTTCTCGGCCGCTAACGCAGTGATGTGGACCATTGACGAGAAACCAACCATCGATGAAATGAAGCCAAAATATTGACAAAAACCCGAGCTTATATTCCACCAGTATTTTGAATTCGCGTAAGCACCAACGGACGTCGCTAACGTAGCCATTGTCCAATCAGCAACAGTCATACTCATCAGAAGGTAGTTATTGGCGCTGTTCCGTAGAGAGCTTGTCGCAAGGAATACGATGATGACGAAAGTATTACATAGGAAGCCCAGTACAAAGATTGCAGCATAAATTCCTGTTATTGTCTTGTAGTGATGAAGTTCAAACTTCGGTATTTCTACGTCCGACATCTTGGCTTAGGCGTCAATGTCGTCGTCGCTCGATCTTTCTTATCTTAATTGCACTAACAGTACTGTCATCAGTAGTGCAGGTGAATCAAGCCTTCCTGAAATGATTATAAACAATTCAGATAATTTTCGATAAAAACATAAACAAATGGGTCAAATAGCATACTTGGCATGAGTTGGACATACACCAAAAGAGCAATACACGTACGCATCCCGGGGAGTGTGAGGGGTGGGGGGACTCCGGGAGTAAACGATCGGGGATACCCGTCGTATCTTTCAGAGATAAAAATCAGCGATTGGTCTCTTTTAGGGTTTAAAATATGAGATTTGCCAAATCCTCACTTTTTTGTATTTTTAAGGAGTTGAACCCATCTATTGATAGCACCAGTGAAACTCATGGTTTTCGTATCCTTTAGAGATGAAAAATTTGTAAAGACACGCCTTTTTGAAACCGTCCAGTATTTTTTAAAAATTCCAAGATTGAAAACAATTCAGATTATTATTGATAATAGCATCAACGTCAAATAGCATACTTCTCATGAACTAGACATCTACAAAAGTGCAATACCCGTATGCATATATGCACGCAAAAAGATGCCGAAAAAAAATTATTTCGATACATGAATTAAATAGAGTACATAGAGTGGTTTTTAAAATCTTGCAAAATACTTTTTAGCGTAATATAGCTAGTCTATTACATGTTATTACTCTCTATTGTACTTATTTTCTTTTACAGTTTTGGTGTAATATACGAATTTTTCATTTCAAGAAAAATGAAGTATTTTGAAGTCCTCCGATGCGAACACATTCTATTTTGCAAAGTAGACCGTCTATTAAAAAAAATAAGAGTTGGGGAATGGACCGTTTGGATTTCAGTATCTCAAAGAACATCGACTATATACAGATGTTCATAAACATGTTTATAAAAACTACGATAATAACTGATGGCGCGTAGGTGATGTTACTCTTTCAAGCAAGCACTCCATACTTTTCGGATAAAACAATATAAATAAAAAGTCCTACCTGCAGCTATTCAAAATAATAAACTTAACCATGAAAATGGATTAATATAAAACTTACGCTCAACCAACCTTGTTATTTTCAGACCACAGAACTACTGTTTTGTATTAAGATACGCTCTGAGCTTGTGGTCATTAGATGTCGTTTAAAGTGTTGGCCTTTAATGAATGTTTTTTATGAGCATGTTAAATTCTTGTCACTGATTTCAAAATAATCAAAGTTATCGGATATAGACCTTGAAATAGTTATAATGAGCAAGGAAACACGGCACATGCAGCGAAAAGATTGATTAACAATGTAAATGAACAACAACAATAAAAACATCCACGTAAATATTTTATTGTTCCAAGCTTTCAGGTTTCAAACCCATCTTCAGGGAAAAAAACTGAACCCCGAAAGCTTGGAACAATAAAATATTTACGTGGACGTAACAAAATATTGTCATATAATGTCCCCCACGTACAAAGAAGCACTTCAAATAAAAACCCCGTTAGGGTTCCAGTGAAAATTAGGAAATGTTAGATATGCCAGTTTGAAGTTAAAATTGTTTGCAAAACGTCAAGAAACCAACACTGTTTTATAGCCTGTACGATATAATAGACAGGAAAACATATTTTGATATCTACTGAATGAAGCAAACAATAAATAGAGAGAGTTTCTGTTTTGCATATAATCAAAAATATATATACCGAGTAAAGTAGATAGCAGAATGTTAAATTTCCCTTTTGTTCTTGTAAATGAACTCTAGTTGTTTGTACTGATAATCTACTTCCAATTTACTTTTTATTACCCACTCCTTAATTGCTTCCAGCTACTAACTAAACGATAAATTCAATCCAATTTATTTTCTACTGAAAATTGTATTCATTATTTCGAGATTAGCCAAAGTTCATTGCCTCAAAAAGACAGGGGTTTTTTCACATGCAGGAAAATAATATTTTGATCACTCAATGTATTTAAATTGAATCTTACTTTATAAGAAGGTTTGAAGGTTTGAAAATATAAATATAAATAATGCCAAGTGGTCCCGGTTGGACTGTAATGAGTTTTAATTCGAGGCACAGTGGTCAGAGAGAACATTTACTGGCACGCCTAGCTCACTGACCAAATTGGTCTGACCACGCCGTGCGACTTTTTCAAAACTCACGCAGCTATTTTCAAACGTTTAGGTCATGGAAACTTAATATGTATTAAAAAAATAACAAATTCCAAACCAAACTTGCATTGTAAACAGTTATCTAAAAGAGAATGAATTATACATGCGCGCTCAATACAGTGCGTTTTAACGGGTGCAGAGGTATCATAAACTTTAACGTGATTTAACGTATTTAGCAATTTTACATAATTTACAAGCATTTGTAGATATTATCTTTAATAATTCACCATTTACGCCATAAATCGAGGAAACACTCAATGAAAGCCTTCTAGATTACATCGAAGAACTATTTTAGTTTTGAAATATCAGCCATATTATTTACACAGGAACCCCAACGAACAGCTACAGCAACAGTTTCATTTGAATCATAACATTAATTGAAGACTGAATTCCAATGTTACATTCACATAAGTTATCATTCAAAAGGGTCCATTTTTGACATGAAGACCTTGAAATACGTTTAAAAGCTGCAAGGAATTAAAATAATTAAAATTGCAAATTGCATTTTTCTTCGCTTGGACTCCTTTATCATCTGATTACAAAATAAAGTTGCAAACAATGTACTATATTTAGAATAATTATATTAATTTCTTCTAAACTAAAAAAAACGAATTGCCTAAAGTTCAGTGACATTTCCTGAAATCAATTGAAGTGTTCCGCGCGCAAAAGAACAATTGTGAGCCATACAAATACAGCAGATAACATTCATTCTTTTTTAAGCGGAGTTTCCCCCGTACAAGGCGCTAATCAATTACTCAAGAAATACCATTTCTCGCAAAAGCGGCTAAATTAATATCAAATATCTCGTCTCACTGAAATCATATCAATAATGAGTGATTATATATCTCGTAGGAGTAAACAAATCGAGCAAAAAAAACTAATCAAATAAAAACAATGCATGATAAATTAGGAAAAATGACATTTCTCAAAATGAAAAGTACATTATTGATGAAGGAAACTTTCATTTCCCAGGAAAATGAGAATCCACCATCTAAAACTACTACTACTAGAGCTACAGTTAAATAACTGTAGTTATCATTACCTCAATATATTTAATGAATACATTTTTTTTTTTAAATAAAGCTCTCCATGATCAATTGACACACGAATCTCTGAAAAACACGAGTTCCAACGATTATATGAGAGAGACTGACAGATCTGGAAAATTGCGCACCTATTTTTTTCTCAACTAGTTCAATTGTCTTTCCTTTTCAGCGGGCCTTTTTCCGGCTCTCTTCATCGTTCGCGAGTTAATTATTTGCAATTTACTCCACAAGTTTTTCTCTATTTACCTTCATTCTACTTTTTTCAGCCTGGCGTCCCGCTAGTATCTTCTTTCTTACTTTCTTAAGTCTCCTCTCCTTCCTCTTTCGTTAGTCTTTTTTCTCTCTCACACAACGTAACAATCAAAGTTGTGCTCTCTTTCGATCTTTCGAGACGTTTTCTCTAGCTCAGCTTCCGTACTCAAGTCGCACATTCAAATTATCTTCGTTTCTATCGAAATTTTTGTTTGGCATGTCGACCACTTCTAGTATAACAATATCTTCGGAAGCTAAAAAAAAGATAGCATCTCACCTGCTCGCCTGGACGAGAGTTCACTGAGTAGCAAATCGACAAGACAGCTACTGGCAAATCTAAACATCTGTGTATCTGTGTCAATTTGCAATAGAGTGTTTCTATGTTCGAATCGAGTTAATGACTTGGAAATATCTTAATTCATCTTGCTATTACGTAATGAATTTATAATATTCATTTGGAACCCTTTAACTGGAATATAAGTAGAGTTAGAGCGAGTCCTTTCGCAACGCGGGCACTTAGAATTCAATTTAGCAAAACGCAATTGACGATGGCAACATGTTTGAAAGTGACTAAACTTTTATTGAATTCAATTGAATGATGTATTCAATTTAATTTGTCTTCAATTTACAATTTATGTATTCAATGCAAATAAACTCGAAGGTCTAAATCAATTTATGTACGAGAAAGTATTGTTTGCTTCACGGCAGCTAAACCCCTTTATAGAGTTATGAGATGAAATTCGGGCTTACAGAGGTGTATTAGTGTTCTTAATGTGTGAACTTTGTGTGAGTTTTCAATTTGTATTAATGTGTTGAAAGGAGGCTTCTATGTACGTACAGCCACCTTGAAGTGCAAATGATAATAGATGAATTGATTGTAAACTAGCACTTTCAATTGCTGAAATTACGGATTCAAAACACACAAAGTATGATTCAGAGGCCCCAAATGATTTTTTTCTATTTTAGCTGTTTATTTAACCATAGTTAGTTTACACATTGTCAGTGAAAATCAAACAGCCAAAACAGAAGAAAAAAAATTTCATTTGAAGCTTCTCAATCAAATATTTATGAAATGAGTTTGTTTAATTTCAACGCTCTTTAATCTTACTTTAAGGTATAAAACAAACTTCATTTTTGTTTATTTGTATATGTTGAAACTCGGCCGACATGCATGCTCAGTTTAAAAGAGTAATAAGAAGTTCCACCATAAATGCAACAATTACTTTATGTAAACAAATAAAATCAGTATAGGTATCTTTATTTGTGCACCAAAATGTGTTTCATATTAATACAAACAAAACTAAATTAAAGTGAACTAGAGATAAAACTACTTCTATAAATGTTTGGATACAAAATAATATAACTGATGCACATCAGTTCGACTGATGCATGGACAAAAAAAAAAAAAAAAAAAAAAAAAAAGACGGTAGTGAATGTAAAACTGGCTTTAAAAAACCTCGAGTTTTCATGTTTAACTGATACTTTTAACCAATTTTATATTGTTCCCAAAATCAATTATTATTAATATCAATATTATTTATTAACTGTGGATCCTAATAAGCGAAATGCAAGCGAGTTCAGTTTGAGATTTTTTTTCTTATATGATCCAGCTAAACTTTAATAGAATTGATATATATAAATTAAAAAGATTCTTATCCTTCCGAGAAAAAAATAATTAAAAGATCTCGAACTAAAGGATTTTTTGGGTGAGATGAAATTAAATCCATGAATGCACTTTGGACGTAGATTACTCACTTATAATTCATTACAGTTTTTAGGAGATTTTGCCAAAAAAAAGAAAAAAAGATGTCAGTTTGATATGACTGAAAGACTATTGACTGAAATGTGAATCTACTCAAATGATCAGCCCGAGGGGGTGTAGGGAAAGGAGGAGGTTGAATCTCGGTGTTCTCCATATATGGTAATCAGTATAATCATTGGAATTCCGGTCATAGTAAAGTAAAGTTCACGGATTTTGTCCCGCCGGCCAATCAATGCATCATCAATCTATCAATAAGTGGCAAACAAACTACTATCTCAATCAGTAAAATAAAGATATTTTCACTTTATTTTATTTGAATTTAGATAAATTTATTGCTTTTGCAATGAAAACGTTCGTATATATAATATTATTATATTTAAGCATTTTTTTTACTATTGTCAGCTATTAAAATAGCTAGAGTGCACGCACTAAAAGTGTACAACATAAATACCACTAAATAGTGCTATTTTATGCTAATTATATTATTTTCTTGTTTAATTAGTGCTATTTACTGCTAAATAGCTGCAACTGTTGCACACTTTTAATGCGTGCACTCTACTTCTACGCGTTATTCTTTATTGTCAAATCAATCACTTTACCTTCCCTGCTCCACATATTGTCTCAAAGGATTTTACACTGCGACTGATGTCTGGGATGTTGTAATTCCTAAGGGCCTGTTTATACGGAGGCGAGCACGAGGGGGAAGCGAGCCAGCATGGTTAAGCGGGCTGGTTTCTTTTGTTTTTACGTTCTGATAGCTTGAACACAAAAGAAACCAGCCTGCTAACCCGGGCTGGCTCGCCTCATATAAACGGGCCCTAAGACAGCACTCGCAAAAGATATGCTATTTGAAACACAGATTAAGTGTACGTTGAATTTATTAATAGTTCGATTCTACTACATTATTTGCACCAAGAGAGTCTCTGGGACTGAGTTTTTCTAACTTTGCATAAACCACATAACCCATGTTATTAGGAACGCTGTACAAATAGTTTATTCAGTATTTTTTTGTGTTTGAATCCGTATCCGCCGCCATTTGTTGATCAAATAATTACATGATTTAAAAGAATCGGAAATTGCTTTGAGAGATCTTGTTTTTAGTTCTTAAGACTAATCAACTCCTCGACTTGTGAACAATCAGCATTATATCCGCACTCTAAAGCACGAAAGATGTATTCGTTGGTACAAATGTTGTGATTGGATGGATGCGAGCCAATCAGATATTTCGATAAAATAGGCTAAAGTGTGTTTACAATATTTTCCTGCTTAGCGTAAAGTTTAAAGTCAAGAATATTACAACTGAATACAAAATTGAAAATATATCAGCAACATCAATAAACTATGATCTTTTAGCTCATTACATGCGAAATTTTTCGTGATATCAGGCAGCTTCCAAATTTGCTATGTGACAAAACACTAATGAGCCCATACAGTCTCTGGGAAAGGTTTAAGATTTTTTAAACCGCTTTCCGCCAAACCTCTATATAGCTTTAAAATTTCATCATGCTCTTTGTATAATCAGAACAGCTTTGGCATAAAAAGTGATATTCACATGCTAATGAAGAAAGACATGAACAATACCGTCATTGAGCATCGATCCATTGCTACAAAAATTAATGCGAGACACTATCTTTTTTAAAGGTGTACTTAGACGAAGTTAAATTTCAGTAAATTATCAATCTAACATCATGAAAATAATAACGGATAAAATCATTTTGAAAACAGGCATTTTCAAAGAGAAGTATTTCGTTGTCAAGCTTTTTTTCCAAATGTTGACAATCACGGCCGAAATCGCACAACACAGTTCTCATCACATTGTCTGTTAACTGTAATGCAAAAAAACGTAGCTGTCATCATAACTAATCCTAAACAAGAAAAGAACAAGCCAACCTTGATATTAAGCCAATGAGTTTATGAAAGTACACAGAAAAAGCTTTGCGATTCCCACAGTGGGTTTTTTTTTTCGATTATCTTTGGAAGGGTGATACCAAACCCAATGATGGACTAACATTGGGTTCAAATTTAACCATGTTAATTTAAATGCCCAAGGTAATTACCAACTTTGAAAAACTGTAAATACGATTTTTTTCCTGTGATACCAAAGTCACAGAAAAATATGGGAAACAAAATGTAAAATTGTGTGCCGGGAAATAAAACATTGTTGGTATATTATGCACCGATATTATGCACGATAAACCACGTACCTTAATTACGTTAAAAGATCTCTTCAAATTACAGAATTAAAAAGAATGCTTTTAGGCTGAACAAGTTTTTAAGTTTTAAAACACTACATATAATACTTTGGCTAGAGTGGATTTTCAACGAAATTCACGTAGAAACATTTAGGAAATTGACTACTTGCACTAAGAGCTCACGTGACCTCATCTCCCCTTAATCGTACAGTGTCGTAAAAAGTAGCTCCAGAAATGAAAAGACCATACTATAATAAGTATAAAGTCCAAGTTTCAACTCGCCATGACACAAGAAAGCAGTGTTTCGAGAAAACGCGCGCGTTGCGTTTATTGTCATTTTTGTTTTGTTGCGTATTGGAAGCTGATATTTTGTAGTGTTCCTAACTTTGATATGCTCTTTTCATTTCTGGGCTTCATTTTTATATTTTTAACGAGCTGCTTGATTTGGTCACGTAATCTCTTACTACAAGTATAGCTCATTGCCATGTAAAAGGGATGCACACTTCATCTTCGGCTTACTTCATTCTCACTTAAATTTACATCCGAAGGAATTATTTTACTGACAGAAGATCTAAGTATGAGATAGTCCAGAGTGCACCGCGCCACATTAGTGTGAAACAAATTTTAACTATTTAGTGCTAGATAAGATTTAGTTATGCCAAACACTAAGGCATAAACCAACAAAGACAACTTTCCTTTGAATTCTTTCGTGGTATTGTGCTTATGCCTCGGTGATCATGAATTCTTAGTTATGGATAGCTAATTGTTATTGAGCACTATAAATAGTTAAGAACTAGCGATTTCTGTCGAAAGTGAAATGCTGCGAGAATCAATTTATTATCATTAGGGATGTTTGTAAAAACCTGTGAAACAAAATGTAATAAATCGTACCTATTCAAATATTGGCAATAGACTGCCAAAGGGGAAGGGTATTATAAGTGTATTTTATAGGTGTTTGCAAATATAAGTCAGTTAACCCGTTAATCAATTGTTTGAATACCAATATCATAGTCAAAATGAAACAATCAACAGACATGACAAAAACGATCTATTACTTTTTAGAATTCATTAATTATGCATGAAATAACTACTGCAATAAAGTCATCTTTATCAGCTGATACACACTGGCTGATTTAGAACTGCGCAAGTCAAAACTCTTGTTTCAAGCATCATACCATGATACATCTGTCTAAATACTATTGCATTGATTCAAATGCGTAAATTTGTCCACGTCGAAATATCACCGTACAAATTGGTACATAAAATAGCTGAAAGACTCATAAAAGCACATTATCTACCTTTAGAAATATCCCTAAAACGATTATTACCCTGATGAATACTTCCACGAGCGAAAAAAGTAGTATTAAACATGATAAATATTCATACATAGCTGCAAACTAGCCTCCGTTGCAGAATTCTAATGTGGTTCGCCGAAAGAAAAGCTCCCACAAGAACGTTTCTTTCGGCGAACCACATAAGACGGCTTTTCTTTCGGGGAACCACATAAGACGTCTGCAACGGAGGCTAGCTGCAAAAGACACAAACACACAAACCATGTGGTTTACACGCATATATCACTGTGTGTTGACCGCTGATTACGTAGTTTACAATATTGCAGTCGCTGGTAAGTACGACAGAGATGGCGTGTGGGTAATGGACATCGCGACAAATATTGTTGAACAAATCGAAGTGCCAATCGAATATAAAACGGCACCACAGGGATCCCGCCGTCTCGAATAGTATGCTGCTCGCTCACTACGCTCTCTCGCAGCAATTATTTCACACTTATGTGATGTGTATCCCAATGCTTTTAACAATAAAAACCCGGAGGATTCCCATGTAGTAATAACCATAAATTGTTCGATTGTACGTACTATATATTGATAAAAATCTTGTCCGTGTTCGCCCTTAGGCCACGTCAATTCCTACTTTATAAATAACTATCCAATAAGAACGATGGTTGATTATGTTGGCTGCTTTTTGCCGCATCACAGTAACAAATACATTTAGTGATAAATCAGCCTGTGTGTGAATTATGCGTATTGCCATCATCAAAACCGAATTTGGAAAAAAACTTGAAAATGAAATACTTCTCATCAAGATTGACATGATCCAGCAACGATTAACTTATAAAAAGCCCTAGAAAACAGACGTTATCCACAATTCCTTTCGGGCGTGTCAGTGGATAATTGATAACCTTCACACTAATAGATACATAAGAAAAAAGGACAATGCCAAGTCTTAATTGCAGTAACGACTAGACGAAAGAATCGGCGACTTATATCATCTGAAAATGTTTACCTGGGCATTTGATAAGTGACCAAACAACAATTGCGTCAGATCTTTACGTACTTTACCTCAACATGCACCCTTATATGGCTACTACAGGTAGCTTCTACATCTATCGTTTAAGTAATAACGCCAGCAGAAAGGCGACAGAACAATAAGACATAACCGAGTGGAAGAACTCTCGATTTAAATGACGTCAGCGACGCACAGCCAATCGTAATGCTGTTAGCCGTTTGTTTTAAATTACCACGAGGAGCTCATTACATATATTCTAACAAAGCTTGAACTCCAACAAATTACTTGAAAAATAACAATATTGATAATTGAGATAATGAATCAAATTAAGCAAGGTTTGTATATTAGAGTACGGCTTCAAATGGCTAAATTTTGAACACAGGGAAATAAAAAAAGATCAACAAATTACTAGAAATAGCAAAACATTGATAATCGATCATAATCGAGGTAATGAATCAAATGAAGCAAGGTTTGCATATAGCAAATTACTAGAAACAAAATGATATTGATAATTGAGGTAATGAGTAAAATGAAGCAAGGTTCGTACCTTAAAGTTCACCGCTTTAAATGGCTAAATTGATTAACTGTCCATTTACCCAGAACCATTACAGATGTATAACGTAAATAAAAGCTTGCACAAAAATTGTAGAAAATCAAACTGACAAAGAGCAGCATTGGCTCCTACACCTCATACCAAATATATCGCATTATAAATATTGTTTTCGTATTATTTCTTGAATGAAAACTATAATCAGTATCTTAAGTTTTTAAATAAACTCTAATCAGTATTAAAATAGAAAATATGACGATTAAATTCTAGATGAAAGGGTTTACGAGATTAGAAACGAAAGCTCGCAGAGATTTGGGTCTTTTTCATAAATAGTATAAAATTAAAACCTTTAATCCTAAACTCTAGCCATTTCAGCTTATAAAAACGAAACCGAGAGAGATGAATTGGTTGGCGGATCGGAAGATTTGTCCCTATAAAAAACGCGCATACTATACCGATTTGTAGTTGAAATAATTCGCGCCGGGATTTCCATTGAAAGCTTGATCGACTGGAGTTGATTTGGTCCGCGAGTTTGGCTAAGAATATCACGTTTTACATTGGCTTGCTGTTGCACGTGATGAAAAAAATTGACCGCGATGATATATCTATGAGCAATTTCCTTTGGCATTTTAGTTCATAACGAGAGCTTGATCAATTAATCAATTAATTAATTTGACTTCCATCATTTTCAAAAGCTGATAACACCTTTTAGCATCTTTTTGCTAGGGTTTTTGACTTAAAAAATAACAAAAGCTAGGGAAAACTAATTAATACGATGAACTAATTGTTATCGTGCACTCTGCTCTAACCGAGAGACATATTAATACAACATTAAAGTATTTTCTATCAGGAAAAAAAATACAAGAAGACAAAATCGTGCACGTTTCATACAGAAACATATCGTGTATCGCGTTTTTTATCAGAGATGAGATAAATAAATAAATATTGACCAAACTATATAATGGAAAATACTGTGTGGTCCTAGAAACAGGCATCAAATGATACACTCAACAAAATAAATGTCAAGTTTAAGATATCAGACTTTGTAACTAAATAAATTCACTAATCGAAAGTCATTCCCGAATCAGATAATGTTTTGATTCGGTACTGAATGATGAGTTGTCTATCCATTTTGTCAAATATCTCAAAAATAAAGTATAGCAAGAATGCTACCAATATACGTGCAAACAATATATGATTTCCTCGTTTGACTACCAGTTGAATCATTAACTTATTTTAAAAAATAGTCAAAACTGTAATATAGAAATTAGGTAAACCTAATAGTGGAGCACCAACTACATGGTTGAAATCAACATAATTATCCTGATAGTTCTAGCCTGGTAGAAGAATAACATAAAAGTGTACTATTTCGTAAATGAAGTATATGAAGATTTTCATCAATATATAGTACATGCAATCGAACAATTTATGATTACTTCGTTTGGCTACCAAATAATCAATTTAGATATACTAATTCGTTCACTTGTCCGTTCATTAGCGTACGCGTTCTTTCGTGTATTCATTCTTTCATTCATACACATTTATTTTTAACTCGTTCATTAAATTAGTAATTTTCTGCCCATTCATTTTAAATTCGTAATTAGTATTTAGGACAAGGTAGGCAATTTGATACTTGACTATTCTTCAATTTATTGATTTCACACTCAAAACTTGCTCAAGTAGTTTCTAATTGCATAGTACTTTGAAAAATTGGCTCTCGACATCGTTACTCCATTTCTTAGTTATATTTCAGAAAAAAGGTAGTTTAAAATAACTGAGAAACATTCTCCATGTATGGCTATACTCCACCCTCCCTGGCACGGAATCGTGGTTCAACAAAATGATTTTGTGGATGTGTGTTGAACCAGTAGCCATGGCAACGCGCATGACTCGTCGATAAGTTGATTTATTTGGTGAGAAGAAATGGAACAGTTTGAAGTTCTTCAATATTGCTCAGGGTAAGCCTGAATTGAACTTAAGTTAAACTTTGATTTTTTTTAAGAACAAATTTCAATTTTCCAGGCTGAAATTTAATTGCCAAAATTAAAAATTTCAAAATTTTACTTTTTCTTTTATGCGAGTTTTTACTGTATATGAACTATGTTCGTGATGTTTTGCACAGCAAACACTAAACATTTGATGGCATTTTATGTCATCATTCCATGAGAATCAAAAAGAAGCGCAGAGAAGAGAAGAGAACCAAATGTTTAAGTCCGTGTTTTCTAAGCAATAAAACCATTAATGGTCTCTTACCACAAACGAGGATGATTGCTTGCTGTCACAAGGATGACGCCTAGGTGAGTGAAGATCAAATGTTTGGACAATTCCGTTTTATCCTCTATTAGCGCTATGTTCACTTCAGAGATCCGGTACGAATCACACGAGTCTAAGGTCCTTTAACATCATGAAAGACACAATAAAGTTAAGAACAACTAAATATCAAACAATAACATAAAAACTCCTCAGTTCCTAAGAATATGTGCAAATTCAATGAGCATCCAATTTTTTTGCTAGTAATTTAGATTTCCTCCCAAGTTCCATATTCATGGTTCAACTGTTTTGTTTATAGATACTATTGTCTTATGGGTAAATCACCATCATCATCCTTCGTCCATTGGAAGAAAACTCTCATATATAGTTTACTCTTCACACCACTCGCCCTCCATTGTAGGTAAATAGTGCCCAACTGAATCAAAATAGTAGTCTTAGCTTCCGACTGAAATCAGTTATTGATTATAATAGCCATGGTGTATTCATTGTTTTTTTTAGTGCAATGTTTTCATGTCTTCCTCTATATATGGGTCAGCTGTTAACTGCCACTGCCAAAGTTAGGCCACTAATCACGTAAAGGAAGGGGACATTGGGCTTTGCGGTGTTTCGGTGTTGCGGTGTTGCGGTGTTGCGGTGTTGCGGTGTTCGAGACTCCCCAAAGTCCCCTTCGTAAAATCTTTTTAAAACGATGCTACAATAGAAGATGCTCATCATTTCTTTCACTTAGTACTAATGTATTGGGATATAGAGATTGAAGCTAAACAACAATAAGAACATACCGACATGTAATGCGCGCATCGAAGTGCGGACTACAAAGAATGACTAAAACCCATAGAGGTAAAATGAACGAGTGTTTGAAGTTGACTTACTCGCAGTTGTGTTTTTAGCCGAAAGAATTGACTTACCATGAGAGATTGGGCCAGAAACTATGAGCGACTACGCGCTCTACAGGGACTCTAAAGTAAGTACTACGATCATAGCCGATCATAGACCGCACGGAAAAGTAACCAGTTACCATGCCAACCACATTCTACATTGGACTACTTGCTAAGATCAGGATCATTGCTCATAGAGTGGTACAAAATGTCTTAAATTGACAAGTTCTAATTCACTGATCAACTCTGATATCTCTGCAAAAACCAACCAGAACTTTGCGATCAAAAGCACTTCTTAGACACCACTTAAAGGCAATATAAACAACATTCGCTATTTTAACTCAATTAAGCCACTTAAAACATTCCATCTAGTAAATGGATTGAGTTGGAGACACTTAGGACGATATATATAATAACATTAATTATGACATAAGAGTGAAAAATATGATAGTATATAAACTTAAAGCTAATTCATTATTGGATGAACTTAAAAAATTGTTGGATGCATGAATGGATCAGATGGAAAAATCAATCAATCTGTAAATCAATGTACGAAAACATTAGCGAAAGACTATATAAACGAATAAATAAAGAAATAGCCAAATCAATCAATCATCAAATAAACGAATAAATGAATAAATAAATGAATGAATTAATGAATTAGTAAATGAGTGAATTAATAGAAGAATGTAAAAATGAATGGAAGAATGAATGGATGGAAAAATCATTGATGAAAAAGTTTACTAGATGAATATAGGTCAGACTTATAATCAATAATTCGAATAGAAAAACAAACTTTTTAATTAATGTGGCTGTAAATACAATTATTAGCTTGTAAAATTGACCTTTGAATTCTGAAATAATTATTTCCGTGAAACTAACATCATTTCTATCAATGTGATTTCAAAGGAGGTAGAAATTTCCTTATTTATCGATCTATTGTTAATTTTTTACATAAAAATTGGCTTATAACACAAAAAATGATGCGATAGTGTTGAGCTTCGAACTATATTTTAAAAGTGACTTTTGTAGCACAAAATAACCAGTATTTTTATTCGTATAATTATTAATTAATTTGTTATCAATGGTCTCAATTTCTCAGGATTATACAAAAATGGTTTGGCTGATGAGGAAATCACTCAAAGTTTGAGCTCAAATATGACAAAAATAAAGCGTATCCACAACTAGTGTATGGCAATATGTGCCGTCGTTGCCGATAGCAAACTTATAGCTATCTTATCTATCGAATCAATTCCAGTCGGGACTCTACACATATCAAATAACAAAGATAACATCCAAACAGCTTGATTAGAGAATATATTGTGAAAACGTTTTCTTCAGAGTTGACTTTAATTTTGCCTTTCATTCATTTTCGATGTCAATATGCGGTCATCCCCCAAGGGTTTGAGTTAGTCCAAGTGTTTTATCGATACTAAGAGACAATATAGCAAATATAAAAAAACATACATAGAATATTAATAAAGATAAATTATTCCCTACCTTTTGAAAGTGAGAAAATTAGATACGCAATGAAAAACTCGATGGATTATAGTGTCAAACAATATAGCAAATATTAAAAAAACATGACATAAAATATCAATAAAGATAAATTATTCCCTACCTTTTGAAAGTGAGAAAAATATTTACGCAGTGAAAAACTCGATGTATTATAGTGTCAAACCATATATATAAATCAGCGTGTTTCGTGCCGCATACTTCCCACTAAGAACCCGGAATAGCGACGGATAGGGCAGTCGAAACGCGTTTTGAAAAACATCCGATGTTTTGGGACTGGAAAACAAAAACATTCTATATTGATTCTAGTTCTATTGTTAACCAAATATGAATAAATTCTTTAATATGAAATTGAAAATTTGTACTTCAGTGTGATTTTAATTGACCAAAATTATAAATTATAAATAAATAGGTTGCCAGTTAATATGTTGAATATATTTTGACACAAGAATATCAAATATTTTGCAAATAATTATAAGTTTTAGTTTACATCCACATCAAATAAAAACTCTGAGTATGCAAAAGTTATATAATTCCTCCTTTGTATATTCGACTAACTACATAAACGTTTTTTGGCTTTTACATTTAGATCCATCGAGAATTTTTTTTTTTTTAACATCATTTCAAAACGTATTAGCTCAACATACAAAAATCATCCTGAAATTAAAAATCCTTGAATATTTATGAATTAGCAGAACTTAATTAAACTGACAGATAATTAGGGTAACTGAACCGGATGGAAATATAATTAGTGTTCCTAGAAGTCATTATTAATATTTCCCCTGGCTAGCTACAAACTATTTACTCTTCTGGAAACAAGATAATAAACAAGCAATCTTACTCGCAGTTTTATAGAAAGATTATAAGACCAAAAGCGTTTCTGCATCTATCAAAGGAAGAATGAAAAACAATGCTTTTGGACAAATTGTCCATGTTTATGGTCACTGAATGACTAGTAATATTTACATTATGAGCGGGAGATCTGATTTTAAACAGCGAGCCCCAAGAGAAATGTTTAAGCTTCATAAAGGTGGGACGCGAATATCGTATATTACTTATCAAATGTCTAGATTAATGCTGGTATATTTTAGATTTAAAATTTAGAAATTGATGTAATTTGGCCGAGATATTTCAAGCTAAACCTGATGCAAATCAGGACGAATTCTGTATCAGTATTTACAGATGTCGTCACGGTAGTGATGTTGTATTGTTCACGTATTCTTTTAGATTAATATGCATTATTAATGAATTGGATAAGTAGTATTTATAAAATAAGAATGCGTGTTTTAACGGCAGATGTAGATACCGATAGCCACGATAAAACACGAATTCGAATTATACAAATTGCTTCTAAAACTCGGAGAGTAAGTTTATATTTTCCCATCAAAAACACCAAAATAGAAATTTTAGTTTATTCAAATCAGGATAATTCTATATCAGTAGTTTCAGAACTCATCACGGTATCAGTGATTTGCTTTGAACATCAATCATTGATTATTCATGAGCTTTAGAATCGTAGGTTTTGCCTATCCAATTTATCTGGTTTTCTTTATCATATTCATTTGGTTTTCTTTATCCAATTCATTCGCTTTTACCTAAAAATTGTTTCCACTCCTTACTGGAAGTTAACTGAAAAACTAAATCTACCAAAAACTTTTAACGTACATGATATGCACTCTAGTTCATCCTGCATGAAAGCCCTATTTACACGGTGCGATTTGTCGCATGCATGCAATTTGTAGTATACAATTGGAACTAGTCGTAACTTCTAAAACTAGTTGCTCGCGCTCTAAAACTGGTCAGCAAATTTGCGCGTGAGTGTACACGGACTTATGTATGTACGTACGTTGTACGGATTTCTGGGCTTCCTGTGGTCGATCTGAAATGAGTTCGATGGTTTACCATATTTTCTTAATTATATATGGTGCTCCGCTCTAAAACGTGTTTTAGAAAGCCCTACGACTAGTTTTAGACGTTTTGAACCTCACGACTAGTCGTATACTAGAAATCGCATGCGACAAATCGTACCGTGTAAATCAGCCTTAACGAACACTCTGCTTGAGAGCATTGACAAAGGACTCTTATCTGGTTTAGTATTTGTCGATCTCAGTGAGGCGTTGGACACGCTTGATAATAGTATTATGCTGAATAACCTATCTGCACTATTAATGAACAGGTCTGATGTTCAGTGGTGTAAGGCTTATCTTACATCGCGCCCGCAAAGAACCATTTGCACCAATAGAGTCATGTCAGAACCTCAACCAATATCTTTTTGGGGTCCCTCAGTTAATAGTTAAGTGGCTGCACGACAATGCTCTGATATTGAACACAGATAAAACTATCTCTATGTTAATGGGTACTCATCAGAGATCTGCAACAGCTGGTGAATTTGGCATCAATTTCCTGGGATAGTACAGCAATAGACAGAGTTTATAAATTTAAATATCTTGCAGTCTTTGTTGACCACACCCTAACATGAAAAGATCACATAGGGTATGTAGATACTAAGATCTCTTCTCGACTTAGAATACTTAAAAGAGCACGTAAAGTCCTTCCAAAATCTGCTCTTCTTAAACACGTTAATTCTGCCTGTTTTTGACTACTGTGGCCTCATTCTGGGATATCTATGGCGTGGGATGTAAGGCTTATTTGGATAAGCTAAACAGACGTCGTGCATCATTGAAAATGCATCAGTCAATTATAACAACATTAGAAAAAAAAAAACAATTAGCTGGCCTACTCTGCAGGCATGTAGAGAGTAGTCCATAAATGTCTAAATGGTATGGCTCCATCATATCTAGTTACAGAATACAAGTATACATACCAATGCAATTTCGCTCATATAAAACAAGAAAACGCGATCTAATTCGAATCAGTTTTGCCAAAACATCGAAATATCAAAACAGTTTTAGAATTAGCGGAGCAAAGGCATTTAACTTACTATGACCAAAAATAATTAAGAAATTCACAAAGCCTAAACCAATTCAAAATTAGCCTAAGGTGCTATTTAAAAACCATATGATCTATGTAAATCTCGATGCATGTATGTGTGTATTTTTTCCTGTATTTATATATATTTTGTTAGTGTTTGTACTGAATTATCAACATGTAAGCATATTTTGTTAAACAGGACTCTACTTAAACTAGCTTAAGCTAAAGAGATGTTCCTTTAGAAATATTGTTTTTTTAGGAAAAAAATATATATATAAGTAGAATAAAATTAAGCAAGGCCACACAACTTGTAACTTTGAGGCAGCGTTTACACGAAGCCGGCTATTTTTTTAGCCGGCTAAAAATATAGTCGTTTACATAGCGTTTTCGTGTAAACGCTTATCGTTTTCGCATCGTTTTCGGTAGCTTGAAGAGCGTCTGTAAGCATTTTGGTGAATAACTCTCTCATTATGACTGAACCAAAGCGATGACTTCAGCGTTTTCGAAAATAGCCGGCTATAGCGTTTACACGAAAACGCATAGCCGTCGTTTTCGAAAATATCCACTCTGAGAGGCGTTTTCGAAAATAGCCGGGTAAGTAGCGTTTTCGTGTAAACGGTAGGCCTAAACGGATAAAAAAATGTGCGTTTACGAAAATAGCCGGCTTCGCGTAAACGCTGCCTAAAACAGCTGTTTATTTCGGACTTTTCGGCTATTCAGCTTTCTTCAGCAAACTGAATGTTTTGCACGCGCCACTTATTATATATATATACTTATATATATATATATATAACTAAATTAACTAAACAAAGCGACCAAAAACAAACTCTAACAGAAACTTACACAGCGCGCGCTCAAAGAAGCACGTGCGCCCTAATAAAATAAATACGTACGTCAAGAAACAAAACGCAAGCGAGGAAAAAAACTAAAATACAACCACTTTCGAAAAAGTGCTGCCAAAAAAGTAGCAAAACAAAACATTCAATTGGCCAAACTAGAAATTACACTAAACAAAAACTAAGCCAGATCAACTTCACAAAAATAAAGATAAAACAATGTACTGTTAACTTAATTATAACTAATTCTCTTACTAGATTCGAATTCGACTGCAAGCGCTTATATAAACCATCAGGCTGAAAAGTAAATAACTGATGAGTACACCAGTAAGCTTCCCTACACAGCAGATCACGCTCTATGTTATCTAAATTATTTAATGATTCGATAACTGTAAAACTAAAATCACTTAAGTTATGCGGTGCATGTACTATTAAAGTGAATTGCAGCTTCGCATGTTTTTTTTTCTTATTCAACATAACTGGTTTCTAAACCCCTACATATTGCAAATTTTTGTCATTATTGCATTAGGCCTAAAAAACATTGCTGGTGAGAATGACCGGATTCCGGATGTCCATTATTACACTGAAAAATTTAGGTCGATGGGTAATGTCATGTAATGTTTTTATGAATATCTACAGAAGATACACATACCATTTTATCGACCACCAGAGATCTTCAACTTGATGAAATGACACTGATTTGAATGTAAACCTGAGCTTTCCTTACATAGAAAACAGCTAATTTGCATAACATCACGTGGTGTAAATCGCGCGATGTGATTGGTTCAGACGAACGTTAGGACAAAAATCAATGAAATCAACATTCATCAACAAATGTTAAAGCTCAACAAATGGAAGGTTATTTATGATAAATTCGATATTCGTATAAATATATACTACAACGTCCTTGCCAATGAGTTCAAATAAACACTCTATTATAGACTTAACTTTTATGAGAAAAGCAGTTTGAGTGGGTTCATATCAGTTTATTTTTCGTCCCCAATTTGTTCCTATACAAGATGAAGAAATTATTTTTCTTACGCGTGCATGCCTCGCCATTCTTACACTTGTCCTCCATAAGACACACTCTGAAATCCGCATATAAACAATTAAGGTGGCTCGACACAGTTTCGGAAAGCTACAACTAGGCTCTACAAAATTACAAATAGATTATAAAATCGTTCAACTTGACAATGTTCCTCTATCTATATTGAAACAATTTTTTCATGAAAGTTTACCTGATAAGTAAAGTTTAAAATGATGGGTATTTTGGGCAGATTCTCATTAATATTCATGAGTTATGGGGAATTCCTGAAAAACGGGTTTCGAGTTTTATCTCCGAAATTCGCCCATGGATTTTTGTCAAACTTTCATATGTCACAATATAAGTAATTTCCAAACTGGCAACGAAGTTTCAAGAATTTAAATCTGGGAATTTTTGAGAAATTATGCTTCAAAGTTTGTTTTGGTTTTTCGGACTCCGTTCAATGTACAACAAAAAATGAGGCGTAGAAAAATAACGGTTTATGTAATCATTTAAAGTTTTTACACAAACAATGACCCATGTCTCAGGTTTATTGCAAGCAAATTTGAAAGCGTTAGCTTAAATAGTCTTTAAACTACGGCCCTACGGCTAAAAAGTATATTTTATGACAACATTTGTATATCCAACATTTTTAGTAAAGTCCGCATTTCTCAAAAATTGGTCCATAGATTTTTATAAAACTTGGTCAAGTTCGAATTCAACCTATTCACAACAAAATACATTCCTTTTCATCTGAGTGAGGACTTTCTAGGTAGCGAAAAATCAAAGATAAATACTGATAACTCAACGGACTCGGCTTTTGTCCCGCACATGTCCCGAGCTGAGTAAAATCTTAATAAATTTACATAATGTCACGGTCACGCAGTCGCTGTCTGCACCGAATCGCATCCAAGCAACTTTTTTATTTACAAAAAGTGCGTAAAAGCTAATCTATTCCGTCAAAAAAGGAAATAAAGATAAAGGAAAATGAAGAATAATTCATTCTTATCCAGTTTTTTTCTTAATATTTGCAAGTAAAATCATCCTCATTTTTTCTTTCACTGCCCCTCGTCGCCCATGTGTTATTTTGTTTGCGGTCTTATTAGAGTGCACGCACTAAAAGTGTGCAACATAAATACCACTAAATAGTTCTATTTTATGCTTATTCTATTGTTTTTTTTTTTTTTTCTTTAATTAGTGCTATTTACTACTAAATAGTGATAAATGTTGCACACTTTTAGTGCGTGCACTCTAAGCAAAACTGCAGGACTATTATCTTGCTCGACAGATTTAGGATTTAAAATTTTCAAACGAGAACTTGTAAATTAATTCAAAATTTTTGTCATTACGACGGTGAACAAACTGTAGTTCCACAAAATTTGAAACACAACGACAACAACCAAGCTTGAATTTATTTATCATTTATTAGCAAAATTCAAGCGTGCGAATGCGATTCGCTGCAGACAGCGACTGCGTGACCGTGACATTATGTAAATTTATTAAGATTTTACTCAGCTCGGGACATGTGCGGGACAAAAGCCGAGTCCGTTGAGTTATCAGTATTTATCTTTGATTTTTCGCTACCTAGAAAGTCCTCACTCAGATGAAAAGGAATGTATTTTGTTGTGAATAGGTTGAATTCGAACTTGACACAGTTTTATAAAAATCTATGGACCAGTTTTGGAGAAACGCGGACCTTACTAAAAATGTTGGATTTACAGATGTTGTCGTAAAATATACTTTTTAGCCGTAGAGCCGTAGTTTAAAGACTATTTAAGCTAACGCTTTCAAATTTGCTTGCAATAAACCTGAGACATGGGTCATTGTTTGTGTAAAAACTTTAAATGATTACTTAAACCGTTATTTTTCTACGCCTCATTTTTTGTTGTACATTGAACGGAGTCCGAAAAACCAAAACAAACTTTGAAGCATAATTTCTCAAAAATTCCCAAATTTAAATTCTTGAAACTTCGTTGCCAGTTTGGAAATTACTTATATTGTCACATATGAAAGTTTGACAAAAATCTATGGGCGAATTTCGGAGATAAAACTCGAAACCCGTTTTTCAGGAATTCCCCATAACTCATGAAAATTAATGAGAATCTGCCAAAATTACCCATCATTTTAAACTTCACTTATCAGGTAAACTTTCAGAAAAAAATTGTTTCAATATAGATAGAGGAACATTGTCAAGTTGAACGATTTCATAATCTATTTGTAATTTTGCAGAGCCTAGTTGTAGCTTTCCGAAACTGTGTCGAGCCACCTTAAGATTCACGCACGCATTTGCAATCATCAAATTACTTTTAAGCTAATGTTGAAGTAGTATGTTTTAAACCCTTTACAATTATTAAATTTTGTGCACAAAACCTTCATTTTCAAGGTCTTTTCGAGTAACTCCAATAGACTGATCTATGATAATCTCTATTGAGAGATTTATCCTTCAAAACCTACCGGTCGTACTGCTGTCCATATCACGTGTACTGATATTCAATCAATGCTAACCTTCGACTCAGTTATTTGTTTGGATTGATGGGCTAACTGGCTGCATTACGAAAACAAACAACGAAACATTTTCACCTTAAAATCATCATCATCTCTATACCGACCACCAACATCACCATCATCATCTCTATACCGACCACCAACATCACCATCATCATCTCTATACCGACCACCACCATCATCACCATCATTAGTATCAACAGCAGCGCGTCATATTTATAACATCATATATACCATCAACCGTACTACCGCCCCCTCCCTAGCAATGACAGTGTGACAAATGCAGTGCGATCTCCTGCTAAGCTAATGGCGCTTCCTCTAAAACATGAATTTCTGACATTAGTTAAAAAGCGTGAGGTTCATAATTGACTACGTGCAGTTTGAAGACAGATAAAATGAGCACGGATGTCCTTAGTTATACAATCAAACGGCGAACAACGAAGAATTGGATCGTTAAAGTATTTCCGAACGCAAATTACAACTGTGAAGACGCTTGTTTGAAATGGTTTTTTACTAATTGAGTGATTCTTGGTGAGAATGGCGTATTATCAAATAGAAGTTGACTGTGGGAAATCACACTCATGCTGAGAAAAAAGTCATCCTTTTTAATATAAAGATACAGCTCTATTAGACATGATCAAAGCCCTGTTTAAATAATCAACAGTGCCTCGTTTCTTAATCAAAATTTGGTATTGGACTTGTACACCGTTGACGATGCTGTATTGCTAAAGAAATTTAAGAACAAGTATTTGTAAGCATCAAACAAAGTGGGAAATGAAAAAAGCCATGCCCCATTGAAACTTTGTGTGCAGGTAGGTTACCTAGGGGGATGCATGAAAACACCCCATTATAGGGTCATCAACTGCATTGTTGCCATGGCAACACCAAAGCTTTGTTCCCACCCCAGATCCATTTTTTGACCAAAAAATTTAGTCATTTGAAGCACAAATGTAAACACACCGTTCTCCGTTACATTTTATTGATTCCTTTAGATATTTCTTGCAGTACTAGGTCCACCCATAGGCTTTACAACAAGCATCTTAAATCTGACTAGTTATCGATATACGTAGAGAAATATTAGATGCAGTTGGAGGTGGTGTCCGCCATTTTGAACAAGTACCAAATCAGACTCAACTCATTTATTCATATCTCCTAAAGTGGAGTGAGTTGAAACTTGACATTACTAGCACAACTAAACCAAGGACTGATCTTTACGATTTGATAAAAATTTCATTGGGAACTAACATTGTTTGTATGTAGCAGCTCGATAAATTATGCTGATTTTTGGAAAATTCCTATAATTGCCTATATTGCAAGTGGAATTTATCAATTGCAAAAAACATCAAAACTAGTCAAGCAGACACATAAATGTTATTTAGTGTTCTATTTTATTGTTTATAGTTTTTACAATAGGTTCAAAGCAATGATTTCTGCATGATAATCAGTGTCTCTAGGCCTACCTCACTGAACATCGCGCAGAATACAGGGACACATACGGGACTTTTCTATTGTTCTGGCGCCAGAATCAAAACGCCGACAGCGTAGTTAATGAGCCGTTAATGAGCCATCTAGTCACATTTACAAAGAAAAGTGCTTAAAATGGTCAGACCTTGCTATGTAAAACCTGGTTTACACTGATTTCGACAAAAAACTAAGAAAATGAACATGGTGCAAATTAAAGATGAGATATTTATCTATCGTTTGCACCCTGTAAGTTGGGAAAATTTGTTTTCAAACATTTCTCTTTTTCATCTTCAAAAAAGGGCAATTTCAGTGCTAATTTGTATGTAAACCAATATTCACATATATTCAACACAGTTTTTTTTGAGAATACACAAAGAAACAAAAAAATGAACATGGTGCATTCAAAAGATCTGGTTTTGGTGAACATTTTCCACATTTTTTGGTATTATTTTGACGTTTAGAAAGTTTCTCTTTTTTAATCTGAATATTTAAGCTAGCTATTTTCATAACTTGCTACGGTCGATGTTTCTTTGTAGTTACCGTACAGATTATTTAGTTAATTGGCCTTTTGTTTGTTTGGATTAGCACCCAACTTGTGATATTTTCTTTTGTGTTTTGACACAAAGGCGGAATATAGTGACAACACCGCAATCCTGAAGTCGTTCCAAATCTACAAACTGCTGTACGTCAGTTTCGAGTGATAATTTTTTTCTTCAGCGATTTGCGTAATTAACGTATTGATAGGGAAGATCAAGATTAATCAATCTGAGTTTATAATTACTTCTTTCGGAAAGCTGAAATCGAAAGTTGGTTTGAAGCTGCAAAAGTCAGAAGAAATGAATTTTAAACAACTCATTCGAATTTGAGTTGTCAGCTATAGTTTTTGAGTTTGTGAGAAGGCTATTTAAAAAAGTCACAAACAAACAAACTGCACATTTTAAGGTTTCATTTGATATAAGTTTCATTGAGATTGGAAAAGAAATAAATTTTAAAAACAACTAATTCAAGCTTCAGTTGTCGGCGGCTTCACATTTCGAGTTTGTGAAATTATGAGGGTTTTTTGCAAATTTGGTTTATGAACGCATCTAAAAAAGTCACAAGTAAACAAACTTCAAATTTTAAGTTTCCATTTGATATAGGTTTCATTAAGATTGGAAAAGATATGAACTTTAAACAACTCATTTGAACTCGAGTTGTCGGCTTCATGTTTCGAGTTTGTGAGAAGGTCATTTTGAATGTTATTTTACTTAAATTAAACAAGTCTGGTTTAATAAACGTATCAAAAAAGTCACAAACATAAACAAACTACACAATTTAAAGTTTCATTTGATATAAGTTTGGCCTATCATATGTAAACGCGCCATTTAGCTAGAAAAATTCCGGTAAGAGCGCTCAAAGTACTCATATAGCTTTGTGCGCCGTTTGTCATTGAGAATGTTTGATATCAAATTCGAACAAAATGTGCTGAGTGAAAATTATTAGTTTATTATTTCTTTATAGTTGGTGTAGACTTGCGAATTTTTCTTATTGTTGTATCATAAAACATTTTGACACGCACGAAAACAATAAGCGGATAAGACAACAATAGGTGGATTTTGGTATTGAATTCTGAAACCCTGTGTCCGTAATTGCCTGTAGCTTTGTCGGAAGAAATATTCAAAAACAGCCAATCACAACCTTTAATCACACTGATTTATTCATATTTATGACTAGTGTGAATAATTTAGCACCGTAAGTAAATGTCCCTGCGAACAATAGCATTCTGCGCGATGAGTTGCTCACTTTTGCATCACTGACAATATATTGGTCGACTGTCACAGTTTATCCAAACATCCTGGCCAAAAAATTCATTAAAAATGCCCACAATGTCTCTTTAGATGTCTTTGCGGATGAAGTCTATCCGTTTACAATGGATCCTGGTTGTTTTTTCATTCAAACATTCATTGATGCCTTCGTCGTGTTTGTGAAAATGTCGAACTTTTTCCGGCAGTTCTGCTTAATTTTTTTACATCAAATCATTACAAATTGTGCAGTCCAATTTTTAGAATCAAAGAAGCGAAAATATGTTTGTAAACTGAATTTTCGAATCAATGTTGTTTTGCTTCAGTAACCTAATTTTTAGGGTAAGACCGCTGAACACAAAGAGTGCATTTTAATCATTTGTCTTTTTTTAATATATATTTTTTGATATATTTATTTATTTTTAGGTCTTATTAACCGAGCGGGAGGTCTGTACAGGAGAATCTTGACCGAGGTCGAAAAGTACAGACCGAACGCAGTGAGGTCTGTACCCGACCGAGGTCAAGATTCTCCTGTACAGACCGACCAAGCTCGGTTAATAAGGCATTTATTATATGACCTTTTATTAATTAAAAAACTAGAACAATTTTTTTTTCTTAAAAAAAACCTAAAATCAATCAATCAATCACGATATTTTTCGCGCGGTGACGGTGATTGGCTGAAAACCTTGACAAACCCTTGAAAATGCTGTCAGTCGATGCTGGAGCCGGACGGTGTGCTAAAGTTAGCGAGACGTTTTTCTCAAGAAAAAATATGTAAACGGACAAATTATCAATGGAAATTAAGAAAATGTAAGTAGCTTAATGCAATAAATGTTTTCATGATTTGACAAATCGTTTCTGTTGATAGTTTTTGTTCGTTTTCGTCGAAAAGCCCAAACCTTGAAATTGGCATAGTTTTGATCAAGCAAACTTGTTTTTCGTTTTTTTCTCGCAATAACACACCAAAAAATCCGTTTTATGAATGCCATTTCTATCTATTCTTGATTATCAATTACGAGTAATAATTTAAACTTGTGTTTGTTTTGAAATGAGATCGTTTTGGTCTAGTTTTACGAGTTTGGATTTAGCGATTACTTGCAGTCATTTTGTGGCGGCTTTGGATCTATTTTTGAACACTCTAACATCAAATTCTCAACAAAGAAAGAAAGAAAGCTTACAGAACGAAGAATCTTTTTTTGTTATAGGCATTCTCGACGAAAGCTGGATATTTCTGTGCAAATTGTGTGATTTATTGTGAAGTTCGGAAGATCGATTGTATTGAACAGGACTTTCAAAGTCAAAATTCAAGTAGAGAAAAACTACAAAAATTGTGGTAAAAAATAATAATAACGATAAAAAACACATCGAATGGGATTTTCTGCAGTCTTTATTCTCATCAACGACCTCTTCTCCCATGAAAATGTTTTGAAAATGTAAAAAAACAATCAGCTGTTCAATCGTGAAAAAGCCATCTATTCAGTCGATCGGTCCGCGGTCTTAATACAGGGGGATATAAACCGGTCGGGAAGCGCGTATAACCAATCAGATTGCTCCATTTGCTAGTGTCCAGACTCCAAGATTCACGGTCATATAATAAACTTACTTATTAATCTATTTATTAATTTATCAATTTAACTACTTAATTATCTGTTGTGGTAAAAACATAAATTATACACAGTTAAAAGAAGAGAGTGCTTACTTGCATTTTGGATTAGTCCTTCGTCGGAGTAAATTATCTATCTATGTATTTATTGTACCTATTTATCTATATTTTTCATACTATTTCTTCATGTTTTCATTGATGTGTTTATTCATTCATTTATTAATTTTCTCATTTGTTTATTTGTTAAGTTATTCATTTATATATCTATGGTTGTCTATTTATTTATTTTGTCATTTACTCATCAATTTATTTATTTTTTATTTAATTATTCACTGATTTATTTAATTATTTACTTGTTTAATGGTTTGTTTATTTGTGCGTTTATTTATTACTTTATTTAGTTTTTTTAGTAAATGTTTGTAAATTTTCAAATAGATCTTCCGTTTTTGGAAATTTGCGTAATTATTTATTTTCTATCTAATTCCGATTTATTAATTTATTGTGTTTTATTAATTTATTATTTTTATTGTATATTTATTTACTGTCATTCAATTTTATTTGCACTTTTCAGTCTTGTTTCAAATTCTTTACTTGGTCATATATGTTTATGTGCTTTCCTATATGTGTTTTTACTTTTGTTTTTACTCCATGCCCTTTGTGCTTAAAAAGCTTTTATTGATGAAACTATATATTAAGTAAATTTCAATTACAGATTAAGATGAATTTTGAATGGGCAATAAATAAACAAAAATTGAATCAATTAATGAATTAAAAAAATGAATAATCAATTAATCATTTGTATGATTAATTAAACTTATTATTAAAGTTGTTATTTTTTAACTATTCAATTTCTTATTTCTTATTTTTTATTTATATTAATATATATATATATATATATATATATATATATATATTAAATATTTCAAAGATCATTTCTTTCTTCTGAAGTAATGAATAAAAATAAAATAAAAATTAATGAATAGAAAATAGAAAGGAAATTGCTAAAAATAATTAAACCAGGAAGGAATAAAGAAATTAATACAATAATAAACAAGTAAGCAAACAAATTAATTGATTAAGAAACAAATGAATAAAAATTGATGAGTAAATAATTTAATTAACAATAATATAGTCGTTTCCATATGAGTGGAGAACCAAAACTCATATCATATTGTAATTGTAATCTATAAGAAAAATTGCATTTTTATCGTAGCGAAAATGTATAAATGATGATATCGTTTCCCACGACCATGCGACAACAAATCTATAGGAATAAAAAACATTAACAAAAAATAAGATAAATACATAAGATAAATACATAAATAGATAAATAGAATAGATAAATGAATAATGAACTAATTTATTAAAAAAATAAGTAAATATATGAGTGAAATAGATAAGAGTTCAGCGGTGTTACCCAAAAGTGTAACAAAAGTGATTCGAAAGTGAGTTTAACAAACATAATGCAACTTCTTTGATTCTGAATACTTTGTGTTTGGACTGCAAAGGATTGGATAATAAGATAAGACAGCTCACACTGCATTTGCAGCAACATTTGTAATAATTTGATCAAAAAAATTAAGAAGAACTGGGAAAAGTTCGACATTTTCACAAACACGACAAAGACATCAATGAATGTTTGAATGAAAAAACAACCTGAATCCATTTAAAATGGATAGACTTCATCTGCAAAGACATCTAAAGAGACATTGTGGGCATTTATAATGAATTTTGTGGCCAGGATGTTTGGATAAACTGTGAGAGTCGACCAATATATTGTCAGCGATGCAAAAGTGAGCAACTTCTGTGAAGTATGCCTAGAGACACTGTTTATCATGCAGAAATCATTGCTTTGAACCTATTGTAAAAACTATAAACAATAAAATAGAACACTAAATAACATTTATGTGTCTGCTTGACTAGTTTTGATGTTTTTTGCAATTGATAAATTCCATTTGCAATATAGGCAATTATAGGAATTTTCCAAAAATCAGCATAATTTATCGAGCTGCTACATACAAACAATGTTAGTTCCCAATGACATTTTTATCAAATCGCAAAGATTTGTCCTTGGTTTAGTTGTGCTAGCAATGTCAAGTTTCAACTCACTCCACTTTAGGAGATATGAATAAATGAGTTGAGTCTGATTTGGTACTTGTTCAAAATGGCGGACACCACCTCCAACTGCATCTAATATTTCTCTACGTGTATCAACAACTAGTCAGATTTAAGATGCTCGTTGTAAAGCCTATCCATGGGTGGACCTAGTACTGCAAGAAATATCTAAAGGAATCAATAAAATGTAACGGAGAACGGTGTGTTTACATTTGTGCTTCAAATGACTAATTTTTTTGGTCAAAAAAATGGATCTGGGGTGGGAACAAATCTTTGGTGTTGCCATGGCAACAATGCAGTTGATGACCCTATAATGGGGTGTTTTCATGCATCCCCCTAGGTAACCTACCTGCACACAAAGTTTCAATGGGGCATGGCTTTTTTCATTTCCCACTTTGTTTGATGCTTACAAATACTTGTTCTTAACTTGACATTTATGGATTAGACCATAAAGCTTTATAATGAAATTCAATCTTAACAGATTAAAAACTCTCATTTGATATCAGTATTCAGTGGATATCTTTCCTGTAGAGCTTTTACAAACGTCTTTTTCGTATAATTGGGAAACAGTAAACTTATTTCAGTTGGTACCTTTTAGGGGTAAAAATCATGTTATCACACTCTTCTGGATAAAACTGTGGTACCTTTAAAGCCCGATTTACACGATGCGATTTGTAGTATACGACTAGTCGTAACTTCTAAAACTAGTCGCTCGCGCTCTAAAACGTGTTTTAGAATGTCCTACGACTAGTTTTAGAACGTTTTGAACCTCACGACTAGTCGTATACTACAAATCGCACGCGACAAATCGTACCGTGTAAATGAGCCTTAACGTGTCATTCTCAAAAATTCAGACGAGCATCCCCGCCCTATTCCGATCGGAGTGCCCCCCCTCCCCCGGGCTTGAAGCATGGTTCCATTTTGTTTTTGTTTTTTTTTTTTGTTTTTTTTTTTTGTTTGTTTTTTTTGCTCCGAGTCGTCAGACACACGTGTGGTGCCATCCACATGTTCATCAGTCACACTTATACATTTGTTACTTTTCAATATTTGGCCGTTTTGGGATTCCTGCATAATACTTATAAGAGCATCCGCGAAAAGAGAAAGAGACTAAGCAAATCAAAAACGGCATTTTCGCCCTCCTGCCTAAGTACCCGGGGGCGGTGGGGGTTTCCACCCGATATTATGATAAGAATTATTGAATTTATTTGCATAAATTATTAGGCATTTCGAGCCAGCAGCTAAAAAAAAACGATTTTGATCTGTTCACTCAGCCTTATCCAACAAGGGTAAAACAATAATTAAACAAAAGATTGTGCACGGTCATGCTTGATAAAAGTGTACAATAACTTGCAACAAAGGAGTTTCCTAACCATTTCGCTGACCAACACCCAGTCTCTCTCTCTCTTTTCTTTGGTTTGCATGCAATATCAATCTATGCTCATAGATCTCACAAATAACTACAAATTCCAATATCTTTGATGTGCAATGGTTGATATTAGATCGCACCCACTGAACGTCGAGTACCCACTTAATCAAATAAATGGGCATTTTAGGAAAGAATAGCACTACAACCAACCCCCCTTTATACACACGCAAAATACACAAAAAAAGTTGCGTACTCATTGCGGAAAACTTACGAATACATTTATACATATATATTAGTATACTTCTATTTTTATTCTAGTTAGATTACAAATTATAGAGTAATTCATCGCAACGGTAAATCCAAAACTAGACGAACATGTAACGAACATGTAACGAACATGCGACGAACATATCAGGTTGGGACGTCGACCATATATACCCGAAGGTACACTGAACAAAAAAATGATTTTCTTGAAGGAAAATAGAGGGTGAAAAGAATCAAGAGCGAGGCGAGAGGACCTCTATTTGAAAGAATTCAGTGATAGAATTTCATTAATAATTTTCAAAATTATTTATATTTTTGTTATAGCCTACTCCACAGATCACCGGCTTCATGTTGCGGGAGATACACGTGAGATTAAGGCATTCAAGTTTCAAAAGAACAATTCTAGATGAATGACAATGTTGATTTAGTATGAGATAAAATTTGTTTGTTAGTCATCTAATAGGTCGTCATCATCCAGCAGATCATCATCGTCGAAGTTGAAGTCATCGTCCTGAGAATGAAAATATATATCTTGAGGTTTTTTTTCTAAGCATAGATGTTTGATGTTTGTTTGGTTCTATTTTTTGTTTGTCTAAGTGTTGATTTCTTTGATTTATTCCAACGTTTGTGAAATATTTGTTTTGTTTGTTTGTTTGCATGTTTGTCCGTGTTTGTTTATGTGCTTGTTTGTTTACGTTTGTTTGATTTTCAGTGTTTGTTTTCCTTTTGTTTGTTTGCAAGTTTGTCTATCTTACCATGGGTCTATCTAACCATGGGTTTGTATGTCTGTCCGTCTGCCTGTTTGTCTGTGTTTATCTGTATGTCTGTCTGTCTGCCTGACTGTCTGTCTGCCTGTCCGTCAGTCTACCTGCCTGTCTGTCTAACTATAAGTCTATCTAACCATGGGCTTGTCTGTCTGTCTGTCTGTGTCTATCTTTCTGTCTACCCTACCTACTGATCTACTCACGTCGTCTAGTTTAGTGTCGATGGCGTCATCAAAGTCCAGATCATCGTCATCGTCCTGTAACATAACGCACATCAGGAGTTTGAGCTGTTAGAGACAAACACTCCGTGTAAGACTACCCAGAAAGATGTTAGAGACAAACACTACGTGTAAGACTACCCAGAAAGATGTTAGAGACAAACACTACGTGTAAGACTACCCAGAAAGATGTTAGAGACAAACACTACGTGTAGGACTACCCAGAAAGATGTTAGAGACAAACACTACGTGTAAGACTACCCAGAAAGATGTTAGAGACAAACACTACGTGTAAGACTACCCAGAAAGATGTTAGAGACAAACGCTACGTGTAGGACTACCCAGAAAGATGTTAGAGACAAACACTACGTGTAAGACTACCCAGAAAGATGTTAGAGACAAACACTACGTGTAAGACTACCCAGAAAGATGTTAGAGACAAACACTACGTGTAGGACTACCCAGAAAGATGTTAGAGACAAACACTACGTGTAAGACTACCCAGAAAGATGTTAGAGACAAACACTACGTGTAAGACTACCCAGAAAGATGTTAGAGACAAACACTACGTGTAGGACTACCCAGAAAGATGTTAGAGACAAACACTACGTGTAAGACTACCCAGAAAGATGTTAGAGACAAACACTGTACGTGTAAGACTACCCAGAAAGATGTTAGAGACAAACACTACGTGTAAGACTACCCAGAAAGATGTTAGAGACAAACACTACGTGTAAGACTACCCAGAAAGATGTTAGAGACAAACACTACGTGTAAGACTACCCAGAAAGATATTAGAGACAAACATTACGTGTAGGACTACCCAGAGAGATGTTAGGGACAAACACTGTACGTGTAAGACTACCCAGAAAGATGTTAGAGACAAACACTACGTGCAGGACTACCCTGAAAGATGTTAGAGATAAACACTGTACGTGTAAGACTACCCAGAAAGATGTTAGAGACAAACGCTACGCGTGAAAAATACCCAGAATGTTAGAGAAAGAAGTTTGATTATCCAGAAAGATGTTATATTGCCCAGAAGGACGGGTGTACATGAATCATGATAACCATGCTACAGATAGACTAAAAGAGCCATGCGTTATTCGCTAAGGTATTCCTCACCTTTTCATCAGTAAGTTTCGATGGATCAGGATGTTTGTCCGGATCAGGTTTAGGTTCCGCTGCAGACTGTAGACATAATATACCAGAATTAACACACGTGTGTATGAATCTAGTCCTGTCAAGGGTTAAACAGCCTAAGGGGTGTTGTAGAGTTAAAATACCAATACTTACACTAGGTGGGTCGGGCTTTTCGACTTCTCTAGGTAGGTTTTTAGGTACTTGCGCTTCTATTGGTATATGCCGATCACTTTCTCCCTGTTGATTAAATGATTAAATAATTGTTACGTCATAATTTATTCAACTATTTATAAATTATTAATTATCATTATTGATTTCTTATAAAATTCATGAATAATTAATGAACCCAGCACAATAAAAAATCCCTACAGTGACGAAATCTGTATATTTGATACAGAAATCGTCCTGATTTGCATAAGGTTTATCTTGAAATAACTCGGCCAAATAAAATCTAATTTCAAAAATATTAATCTAGAATAGCAGCATTAACCTAGACATTTCATAAGTAATATACAATATTCGCGTCCGATCTGTATGGACTATACAATGTCGAGCCGAAGGCGGATTTATAAAATCATGGTAGTGATTTTCTATTGTTCTGAGTTAATTAATTATTCATGAATTTTATAAATATTACTAACAAATTATTTATTGATTTATTAAAACTATTGATAGATTATTGCTAATTTCTTTGAGAATCTCGAAGATATGTGCCAGACTACACTATGTGCTTGAATGCATTTAGTTCGACGCTCGTAATTATGCTAGAAAGTATAGTTAGAGAGTAGTTAGAAACTACTAATAGATTACTGGTTTGCACACGTAAAATGCTTCGTAAAAAAATCACTATTGTAGTATAATGACCTTATCCATGGTGAAGGCCGGCGTCTCCAATTCTTGTGCAGTGTCCATACCACCAATATCAAGGTGCTCGGCTGCAGACTACAACACAACAACATATCAAAATAAGCAACGTTGATATTTTATACTCTATATGCACGAATCCTGAATAGCGCTATTCACCGGATAAATCCCGTACACTAAAACGCATGAATCTGAAACAATTTTATGCTAATTCTATTGTTTAACGAGCATTTTTTGTCACGGTATCGGAAGAAAAGTTGCGTTTTCAAATCTACCCGGCATAGTGTAGCCAGGGTCTCAGTACAACCGGCCCCAGGATCCATGAAGCGTGGATATCATCAGAGAAAAGATATCCCCTCCATATAAGGTCATATAGCGCTAAAAAATATCGTGCAGAGAGGAAGAAAATATCCTGCACAACCATCATAAAAATATATCCCCCCTCCTCAAATATGTAATGGTCCGTCCCTAAGTTACTTACAATAAGTGAGTCCAATGTACCCTGTTCTTTGGCTGTGTTCATTTCAGCAAAAACATCACGCTCACTGATGTTCTAGAAACACAACAAAAACAATAGTAACAAATTGTGCACAAATCATTGTTACCTTGGTGTAAAAACATGCACACTACAAATGGACATGACCAACTACATTAATTAAAATAATTTCATTAACCAGTTATGGGGGACGTAATAGAACGACTGAGGATGCAGGCCACTAATACATACTTATAAATATCTACTAATCAACTCATTGCTTGTAAAACCGCATTACATATTATATATATTAGCAATTGTAAAGCACATTGAGACATAAGGTGAATTGCACTATGCAAGCATTACACTAAATGCAGGGATTTTTTAGACTTCCGGAAAGATTATTTTCCAATCAGAATTAAAAAGGGATTTGTTGTTATATAGAAGACAATGTTATCCTTGAACATTGAATTGACTGCAAACAAAAAGCTGCTCATTTACGTTAGCTTGTTCACATAGATTGGAAAGTCTTACCGGCACTTGCTTATAGTTCGATGCAGGCTGCAGATTCAATCGTTCATGTTTCAAGAACTGCTCAGCCATAACAGCTTCCTGGAACTCAGGGAAAAGGTTTTCGTATTCTGAAGGGTCAGCGAGAGAATCAGCTGCTTTCTTGTTGAATTTTTCTAGGTCTTCTTTCCACAGCTTGACAATTCTATGAAGAATAACAAAGAACATCGTTAGATGATGGTGAAAAGAGCCAGCGTAAAATAGCAAAAAAAAACTATATAAACTATATAACGTCCAATGAAAAAAGAAATAAATGATATGTGAATAAAAGTGAGAAAAACTTGTACAAAACAAAAACAAAACAAAAAACATACAGACTCTTCACTTTGCCTACTATAATACTGGCAATAATACACACTAATAATTTAATACTTCTACGTCACATTTTCCATGACGAGATGATCAAATTTTCTGTGAAGAAACCATGATCAGGATCACATGTTATAATGTACTGAAGCGAGTCCAACTCTGGACAGCAAGAAACCTTGCTTTAGTTCCTTCTTGAGAAACAAGTGTAATTCTCAAGTCTTCTAATATCATTACCTTGACACATGGCTTGGAGCATATGTTCTTGCCATGAAGGCAGCTTCAGGAAAACGATCAGTCTTACACAACAGGTCAAGACACTCTTCAACTCTGAAAAAAAACGTCAATTACCTTTTTTTCAATAATCATAGTATGACATGGGTAATGTTACAACCGCTTAAAAAACATTTTCATTGCAGTCATTAGTGGAACTTGAAAATATCATGTAATTATATTAGAAGCTTGCTTTTCTGAATAGCTCGTATAGTTGTAACAGCAACCTTGAACCTTATTTTAAAGAAGGATTTTTTTTAAAGGAATCTAATTTAGTGTAATCTCTTAGTTGCATATATATAAATATCAGTTTTTCTGTTTGATGAACAACAACTAAAAACCTGTACCTTCCAAGAACAAAGTAAGCCAGGAAAGCAACATTATTCTTTCCCTTCTTGGCTGCAGTCACAGCCAGTCTTGATATCATGTCGGCATCACCGGATGAGGTTGCCAGTAGCAACAATCCACCAAAGTCTTGGGCATGGTGGAGACATTCCTGTGCTAGTTGGATTTGACACTTTGAGATGGCTAACTCTGCAAGCTGCTTCCATTTACTTTCACTCTGTAAGAAAATAGAAAAATTGTAAAACACAAATAAAGTGGAAAAATGAATAAATGGATGGATGAAATGATGGATTGGTGACTGAACTGAGGACAGATGATCGCCCTATCTTTTACAACTGTTTCTATAGAAACACCGACAAGGCCCACACGAGTATTTGACTAGATTTATCTCATAATACATACCTCAGCCTCCATAGCAATTTCATAGGCAATCTTCATCTCACCAAGGTTGATTGCTAAATCAAACCTGCAAGATTACAAACAATACATCAACAATTATTAGTTGCTAGGAATAGAGTACTAAAGTTATGACGTCACAGAAAAACGTTTTTCAGAATTTTTAGTTTCAATAACATTTCCAGAAAGTGCTTGTGAAAATAATAATGAATTATTGTGAAAATTTGATCGAGTGAATATTGATTGAGATATGACCAGTTGAATGGAAAAATGTCACCATACATTTTCTCTTATTTTAGCGTCTTTAAACACCTTTAAACACCAGCGCCTAAACAAGAGAAAATGTATGGCGATATGTTTACATTCAACGCCTCATATCTTGGCTAGTATTCATTCAATTTTTGTCACATTTTCACCAAGTTTCATATTTATACTTGCACTTTCTGAAAAATCTCAGGAAAAAAAGTTATTTTGTGACGTCACACTTTAGTACTCTTTACTGCAGGAGTTTGAGACTGAATAAGTCCACTCCACACATTCATACTTGCTTAATTAAACTAACAAGAAATCCTGTTACCTGTGTTCTGGGTCACATGACACCACCAGGGCCTGTTGTTTGAAGCCTTGTTTTTCCAAGAAATGAGCCACACGATTACGTTGATCACGTGGGATTATAGGTAGAACCTAGATGATAATATATATTCAAATGTTAATAATATCAAGTTAATGGTTAGTGTTGATGATGATGATGATTGTCATTGATTATGATGGTGATGATTGTAATTGATGATGATGGTGATGATGATGATTGTAATTGATGATGATTAGTGTTAATGATGATGATGATTAGTGTTGATGATGATAATGATTATCATTGATTATGATGGTGATGATTGTAATTGATGATAAAGGTGATGATGATGATGATGATGGTGTTGATGATAGCAGTGATGATCATTGTTGTTGATGGTCAATAATGATGATTCTAAAAGCATCATAGACTCCTGGTCTTTACCTGTTTAGCTGTTTCAAAGTCTTGTCTCATAACAGCCGTCTGGTACTCCAGGACAGACAGTAACAGCGAGTAACTGACTACATTCATGTCCTTGTCGGCTAGGTACAGGCGACTGTCTTTAGGTATATAACCAAGGATATACATTGGCCTGGAAATATAGTAACAGTAATGCATATGATGATGGTGTTGGTAGGAGTTGTCAATTATGTATGACGGTGATGGTTAACATAAATCAACACAGACCATTGCACTGTCAAAGTATGGTGTGTAGCCAGGTATATATTATACAAAACAGAACAAAAATGATCACAACTTATTTACATCAGAAAAGTATCATAAACCTAACATCATCATCATCATCATTGACATTGTCATGCACCAATATATTTGTCATCACTGCTATCATCAACACCACCAACATCATCACCATTATCATAATCATCATTATCATTATCTCCGCTATGATAATCATCACCGATCATCATCATCACTTCCATCAACAACATAACCATCACCGATCATCATCATCACTCCCATCAACAACATAACCATCACCGATCATCATCATCACTTCCATCAACATCATAACCATCACCGATCATCATCATCACTCCCATCAACATCATAACCATCACCAATCATTATCATCACTTCCATCAACAACATAACCATCACCAATCATTATCATCACTCCCATCATATACATTTCCCTAATTCGATGACAATGAATTTCTCGTGATTTACAAGACCAATCAAATTGAAAATGAGTAGAAATATTGTTTGAGGTGCCAGAATGTTGTTTCTTGTGTTAGATTTTTTAAACTGTTTATTGTTATTTGATTATAACCATTTGGTTGTTTTTGAAGTGTTCCTCGAATTTTGGTTCAAGTTCCTTTTGATTGATTAGGAACTACTCTAAAGGAACAATAGTTCCTTTTGAAGAGACTATGATTCGGAACAAAAGTAGTTTAAAAACGGAACAATATGTGCTAAAGTGGAACAATACGTTCCTTTATCATAACGTGTGTTCCTCTATGGAATAAACAGGTCCGTGCTGTTGTTCCTATTAACGTAAAGTGGAACAAGTGTTCCTTATTAATCAGACAAAAAGGATCAGTTTGTTCCTAGTTATAAGATTGATGTTGCCATTACCGACAAAAAGGAACAATCGTTCCTGTATTGGTTTAATAAGGAACGTTTAGTTCCTTTTGTCCAGCAATAATGTTCCTTTATACATATAATAGGGAACACAACGTTCCTGTATGCATAAAGGAACCATTCTCAAAGGCGAGTCTGAACAAAATCAAACGAGTTTGAATTTGTTTGAACAAGCTTTTGTCCAGAATGTTTTTGCCCAAGGGTTTGTTGTAACGAGTCATTAATATTGAACAATACATTTTCAAACATGTTTAAACGTGTCTATAGGCGTGGCCAGAAAGCGTTATTTTGATTGGTCGACATTTGGTCCTTTATCGCGCAAACAAAAATTCATACGTTCATTTCGTTCAAGTCCGCAATGAGTAAACGTTCTAAGTCAGTAGATTGGTCTTCGAAAGACGGTGCATCTCCCAAACCAAAAAGATTACATTTAGAAGAAGACGAAAGTGATAATCTATTTCACTGTCCAGTACCGAATTGTGATCACGATGGGTATTCAACACAAAGAGGATGCAGAAAACACGTCAAAAACAAGCATGGTTGGTTTTACTACTTTGATGAAGAACCAGCAAAATCGAGTGAAAATGCTAACAAGAAACAAGACTCTCAAACATCGCCTAATTCAGATAAAGAACGTTGCATCAAAAAACAAGTGCCATCATTTGATATTTCTACAACCATTGGTAAAGAGTTTGAAACATGGCTGACAGGGAGTGGTGGAGGATGTAAAAGCAAGAATCAAGCTATGCAAGTTGTACGAAGAAGTTTTAAGTATCTCAAATTTTGCTGTGAAGATGAAGACGTTGACGATGAAGAAGAATTGAGTTGGGACTGGATAGACTTTAGTTTGAGCTCGCCTAATTTTCTATTTAAATTTGTTGATGTTATGCAAAGTGAGTGGGGTCTTGGTCATGCTGGACGTATTGGATACTTGGATGCCATAAGTGACTTGATTGATTTTCGTAAAGTTCATGGAGTGTGTTCCGATAATGTTCTGCGCAATCTCACTTCCACAGAAGTGTATTTAAAGCGAGCCCGTAAAACAGTTTCTAAGATGATGAGACTTCAATGGACTAGCGATCTCGACATCGACACTCTCGAATCCAAGGGACACTGGGCGACATTAAACGAACTTTTACACACCATAACGTACCACCTTCCTCGTTACGAGACTGTTACGAAGGTTTGCCGAGAGACGCCGAACAAAGCTACCCCGTCCGACCTGTCATTTGCTACTAAGTTTGTTGCTGTATATTTGTTTATCAAAGTGAAAGGATCGCGCCCTATGACCTATCAGTACTTGACAGTAGACATGGTTGAAACAGCGAAGGCTAATGGTGGTTTTATCGACCAGAAAAAGTTCAAGACTGCTGCGCGTTTTGGATTCGATACTCTATGTTTGACTGATACAAGTCTTCAAGTTTTGGATGCCTATATAAGCCACGTCCGCCCTCTTTTAAAACCAAATTGCGACTATGTCCTGGTGACCAAAAAGGGAAATCAACACACCAAAATTGGCCAACTTATGGGAAAGATGGTGTTCGATGCTACGGGAAAATACATTCATCCAACTCGATATCGACAAATCGTAGAGACAACAAGTCAAAAACAACTCGACACCAAAGAACAAGAAGCAATTTCTGAAGATCAAAAGCACAGTTCAGTGGTGGCAAAAGTGCATTATCAGAAACGAAGGTCACGTGACATTGCTAGCAAAGCGCACGAATGTTTAAAAAAACTGCACGGGGATAAAGGCTCGCAAGTAGATGATGACGTGAGTTTAAGACTTTCAAATAGTCCCACCTCCTCCCCGAGTAGCGAAAAAGAGCAAGAAAACACAGACACTGCAAATTCAAGTTTGGGAACAACGCAGGAAAAAACTTCGAGCGAACAAGTGCAACCAAAAAAGAAAAAGATCATGCTATTCAGTGCAGAGGAAGACGATTTTTTGAAAGCAGGAATCAAACGATATGGGTTTGGACAATGGTCAACAATTCTTAGGGATCGAGATTATAGATTTCAGAAAGGCAGAACAGCTAATTCATTACTTAATAGAGCTATGCGCAAATTCCAAAATCATAGCGATCAATAGAGCAGCAATGTAAATATTATCACTCGCAAAAATAGCAAACAAAACGACAATTCTTGTATTGTTTATTGTCTTACAAAAATAATAAATTAGTTTGTCATAATTTGTAATTCGTATGTTTCGAAGTCAATTACAATCTCCTTAATAATTGTTTTTATTAACTATTTTATGTACTATAATATAGTTATGATTGGTGTTTTCTTGTTTGGGGTGTTTTCTACGCAAGTTACAATATTTGTTAGTTTACAGTCTATAATTTAATTGAATTCAATTGCTATACTGAAAAAAATATCACACGTCAATTAATTAATCAATAAACATCAATAAACACGCATTCTGGTTCTTTTTTGTGGTTGTAATTACAAAACGCTCTAGGCGAAACTTGACCAATCTTGTTAGATGGAATAGGGCATGGAAGAAATTTGCGTTCTTTAATGGACCAGGCCATACCTTTATTTACTTCGATAAGATCGTAGTCGATACGTAGTGGAGCCATAACTTCACAATATGGATCTGACATTAAATCAATAATTCTCCGCATGTTGCCGAGCACTGGACGTGGTTTGTAATACTCATTAGTTGCTAAACTGTTGACAAACTCTCTCGGATCACACTTAAAGGTGAATGTGTATCTGGCTGTGTTTACTTTCTTATAGACTTTTCCACATTAAAGACCAAAGCTAATATCTATGTCATTTACCAGGACTGTCAACTTGTCAGAAAGTCGTCTTTCTACTTACTCCACATTCAATGAGACTTCTTAAAACAAGTAACGGATTGGCAGGGACAACATTTGGCGTTGTTAGTGCAAGCCAATACCATATCACTGCTCGCAGGTTTTTCTTTTTAACTACAGAATGTGCTTCGTATGAAGCTGGAGGTGCAGAACTTTGCAAAGATTCTTCATTCTCATCAGAATCAGAGTAGTTGTCGTCTTCTATTTTTTGATTCTTTCTCTTACTGTCCTGCGTTGCTATTGAACTAAGGAAGAACGCCACATTTGGAATTCCTAAAAGAAGACGTTAGTTGAAATAAGTTTTATATTTTGAAGCTAAATCTCGCATAAAGATTTTGAGAAAGCAAGAAAGTTACCTGATATAGCCGAGTCAAATTTGTCTCTCAGTTGAACGATGTTTCTCCATGATTTGAGAAGATCTTTGCTTGCCGTTCCGCAAAGACATGCAGCTTTAATAGATTCACTGTTGAGCTGTCTACAAGGTTGTGTCGCTCTTGGCATCTTGTCGAGAAAGACCAAAATCAAAAGCGTTCCGAATTTTATACTCTGAACGGCGTGAAGAATTCACGTGGAACAAAGGGGCCCAAAATGAATTACAACAAAGTAAACTCTTACGAAATACACGTTGTTATGAAGATAACACAAAAGGTCCAGATAGTTCATATAAAGGTCAAAAGCTCACCGTTTTCAAAACCATTTTCCTCGGAAACAAACACCAGAACTTGACCTTGAAAGCCATTATTTTCTAAGACAGGTTTATTCACAGAGCTTTTCACTCTTGCGAAATTCATGTTGCTATGTAGTCGACACAAAGGTCCTTATTGTTCAAGTTAAATAAACCACTATTGTCATTACCAACGAGTTCGAGTATTTGAAACCACTTAGCTTTGCAAAGCCACTTTACTAATAAAACACATGTATTCACGTATTATGCAGTAAAATGTTTTCAAAACTCCAATACAAAGTCTAAAAAACATCATAGGAACATTTATCGGGTCACACCCATAATGTAGAACTCTAAAAACATGACAGATATTACGGAATACACGGAGATCATGGATAATCACAAATAACAACGTTGTCTGCTAGATGTACCACACCCATCAGCTAAAACTCTATATCTGTAACGGATAATACAGAATGTACAGATAATGCGGATAATTTCAAATAAGAATATAGTGAATATATATTCTATGCACTAGTGTTGATATACAAAATATATTTCATATAAACATATCAATATAATATACTGACAACAGTAATATATCATAGTAGGTCCATACTATGAAGTTTTACAGAGTGGTTGTGGTTAAATGTGCCACACCCATTGGCAAAAACTCTACATATATAACGGATACGACTGAATATGCGGACATTACGGATAAATTTAAATAAGAATATATTGAATATATACTTCTTGTAATAAATAAAATGTGTTTATATAATATATAAGATAAATATATATATAATATATATATATCAGCAAAAACTCTAAATATATAACGGATATGACGGAACATACGGATATTACGGATAACTTTAAATAAGAATATATTAAAAATATTATATATATTATATTATATATATTATATATATTATATATATTATATATATTATATATAATATATATAATATATATAATATATGATATAATATATATTATAGAACTTAAATTAGAGTAAATCCGTACTATCCGTATTTTCCGAATAATCCACCATATTTTAAAAAGTTTTACATTACAAGTATTATATATAATATATATAATATAATATATATAATATATATAATATAAATAATATATGATATAATATATATTATAGAACTTAAATTAGAGTAAATCCGTACTATCCGTATTTTCCGAATAATCCACCATATTTTAAAAAGTTTTACATAGAGAGTGTGACTATATATACTATAATGTGTACCATATCATATGATATACTTACAATATTTATAATCTGTATATGTAGTATGTTATACACATATTCGTATAGACTAATTTAACAGTCATCCCTGTTATCCGTATTTGCCGTCATTTCCGCCATGTTTTATAAAGTTTTACATACTCAATATAATATACTAACAATATTTATAATTTGTATATGTAGTATATTATACACATATCTATGCGCTCAGACTAATTTAACGTTATCCATATTATCCGTATATGCCGTTATTTCCGCCATGTTATATAACGTTTTTCGTGGTGGGTGTGTCTGTAAGTATCATAGTTTAAAATATGATCTGCAGTCAGGTTTGCAAGTAATATATAGCTTGAGTTGACTTGCAGTCATAGGGCAATCCTACAACCTTGCCTGTGAGTATTATAGTCGTTTAAGAAGAAATAACTTAGTGTATCTTTGCTAATGTAAAGCGGTCTTCAACACGTTCCGAACCCTAGAAAAGGACCATTTGCTATGTGTTCCTCGCAAAAATGACAAAATATATCTTTAAAAAATCGTAAAAAATCATTGAGAGATTTTCAAAGTCTAAAATTTTTCCAAAACATAGATAGGTCGAAACTTTTAATTATGAAGTGGATAAAACAATTAAATCTAGACCTCAAAGGCGCACAAGTGACATTTAAACAAAAGGAACATTGAAATTAGGGAAATGATCAACAACATAACCATCACCAATCATTATCATCACTCCCATCAACATCATAACCATCACCAATCATTATCATCACTTCCATCAACAACATAACCATCACCGATCATCATCATCACTCCCATCAACAACATAACCATCACCAATCATTATCATCACTTCCATCAACAACATAACCATCACCGATCATTATCATCACTTCCATCAACAACATAACCATCACCGATCATTATCATCACTTCCATCAACAACATAACCATCACCAATCATCATCATCACTTCCATCAACAACATAACCATCACCGATCATCATCATCACTTCCATCAACAACATAACCATCACCGATCATCATCATCACTTCCATCAACAACATAACCATCACCAATCATTATCATCACTTCCATCAACAACATAACCATCACCGATCATCATCATCACTCCCATCAACAACATAACCATCACCGATCATCATCATCACTGTTATCATCTTCCTGATTTACCTGTCTAGATGAGCAATCGTAACTATCTCACCACCAACATAATAATTCAGTCTGTTGACAGAGTTGGTATAAATAAAACAGTCTCCAACCCAGATACCAGTCTTCACAATTTCCTCAATCTCTCCTTGGACATCAAAAGCATCCTCTATTCCATCTTCAGTGATTTCCTCACGGTTTTCTAGAGCCCTGGTGACATTTTCAGGATTGTACTTCAGAATGAAGAAAGAATCATCTGTGCTGATACAGCAGAGTTCTCCACTGTCTGACCAAAAGATCTACACATAAGAAAACATCACTAGTTACAGATGGAACAAATGAAGGAACAAGTTAATGGACATCAAAAATGGATGAATGAATGAATGAATGAATGAATGAATGAATGAATGAATGAATGAATGAGAAAACAAGTGAATAAATGAATGAATAAACAAATGAATAAATGAATAAATGAATGAACAAACAAACAAATGCAAGAGTATGAACTGTGCATTCTTTGTGTATCTTACATTTTTTGGTTGAATTTCGATTCTTCTCAACATCTCTGTGTTCTCCCAGTCATAGAATGACAGACCTCCAGCAGACCTCACGCCAAGCAGGAAACCGCCATAAATCCCTGACACACATCAAAACACAATAAAACTTTTAAGAGTAGATTGTGACACATCTATTGATATAAATATGATCAAAAAAGGTCTTGTCCCAATTAGATAAATTTAATAAAATAAACTCAATTTTACAGATTTATAATTATAACAGTACAATAAAATTAAAATTGTGACATTGATTGATGAATTGATTGATTGATGGATTGATTGATTGATTGATGGATTGATAGATTGATGGATAGATTGATGGATTGATTGATTGATTGATTTACAGATTTATTGATTGATTGCTTCATATTCCATTAGTTGAAAATTCATATTTTAAGTACTATCACTGAAAAGTTAGAAAAAATGAAAGTAAGATTTCACTATAAAGTTGTGTTTCAAGTCTCACCATCAGCACCATATTCAGGCTTGAATGACTTCTTTTCTTTAAAGTTCTTGAAGATCTTGATTTTGTTGCCATCACGAATACCATATCTAGAAAACAATCAATCATTGCCCTCATTTACTATGATGTCACAACAAAACAATCTATTGTTTAAACACAAAGGAATACCATATCTAGAAAACAACCAATCATTGCCCTCATTTACTATGATGTCACAACAAAACAATCTATTGTTTAAATACAAAGGAATACCATATCTAGAAAACACAATTGATTGCCCACATCTCAATCCACAAAAAGAAGAAATTTCAACGGCAATTGCAATGAACAATTCAAAGTTATAATACAATGAGGAAATACTTACTCTGATGAGTCTGAAGCCCATACAAACTCCTGGGCAGATCCAAAGCTCTTGTTTCTGAGAGCCATAGCTGTGTAGATGATATACTCTCCATCGCCACATACAACTACAAACCTACCATTGGGATTGTGGGAGAGAGTCTGAGGGAAGATTTCACAGGAGCCCATATCCTTGATGGAGAGACAAAGACGTTCACCATCTTTGATATCATCGTCTAGAAGAAGAACAGCAGCAAATCAAAGAATGGACAAAACAAATAATGTGCACACAAGTATGTTTCACATGTTAGATAAAAAGTGTCTTCGCTGTTGTATAATTTTGGTCTTTTAGAGAGCTATGTGGACTACAAGCTTGGTATAAAAGCAAATGTAATAATAATAAGGTTGTGGACATCGTGAAAGTAATAACAACCTACAAAGATATATTTGAAGTAACCTTGGATAAGAAACAGTTAAATTTTCATGAAACTTCAGATCTACTACATGTATATATCTTCAATTACACCAACATGATTAAAATTTTAAAATGTGAACTATGTAAACAATGTAAACAATGTGATAATCGACATGTACCATGAAAAGCTGACACTGCAGACATTAAAGAAGCCATGTATTACAGTCACTCATTTGTTAACTTACCAGCTAAGTTTTTCAAGTTGGCCTGCTGTATTTCACTGTGTTTGGCAAATATTATTTTACCATTGGAATCCATAGACATGGCTGGTTCCTCTCTTCCAAGCTACAGAATAATAATCATTTATATTAACCCTTTCGCTTCTGGAGATTTTTGGCGATTTTAGGCGTTTTTTGACGCCTACAAACTTTTAGCTCGTCCAGAGCAGTTTGTTTTTGACTTCGATCAAGATTCCTGTGTTTTTGTGTTACCGGGAAGGCATGAAGCTGGTAAACAGGTTTAACACATTTGAAACAGGTTTTCAGTCCAATCAGAACTTTGACGAAGTCGCATCATTCGTGATTTCATCGTTGTTTTTTGCTATTATTTTGCCTCTAAACGCTTCTGGAAAAGCATCATTAAGCTTTCTAGTTGTGATGAGTCTACTGTTTGAAAGAAATCAAGCAGTTGAGATGATTTCCAGTGAAAATTCGTGTTTTTTTCGCACTCGTGAATTTTGGTGACTGTTGAAGAAATCATCACTTCAAGACTGTTTTAGAGGCAAATTCTCGGACTGCCGTGGCTTTTTTTGCAAGTTTTGGCGATAGTAGAACACAACAAGCCTGAAATTTTGGCAGAATTCCGAGGTAGCGTTAGACTTATAAAAAAAACTTAAAATGGCGGGATGGTGTGTCGGCTGCCGAAAATATGGTTAATTTCCCAGAATGCATTGCAGTGGTATTTTTGTTGAAACACATGTAGTTCGAAATAGGCATGTTCGTAGGGATTTAGCGCTGTAAGTAGAATGAAATAAAACTTGAAAAACTTGCATACGCTTAGTAGAAGGACTGAATTTTCATAGGATATGAATTTTTTTGCTTGAAGACAAGGTTTTTTGCCAAAAAAATCGACCTGCAAAATGTGTGATTTTCAACATCTGAAAATAGCGAAAAAACGTGATTTTTTTGCTTTTTAAAGTTTGAACTGTATGTTTTTGCCCAAATTGCTAGTTTCTTCAACCTGAATGATACTTAAAAGTTAGCCACATTCCTAGTGTTTGCTTTGAATGGTGATTTATGGCATGAATGACTTAATTCAGGAAGATACGATTTTTTAAAGCAAGGTAGTTGTCTACGGCCGGTTTTGGCCGGCACAGGAGCGAAAGGGTTAATAGAAGGAAAATAAAAGAATGACTGGATACCATGGTAATAGGTTTTCATTATGAAATAGGATATCATAAAGCATGTTTGTTTGCTTGTCTTACTTCGAATTAATAATAATAAATCATTTATTTTACATAGTGTCAATTCTACATGATTTAACAATGCTTTCCAATAGATGAAAAGATATAATAATTTAATATGTAGAATATTTACAAAATTAGACAAAAAATGAACAGCTAACAACCATATTTTTGAATATATAACAAATAAGTGATTATATTGAAATAGTATAATAAATACGCACCTTGATAATCATACTACCCTCGTCATAACCCAGGGCAACATTATTGGACCCTTTTTGCATCGCCATGGACCACACTCTCTCTAGACCATAGTTAAGAGTACTTTCTAGACGATATGTATTGGCATGCCATACACGAACAGTACCTACGACAAACAATACAATTTACCATGAGCAAAAGGTTGTGATGATGGCATTGCAATGATGACAATAATGATGGTGGTGGTGGTGATGATGGTGATATTGGTGATGATGATGATGACAATGATGATGGTGGTGGTGGTGATGATGGTGATATTGGTGATGATGATGATGACAATGATGGTGGTGGCGGTGATGATGATGGTGATATTGGTGATGGTGATGATGACAATGATGATGGTGGTGGTCATGATGATGGTGATATTGGTGATGGTGACCATGGTTTTGATGATGATGATGGCTATGATGATGATGGCAGTGAAGGTGATGATGGTGGCAATTGTGATTATGAAAATATTGACTGTCGGTAATGGTCTGGCAATAATGATGACTTTATAATTATGACCAGCCAAGAGAAATCAACTTTACTTCTTTATAAGCAACATTTGACAATGTTATTAGTAACTTTTCTTACCATCTTCAGACCCTGTTAGTATAATGGGTAGTTCAGGATGGAATCCAACACATGATATGTTTTGGGCATGTCCCTCTAGAGTCTGCACACATGTTTTATTCTAAAATATATAACAAATAAAAAAAAGAATAATCAATAATTTATACCCTGAGCAAGAGTCAAACCAATGTCTTTGGTTTGCTAAGAACAGCATAAAAGTCAAGGCCAACTTTTCAAGCATAAAATGTAGATTTTCAAGGAATACTATTTTTTCTAAATACTAATGGTCTACCACATTTTTCTCATACACTTTTGTTTGAAACTGGGAGTATTCCAGTGGTTTTCAGTAACATTTCTATTTCCAAGGGCTTTTCAATTGCAATAAAAAAAATGTGTACATTTTCAAACAAGTTATAACAGAACGCTAATGACAATGTAGGGTAGAATCACTTCAGTGTGTGTTCATTACATTGGGAGATATTATACCTGAGCTTGCAATGGAAAATTCTTTTGTTTCAATAATCATACAAGGGAGGTAATTGTCTGAATACTGTTGAATTGACCCAAATACTGCACTTGAATGATTTTTATAACAAAACATGTTTCCCATGCAGGCTAAGCTCTAATATCTGCCATAAATTGCAAGTCCTCTAATTCTCCCTGAAAACAGTTTTTGAAATCAAGTGTGTACCTGATAGTCCCAAATCTTCACCAGCCTGTCATCGGCACCAGATATAAGGTAAGGCTTCTCACCACCATGGAAATAGTCTACAGTGTTCACTCCCTGAAGAAAAAAAACATAGAAATGATTAGTATTCTCCCCACCATGGAAATAGTCTACAGTACACACTCTCTGAAGAAAAAACATGGATGCTTTGCATTACTAACGACTAATGCCAAGATTGGTAATGTTATTACCATTGCTAGCAAAAATCACCATCAACATTAATACTACCACCATCACCACTATTACCAACACCACTTCTATTCCTGACATCATCATATCATACATGTAGCTCCCTTAATACATTTCAAATGCTTATTCAATGTTAGACTCATGCTCATATGGTAAACATGAAAAAAGTGTTTATATGTTTTCTGTATAATTTTAATCTGATCTTTTTATGGTATTAAGAAAGTTTTACACCACCATCACAACCACCATCATTGCCATATCTTATAATATTCTAACCATACAAACAAACAACATACCTTTTCATGTCCTTCTAGTGTGAAGTTGGGTGTTGGTGAACCAAGCTGCCATACTTTGATAGTTCTGTCAAGCGATGCGCTGGCAAACTGGTTATTGTCTTTGGGGTTGATAACAATGTGCATCACATAATGGGTGTGACCTTCAAATACTTGAGTACACTGCCATTTCTTTTCCCAATCCCACAGTTTGATAAACATGTCATCTAACAGAAAACACAACATATTCACACAATAGACCTTATTCGCTTCCATGTTTATTTACCCATTTCAGACCATGTGATGTCACTCTTGGGAAATGGAGTAAATATTTTAACACATTTTTCATTAAAGAACCATTCCCTAGAGAGTGTCACATGGTCTGAAATGGGCAATTTGCATATGAAGCCAAAAAGGTCTATTGCACACATGATCATGAAAATGATGATAAATCTGATAGTTCCTGTGAAAATGATGCCAATGATGATGATGATGGCAATGGTGTTCATGATGGTGATGCCAATGATATTTGGTGATGGTGATGATAGTAATGATGATGGTGGTGATGACAATGATGATGGCAATGGTGTTCAGGATGGTGATGGTGATGATAATAATGATGGTGATGATGATGATGGTGGTGATGACAATGATGATGATGATGGCAATGGTGTTCAGGATGGTGTTACCAATGATATTTGGTGATGATAGTAATGATGGTGATGATGATGACAATGATGATGATGATAACAATGATATTTGGAGTTGCTCCATGCACATACCACTGCTAGTCAGGACATAGGGCTGTGTTGGATGTACAGCAATAGATCTCAAATAGTCTGAATGAGCTTCAAAACCATGGACCTTCTCTAGGGTGTTGTAGTTGAACACTCGTAGCATCATGTCATCCTACAAGAAAAGGACACATCCTGTTAGAGTCTTGTCCACATGAGTAGGAAATGCTACATCTATGATACCACTATGATACGGCAGATAATTGCTATGTTTTATGAGAACAGACATGATACAATTCAGTACTGCTTCCCACTCATACAAAAATTACTCAAAGCCTGGTTTACATGTGCAATGCAAATGCAAAAGTAAGAAATGAAACTTTTCTATTTTCTTGTGTTTGGGTTTGCACTTGTGCTTGCAATGAGTCAGACTTGAGTTTGCATTACTCCTCTGAACAAGACTTATAATATGATATCATTAAAATCCAGCAATCAAAAGTACAGTATGTGTATGGTCAATTAAATACAATGTGTGTGTATTTCTACCAATGGCTGACTGGTAGACAGTATGGAATTAATGCATTGTCAATGTCAATCTGTACAGTAGTGTGTATACATGCATGATATTTGAAGTACTTACAGAGCCAGTAAGAACCCAATTCTTCCTAGGCACAAACCTGGACACTCTCACTGAAAAAAATTTAAAACAAAATAAATTATAAGAAAATTTTGATCGACTGATTGATAGACTAGTTAAATGACTTGCTGATTGATTGATTGATTGATTGATTAATTGAAGATCAACAGATGAAGTAATAGGTCAGATCATTAATCTCATGCCAGTAAAAAAGTGGAAGTAGTTTTAAATGAATACGTCATTCACAATAGTTGAGAAGTGGGTCACATAGAGTAAATCTTGTTGATCAAGATTTTTGATGGATAGCATGTCAACTATTAGTGAAGGCAACCACACTTGACAAGCGTAACCAACATATGGATGCATCAAAGTGTATATAGACTGCTTTCTTGGCTTTCTCATCAAACACAATATTATAGCGATACTTCATGTTTACTAACAAACAATTTTGTTATGCTAATGTGCCAACCAGAACTACAATAAGCTCAATTGAAATAATGGCCAATCACTGTCTGGTTGGCACATGAATAACAAAGGCTTACGTCAGCTGAAGTATCGCTATAGCCTACTGTCCATAGAATACCTGGTAAATCAGTAACTTCAAAGGTCTTGATGAGTGTCTGCGATTCAAAGTTCCATATATGTACATTCCCATTGTACAAGCTAGCCAACATCCATGGTTCACTAGGATGGAGATCAACTGACTTCACACGGTCAGACCTTGCTGATAACTTACGCTAAAAAAACAACAACATAAGATATTTAATAGAAAAACTAATGCAAGCATTATTTCAAACTTTCTTATGCTAGTTTTTTTGCATCATATAATGTATAAGTCAATTTCTAGGTACCTCGCTGTCAAACCCAGGCATTCACAAGAAATATTAAATTCATTACTTTTTTTTTCTCTTTCAATATTGCTTCCTGCTAACTGGAGAAGGCAACTACATATAGTATTTGTAATTTATCAAAGTTTTGTAATAAATTGTTGTAGAAAAGAAATTTTGAATCCATGATTTTATTACTTTCAACATTTAGAAGCCATCCAGCGTCATTTTTGATTGTTGTTATAAATATTGTTTGCATAGTGAGCGCAACAGACACACTATTCATGTAGATAGCTTTATCATAGTGCCTTATCACGTTAAGCTATAAATGATAATGTAACCAATGTAACCAGATTTAAACCTTATGAAAACAGTAATTTATTCAGTAAACATTTGTGGTAGTGACTGCATGGGAACTACAAGCTATTAATTGACATGAAAAGCTTAAGAGATCTGGGAAAATGACTATTTATAAACAAAAAAACATTTGTAACTGCTGAAATAAAAAATAAATAAATAACAATACTAATATGTTTATTTCACTATCTTGCAGTATAGAGTACTGAATGAACTAGTGATATGTAATAACTTGAAAATATTACTTTAATACTCAAGTAATATAAAATTCATTGCTATCCAAATACCTACTACAATAAAGCAAACCAAAGCACTGACACACAACACGTCATAAATTCATTTTCAAAATTTAAGAAAAATAAGGTTGAATTTTATCCAAGCACACATAAAAAGACAATTACATTTCTCAACAGTCAAACGACTGAAAGCTTACCTTAATATCCAATCTCAGAGGCTGTAAAGATTAAAGAAGAGAAATAAAATGTTAGTGGAAAAATATGAAAGACCACAAATCATTTGCCGGCTCAGACGGTGGTCGTCACAAGATTATGGCCGACTTCAAAGCTTATTTTGTTACACTAGAAATATTCGCAGCGACATAAAAAGAAAATATAGCGATAAACTATTGTCTTGAGATAATGACCGAGATATTTTAGGGTTTAAAATTGAGAATACATACCATTTCGAAGAAGAAAGAATGAATGAATTTGATAAAAATGGATTCACACTCCTTCGAGTCAATATGGCCGACGTGGCATAGCCTCACTATCGTGCTTGTAAGGCTTACCGCTGATCAGCAAAATTTTAGGGCCCTTAAAAAATACACAGGATACCCACAGAAGAAAATTATTTTTGCAGTGATTTGATATTCATCATCTTAATGATATCTTAATTTTCATTAATTTAAATAATTATTTTGAAAAATTGTTTTGGAAATACAAAGAAAAGATATAGGGAACAGTCTGGCGCAAATGTGAAAAACCATGGGGCTCTTTTTAATGGCGATTTAAAATAGAATTACGTAAATTTTCAGAAATTAACAAAAACTATTTGTGCAACCCCCCTCTCGTCCTCCTCCTCCCGATATAATATATGATCGGTCCCTTATCTCATTTCTTCATACACAGAAAAGAAATTACTGTTAAAGGGCCATTATTGTGTATTATGATTATTCATTAGTGACTGGAATGTCACGAGAGGAAAGGGTAGGGAGGGGGGCTATGGGGTCGGTTTGCTTCTTCATATGCGGCTGGTTAGCAATGAAGTATGCTTCGTTGACAAATTTTCATGATTTGTTTCCCCGTTTGCTCGACCTTCATTCGCTAACTTGCTCCTTCGACTGAGGTGATTGTGAAATAGAGAGCGTCAGTTTCTGCGGGAGAGAGATGCAGGGGGCAAGATCCTTCGTCGCCATAAAGTGATGTCACTTGTTTTAATTTACAGCAAGAACATTTGTAATGCTTTTTATTTATTCATTATAATAATACATATTCTCTTATCTACAAAAAATACATTTTCTATAAAATACTGTCTCTTAATTTTACAATACTTTCTCTCTCTATATATATGTCAACATTCTAGTATGAACAACTTGCCTTGACAAGCAGACCTACAACGCAGTCCACGTACGAAACAGCCGTCACGTAATATAGGAAGGTTGTCAGGGCAGCCACCTCAAGTCACGTCATTGTCACGCAATACCTTTCCTGAATCCGCATAACTAAACATGCAACAATAGATTCAAGTAGAGGATGCGTTGGATCATTCTATAGGGTCGCCATTCTGTGCACATACCCGGCGAACAAAACAGTCGTGCGCGCTTTGTCTCAAAGCCTCGCGAGGTAGAAATGTCAACGTGCGTGTGTAATGCCTCGCGAGGAGCTGTAATGATTTTTTTTACTTTAAATTGTTGCTCACCATCCTCTCGCAAAACGAGGAAAAGAGAAAAATGTATCCACGCAAGCTGAGTTTGTTGCCTCGTATCGCAATAATGAGACAAAGCGTTGTAACGACAATAATTAGCGTTCTAGCTATATGCGATGGCTTGTCTTTGATACATCCATGCAGCTTCGGGAAGAATCTGTTGTTATTTGTTCAGTCATGAATTAGGAGAAGGTCTAGCTATTTTAAATTGTCCACTGATCTGTATGTTTCACGTCACCCGGATATCTCCTTTGTTAATGCTACAATGCATCTAACTCATGCCATACAGTAGCCTATTTCAAAGAACTTACTCTATTCAAGTTCACTAGAATCCAGACTCCTAGTCTTCTACTCGGACATACCCTTTGTGAAGGGTTGGGTTCAACTCTACAAGATATATCGCAAAAGTCATGTTTTCTTCTTCTTCTTCAGTTTTCTTCCTTCACCAATCTGCCTCTTTGTTATAGTGTCAGCGGTATCTTGTCCTGGATCAAAAAACCTTGCGTGCATCACGCGCACGCTAAGATTGCGTGACTTCCCAGGTGGCGTGACTTCTAACTGCACATGCGCTTGCGCCATATTAGGAACTGCACCGTTGTCACGTGCGAGAATAATCAGCCCGAACTTTTTGACGGGAGATACGCTACAAAACCGCGCCAAACTCTTCAAGACCCTGATCTTTCCAGTATTTGGAAGGACGCTAAAGAACGGGTGTTTATGGGGGAATCTGAACTTGACTTTCCCGTTATCTCCATGATCTTTATCTTTAGCAATCATTCTATGCAATATTTTTCCAACTGTGACATTACAAGGGACCTTTATCTGCAAAAATGGCGTTTCAAATACAGGTCCATTATCATTCTCGTCCAAAATGTTCACTATGACGTAAGTGTTGGACCCAATCCTTAACGAGCCTTTAGCGTCATACACACCGGCAGAAACTTCTAGAAGATAGCTAGAGGTCGTTTCACGATCCAGACTGCCGACTGTACGAAGTTCACCCGACTTGCTATCGATTGAGAACTTTGATCTAGTTTTCAGGTTTACAGGGAGTAGCTTATACGTTATTGAAGTTTGAGAGGAATCTAAGGAGAATGACGTTGCTTTGATTGTTGTTACTAGCGTCCCTGGCCTGGAGTTTTCCTTGACGGTAGCATGGTACTGTTGGTGTTCGAAAGTGATTTCTAGAAAACAAAATGAATACCAGCGTAAGAAGGACTAGCTCCTCCCTGATTTTAAAGTCTTTGCGGCGTCCTATACAAATGTATATCAATTAAAGATCTCAGGTGGCTTTTTTCACAAATGTAGAAAGTCGATTATTGGTCCAGAGCTTTTATCAAAGCGCGCGATTACTTAGCATTTAATTGCTGATAATGCAATACATCACATAATTCCTTCCACACTTTAACCCGCGCTCTTAGTCAAAATCAAGTAAAAAGAAAATGGTTTCAGATCTGCTTCTGGCTAGGATGTCGATCGATGCTGCTATTTTAGATTTTAAAGTTTGAAAATTAGATGTAATTTCGCCGAGATATTTCAAGCTAAACCTTATGCAAATCAGGATAAATTCTGTATCAGTATTTATAGATGTCTTCACGGTGATTTTGTATTGTTTCCGTATTGTTCTAGATCATGCATTATTAAGGAATAAATATCATATACATAGCAAACTGTAAGAGAGCATGAGATAGGGAGAAGAATAGCTAACATTGAGCTCAGTTCTGAACCCTACTCATGGTAGCCGTCTGTTCTATTCTAAGAACAACAAAAAACATTTTCCGACATACTGTTCTTAAAATAGAGAGCGCGCCACATAAGCGCGAAACAATTCTTAACTATTTAGTTATGCATTAACTAAGAATTCGCCGAGGCATAAACAAAGACAGCTTTTATTTTAATTTCTTTGTGGTAGAGTGCACGCACTAAAAGTGTGCAACATAAGTACCACTAAATAGTGCTATTTTATGCTTATTCTATTGTTTTCTTTTGTTTAATTAGTGCTATTTACTGCTAAATAGTGACAACTGTTGCACACATTTAGTGTTTGCACTCTATTATGTTTATGGCTCGGTGAATTCTTAGCTAGTCCATAACTAAATCTTATCTGGCACTAAATACTAAGAAGTTGTTTCGCGCTTATGTGGCGTGCACTCTAGTAGGTTCTTTGCAGTTTAAGAGAATAAACAGAGCGAAGAGAGAGTAGCTAGTTTAAAGCTCAATACAAGCGATTCCTTTTCTTATCTCATTCTCTCTACAGTGTTGATACTGGTAACTGACCTTACCCTGAAAACAGGACCGTTTATCGGTATATAGTGTATACCCCTTTGGACATAGACAGCGATACGATGACTTGGTGTTCTTACAATAGTGACTGCATCCGCCATTGTTGTTCTTACATTCATTCACGCCTGCTAGAAAAGAAACCATTGTCGTGTAACTATAAACTAAAGTCGTAATGATACGGCTAAGCTATAGCTCCCTTATAGACGCATTCAAATGTCGTCACGATTGACAAGTTTACGTGTGACGCCACAAACAAATTGGACTTGATGATAAAGCTGTTTAGGAAATATTTGGAAGTAGAACTTCCCCCCGTAAGACCCTTTGGTCGCGCGCGCGTCCACTCTGTTTTAGTAGCCTAAGTAATAAATCACTAGGCTAAACCAGTGATTGCAAATAACAAACTGGCTTGTCTTCAAACCAACTGATTGTTATTGTTGAAAAAGTACTGAAAGGCGCAGAGAGTTATAGAGTGGTTTTCGTATGAGTGGGAAATTAAATACGATACGGTAGATGATTAGAATGTTTTCTTAGAAATTACAGCTACGATACGACACAGTACTGTTTCCCACTCATACGAAAAGTACTCTAAACCATTAAATTGAAGTAGTAAGAGCCGCGCTAGTTGTACCTTGACACCGCTGACCATCAGGAGCCAGTTGATATCCACTTCTGCACTGGCAGTAGTAGCTGCCTTGGGTATTGGCACAAATGTGGTCACATCGCGCTGTACCCAGCTTGCACTCATCGGTATCTGAATCATGCAAAAGTTTATTACATTATCTAAGTTCTAATGTTAATATTCAATTGATTTTAAATAATAATCAATCAATCGACCTCTTTCAGCTAGGAACCCGGCCGCCTTAGATGAAGGGAAAGCTATAGCAATATGCAATATGGTCTTATAGTAAGGGCAATCGAACCGTGAAGATTTGGCGCTTTTTTGACACTTTTTTAACAAGCATCTTTTGAGTGAATCAATTTGAAAACATTTTTATTTTGATAACTCAGTGAATTTGAGCTGATTCCTACTTTTTTAGAAGATTCCTACTTTTTTTGAAGATTTGTTATTTTTTAATTCTTTGATATATAAGTGCTCTTAATTGTAATTATCTTATTTTTTCTTTCTTTGAATTTCATAGATCATACGGTGCGCCATACAAGTGCATTATTATTATTATTATCAAATTATCATTAATATTATAAATACCAATGCAGTTGGTGGACGATCTTCTACCACTGTTCTCGTATCCATCAGGACAATCACAAGCATAACTACCAACAGTGTTACGGCAAAGGCTTGGGAAAGTACAAACTTGTTTTTCGCATTCATTCACATCTGAATAAGAAAAAATATGTGTCTTTTCAGGAATACATTTGGAACTAGGGATCTGCCTTTAAGACACCGTATGTCATGCACGCGAAATAGTAATATTTGAGAACATTTTAAGGCCATTTCTCGTTAAAAGGTGTGCTAAGAAATTTCTGTACGCATGCGACTGTTCTTCCACTTGCAATTCTGATCAAATCATTCCCTTTTCCGCGCGTCATTGGTTATCAGGTTTGGATCCATGCCATTTGTGATAACATACGCCTGCACACTGTTTCATTACCGAAATGATAATTTTTAGATTGCACTCGTGAAGACCTACCCACTGCCTGGTAAGTAGCCAAGAAGCCTTTTCCAGAACCTGAGTCGTCAGACTTAAATTGAATCCAAAGATGATTACTGGGTACGAAAATAGTACTGGGCCTTTTCCTTCCACAGAATATCAAGGGATTCTTGAAATCTTTCGTCCATGACACCATTACAAAATCCTTGGTACATCCCACTGATGTCTCAATTCCGAACTGGCGACGAAACTTCAATCGGATTCGGAAACCATTCGGAGCGCTAATATGCCATGTACAGCGTTGGTTCTTTGCATACAGTTGGGGATACCCTGGGGAACGTAGTGTTCCCTGAGTGTTAACCATCAGTTGAGTTCTCTTATCGCATTGTACTGGTAAACTGTTGTTGGTTTGACTGGACCACATACGAGCTGGAAAAGTGCCAAATATTTTTTTTAAATATTAATATGAATTAAATGTTCGCTTTTTATATAAATGATTTTTTAAGTTTAAAAGAAATATTCGTTTCAGAGATATTGGTTAAAAAGCTTTAAACAGTTTTTTCTCAATGTATTGTGAGGGACGGGTTGGGGGAAGTTGTCTAGTAAGTCTACAACAGCGCTAGCAAATTCAAAACATCTACATCCAGAATTATCTTGGAATGGTGGCTGGATGTCTCTCAGAAGCGCCATGTTGTACAGACAACGGTGTCAAAGAAGTGTGAATAAGCTTGATAACTCTCTAGATCGACTACTTCACACACGATTGGGTGCCGAATGGAGTCATAATGGCACGAGATCGTCTGATATCACACAGCGAAAAAGTACTAATTCCATCGACTGTACGTGAAATATTAAAATTGCCATCAAATATTGATAGCCACTGAATCTTTGCTAGCATGCACTACCGTGTAGTGAAAATTCAAGAAGATGGGAAATGCAAATCTAAGGAAACAAAACAGGCTTAGCAAAGCCGTTCAATTAGTCGAGTTAGAGTCGACGGTAGTGCGCGTTTTGGTTACTAACCATCACAAGTTCGCATAAGATATTTAGCAATAAGTTCTAAAAATACTCGATTTTTCTATTGCGCAAATTGCAAAACTCTAAATGCATCAAAAGAGTATATGGAGAGGCAAACGTTATGAGTATGCTTAATTATGAAATTAAAAGTTATTAATTTTTGTTTTTGTGAGATCTTGCAGCGTCCATCGATATGTCATAATTGCTTACAGTGCTGAGTTACATGCTGTATACAAGTTAAATTACATCGTGTCTGAGGTTTTGTTCTGACGGAACTACAATTGTAAGATTTGAAGTAGCATGGCTTACCTTTGGCTCGTGAGCGGTAATTGCCTTTCCTTCTTCCAGAAACGTTTGAAGACGCCAAAAGTATAAACCTGTTGAATTGTACAGAAAAACGCGAAGTTGTAAGTACAGTTCGTTGACCGCAGTCGAAGACAACCGCAATAGTTCAGTTTCTTATCGTAATAGTATTTTAACATAAAGTGTAATACCATGGCCAATATTTGTAAGATAAAAACTGACAAACCAAATCCACATCGTTTTACAAACTTTTACAAGCTATTAAACTTGAGCTTCTAACACGGTAAATATTTTCCATACTAAGCTAGCTTGCAAATAAAACTATCCCAAGTCACAAACGAAATTTGCAGAAAACCTTCTTCTGAATAATCCCATTAACCATTATGTGTACTAGCGCTGTAATTCTACATTGATACAAGGATGCTATATGGATATGTATATCGTTTTGTGTCTTTGTGTGTCCACACTTAACTAGCTGGGGGCGCATCTTTTGCTGCTTCTTACAAAAGATGAACGGCTGCAAACTGCATGACTACAACGCCAGAATTTCTACGCTTATAGAGCACATGAATCTGGTTGGTAGATACATAAGCATGAAGACAAAACTGTCATCAGAGATATTGAGATGACTGATAATTCATAGCATTCTTGAGTACTAATTTTGAACAACTGAAAAAGACAGTTGGCTGCGGTGTTTTTGCGGAAAAAAGTGGCTCGGCTGAGTTCCGAGCATTTTCAACAACTACAAAAAGTTGTTTCCACATAGGAAAAAGTTCTGCGATCTTAAGAAAATGTGCTTTTTATCAAGGAATTAGGTTTCTTATACTTTTGTTATTGAAATATTAAAAAGGGTAAAATTGATATGGCTGTCGTAAAATAGCTGGTTATGCGATAGCAGTCACATGCATATAAAAACACATCAACTTACAGTGCAAACAAGCAGAACGTTATCCTTGGCACCATCTTGTGAAATCTGAAATGTTGTCTTCTTCAAGTATAAATTATCTGTTTGCTCAATTCACTGCGAGCTGCTTTTATAACCAAACCATTTCGGCTCGATCCTGCATTAAACCCCAATTTCATAAATCACTTTTGATAGGTCGACATCTTATCGTAGTCGACTCATGGTTCAACCAATAGGAGAGCTTCTTTTGGTCAAAAGAACTTCCGGTCGGGCGATTGGCGAAATTGAAGAAGTTTAAACTTAAAAGGCAGTATTTAGCAAAAGTGTTTGATATTATTCAAGGGTTAATGGTTTTCAATTTGCCCGTTCCGGATATGTTGGGTAAAGATGGTTTTGTAAATAGGTAGATTACATGATTGTTCACTAGAATATTGCACACTAACAGATCGCCCAATTTTGTATCGGTTAGTTGTCAACTATCCTGTTGGATTCTTAAGCAGGAATCAATCGGTAAAAATGTTTTCCCTACGAATAACTATACAAAATCGTATGATTACATATTATTATTACCATACAAACAATCCAGATCATTAATTATACAAGGTATATGGCAAAGAAATCCCCCATGAAATTTGTTCAAAAACTGCAAGAAAACTACATGTTAGGTACGGTGAAGGAATGCTCTTGAAAAAAATGCAAAATTCATAAATCAGTGATAGATAGCCAAGAATTATTTTAAAAAAATCATAAAATGCGTCAATTAATAAGGGCAAGTTAAAGTTTACATGTCACGTTCTTAAAAAAAATCATAAAAATCAGTCGCGACACGTCGTGAGATCTCAGCCTATATTAGTGCACAAAGAAACAAAAAATGAAAGCATTTTTACCTATAAAGCCTCTCCCTAAATATATCCACATTCCACGTCTTTCCTTGAGTTGCAAGGAGAAAGAACTAAATCTATGATATTGTAAATCCCGCAATGCTGTCTACATTCAGCATAAATCATAAATCATTCTTCCGCAAAGGACAAATAGCTGAAGAAATGACGGCTTGCATGGGTTAGAGGCTAAACTGAAACGGAGCGGTATTTGAAATAGTATATATTTTGAAATTGTTGTGGCTTTAAAAGCATATTTTAGTGCCGATCCGTATTTTCGTCTAGTCAGGAGGGCTTGAAAGTGACGATTAGTTTTAAAAAGAAATCATTTCCCTGATCTGAAAACTTTATTTATTTCGTTACAACTTTAGTTTACAGTTCTGAAAAAAAGAATATAAGTGATAAAGTTATTTTTCTGACAAAATATAAGAATTGTTTAATTTTAATCAGAAGTGCGCGTCGGAGAAATTTAGCGCAGAGAAGTCTTGGCCGAATTAAAGGTTTCAAGACTTGTTTTCCAATAAAACCAAATAAAATATCAACTTCAAGATGTGCTTTTGAATTTTGAACACTTTTCGACGCGCGAAAGATGAAATTAAATGGAGAGAAATAATGAAATTAAAGAAGACAAATACGAGCCATACGTCGATAATCCATGTCTTTTTTTACTGCAGTGTTTTTGTCTGTTATTTTAAAAACCGCAGTTCTTGTCGTAGTAATATGAGAACTACTTTGTATAAATCAGGACTATACAAAAAGACGCAAAATGATTTTTTTTAGGGTAAGATTTATTCCTGAAAGGGAATCATTTTTCAACGACTTAAATGTCCTTGTTGGAAGGTTTTTGGGAGTGAACCACACTATCGTTCCCTTCCCTTTTCTTTCGCCTGACGTTTTGTAATGATGCATGTACTTTTGAATTCCTTGATCAACAAAGTTATAATTAAACTAGACGCATAACTGCGTGAACTCGGGCTTCTCTTTTTATATGCCACAGCCTGCGTGTAATCTTTACTTAGAGTTGTGCAAATCCTTGTAAAAAGCCAGACAATGAAATCAGTGAGAAGCCATAAGTTAACCCCAGTTTATAGATCATATCCGAAAATCGAAAAAAATTGAAAACGTTAACGGTGATCGTCGGAAGATTGTAAAATACATCCTAAAAATACCTAGTTTTTATAATCTCTATATTATTATAAGCTATGTTTACATGCCCTCCTTTAAGCTCAAATGCAATATTATTGTGTATGCTTTGAAAATAACAAATCAAGTGATGTAATGACGATAGTTCCAGAAGTACACAATTACCTTGAGTATGGCTTCTACCATATCAATCTCTTACATGAGAGTCACTATTTTGAACCTTTCATTGCCATGACAATATACAGCAACAGCAGTGCACCCCATTGTAAGTATAAAACTGTTGTAATTGTCTGATATCAAAGAATGAAATGCCCTTCGTAATGAAGTACAGTAGTTGTATCCCTCTATTGTCTGATATCAAAGATTGAAATGCCCTTCGTAATGAAGTACAGTAAGTGTATCCCTCTATTGTCTGATATTTAAGATTGAAATGCCCTTCATAATGAAGTACAGTAGTTGTATCCCTCTATTGTCTGATATTTAAGATTGAAATGTCCTTCGTAATGAAGTACAGTAGTTGTATCCCTCTATTGTCTGATATCAAAGATTGAAATGCCCTTCGTAATGAAGTACAGTAGTTGTATCCCTCTATATACATTTAACATTGGTGGTAGTTCATTTTGTAAAAGAAATGCTTGTCCTGCTGATTGAGACAATCTTGAATACAACTGATTTCCAATATTTATTATACAGACAAGATCATTCGAGGAGTGAATTCCATATTTATATATTGTTGTATATCAAAGAACATAAACTCATTGCAACACATAGCCTCTCACACAGCCGCGTTTTTGTCACGCGTCACGCATTCCCCCCAAAATGCGTGACGCGTGACACAAAAACGCGGCTGTGTGAGAGGCTATGCAACACATAGTCTGACATAGTTGTCCTGCATTTTGCCCAAATATAGCAACAGCTCCTTGACTATATGGTGCTGTTATCGTTTTAAATGGATCAATAAGCAATGTATTGTAAGGACCTGGATTGTTTTCCACATCAGCGAACAATTTATATTGACAATAACTGAAAACATTTGTCCTAGTTTTGTAGAGACACGAGTTTGTTACAAGAAAACAGTGATATATACTTGACAGCCTTCGATTTGAAGTTTTAACTTCTGAGTTTTCTACTTTTAAATGTTGAGGTGTTTCAGAGTTCGAGTGGGTATTCTACTAGGTTCACGATCACGTTTAACATTTGATTTATTATGTCTATAATTATAATAAACATACTTTGAATAACGAGATCTAGTGAATTGTGTATAACTTTTTATTGTGATCACTGCATCATTGTATACATGTAAAGTCAAATTATTCGTTTTATCTAATACATCACAGTCACTAAACGATGTTGAAACAACAGTGTGAGCATAAACATCAAAGCGTGATATATACAATTACAAGTTTATACGCTACAAAAGTGACAACGGTCATTATCATCAAGCCAACGAGACAAGCAATCTTAGTTGTAAAAAACAATACAAAAGGAATCAATAAAAGAATAAATATATATTTACCAAATTAATAGAAGTTATAAGGCAGCTCTTTGATTTCCTTCTTTCCAGACGTATCCAATCGATGAAACCGATAATCGATGCCAATCGATATCAATCGATATCAATCGATGACAATTAATCGATTGATTTCGGAAATTGATGAACAATCTATAAATGAAATTTGTGTGTGAATCGATTAGCATCGATTATCGATGTCAATTGATATCTTAATTAACATCGATTATTATCGGGGTTTAGCTGTTTTTTTTAGGTACGTAGCTGAATAAAGAGACCTCAGATTGTTACAAATTTACGTTTTTCTCTTTTATTTCACAAATATCAATAACAAAGTGCAATCTCGGAAAATATAAAGTCATTTTTAGATATATATACAGTAAGCGGGCGATTTGTATGTGCTGCAAGCAAGCTGTTTTAAATCTGTCTGCCAACGTCCCTAGGCTATCACTGACCCACAATCCTATTCCAAAATCATTATCCCCCTCTAACTCGGCTTAACGTGAAGGTTTCCCCAACTTTACTTCAAAAGGAACTGGCACAGGTACCCTTTGACGATCGCATGAACGATGACTGAACTATCTCCCGGCCCTGAGCTGCTATATTGACCTTGTCTTCAGAGATTTGCACAAGCATGGTTTATTTCAACATGTGCCTGAGTATTGTGTTTCCTGGGATGCTAAGGATCGTATGAAAGATCATCGATTGGCAATCGATCAATATTTCTTGTGTGTGAATCGATTGGTCATCGATTGCCAACAGGCAATCGATATTAATCGATAGACAGATATCGATTGTTATCGATTGATCAATTGGATTTCCGATGATCGATTCTCATTGATTGGTTACGTCTGGCTTCTTTACTTTTGCATAAAATTTTTAGAACACATCTTTCTTTGTCAGAAAAACTGTGTTGAAATTCAGCAGTTGAGTCGTTGACACGATCAAAGTGTGTTGCATCAGTTTGAAGTGAAGTTAATTCTTTGAGTAGATAGATAGTTCATTTGATATAGAATTGTTTACGATTAGTGTCTCGAAAATTCACTTGTGTGAGTGACTCTCTCGATAAATTCACTCGTAGGTTGTGTGACTCTCTCGATTTCGAGGACGAAACCGTTCCAAAAACGCTCGACATTTTTTAGTGTGGGTCTACCGCGGACAGTGTGTGAATTTGTTTGTGGTTTGAGCGTATAAGAACTCACAAAATCAGCGATAACTTGCATCTGAACTAGACTACCAACTCCGCGCTTGCATGTGATCGACGAAGGGACGTGCGAATAGGCATGCTCGATTATCACCAAGGTTACGAATGACGTCATACTTACTTTTTGTGACTGAAGAACAAAAACGAAAAACACTCCTCAAATTATACCTCGGGCGTTCCTTCGGAAGCCCGAGTAATTAGGAACTAATAGAGCTGAGGTCGCGTGCTAGTGGGTCGCGTGTTGAACAAGGCATCTAGACTCTTCCTCAGTCTCTCGCTCCGTCGCTACGCTCTCCGCATAGAGACTGTTACACTAGAATCTCGCAAAGGATTATAGGTCCCACAAATGTGGGACCCGGGATGCTTTGCGAAAAATTAGTAACAAGTTTGAACAAGAACACATAGAACAAAAACACAGACAGGGGCAGGGTCCCACGGGCTACTGTACAAGCCGCCAAAGTCAAAATTCCTTTGATTTCAGTCGTGTAAGCTCGAATTACGATTCAATCAACACATTTCACGAAATATTAAGCTCAATATGTAAAGGCATTTTATTCACAACCAATTGTTAAATAAAGATTGATTTCGATACGTTTTACCTACGTGTTTTACAAATGATCGGGTTCGAAGTTTGCGCTCCATTTGTAAGCAGTTTGGAGCTCTAAAAGTCAAAGAAACAGACTTTACAGGACAAAAAATACTTCCTGAGAATCTCAATAAATACCATGCATGTTCATTTGTAAGCCAAGAAGCTATAATTTAAAAAATGAACCAAAAAATGACCGTTATACTGCCAGCGACAATCGTTGAATTCCACTGCTCAACGTTGTCATTGTTTATAAATTTTGTGATTTGCATACGACCAATAGGAATTCAACTACGAATCAGATTCTAACGGCCAATCAAAGACTCACTACTATTCTGGTGTAACAGTCTCTATGCGGAGAGCGTAGCGACGGAGCGAGAGACTGAGGAAGAGTCTACAAGGCATCATTTTACCTGCGCATGCGCTGAACTGCTGACCCAAACAATTGTATAGCGGGCTCCTAACAGGAATGACGCGCACAAAGCCTATATTGTCAAAATGGCGCTTGTTGTGTAATATTTTTTTAATATCGCTTGTTGTTCTTGCCTTCTTTTACAGATGTAAAAAAGCAATGTACAATATAAACGTTTATTTCATTTCTTTAATATTTAATTCATTGACATGAAAAAATAAACAACCCTGAAATATTTATTCCAGCGATTTGAATCAGAAGTCATTGAATCAGAAGGCCAGAATGTCAGTGACAGGTCAATTTGAAGCCATGTTTTGGTCTCTTTGCCAAATTTTCCCAGTTGTTCTCACCTGATAAAATAAAAGTGTACATAACATAGATAAGAGAACAAGTTATAACTCAGTGGTTGATGTTCGAGAATTCATGTTATGACACAAAATTAAATATTCATGAACAACAATATTCAAGGTGAATTTAAACTTCGGACCATTGTAATCTCAGATCACCGATTTTGCAAAGAAATAAGTGGGATTGTAGCACACGAATTGGGAAGATAGAATTTAGAGCTGCAAGGCTATAATATTCTCTTGATTTGAAAATGGAACCGATATTCTGTCTGCCGCTAAAACCACCATAAATAATATTTCACTTGAAAACCCTAATTAGCCAAATTTTGTCAACAATAAGTTTCACATCACAATGATAAGGATGAACTTAGGGACTCATCAGGAGAAATAACTCAGTGGTTGGTGCCCTCCAATAAGAGAATTTTCCCGTTTGATATAAGCTATAATTACTCCAGCGCATAATATCAAGAGATTTCAAACCGAAGCAAAATCCAATTCGGATAATCCGATTTCAAAACACATCATGAAATAAAAACATATTTATCATACACTTACCTACATTTATTGATTAGAACCATATCTTTTAGAAAAAGTGATGAAACAACAGCTCTTCTCAGGCAAAAACAAGCAACAAATGGCGAAGATTCTTCGCACATGTTCGCAGAATACTATTACTTTGACTCCGTTTAGCGAGGCATCATCAGTCTTAAATTGAACGACTGGAACTTAAGCAATAACCTTAAAGTTATTTAAAACTATACTGGACTTTTCTATGCTCCAAAATGTTCTAAAGGTGGAAAAAAATCCAACGGCATACCAAGCAGTTATGAAATCCCACAGCGACCGCCATGACGATGAGGTGTCTCAAAAGGACATTTCGCGCATGCGCAGGTAAAATAATGCCTTGTTCGCGTGTTGTGTATTCTATAAGCCAATTTAGTTTTGATGCATGCCCGCATTACAATAGCAAATAGTGGCGTATCAGTACAAAATCAATTCAAAATATCACTGAAATTATGTATTAAAATGTCTTGGTCAATGCTCACCATTGAAACTACAAAAAAAAAGCTTTCTGCTGTCTTTACTTCTCGACCGACCGAATGGAATCATTGGATATTTAAATAACATTGAGAAATCAGCCGCAATATAACTAGGAAATCATGCAATGATGGCTGAGCATAAAATGTCCATCGGTGACACATGCTTATGGATTGTACAAGAATTGCAGCAATGTATTTAAACAAAGATATTATACAGAAACCCGCCGTTTGTCATAATTCCTTGCGGTCACTCGATTTTCGCCTATCTCTTTTTTTTTTATCCAACGTATTTTGAGATAGGGGTAAGTAAAAATTGGAATCGTGAATTTTTTTTGCTTTTGCTATTCAATTTCGACTATATCATTTCAGTTTCAGTTAGTTTCAGAGAATATAATAGACTTATGTCATTCATGAACCAATAACACGTTATATATCATTTGCTATCGCTTTCAGTTGAATTTCGATGCAAAATATCAAATAAACAAAATTTTAGTGCAGAGAGAGCAATAAAATGCTTAGAGATATTCCATCGTATGGCTTAATCTGGTTATTTCCAACGGTGCTCCTTGGATTTTGGCACTTAAAATCCTGACTGATCACTGAACGTCTACTAGGAATGTGTCCAGGAAAATTGGCATTAAACGTAAAAGATATGAACGAGGCCAAGGTTGGCGGCTTACCATTAAAAACTTATAAAAAAAAGTACAATTGCGTCGTTGGAAAGATTATTGGTAAATCATAAATCATTATCAATTGATAAACCGCTTGAACGAACCTTGCTTGAGTACTCTCACGTCAAGTTTAAGCCTTGGCTAGCTTCCATCACAAACTTTTTCCGTCTTCTCATTTTCTTCGTCTTTCATGAAATAGATGGAAAAATAGGAAAGTGAAGTTTGACTAATGGAAGAAAGCATTCGTAAATTCCGTGAGGGTTGACGGTGCCAAGTGAATGGATTAAGCGCATTTTAATAGTTTTGCGGGATTGATTATCACCGCGTGAAAAAATAAGTCCAAAATGACAATAACGTCGGATTCTGAATCAATATTAGGGATATTAAAATGACGAGAAACTGGTTTCCTATTTTTCACTTATTGTTTTTTTATAATCTTTTGTCATGCTTTGTTTTGGCATTTTCCTTTATCTCATTGGTCACCTTTACATTATTTTATCATATATATACCCCTTCTTTCTTTCTTTTTTTCTCATATTACTCCGACGAACGTCCGAAACGTCAGTTATCGCTATCATTGTCGCTGTCTATTGCTGGTCCTTACAGTAAATCAGTCGCACATTCAGTCTGTCTGTCTGTCTGTCTGTCCGTCTGTCCGTCTGTCCGTCTGTCCGTCCGTCCTTCCGTCCGTCCGTCTGTCCGTCTGTCCGTCTGTCCGTCTGTCCGTCTGTCCGTCTGTCTGTCCGTCTGTCTGTCCGTCTGTCTGTCTGTCTGTCTATTCTGACTTTCTGTTGGTCTGTCTATCTTTAAACTATTTGTTTATTCCCGCCAAATTCCCAGACTCTTCTCGTCAAATTACCCGCCAATCCAGATCAAATTACCTTCTCGGAACTCCGGTCGTGACGTAATGCTTACCCATATACCTTTGCAAGCGCTTGGCAATCAAACATGGCCGAGAAATGAAGCGAGTTCCGTGAATTTTATAACAAAGTAGAATTTAGCTTAAAACCTCAAAATAACTTATTATCTTGGGCTAAGATAATTGCTAACAACTCAAATGAGTATCAACATAAGCATGGATTCTGTAAAAAGCTTGTGCAACGTCGCCGGCTTTCGATTTCTGGTCGTAGCTTTCTCCAAACTTTGGACATTAGTTCTATATCTTCTTCGAAGAAACCTCAAAATGGTGAGCTTCAATTACGCTTTATTTCGCTTTTTAGAAGGTTAACTGTTAAGGTTTTGTGTAGTGCATAGTGAGTGGGTTGTTGTTTCGAAGTGTGGGATATTTTGCATGGTTTTGATATTGGTTTTGTTTAGGTTATTTAAGCAGCTGGTGTTTTCTTCATTCTGCTCCGGGAATATCTAGGTTAAACTTATGCAAATGACATCAATACATTTCATATTGGTACATCATAATAAGCATTTCTAGCAAACGTCAATGAAGTTCACCCCGATTGTATTACACTACCATCACTTTAGCTTTCGATGTAATCAATTTAAACGATACTTGCGAATAGTGCTAGCTAGTGTAAGTTTATTATGATAATAATTCGATGTGTTTATTTTCGTTTTTGATTATCCATAAAATTGCAATACAGCATGCCATGTCTTTTGACATCCTTCCAAAATGCCAATATTTGCAGGTATCAGTGTTTGTACATTTTGTATTTGTTTTAGGTAGAACTATTTTTTTCATTATTGAGGTTTCCTGTCGTTATCCAAATGACTGGTTTCATAAATGTATTATTTAGGAAGTGGGATTATTGTTTCTCAACATTTTAAACACTTTTGGTAAGATATCAAATATGCATCCATAGATACTTTAAATGCACCAAAAATATATAATCATCAAAAATATTATCTTTGAATTGGATATTTCTTTAGTGTGAAATGCTTTGGAATTTTATAGTGCTGCAAATTTTTCATGTAGTGAATTAGTAAAAAAAATTAGCTCTAAGTGATATGCTTGGTAGATGTGGTTCTTTAAGCAGGTCTTGATTTTTCATCAATGGTCCTTTCTATATGCTATTTTATAAGCTACACAGAGTAGAAATCAGTCCAAACAAGGATGTGAAATCACAAGGAATCGAACTCTGACCTCTCATTCAGATTGGTGTGTACTAAAACCGACTGTTTCATTCTTGTTCCTAATAACGTTGCACAGAGTAGAAAGAACTTGAATCAAAAATGTGAAGTCACTTTAGAAATCAAACTTGTGCCTTCTCCCTCTGACCCATATGTAGTGGGGCGGATAGGTGCATGAATTGTTCACTTTCTGTCAAAAGCACCAAAATTGGCATAGTTATTGCTTTTTAGGTATAGAATAATAGCTGATATAGTGCCACGACAAAATGTTTCGTTTTGCGGAGTTATAGTGTTTTTTCCAAAATGGCAGCCATTTTGAACCGGAAGTAAAATTTCCCCTATATGATTAAGCAAGAAAACTGTCCTTTTTTATGATATTTTTAAGCCAAAAACTATGTTAGGGGATTCCAGAGCAAGGATAAAGGCCAGGTGTAGGGTACTGTGCATTGTTTTTATAAATGAAGAATTTATATAGAGGAAATACGTTTTTTAAATTGTAAACCGGAAGTGAAAACTAATTGGCCTGAAAACGTATACTTTATACAGGGTTTATGAAACAATTTTTGTTTTCAATTTAAAGTTGAGAATTATGATGACTTGCAAAAGGCAAAAAACACTGCAGCCCCTCCACTTTTAGCGCTAAAGAATAGAAATCCAAATAATCCAAATAATAATTACCCTCAAAAGTTTTTTTTCTTCTTTTTGATATTATCATTATTATTTTTTTCAATATGGATGCATGCTTGGATTTCCTGTTCTTTGTGACCTTTATCATTTGGCTGTCAGCCCTCCACACTTTTCAACATACTCCCTGACATAGGAATACATTTATTTCTTTAAGAAAAAGTACGACTGCTTTCAACTGTTTAAACATGTTTCGGCGAGACTTTCGCCAGTATTTTATTGGGTGGAAATAAGCTCAATATATAACAGTCAAAACTCTCTATTATTTCTATATTCCAATTCGCTTCATTACAACAGAAAATGACTGTTTTCTCCTGCTGCTATTTATCAAGTCCCTAAGAAGTGTGGCTGACTTCAAGGCCTATATCAGTGTACTACCGGTGCTATATAAGATGCTACAATGCTCTTTGAATTACCCCAACTATGATCACATGGTTAACTGTTCATCTACGTGACATGTACCCTCTAGAAGAAACAGTGTCTGATGCGATGCAACATTGGATAAAGAAACTCATCGACTGTAAACATTATTATCAACATTTGTTCATGATTTATGACTCTAGAACATTACAAATAACTACCACGAAGACAGACGTTTCATCGTAATATATGATTAATGTGTCTTGATTTTCACAAATATAAGAGAAAATAATCATATGTTTTCAAGTTTTTATCTGAAATAGAAAAAAACGTCTCCGTAAAACAGTGACAATGTTATTCTCATCCATTTCGCATGATAATTTAAAACAAAGAGCATCTTATATTGTATATGTCAACACATATTACAAAAAGTTGAACATTTTTCATTTTCAATTATAAAATAACTATGATATACCGCGCAGTCTGATTGGTCAACGCGCATGCTTTATGAAAACGCAAAGCACTTTGTCAATTTGTATTTTATAAAAGGACGCTACGCGTCGTGCTTCTCTACACTTCTCTCGTGTTCTGCCTATCCCCGCGTGCTTTATTTCTCGATAAAGCACGCGCAATGACACGTCCCTTATTGAAGGAATAAAAGAAGCGTGCGCGTGCTTTATTGCGAAATAAAGCACGCGGGGATAGGCAGAGTACGAGAGAAGTGCTAGACAAGCCGGAGTGCTTCTCGCACTTCTCAGGTGTTCTGCCTATCTCCAAGTGCTTTATTTCGCAATAAAGCACAGCTATAGCAAGTTTTTTATTCCTTTTATACATTCCAAATTGACAAAGTAGAAGCAAGAAGTCAAACATAGCTGACGTGTCCGTACTTTGTGCTCTCATAAAGCACGCGCGTTGACCAAACAGAGCGCACGGTATATAATCCTTCACTTTAATACCGGAAATGTCCTTAATATATTATACTAAGTTCCTTCACTTGTAAATATGGATATGAAAAGGGAATACCTCGCACTCGTTATGATAGGTGTAAATATAATTTGACATTGTCAGACATTTTGTAACTTTTTAGTTACATACTGAAATATAGTTACTACTATACGTAATACATTTTCTTAAAGCTGAAAAAGTGGAGATTACAATGGTACTTATAAAACTCATTTTTTTAAATGAATTCTTATTTTTTATATAATTATTTTGTGATATTCATCCGCCTTTTTTCCCGAAGTTCACGGAAAACGGGATTTGCGATCGGACTTTCTTCTAAACAATAATGCAATTTGTCAGTTTGTGTAAAGTAATCACGTGTTCCTGGAACTCCACGTAAAGAAGATGTATAATATCATAAAACACTGACTAAAAATAATCAGTGGTTCACATCAAAAGCTTTAAGGAAATATAAATTATACTTTATGATCGTAACTATAATGGTTCGCACGCTATAACACATTTCATGGACATCGGATTTTAGGGTCCCCTGATACCCTAAATAGTTTTTACTAGCTATTTCATGCTCATGCCATCATGTGAAATTTCACTTCCGGTTTATGATTAAGAAATCGTATTTCCCCTATATAAATTTTTCATTTATCAAAAAGTGCATAATATCCTAAACCCTGTCGTTGTCCTTGCTCTTCAGTAGTATTTATTAAAAAATATCGTGAAAAAGAACAGTTTTCTAGGTAAATCATATGGGGAAATTTTCACTTCCGGTTCAAAATGGCCGCCATTTTGGAAAAACACTATAACTCCACAAAACGAAAAATTTTGGTGTGGCACTATATCGGATATTATTCTATACCTAAAAAGCAATAACTATGCAAATTTTGGTGCTTTTGACAGAAAGTGAACAATTTGGGCAAAATTCTGCACCTATCCGCCCCACTAATGGGTGGATACTAACTGATAATAATTGTCCTGTCCTTGTTTTGAATGTAAGCTTAACAGAGTAGAAAGAAAGTCCAAACAAAAAATGTGACATAAAAGTTGTGATCTCTAGCACAGAAATTGAACTTAACAATAATCTGACAACTGGACTGTCCTTGATCCTATTCTGTTTAATGTCCTTAAATTAATATAGCCAACAGTCTTTTCCTTAAAAAAGGTGATTTCCATGATGACGTTACAATTACAATTATTGACTTTCTGTTTATGAAATGCAAGTTGTGCAGATTTTTCTATCAATCTCCAAAGGGATTGAAAATTTGAACATGAAAGAAAATTTTCTGTTAGTTGTAATTACATGACTCTATAATGCAAAATGCCTATTAAGTCTTGTAGAATTCAATGAAGGAAGTGTTCTATTGTAAGTTATTGTGAGTTACTATCTGAGAAGATTTTTGTTGTTTCAGGTAATTCAACATAAAACAATAAAGTATGATTTATACCCTTTATCACCGCTATCTATAGAAAGACTCAGTAAGTATTTTACATTTATCACAACAATATTACTGTTTGAATGTGTGATTTTGATGAAGGCAGTTGTGACTTGTAGTAATATTTACAGGAATTTTATACATGTATTTGAATGTACAAAATGTTCATATCTTTCCATGTAAATCCCCCCTTGTGCCCTCCCCCTTGCTTCAATGTTGAAAGAAGTTATGAAACCACAATGAAGCAGGGGGGAAGTGAGGTACCAGTACCTATCTGGGGGGGAGGGGGGTTGAAAATAATTTTCAACTATTGTCTAAAAGTTACAAAATATATCAAAAGCTCTGTTTATGTTTTGTGGATTTGTAAAATGAACTCAAAAAGGAATACATTATGGTGAAGTAACATAATTGAATACAATTTGAACACTTTGTTTTATTGTTCAGAACTAGTAAAGAGAAAGACTTTAGTACTGGATTTAGATGAAACATTAGTTCATGCACATCACGATGGGTAAAGTATTTGTACAACTATTACTGAATTATTTAGAATAAAGACTCACACATAAATTTGTTGTTTCATAGTCATCTTGACTCCATTATCAAGGCTAAATATGTTGAGAAAATAAATTGATTTGGACAATTTTGTTGTTTGTGGTTCTAGTGTTGCAAGGCAAACTGTTCGACCTGGAAGTCAACCAGACTTTACAATGAGGGTATGTCTTTAAAAACTCACTTTGTTTTATTTTTTTTGTTTTTCTTGTTGTTGATTTTTGTCTTATGTTTGAAAAAAATCATTTTCTTTCTTTTTTGTGTGTATGTTGCTGTTGTTTTGTAATTGTTTCATTGATTGTTTATTTTGTTGTTGGCAATGTTTTTGTTTTGTATTTCTCCTGTGTTTGACCAAATTCCAAATAACATCTATTACAGAGTATCTTTGGATAAAATCGTAAAAAGTCTTTCTTGCATGATTTTCTTCAGCTTTCCATAAATCGAAGACCAGTGATGTTTTCAGTATATAAAAGACCACATGTTGATTATTTTCTAGACTGTGTAAGTAATCAGAGGCTTTATATTTTACCATTATATTAATATCATTATTAATAAATGTTGTTTATGATATAGAAGCCAAAAAAAAAAGACAAAAATTTCCTCTGTGTCAAAAAGTCCTCGATCCACAGGGACTCCATTACATAACAACTCTTAACCAGCTATCTGGATGCACTTAGCTTGCACCTTGTGTGCATGCGGCTTGTTGTTCTTTAGATCTCTCCTATGCGTGAGTCATAACATGCCATGGACATGCAACTTTGGGTTTACTTGTTGATAAGGATGAATTGAGAAACAACATTTGAAGAAATTACAGTATAGCAATGATCTATAAATATGAAATAGATCCATAGAGATATATCCCATAGTAATTTGTGTTAATGTTTGTCTTTGCAGGTCAGTCAGTGGTATAATTTAGTTGTTTTTACAGCTAGTACAGAGGTGAGTTTTGTTTGCTGTTTGTTTGTTTATTTGTTTGTTTTTTTATCTGTTTGTTTTTCTTGTTTCTTTTTTTGTTTACTTGTTTCTTTGCTTGTTTATTTTCATTCTTGTTTGTTTATTTTGCACACTTGTTTTGCTTATTTTTTGTTTACTTGTTTTTTGCTTGTTTGTTTGAATGTTTGTATCTTTGTTTGGTCACTTATACGTACTATGAAATTTGCACTGTATAATGCTAAATTATTACTTATTTTACATCACCCCTTGGTAGAAAGCAGACAGAGTATAGTCTGTAATTATGCTTCTGTGGTTAATTCCATTTTTTGTGTGAGAAGCCAAAACACCATCAACACCATTTTTATCCTGTAGCAATTGGCTGCTGGTGGTCAGAATTGCCACGGCAACATGCTGATGCTTCACTTTATCCATCATCAAACATAACATTAATTGAATTTTTTATTTTGACTTGCAGCAATATGGCTCTGCAGTTACAGATCATTTAGATAATAATAGAGGAATCTTAAACAGAAGATATTTTAGACAGGTAAACCTGACATCAATTTCATTTGATGGGCTGCCTGTGCTTGTGGTATTTGAAAATTGACACAGGATACCCATTCCCAGACATTAAATATTAATAACACGGGCCAAACACATTATGGAGTGGACAATCACACTTTGGAGAATCCGGAATTACCGATAAGCGTAATCTTTACCCTCGTATCAACCAATCAGCGTCAAGTATTTTAACGTGTTATCAACAAGGGTAAATTTTACTCGTTGACAACCAATCACATTTGAAAAGACCAGTAAATTTTACTCGATTCGGTAAATGTTACCGCTATATATGACCATATGTTCACGAGTTTGCTACGAATTCGTTCACAAGGTAGAATAATTCGAAACCATACAATTTAAAGATATATTTTCTGTCGAAATTCGTAAACATCGTTTAGTTTTAATTGTAAAATCGAGAAAGTAAAAATGTCACGAAAGTCGCGTCCCGCCAAACCAATGGACGTTTTAAAGATATCAAATTTAGCTATTACATTCATGTTTGTCCGTTTGGAAATGATGATACTAAAAGTAGTCTATAGATGTAAATGGTATATTACGTCGAATAATTTGATTGCACGAGAATTTTTGATTTTGAGTTTTTGTACGAACCTCGAAAACTTGTCACGATTTTGAATAGTTTATTCAAACTCACGTTCACATCCCGAATGAACCGCATTATGAATTTGCACGTCCGAAAAAAGCAGACTTTGAAATGCGTTTATAGAATTTAATGTTTTTGCATTAATTAACGTTTTAGAAACAAACTGAAAGACCCGTGTTTTTAGGTGATTTCAATACGATACTGGCGATTGTCAAAACACGAGTTGTCAACATTGAAGTAAATTTTACTCATTTAGAACCAATTACATTCGGAAACATCGGTAACTTTTACCCGATTTACCGCTAAATGCGAACATAATATATTGACGAACGAATTCATTTTACTCTATGAAACTCTGTACAAAACATAACTTTGATCATCGAAATAAATGATTCAGTATACAACTTCGCAAAAAAACTTTCATCGCCTGCCATGAAAATTACTTATTGTGGAATGGATAAGACCAGCGATTTTTTCCCGAATTCCATTCAACGTTGCGTATTGCATTATTGCATTTAAAAATTTTAGATTGCTCAATTGTCAAACACGAGTTGACAACCAGAAGTAGATTTTACTCGTTTAGAACCAATCACATTTGGAAACACCGGTAACTTTTACTCAATTTACCGTTAAATCTGACCATATATTGACGAATTTGCTAAGGACGAATTCACTTACTCAATCGAAATCCGTGGCAAGTAAATTTTACTCGTTTAGAGCCAACATTACCGCTCATAAACTTATATCGCCATTTCGAAATTCGTACATGAAAAAAAAAACAATTTGATTTTAATATTCTGCATTTGATTATAAATAATTATAAAAATGTATAATCATGTTTTCGGCGGCTGAATTTCTTTGTTGGAATAAATTACTCTTCATGTGACTATAAAATAAGCAGTTCAAATGTTGCATTGACTGCGATCTACCAACACCACCGTTCGTCGTGCGTGTGCAGTCATGCATACAATTACCTAATTAATCCTATTCAGCTCTGGAAACGTGGCTGATCACTTTCCTTGTAGAATGTGAATAAACAAGCGCCATTTATTTCCTGGCTTGGTAAATATTACCGTTATGAGTTCATGTCAACAAGGCTGAAAATATCGTATTTGGAAAGAACTAACTTTTAATCGTTTCGTAAATACCACTATTTTCACTCTGCTATTAGTTTGTACACAAAGTTTTTTTCTGTTGGACACTGAACAATGGAAATGTATTTGCTTCATGTTATATAATTCTTAAGGCCGGCACACACTAGGCGACAAGTCGCAGCCCCGCGTCTTGGCCCCGCGACATGTCGCCTCAGTGTGCACTGGTTCAGCAATCCCAACCGGTTGGATTTCATGCGGCAAGTCGCAGCAACAAAATTCTGTTGCGGCGACAACAATTTTCGCCAAAAATGTTAGTACACTCGGGAGGAAATTGTCGCTGCGACTTGTCGCCTAGTGTGTACCGGCCTTTATGAGCTATGTCGTATAAACACTGATTGTACGAAAATTTTTGATTCTACCAGTCTGTTTTACCGTGAAAAAAAAAAAAGAACAAAATATTACGTGAAAATTGAAAGTGCCTTGTGTTCAGGGAACTATATTTCTAAATGCTTAAATTGCAACTGCCATATTTCATATATTTTATTTTAATGGATTATTCCTTGGAGTCCTTGGAGCTACGTAATTGTCCTTGTTTCTGCGTAATTTAGCAAAGCTGAACGGAATTGTTTGTGCACTATATATAAATTATCACTGCTGGACTCAAACTTTTTTTGACCCTATCTTCATGTAAACAGGCCCTAAGAAAATGTAACAGGCATTAAACAAAATTATTGTGTAACAGAGATTGCTGACAGATTGACAGCCATTTCACGTCGTGCCTGTTATACATACAAACATAATGTAATTAGGGACAGAGCTCCATTTGAAGAGTGCAAACTCTAAAAGTGTATGGAGTTAAAAAATATTACAGATTTGCAAAAGATGTTGGATGAATCCATTATGTTGCCAATACTTATTATTGTCCCAAACTCAACTCTACACTGAGGAGCCTCATACAACAATTCATAAAATTTCATTAGCAGGCTGCATATAGCGCGGGATATAGAGGTAACATTTACCGTATCGAGTAAAAGTTACTGGTGTTTGCAAAATGGTTTGTCACAGCCTTGTTGACAACAATACCACTACAGTGATATTTGGGAAATGTATTGCACGTGTTTAGTGACATTTTAAGAGAGAAAAAATAACCAGTGATATACATAGATTTTTTTATAGATTTAGAATTGTATGCATGACTGCACACGCGCATTTTGGTAGTTCGAGACCAGTTCAGCGACCTGAGCGATGCTATCGAGCGATCAAGTTGAGCATTAGAAAAATCAAACACCAATGCAAACCTAGCTATTTCTAAAAAAAAATAATAAAAACAACAACAACAACAACAATAGAATTATAATCAATACAGAATAAATTAATTCAGTCAAAGTAATCCCATGGCTGATTCTTTCATGCGTGAATTTCGAAGGGATAAATTTTATAGCTTGTGAAAGAATTCGGTAGCGGAATAAATGTTAAAAATTAATTCGATCGACTTTGGCAAGCAATTTAAAATTATTCTGTTAATGCAATACATAACGTTGGGTGAAATTTGTATAAAAAATTCACCCGAACAATATGTAATTTTTATGGTGGGTGAGAGTTTTTTGTTCTTGTTTTTTTTTGTGTGTTCACTTGTAAACTGAAGAGATGAAGTTGAACACGAATGCATAAACAAATTATCGAGAATCAATACCATGATTAATTTTTTTGTACTTGTACGGAATTCCATTTTGCAAACACCAGTAACTTTTAAGGCCGGTACACACTAGGCGACAAGTCGCAGCGACTTGTTCACGCGATAGGTCGTAGCGACAATTTCCCCCCGTGCGTGCTAGGTATTTTTGGCGGAAATTGTCGCAGCGACAAAATCAGATGTATTGGCGACAAATATTGAACCAATGCACACTGAGGCGACATGTCGTGACGACAAGTCGCTGCGACTTGTCGCCTAGTGTGTACCGGCCTTTACTGGATACGGTAAATGTTACCTCTATATCCCGCGCTATATGTACCCTCAATCTTGGACAAAACACTTGAGACAAAGCACACATTTTTGTACGTTTTTTCAGTCTTGTGGCTGTTGCTGCCCCCCTCCCCCCAGAACAATGTTGTTTCAGTCTAGAAATGACGCTTGGGATAGTTGCTATCCGTGCAACAACATTGAGATGGGGGAGGGGGGGTCACATGTCTGAAAAATGCGCATGAATGTGTGGAATGTGTGAAATGCGTTGAATAAAAAATAGACGTTTTTGCGCACGCAGTCTCAAGTCATTTTGTCCAAGATTGCTGCTAATGAAATTTTATGAATTGTTGTATGAGGCTCCTCAGTGTAGAGTTGAGTTTTCATCCAACATATTTTGCAAATCTGTAATATTTTTTAACTCCATACGTATGTATAACAGGCACGACGTGAAATGACTGTCAATCTGTCAGAAAATCTCTGCTTACACAATAATTTTGTTTAATGCCTGTTACATTTTCTTAGTGAAGCGTAAAAATAAAGTTTGAGTCCAGCAGTGATAATTTATATATAGTGCACAAACAATTCCGTTCAGCTTTCACTCTGCTATTAGTTTGTACACAAAGTTTTTTTTCTTTTTTTTAAAAAAGTGTTTGAATTCCAACAGAAAAAAAACTTTGTGTACAAACTAATAGCAGAGTGAAAATAGTAGTATTTACGAAACGATTAAAAGTTAGTTCTTTCCAAATACGATATTTTCAGCCTTGTTGACATGAACTCATAACGGTAATATTTACCAAGCCAGGAAATAAATGGCGCTTGTTTATTCACATTCTACAAGGAAAGTGATCAGCCACGTTTCCAGAGCTGAATAGGATTAATTAGGTAATTGTATGCATGACTGCACACGCACGACGAACGGTGGTGTTGGTAGATCGCAGCCAATGCAACATTTGAACTGCTTATTTTATAGTCACATGAAGAGTAATTTATTTCAACAAAGAAATTCAGCCGCCGAAAACATGATTATACATTTTTATAATTATTTATAATCAAATGCAGAATATTAAAATCAAATTGTTTTTTTTTTTCATGTACGAATTTCGAAATGGCGATATAAGTTTATGAGCGGTAATGTTGGCTCTAAACGAGTAAAATTTACTTGCCACGGATTTCGATTGAGTAAGTGAATTCGTCCTTAGCAAATTCGTCAATATATGGTCAGATTTAACGGTAAATTGAGTAAAAGTTACCGGTGTTTCCAAATGTGATTGGTTCTAAACGAGTAAAATCTACTTCTGGTTGTCAACTCGTGTTTGACAATTGAGCAATCTAAAATTTTTAAATGCAATAATGCAATACGCAACGTTGAATGGAATTCGGGAAAAAATCGCTGGTCTTATCTATTCCACAATAAGTAATTTTCATGGCAGGCGATGAAAGTTTTTTTGCGAAGTTGTATACTGAATCATTTATTTCGATGATCAAAGTTATGTTTTGTACAGAGTTTCATAGAGTAAAATGAATTCGTTCGTCAATATATTATGTTCGCATTTAGCGGTAAATCGGGTAAAAGTTACCGATGTTTCCGAATGTAATTGGTTCTAAATGAGTAAAATTTACTTCAATGTTGACAACTCGTGTTTTGACAATCGCCAGTATCGTATTGAAATCACCTAAAAACACGGGTCTTTCAGTTTGTTTCTAAAACGTTAATTAATGCAAAAACATTAAATTCTATAAACGCATTTCAAAGTCTGCTTTTTTCGGACGTGCAAATTCATAATGCGGTTCATTCGGGATGTGAACGTGAGTTTGAATAAACTATTCAAAATCGTGACAAGTTTTCGAGGTTCGTACAAAAACTCAAAATCAAAAATTCTCGTGCAATCAAATTATTCGACGTAATATACCATTTACATCTATAGACTACTTTTAGTATCATCATTTCCAAACGGACAAACATGAATGTAATAGCTAAATTTGATATCTTTAAAACGTCCATTGGTTTGGCGGGACGCGACTTTCGTGACATTTTTACTTTCTCGATTTTACAATTAAAATTAAACGATGTTTACGAATTTCGACAGAAAATATATCTTTGAATTGTATGGTTTCGAATTATTCTACTTTGTGAACGAATTCGTAGCAAACTCGTGAACATATGGTCATATATAGCGGTAACATTTACCGAATCGAGTAAAATTTACTGGTCTTTTCAAATGTGATTGGTTGTCAACGAGTAAAATTTACCCTTGTTGATAACACGTTAAAATACTTGACGCTGATTGGTTGATACGAGGGTAAAGATTACGCTTATCGGTAATTCCGGATTCTCCAAAGTGTGATTGTCCACTCCATAATGTGTTTGGCCCGTGTTTAATGTAGTGGGATTCCTTTGGTGCAGATTGTGAAAGAAGTTACTGAACAGGACCAAGTTAACCACATAATTATTGAGAGATTCATTACTAGATATTTTGTACATTTTCATCAGTGATCTTATCATTGAAGTTAGTTATTGGAATTGCATATTAATATGTTATTTTGTCTTTTTTTCTTCCTTGCTTTATTCATTCATTATTTATCATGAAATTCCTATTAATCCATTTATTGATTGATGTAATTCATTCATCCATTTAGTCATCCATACATTGCTCCACCCATTTAGCCCTTTCTAGATGGAAGGTTAGCAAATTACTTCAATATTATATCCATATTCAACCTCATTCTGATGAAGACTGCCACAGTGCAGCCAAAAAAAAAAAGTTAATCCTTTTCAACATGTTGTGGTTCAATCCAAAAAATAATCTTTGTTATCATTATAGAACACAATTTAAGCCTCAAGACCACTAATAGTTATTGTTATCATTATATTTGTAGCATTGCAGTTTACAGCCATTTCAACAAGGCTATAGTATGTATGTCTGCTATGTTAAAGAATTATACAAAGTCTGTGAGGATTTATCGTCAGTGTTTATACTGGATAACTCACCAGAAGCTTATAGCTATAACCTGGGTAAGTCAACCATGCTTTTATTATAATCCACTATTGTTGTTAAGACAACACCTATTTTACACAGAAAATAACAACACATCTCAGGTAAATCCCAGATAAAATGATATGCAGAAGCAGGTCCAGAAATTTTGAAAGGGGGGTGCACTAATCAAAAAATTACTGATTATCAATCAAAGATTAAAAGTACTATCTAATCTATGAAAAAAAATCATGTCTTCCAAAACGGGGGACAGGAGAGGGGCCTCATGGCCCCTCTCCTGTATCCTCCTCTGGGTATGTGTGCTCAAGGAAATGGATGCTATTCCATAACCGTCAGAGTCCACAATTACTTGAACATCAAGGAGTGTTGAAAAATACTCATTATTTTGACACTTTAGTTATGAAGTTTTAAAATGCTAATTAATGCTTTTTGTATTTTTTGCCTTCATCTTTACAAAGAAGAGATTATGGTAATTTAGACTAAGATATATGTATCACGGTTCGTACTGCTCCTTGAAATACTTGAAAAGCCCTTGAATTGACAGCACATTTTTAACCCTTTCACCACTCTATCCCTGAAAACAGGGATAATGTAACTGCATTTGGGACAAACTTTCCCTGTTTTCAGGGAATACACTGTGGCAAATATAACTAGTAGTTATTCTGTCTGCAATGGGATTTATGGTAGTATATGAGTTATCTTATTTAGCAAGTGCACATGATAGTTGTTCAATAATACACACAGGAATTGTCTCATAATTAATTTTATTTTTTTAACACAAAAAATGGACTTGCTAAAAAGTGATATTTTTCCTTTGCTGGTTTTCCCACGTTCTGGGAGAGGATTACAACAGTAGATGATTGGTGAAAGGGTTAAGTGCACTGGAAAAGATCTTGAATATAACAAATAATCATTAAACTCCTGGAATACTCCTTGAATTTGATTTTAAAATTCAGACTGTTTTATTAAAATGAATGCTCTGTTGCTCCGTTTGTTGGGATTCAATTTTTTTGTGAACTTCTGGTACTGATTTAAGGTTCCTGTGTACTGCGCATGTCTCGCTCATGATTGTGGCTCTTCTTGCCTCTCGTTTTGTGTGATTAGCCCTTTGGAATCAAATTTTTGTGCTTGAAAAGTGCTTGAAAAGTCCTTGAATTTTGTATTGGAAATGTAGCACGAACCCTGATATATATGTCAGATCTCTTAGTTCAAGGTAGTACTGGACCCTTGCTATTGTGCATCGAGCTCGCGCATGTGGATCTGAATAAAATTTCCTGTGCAGCTACATTGAAACTGTACGTTAAAGGCAAAATTTGGCCATTTGCGGACTTTTCACTCAAAATCAACTTTGAAACGCTTTATTTGGACCTAAATAAGTTAGTGCCCATGCCTTCTGACCAAAACATCGAAATTACTGACAACATTTTTCACATGTTTTTAGCTTATAGCTCCAAAAATAACACGGGGGCCCCCATTTTTTCTTTTTAATTCGATTCTACATATTTTATTTTTAGGATAAAGAGAGAGAAAAAAGAAGTTCATTAATAAATTTTCTCAAATTTCAACATTTTTACACCCGCACAAACATATAATTTGGCCGAATACAAGGAATTTTGCATTTTACAATTTATTTTTTCACACTATTGATATTTCAAATATTGGATGGATTTTTGATCTTGATATGTTTTCTTAAATTAACACCTATACTTCGAAACAGTTTTTTTGCTTTTCTTTCACAAATGGACCTGAGTACTTTGTATTTATTGGTTGAAGTAGATTTTCCACAAAAACGCATGAAAAAATGAAAAATCACTCTGTTTTGAAGGCTTATATCTCGAAAACCAATACGGGGACCCCCTTCTTTTTTTTTCTGTATTTGAATACCCTAACAGTGAACTTTAATTGACAGAATTTATAAAAAAATTCATTGACTAATTCTGATGATCCGGTACTACCTTGAGTAACCAAATGGAGTGCCAATTGCCTGGCTTTCATCATTTTTCCTTGTGGTGTATGTCATAACCTGTTTTTGATTCTATATTTCAGATAATGCTATAGCAATAAAGTCCTGGTTTGCAGACCCTTCTGACACTGCACTACTAAATCTTCTTCCAATGCTTGATGCATTAAGATTTACATCAGATGTGAGATCCATATTAGGACGTCGACTGCACACACAAGACACTCAACTATGTGTTCGTAAATAACACTTATTCAAGGTACGATGGTACTAATTTACATGACTTCCTATTTGATACCAAAGATAGTGATTGATTGACAAACGACGGACTATTGGCCTGATTGGCAGACTGTTGACTGACTTCCTGACAGTTCAACTGAATAATTGACATTACATTTTTATTCCACTATTTACTTGTAAGTCTTGTAATGTCAGAGTGTGGACTATAAATTCATAGACACAAAGTCCTGTCTCAATCGTCCTTTAAAGGATTAACTGTTGATAATAATTAAAAGTAACTTTAAGATTAACTTATTGCTTTATTGAATAACTTATTGCTTCATTCACTCAATCATCTGTCATTCACTCATTCATTTGTTCATTCATTCATTTGATATTAATTTGTTGCTTATTTGTCTGTCAGGTTGATAGTATCTTCCATAACATGGTCCCTGTATCCAACCTTCGTACAACAACTATCTCCAAAACAAATGCATGAAGTGATCAACTCCTACTCTCTCCTAACAGGTGTTTGAATACCTATGGAGAATCTTGATGTTGATCATAAATATACTTTCACAAGTTTTATATTCATCACAGATAAGTTATAAAAGTCTTGTACATCAGAACTAAAATGGATTAGACACCTAATTCAAAATATCAAACTGTTGAATCTTCCAGCGTATTTCTTACTTCACTTTTTCTTGAAATGAACCCATCTATAATATATGACACAAAAGACTACCAAGAACAAGCAATGTAACAATAAGAAAGTGCAAGTACAAATTAAAGCTCTATTTAAAACAATCTGGGGCTGGTTTTACTAAGCCTGGATAAAGTGATCCACTGGATAAAATAATGTAATCTACTACAAATTAGTATTTATCAACTGGATAAATTTTGGATTAATTCGGTGGATAGAGATTTTCAAATCTCTATTCTGGCATCGAATTAATCTAAAATCTATCCAGTGAATAAGGTTAATTCAGGCGTTGTACAACCAGCCCCTGCTTTGCAAGGAAATTGATTGCAAGAAAAAAAATGACCAATAAAATACATTTGAATTATGCTTCCACTACAACAGTGATTTTTGAATTAGGTAAAAGTTGGGTTGAAGAATTTATCAATGCTGGTACTCATGAACAGAAGTTTAATATTACTTTAATATCTAATCATTAGCTTGGACGTTTTACTTCACAAAGAAAAAACTGTGGTGCTTAGGAAATAAAACAGGCCAATCAAATTAAAGCCGTTTTTATAACATCCAATCCATTACTATATTTAACACAGAAAAAAAATGATCATTCAATTCAGCAGAATCCTTATCTTTAACCCAAAATAATTTTTGTTTCAACCATATACAATGATGAGTTATGAAGGACTTGCAGATCTATTTCCTCATTGGGTTGGGCTCCCTGTGTAGTACAGCTGGATTGTACTGATAGGGACTACTTTAATGAAATTGATTTTGCTGTACTTACACTACCCTACTGTCGTAATGGACGCTATAGATAAAGAGCAAGGGACTGGGAATGAGCACCTTAAACTTTCAATGTTTATAACAATCTGATTTGACCAACAGAAAGAGTAAATCGTTTATAGTAATTTGACAGAGTTTTAATTTTGTATGTTGAATAACTATGGAAAACACAAAAACGAGGCTTGTATGGCCAACATTCTAATTCTCACTCAAAATTTTATTTCAAACACCTGCAAATTTTGATCATCAAATAAGACAGTCATTATGATTAAATTTTGGAATCTTCCTCATTCTTCATTTAATTTGGAATCACTCATATCAAACAATCATCTTAAGAAAACTGTCGTTCGCATCCATAACCATATTTGGTCATCTTACCTTATTTGGAAGTGACAATGGACTCTTTTTTGGTGATTTTCTACTATTTGCAGCGAAAATTCTCGGCAAAATTCGACGAAAACTTGCAGAGATTGCAGTGAACAACTTTAACAAACTGGCAGCCATTTTGAATTTTGTTTAAAAAGACAGGAAACCCAAAAAAATGAAAATTACACAGGAACCCCAACGAACGACAGTAATTGTTTGATATGGATTTTTTTCTATAATGCATGAACTAAGGTGTTACCACGACCACACCTTTATTTATAGCGTCTATAGTCCAGTTTTGAATTGTCTTTTACAAAGCCATTGGTGATAAATGCTGTCTTTTTCACACGTCAGACTCCACATTTCAATCCATAGGCTGTGACATTATATAAAATTATATATTACGTGCCTATTCAAGGTTGTAAAATGAGAATTTGATACTGGTCAGTTGCCGTCAAGCACTATGACGTCATGGCTTGTTTACATGAATAAAAATGCATCTAGTTCTGGCGTAATATGTCCTTTAATACATTTGGCATTGAACTTATACTTATAATTTGTTCCAATATTATAAATGAACTTTTACACTATTTTTCATTGGTTTTAAGATGTTAAATCCCCTCTTTTGTCCATGATTCTTAGCATTAAGGTTACAGTAAACCTTCAGACGTAAAATCTGGCTAAATTTTTTTTATCGCATAAACATTTTAGTCATGAAATAAACTTTCGAATGGAATCAAAACCTTTCTCAAATATATTTTCTTTCGTGAGATATTTACCTTTCGCGACCCCGATGACACATATAGACTTTTTGTTTACAGAACTTCAAAGCGTTTTATCTCGGCTCGAGTTTAGAGCGTATAACACAACTTTGAGCGAATTGATCTGAAAAAGTTTTTATCGAATAGACTTGTACTATTGATTTGTAGCATTATTAACTCATCAGAAATAAAACTGTGTGAGCGTTTTTTGAATAAAAGCGCCGTTCGAGAGTTATGACCAAGAGTCTCCAATTTCACAACAAAATTTGCATTTTTTATTTCAACTTTAATTTATAACTAAACTAGATAAAATATTGACAAAGCCTCACACAGTTTGGTAGACACATATGTGTTAATTGATATTAGACAGAAAAGATCGAAATACGATCGTAACTTTTTTAGATCAATTCGCCGAAGCGAAGGCAGTCATTTTGAATTAAAAGCGTCGAATCTCCTCATACACGAAACTTTTAATAAAACAAATTACACAGACGTATTCTATGGCTATTTAGCTTTATAATGATGTATAAATCGTTGTGATATCATAAAATCTGACGCGCTAATGATTTTTCCCCCGAGACACCCCGCGAAGGTTTACTGTAACCTTAAAACAATAGATTTGTTTACATGTGACGTCATAGTGCTTGTGGTTAATTTAGAGATATTTTGTTCACTTTTTACAACAGTGGCCTGTTGTCACTTTGTTATTTAAATACCCATATAAATTCTTTTAGTGCAAATCCATGAAACACTACCATTATTGATTAAATGTTGTAGACTGGTTTTCGAAAACCCGTGAAACACACTTTTGCATATTACAGTTCACCACATGCAGGACTGATAACCCTCCGGATAATCCACAAGTCTCCAGATTTTGGGACAAAGCACCCAGTCTCAAGATTTCAGTGTCAAATCTACCAGATAAATGCGAAACTGCAAACTGCATGGATTTTCTTGTTTAAACCGGAATTTTCTCTCAGATAGAAGCCAGATAGAAGCTACCATCTCTAGATTGGAACTGAAGATGTGTACAATAGTTATTTTTTTGGTTCGGAAATTTCAAAAGGGAAAACAAAATTGATGACATTGGGATGATCTGAAGATTTGTAACGGCCAGGGGTTGACAGCCCAGCACATGACCAATATTTGCTCGGATCCACACGGCCCTGCTCACACACATCTCATCAGTGCATGTACAATTTAATTTATACCTAGACATACCTTTCTGTATGGCCCTCCAACTTGGTTGATATTGCCCTTGTGCAAATCAAAATCATCGCGTCAAATCAAGCTATTGCTTAAATGCTAAGGATCATGGTTGTTGCAAGGGGTCAAATCAGTGAAAATGCAGAGAAAATTATTCCAATATCCATAAAAGTTTATGAAGAAAATTTTTATTTTGCACACACCAAAAATTTGCCATATAAATACTACTAAATAGTGCTATTTTATGCTAATTCCATTTTCTTTTAATAAGTGCTAATAATTTACTACTAAATAGTGACAACTGTTCCACACATTTAGTGTTTGCACAGTCTCTATGTATGTGGATATATCCTATATCCAGGCTATTTGGGTAAAAGCTGTTTCCCTTTTGAAAAATGTCTAGTGTCGTTTAGGGGTACTTTTCAAAAATTCCAACGACCATCCCCAATCCTCCCCCCACTGGATTACACTGTTGATACACTTCCTTTCATGGTGTTTTGAAAACCACTACTAAATACGGTAGTTCTAATTAACCAGAGCTGATACCTTACCTGGAAAGACACACCAGGAGGACGTTTTGGACCTCAATGTTTACAGTCTAAATAATTCTGTTAGGTTATCTTATAGAGTTTTGACATTTGCTAGAAATCAAGCATCTCTTACTGAACCTGTTATTAGAACAATATGTTGATATTATATATGTACAGACTATTTGCACTACAGAATAATAAAGTGAATTTTGTGAAAGTAAAAGTGATTTATAGAAAAAAGTGTGTTTCTCTTTATATTGTAAAACAATTGTTGTGTATCTTTCGAGGGCATGCTATGAAATAACTACACACTAACCATATTGCCATTGTAGAGTGGTTTTTGAGACATGAACTTTCCTACCCATAACTGTTTTTTGTTTGTTGGATTCATGTTCTGGTTGGGTAATTAATAGTGACACTATCATGAGAAGCTTAAGCCAAGAAAACATTCTGAGCAGCCAGGGTCCATAAAAAGTGTTATTGAATTTCATGACTAGGCTATCCTACTTTTTTGTTTTCTCATGTTCCCTCATCCATGTTTTGTGTACCTGTTAATGTTTATATATGGGTAAAATAGAAAGGCCCCAGTCAAGGAAACCCTTTTTGTAAGGTTTGGGTATGTTCAATTGCCTCTGTCTAAGCCAGTGATTTCATTTGCTACCCATTAAGGGTGTCCAGATTGAAATTTCCTCTTTAAAACAACTTTTGGTATCTTAAAGCCCTTCAACAGCTCGGTAATTTAATAGATTTACATGACAGTCCAGACAATCATAAAACTGATTGCAATTTTTTACTAAGGCAAAACATGATATGACATCTTTCTTGGGCCCTGTTCAGTATCAGATATTCATCTACAGTCAGGTATGGTGTCAAAATAACTCTTATTGGTCTCAGTGTCAGAGCATGGAATCACACTGCACGCTTTACTCCCATTGCTGGTCCATCACTAATAATGTCCCCTCACAATGACAATAACAAAATGATAGTTTCAGACCAAGGCTATTTTTTATGCAATTTAATAATCACAACCATAGATTACAATTAATAAACCTGTGAAACACTAATTACTAAATAGTACACTTGAAATCGAGCCAATTAAACAAAGAAAAACTATAGAATTTGCATAAAATTACACATTTTCTAATTGTTTAAAAAATTATGCATTATATTTTTGTGCAATCTGTTATACAGAAGCACTGCAACACAAAAGCATTCATTTGATAAACTGTTGAGCTGTATTGCAATTGTTTTGATAGAAGTTTAGGAATTTATTCTTGTCCTGGGGAGAGGGGGGAATCCAGTTCACAATGAGTTGGGTTCACTGTTGTATGTTTAAATCACTTACAGTACAGTTTACACATTTATGCATCTAGCTAAAGCAACAGCATTGTAAATTCATGCTGCACATAAATGGTTTTATGTCACAGCATTTTAACACATATTTTCCAGTCTTTTCTTTATGGATTCATATCCTAAATTGAAATAATTATAATTTGTCTGCATATATTAGTAGAATACATTCCCTCTGTCCTTACAAAAACCAAGTTTGCTCTCATTGACAACCTTTGCTGACAAACCTAAATAGACAGTAATAGGCAGCTCCTCCTCAACCACCTCAAACCGTGATAGCTTATCCTTGTTGGGATGTCCTGACCGTGCCATGTTTATCTCATCAATCAAAGCCTTTTCAAACAACTTCACTTGAACATGTGCTGGCGGATTTGGCTTCAGTTTAAACGAATGGTGATTTGTGAAAGAAATGTATGGAATCTCTTTGGAAAATGGATTCCAGTTTTGGAGCAGACCAGGTGCAGTATGTTGGAAGTGGATGCGAACGCCATGTTGGATGCAGCGTGGGTTTTGTTCAGCATAACCAGTTACCCTGTCAGGGGAGAAGAAAGTAAGTTATTTTGTCATGTTATTTAACTTGAGATACTTTAATCTTAATCTTCTTCTCCCCCAGAATAACCAGCCATCCTGATCACCCCTCTCCCCATAGGATCAACCAGTTACCATGAGGGACAGGCATGGAAAATGTCTGTACTGATAACGCAAATATGCAAACCCCTCCCCTGATAGTTTAAAGTTATCCAGGGGAGAGGGGAGAGTAAGCCCTTCCACAATCCTGAGGCAGCCCCTTTCCTGAGAAATGACTTAGAAGGGGAATTTGCAGGAATAATCACATAGTACAACATTCACAAAAAATGCAAACACAAACTTGAGAACAAAACAGTTAAAAGGCATTTATCAGATAGACATGAATGTCCCAGTACATACCAACGTCTAGTTCTACCTGATATCAAGCATATTTGACCAGAAATGACAAAATTTGCATTATTTTGATTTATTTATTTTCTTTGAAAACATACCATTGTAATCTAAGTGGCATATAGTGCTTATTGCTTTTTAACTTGACCTGCACTAGTAGTAACTTTCTAAATTACAGTTTTTTTAACTAGAATTCACTGTTTCATACATCTTCCCTTACTTTTTCATATGAATTGAGTCGTGATAACATAAAAAGGGTCTAAGGATATTTGAAAGAAATATTGAATTCTAAATGAAGTAAACAAATGAAAACGATGCACATTAAAGGGGTCTGAGCTAGCTAAACTCTTTAAACGTTCTCACAACGCATGTACTTGACCATTAAATTGTGTACAATGTTTGTATGACATTTTTATCACGAAGCTTATATAGCCAATCACAAAGAGTTATTCAATCAACTTTCTTAAATTACAGATTCAAATAGTCAAGAACAGAATATAAATGGGCATCAAATGGTACATTTTATCCTGGGTAATTTCCCTGATTAAAGATCTAGGATAGTTATAGCAAAAGTTTGTAGAGTACATGTACTGTCTTTTATTTGTGCGCATACCAGTAACAATATTGCCAAGGTTTTTAAATATTTTGTATTAAAATGTACAACTTACTTACAAAATACATGCTTATATGAGATTATTTACTCTTATAGAACATTGAGCAAAATTAAATCAATGATTTGTAAAATATAAACGACTTACTAGCCTTGCTTGTTACATATGAAAAATAAAACATTCGGATCATTCATTTACACGTATTGTTGAACAAACACAATTAAATTAATATAAAAATCTGACTAGAGTGCTTACACATGTCCATGAAATAAAACCTACATAGTTACTAACAAATAGATTTTATTTAGTGACTATCATTCAACTAGAAAAATCTTTATTAACATTGTCCTTCATTTTCAATTATTGTTAAGACATAAAAACATGGTTTCCCTTGTGTATTTACTTGTTACTAAAGCTGTTCCAGCTGAATCTTAGTGACTAATAGTCACTAAATAAAAACTATTTGTTAGTAACTATTTAGGTTTTATTTCATGGACATAGTGTAAACACTCTACATGAAATGTTGTTATTAAATATGTTTTCAACATGTTAGCTACAACAATTATAGCTGCCATTTTTTCTCCATTTTCTGCTGTTGATTACACAAGCTATTAATTTATAATTATTATTTTTGCGCACTCTGCAGCATACAAAGTCATGAAAATATCATTATCATTAATGGGTTAGTATCCAAAGTTTCCTCGGTCACGGTTGTACCCAAGTATACTCCAATTATGAACAATGGGGGATGCACCACAGTACACTTCGATCATTATCGGCTCATTACTAAACTCCAAGGAATCTTCCGCTACTCCTGGGTGCAACTCATTATGCGCTGTTGAAATCGTTGACACAAGGTCTTGCTGAAATGCATTAAGATCCAAATACCGAGGGATCTCGTCCTTGAGGTATAATGCTTTATGCCAGGCGAATGTTACGAATGGCATGCTACGGCACCATGGGTTCCAGTTTTGGAGAAGTGATGGTTGCATGTTTTTGTTCATGTAAATTCGTAGCCCAGTTTGAAAGTGACGAGGTCTGAAACCAAATATGATGTGTGGTTTTCCTTACAAGTAGTTTTAAAGTGGTCTCGTGCAGGAAGACAATAGAACTAATAGTGCTTTTACTGAAGCTTATCCTAATGCAGCAGTACACCACAAGGAGTTTAGAAATTGGTGTAAGCACATCTGCTTTTTCAAGTTTTATTTTTTAGTGATATCAGGATATATTGTGTGATGGTAAAAGACAAATAAATCCAGGAGTAAGTAATTGAATGAAAAAATGAATGAATCAATGAATGAATGAATGAATGAATGGATGGATGGATGGATGGATGGATGGATGGATGGATGGATGGATGGATGGATGGATGGATGGATAAATTTAAAAAAATAGCAAATGAATGAATGTTTATGCAATTAAATTGCACTGCCATTCCAAATATTTAATGGGGTTGTAAGTTGCACATGCATTTTACACAAATCAAGAGCTAATTATTTTTTTAAGGATTCACCCAAACTGCCTCCCTCTCCCCTCCCTCATCCCTAAGGACATATACTCACATCATCATAGTGTTCTTGGGGTAAGTGAACCGGCCACTCTGTATCTTATCACAGCTAATAAGTGGTATTTTACGGTGATCATCTACTCGGAGACCAATGAAGTTGTATTTGATCAGAATGAGTTTCTTCTCCGTAATAATGACAATTCTTTCCTTTTCATGGTCCCAATGGTCTATCCTAAAGAGACAGAAATTACACTCCAGCTAAATGTTTAGTAACATACAGTCTGTGAGACCCTTCTTTATGTGACCCTCAATAGAGCGTTTTCACATAACAAGCTACCCTATGTAATTGAGACAGAAATTACACTCCAGCTAAATGCTAAGTAACATACAGTCTGTGAGACCCTTCTTTATGGGACCCTCAATAGAGCATTTTCACATAACAAGCTACCCTATGCTATTGAGTTGTAAAAAATGCTGAGAATTGCATGTGGGAACTTTTAAATCTGCAAGGACATGTAAAGGCAAGATTGATCATTTTATTTGGAAACGTTTCATTGTTTGTTGAAAGAGCATAAAATGTTTGTTTTAACTACCTAGCTTTGATGCAACTTCTTTGCATTGTTTGTTGAGTGCTATAGTGAAATACCACACTCAAATAACAGAGCTCCTCTGACTCATAGCAATTTGACCTCACTTGTCTAGCATAAATGCATTTCAAACCTAATTTTTGTATGAAGTGTTTATTTACTAAGTACTAGTGCTACATGTAAAGGACTATAAAGATTAGAACTCTTTCTCCCTATCACCTTTGTCTCAGCAAGAAATGTACAGCGGACTATCAGATCTATCATCACATGGCAGCGAGGATGGTGTTGGAGAACGTGAAAGAGAAAGACATAATGAATGACTAACTTACTCTGTGAGTAGATATGAACTGACAATGTTTCCATCTTCATCAGGGTCAATAACCATCTTACAGTCTGTCTCAACTGCATTCTCAAACTGTCCTTCCTGCAAAGAAAACTCTCAAAATTAGATTATTGAATATACAATTAAGGTTGACTTGACTTGAAAACATGTTGTTGTCCTTACTTGTGAAATTAGTACTACCGCATTAAGCACAATTATTAATGTATTAATTAGACAGCTGGCAATAAGGATGATGATGAGGAAGGATGACTTCAGGCAATTCTTTGGGGCTCGCCTCGAGGAAGAGCGCCCAGGGGCTGCAGTGCGGCTGAAGGGGAAAGCATGATGATGATGAAATCACACAAGAAGAACAGAAAGGTTAGATCCTTATTGTTTTACTTATGTCATGGAGAGGATATTGACAGCATAGAGAAATTGTTTGATTGCTTTTGCATGTTTATTTTCCAATGGAAAACCAGGCTTTAGAGTGCAAAAACAAAACCTGTGAAACACTAGGAACAGTTACAAATTCATGGCACAAAATAATACTAATTAAACAATAAAAAAATAGTTTGGAGTTTTTGACAATATTGCTTGCCTTCTAGTTGTAAAATCATTTTGTTTGCATAAGAATGAGAAAAAGGAAGACTTTTGTGCCTTTATCCATTTTTCCTCTTTTAGTGAAAATTGAAGCACTGATACTTGTATAACTAAATGTTGACTTGATGAATATTCTTTTATGTCTCTGTTTTGTAGGGAACAATTACAGATCGCTGCTCTAATCATGTTTCCATGCAAATTCATTAATCTTTTTTTTTCGTTTTGCCATTTCCTAGAATTTTAATTCTTTGATTCATTGCTTATAAACTGAAAGTAATGTATCTTTTATATATATAATTTAGTGTAGCTGATAGCTAATTGCTCCACAACAACCCACAACAAACAATATCACTTTGGAATATCGTACAAAAACATCGCTGAATTCAAATTGTTATTTCCATGGCCAAAAGAACAAAGGATCAACAACAATTTTATAACGAACCTTATCAAAAAGAAAGCAAAAATAAAAAATAAAAAAACACGCATACATGGTCTGACATTTCTAAACAAACATTCCAAATAAATTATTTATAGTTTCAGTGTAACTTTCTATTATTTCGCATTATACATCGAGAATGACGTCATATGCCATAAATAAATTACGACTTTTGGATCGAAACTTGCACAAATTATAACATAGATATCGAATGACTTCGCAAAAAATCATGAAAACTCATTGTAAATAATAAAATTTGTGAGTTTAGTTTTGCTTTGTATAACAATAAAAGAATCTTGTATTGTTTCTGCATCAAAGCGAAGACAAGTGCTTTCGGAGTCGTTTTCACGTTGCGAGATCTTCCCATATTTGATTTCTGCAAATTCTTCCATATTTACGGTAGAGCAGCTGCACTAAACAGGACAGAAAATGGTTATTTTACTCACCCGTAAAGAAAAGTACTTTTTTGCCTCTTCCCTTTTCATTTTTTCGGTAAGTTGCTGCATTTGCTCTTGAGTTAGAACTTGGCTGGTTGGAGGCGTTTGGTTGTACAATGTTTGATCGCGAATTTGTACATTTGGGACGTCAGGATTTCCAGAATCTGCTTCTGCAGGGCTTTCCGAAGACACTGCACTTGATTCTGTGTAGTCTGGAGGCCTTTCAGAGCGAATGGAAGGGTCACTTCCATCTACTTTGCCGTTCACACCATCAGCCATTTTCGAAGCTTCGAAGGAATAAACTCGATTCCAGTACTTTTTCGGTGACAAAAACTTGGTTTGATATGGGAGGGGAGACCAGGGAAAACTACTATGAGCAACCGCTGACTCCAAATGTATTTTGAATTTTAAATGCAGCAATTTGAATCAATAACACGATGTGGCTTTCACTTTTTTTTCCTCTGAATTTCCTTTTTATCCGTTATAGGAAATTACATAGCTGAACGACCTGAACAACCAAGATTTTTTTGTTAAAAAAATTCCAGATAATTTTTTACTTCCGTTTCAGGTTTGAGTTTTCCCGCTCTTTTTGGCTCCTTTAGTAGACGCGCGCGCGTTCCAATGGCGATTATCCGCGCTTTTATCGGCAAACCGTAGCTCGTAATCTTCAAACTCAAATTGTGATGCACTGAAAAAGTTGAGACGGCAACCTCCATAAAATAATACTGCTTTCCACAAATGTGCAACTTTCGCATTTTCTATCAAGGTGCGTTCTCGTCAGCTTTTGTGCGTAATTAATGTATGTGTTTTGTAATTTGCCGTAGTTGTCAGTGGCATTAGGTTCCTTGGTTTTCGGTTGTGTTTTGCTTGTCTGTTTGTTTGTCCGACCCGGCTTGCTTTTTGATTGTCTTAAATTTGTTTGTCTGATTGTTTTTTTTGTTTGTTTGTTTGTTTGCCTACAGTCTGCTATAATCAGGCTTTTGTCTGTCTGTCCGTCTGATTATCCGTGTATTGTTTTCTTTGAACTCTGGCTGTCTGTCTGCCTATCTATTTGTCTGTCTGCCTTTATTTGTCTGGTTGTTTGCCTTTATTTGTCTGTTTGTGCATCTGTCTATCTGTCTGTCTGCCTATATTTGTCTGTCTGTCTGTTTGTGCGTCTGTGTATCTGTCTGTTTGTGCGTCTGTCTATCTGTCTGTCTGTCTATCTATTTGTCTGTCTGTCTGTCTGTATGCCTATCTATTTGTCTGTCTGTCTACCTATCTATTTGTCTGTCTGTCTGCCTATCTATTTGTTTTCTATCTGTCTGCTTATCCATCTGTCTGTCTGTCTGCCTATCTATTTGTCTGTCTGTTTGTTTGCCTGTCGGTCTGTCTGCCTATATTTGTCTGTCTGTCTGTTTGTGCGTCTGTCTGTTTGTGCGTCTGTCTGTCTGCCTGGCTGTCTATTTGCTGTCTATCTGTCTGCTTATCCATTTGTCTGTCAGTCTGTCTGTCTGTTTGTTTGCTTGTTTGATTAAATTGTTTATCGTTAATTAAGATCATGTAAGTGACAATACACAACACTGTGCTGCTAATTACAATCACGTGTTGGACAATGTGTGATGACGATGATGATAAAGTGAACGATCACTATAATGATAATAATGATTAATAATAATGATAATGGTCATGACATAAAAATAATCCAGGATACTAAATAAATGAATAAAACAAAAGCATTGATAAAGATATCTAAACCATGTTATTCAAAGTCTTGTTGAAAATAGATGGAATACATGCCACTCTTTTTCCAGCCTTTCTTTCTTCACCCCCTTCCCCTCTATATTTTTCAGTGGTATCGAAAACTTATATTTGATATGTATCAAGCCGTTATGAAGATTTAGATCAAAACTAGCAATCTATAATTTGATCAATTTGATGAATACAATAACTGTAAACAACCGATTAATTATGTTGAAAACAAACAAACATCATGATAAGCAATCTGATTTTGTGAAACCAAATATGATAGTAACTCAAAAACCGTATAAATATAATTGAGTCTGATTAAACAGAACATGTGCTTTTATCGTGGAGTGACTGACTTTCACTTTTTTATCCTTTTACGCTTTATATACGGAAAAATAAAATTAGTTGTATAACGCAAATAGACATTTCAAGTTTTAACTATAGCAAGGTTGAATATATATTTGCTCATATTGCCCATATTTTTCTTTGTTTAGTTGGTGTATTTTTGAATTAAAATTTGCTTAGTCTGTATATTTGAAATATAACTTCTTTTTTACATTTTCAGTCATTTAAAAGTAAAATTGAAGATTTCAAAATGGAACTGAATTTCAAAATGAAAGACTCAAAGGCATTTCAAATATAACGGTTTTTTCTTCTTATAGTTTTATTCAAAAATCATTGGATGGTTTGCAATCGAATAGAACAGTTTATCGACCAGTTTATCGGTTTATTTTGTACTTTTTCAAGTATATTGCCAACACCCTTTTAGTTTCAACGGTTCTATTCATAATTGGCATCACGAAAACTTTCAATTTTCAGGTCTTCATGGTTATTTACTTCTGTCACTGAAATGTCAAATAGAACACTTGATCAAAATTAATTTGTGTTAGCTTCAAATGTTACAATTTGAAGGTTTTTTCATACAGTTTATTCACCAAATGCAGTACATGGTCAGAACGGTTTCAGTGTTAAAAATAAATTCTATAAACATGGCACACATTCAAAAATACATATTTTTACTTTCTTCAGTCAGTTAGACACTGCTTAGAAATATTAGTATCTTCCAATTAGTAATTTTTTAACTTTCTTTGTAATTGTTTGTCAGTAAAATTTGGAATAGAATAATTGATAAAAAATCATGCTCATCATTTGTTTATTTCTAATTTTCCAATTTATCTTTACTTATCTATTTATTTTTAACACCGGAACAAAACATAAAATACTACATCAGCGTAACAAGAAACCGAAAATCATATTTGGAATTGCAGGAATGAATATATTGTAAAAAAAAAACAGGAATATATATATATTTATCGGCACGTATCACGCAAAATACAAACATCATCAAAATTGAACGTCTTCACTCTTACCATTTTTTTTATTAACTTTTCAATATATGATTGATCACAGTTCAGATGAGAAACGAACTCAATTTATTTTTGTTCGATTTTATCAAAGACAATACAAATACTTACAAAAGAAAATGTATAGCTTATATCTAAAAAAAATTAAACAATCAAATTTGGTAAGAAGGTAAAAAAAATACGCTTGTTTACTAAATTGAAATCTCAAAGTGAACAAATATATAACTATAATATCTTTAAACTTAAAAGAATACTTGAACTAGATAATGCAGACGAACTCTGAGACACAGTACTGAAAAAAATCAAAGGAACTGATAAACAATGCACGTCTTTGAACTTGAAAAGAACAACAAATATGGAATCAACTGCACATGCTTTACATCCACACCGGCACAAAAAGGAATACTTGATCGAAACACTCAAAAACTTCATAAATTGGTTGATGTGATTTAAGGACCCTGAGAGCACCACAACCTAAACGAAACCTAAATCAAAGACTCGCCGACAACGCGCTCAAAAAAGGAACTAAGTATTTCAATAGTGAGAGAGTGGTTTTTGAAATTAACAAATTACGTAATTGCTCAATAGTATGTGCTTTTAGCTCTAATGCACGAGTCCAAAGGACGGGCAGTTTTTAAATGAAATGACTGTCGAAAGGTTTCCAGCTATTTTCAGGCTTTAGCAGCTATCAAAGCACTCGAATAAAAAAACATGACGGAAACGAACTACCAAAAATGGTTCCAGAAACTATTTAACTTTAAAGTGTACTTTTATCAACCGAAAGTATTTAACTCGAAGGCAGCATTGCTCATTACGTACGTCTTACTCTATTAGTGCAGTCGAGTTTTTCAAAAGCAATTTTAATGATTAAACTGATTATACTTATAGTTATTTTATATTCACACACACTTACACTGACTTCCCATTTATATTTTTATATATTACATTTTTCACAATGCAAAAACGATGAAGTCTCCATCATCGTACAACGACTAATTTAATTGAACAAGACTATAGTTTCAGTGAAAATTTATACAACTTTTTTTCCATTTTAATGTAGTGAGCCAAATTTAAAATATTACTGCTGTTTTCACTATGCAGTTAAACTTGAAGTAATGGCACATTTTTTTATTTTTTATTTACAGATTCTAATTGTTCCTATAGATTTTATCATGACACACTGAAAGCTGTACATTGTATTTTGTTAAGGTAGTACATTTATCATTAATGAGTTGTTTACTATTGCAATAAATAGAAAATTAACACACTCTCAGAGTTAGATTAAACATAAATGAATACAAACAAAAGAAAGTAACTTTATGTAAATAGTAAACGAGTCAGCTGTGTTGTTATTTTTTTGTAATTGACTCTTAATGCGAATTAGCGGGAGTGAGAAAATTATCGCAAAACAAATCGAGAAAATGTGATGGATTTTAAAAGTTGCATGTTATGTACTTGTTGTAGTCTTTTTTTTTCTTTCTCTCTCTCTATCTCTCTTCAAATTTTTCTTCTTCTTTGTCTTTGCCTCCTCCTGCTCATTTTTCCTGTTCAAATTCCTTGTTCATTTTAGTTTATTTCTTTTTCTTTTATATATCCTTAGTTGCATTTAATCTTTCATGCCATTTTTGTATTCCGTTTTACCTTCACTTCGTTTCATTTTCTGGCTTTTATTATCTTTTTCTTATTTCCTAATTTTATCAGGTTTTTTTTGTACATATCGTTTTTCGTTATTTAGAACTCTTTTCCTGTCATGAAATCCTTTAATTAGTCGTGAATACCATTCTCATTTTCCAGCTATTTTATCTTTTATTGCCTTTCAGTCTTTTCTCATAACACAACACAAAGTGCACATATCTAGTTTTCTCTTCCCTTCGACTTCATATTGCAGAGAAACAGCAGTAGCATGTTTATTTATACATCATTTTAATTGACTCTTCAGGTGAATTAGACGAGATAGAAATGATAAAAAGATGATTTTGAAGAAAAGAATAGGTTTAATGAAGAGAGGCACTCGAAATTCAATGGAGGGGGTAAGCAGATCAATTTGAGAACAGCAGGAATTGTAGTTTTGCTACAATATCTTAATACAAATAGACATTTTGATTAAAATGCTGAGTTAATTATAGAATCGAATAAAACGAAGTGAAAAATAGTGTTCGAAAGAATACAGTGTAAAATCCAGGCGACAAGCTGACAATTCAAAAACATTATATATGAGTTTGGAAATGTAATTTGTCATTTTCTGCCTGACGATGGTTTTGCAATAAAATAGCACAATTCGTTGTTATAGTTCGTTTCTCGGTTGAATATCTTTTCGGATTAACTAGTAAAGTAGAGTAGTGTAAAGTTTGTTTGTTTGTTTGTTGAGTTATTTTTTCTCCTGTGTGTCAGCTCCTAGGGAGGGGGATCGGGAAAGAAGGAAAAGGGATATTGGGCTAAGAGGTTACAGGAACCTTCTTAGTTGTTAAGACTATAGTGTTACCCGAACGCCGCTCATCCACTTCATCACCTATGAAAGAATTTGAAATGAAAAAGACAAAGAAAAAATGCAGTGGGCATGTGTCAAAAATTGAAGAAATGAAATAAAAAGAGAGGGGAATGCGGAAATGAAAAGGAAACATTGAAAAAGTAGGTAGATAAAAAAGAGTAGGGAAGTATTTTCAAAAATCTAAGATTATTTTTGTTGACGATCGGATATCTCAGTTTTTTATTAAAAGGGATTGAGTTGAGGACCGAATCATAAGAGAACCACAATTACAAAAAATCATGAAAATAAAATGCACTTTCGGAATTTTGTTTTTGCTTTTAATTACAGATAATGTATTTAATTTTACCGAAGAAATGTTTGGAGATTTTTGTATGCAATGACGTGACTGGTTAATAGTTTTATTATATTATTATCATATATTCCCCATTTGCCTTTCTTTTTCAGTTTTGGTCTTTTTATGTTGACTTGTCTTTGTGTCAGCACTATCACATCTTTTTTTTTTTAATTTTTCTACATAAACTTACTATTATTATTTTCAAGAAGTGCTCGTTTGAACCGCCAAGCTTTCGTCCAACGTGCAGTCTTTCTTTCCCTTCTTTCCTTTCCTTTTATATAGTATATGTTCTTTTTTTTCATCTCATTTTTTCTTCGCCTTCGTTTGTACTCTCTGCACACTTTTTTCTTTTTATGCCTCTTGTGTCACGTTTTAACTCGAAATTTTCAAGATTGTTTTGACTTCACTTTTGGAATCTTTTTGAGTAGTATGTATACATAATACTGTCATGTTTGAATAGTAATATCGATATCATTTTCACGATTTAATTCCTTTATTGTAAATAAAACAAAGTATTCTCTATAAGTAATATCTACGCGAAGAGATTTGTAAGTTAGAAAGAGTTTTGTGAAGCGATCGATTTTTATTTTCACTTTGTCGTTTCGCTTTTTGTTGTCGGGTTTTTATTTGTTATTTTATTTTTGATAACATCCATTTATTTGCTTATGTATACAATAATCGACTTGTTCATTCTGTCATTTATTCATTTATACATCCAGTCATTCATTTTTTCATCCACTCATTCATTCATAAACTCAAATGGGAATATGCAATGTCTGATGGTCGTTTGAGTCATTATTCTAACTTTCGACTTTTTTGCGAGTTCATTTCTTCAACCATACTATTACTTTACTTTTTATTCATTCTATTTTCTTCTCATTCATCAATTTATTCATTTAATCGTTCGTCTATCTATTTATTGATTTGAATCGTTTATTAAAACAAGAGTTTTTGATTTGAATCTTTTTTTCTTTTCCCTTTTGCCTTTTTTCCCCTTTTTATCGATTTAATTCAAAAAGGTGTATTTTTCTATTCGCTTCTGTTCTTCTCCTTTTATTCCTCAATTTTAATTTCTGATAATGTACAAACTTATAAATAACTGATTAAAATCCATGAAATGTCTTCCCTGATGACATATTCTCAGTATTTTACTAGTATTTCACTTGTACTGCACTGATTATTTCCCACCGCATGTAAAGACCTCCTAACCATCGCGTGCTCGGCTTGTCACACGTACATGTTCCACCAAAATCCGTGTTGATTCACAAAGTTTACTTAATTATCTATTGTGTCCATTGAAGTAAAACTCTAGAGCCTGTACGGACGTAAGTGAGAAATGCCCTCAAGCATTTGTCGGTTAGTCAAAAGAGGAGCAAATTTGCTTTCCTCTTTTATGAAGAGAGCCTTGGCTACCTCCCGTTGAGGAGCGAGCACGCGTTCAGGGGAAATCGGAAACAACATTTGGAACTATTGTATTGCTCGTGTAAGACTAAACTTTTGGGAAAAAGTCATTTTGTAAACATGTAAATAGAGTTTTGTGTAATTTTTAGAAATGTTTTGGCTAATTGGTTGGTGTATTTGGGAAATCCGCTGTGTTCATTTTATTATTATTTTCTCGCTGACTTGAATGATATTTCATATATTTTCTTATTAATGATATTTTTCACTTTTCCTTATTGCTATAACTTGAATGATTTGTGTCATTATTAGGATGCTTCATTGCATTTAAGAATTACTTTTTTATCGTAGTTTCTCTTTTTAACCTTTAAAATATCTGTGTGTTGTACTCCCATTTCGTCATTTTGTTTTGTTTGTTTGTTTTTATCCTTGTAATTCTTACATCATTTTTTACCTTTTCAAACGTATTTTGTCTATCTCCTTTTTTTCTTTTTATTCCGGCTTGCTTACTAACTCGCTTTCTTACTTACTTTGCATGCCTTACTTGCTTACGGAATGACTGACTCACTGGTTGATTGCATGCCTTACTCACTCACTTACTGACTCACTCACTCATCACCCATTCACTCTCTCACTTTCTTACTTACTTACTTACTTACTTACTTACTTACTTACTTACTTACTTACTTTCTTACGTACGTACGTACTTACTTACTTACTTATTTACTTACTTACTTTCTTACGTACGTACTAACTTACTTACTTACTTAATTGTTTACTTACTTACTTACTTTCTTACGTACGTACTTACTTACTTACTTACTTACTTACTTTACTTACTTACTTACTTACTAACTTACTTACTTACTTACTTACTTATTTTACTTACTTACTTACTTACTTACTCACTTACTTACTCACTTACTCACTCACTCACTTACTTACTTACTTACTCACTCACTCACTCACTCACTCACTTACTTACTTACTTACTTACTTACTTACTTACTTACTTACTTACTTACTTACTTACTTACTTACTTACGTACTTCTCTAATTTTTATTGTATGATGGGGTCAGGAGCCCCCTCTTTGAAAATCCTGGATATGCCCTCAGAATGGTGACCAGCGGTGATTCTTTAAAAATGATGTATTACCTTATTCAGAATCATTCAAAATAAACACAAACAAGAAACAAACAACAATAGAATAGGCATGCATCAAGTATGAAATTGTGGAACATCAAGGTCAATGTTGATGTTGGCCCGATTCAATTCAGTTGATGATTTGTGACATTTGCAGAAGATAAACAAACATTTTCATATGCAAATCAAACGTTTCAGTAGAAAACTTAACATCACCGTAACTTGCTTCTTACTCGTTCCCTTCGTTTTGTCCTTATTCTTATTCTTTTATGTTAAACATTCTTTTTCTCCTCCTTTTTGTCCACCTTCTTCAGAAAAATTAATTGTTTGTTTGCTTTTTTGCCTGTCTTTCTGTCAGTTTGTCTGGTTTTTTTTCTGTCTGTCTGTCTGTTTGTTTGTTTCTTTCTATGTTTATTTGTTTGTTTCTATGCTTATTTGTTTCTATGTTTTTTGTTGTTGTTGTTGTTGTTTGTTTGTTTGTTCGTTCGTTCGTTCGTTCGTTCGTTCGTTCGTTCGTTCGTTTGTTTGTTTGTTTGTTTTTCATTCCTTGGATTCTCAATTTCACGTTTTGTTTCCCTGTCCCATAACACAGGCGTGAGTAGATGTACATTGAGCTTTTCTCCGTTTTGAGTAATGCTAACAAAGTTTTGCCTGGAATTCGAACTTGTCACTGCTACGATCAAAGGTCGAAAAGACAGCTATCCTGTCTTTTTTCATACCTATAATGAAAAAGAGCATTTAACAGAGGAAAAAAAGTCTCTGCTGTGAATGCATGATGCGTGTATTGTGATGTAATTTATTAAACGATTTGTAACGGCCAAAATACAGTTTTTCATCAAAGCACTTTAAAGCAATTTAACGTGGGCTTTTCGTGTCTATTTTCTAGGAAATGAACTCTTCTGTCGGCCTAGTTTCATAGAAAATAGCCCTGCCTCAACACATTTCCTATTCTCGAATAATAACCGGAAAAATGCCACATTTTGCATCTCGAAATGTTGGCTGAAAAAGAAATTATAATTAGAAATTTTCGCCGGAGGGGTTAGAAATAAAAGTGACAAACATTATGTACATGTTAATTTTCGAGGAAGTGAGAGAAATCACTTTTGATGGAAAGAAATTATGATGAATTCTTTGAGTCATTTTGAATCGTTTCTTGGCGTGAAGTTGATATCTTTTTGATTTATTTTTAATTAATTCTCTTTGATTGGGAAGTTTGTAATTTTTACATTGATTGTAATAGCAATTAATTTTTTTTGACAAAGTTGGCAATATTACCCTGATTCATACGTAATTGTTTCTTTTTTGACAAATTTTGTAATTCAGTTGGAATGGATTCTTTTGTAGAGAGTGCAATTTTGACATTGATTTGTTTGTGATTCAATCTTTTTGTATAGAAAGTCTATAATGTTTCGCAAATACAAAAAGTCTTTTTTTTTTTGTTTGTTAAAGGATTCGTGAACATACAAATAAACACTTCATTTTTGTATGTAGCATGCCCGTCAGCTAAAAGAAAAAAAGATAAAAAACTAATGCAAAAAACTTAACGTTCTGAATTAGAGTTGTGCCTGCTAAGAAATCTTGATTACACCTTTTCACGCTTTATACTGATCGTGGAAACGTTCTATTCAAAAGGAAGTAAATCATTTTGAATAATGATAAAATTGCAACTTTATGGAAAGTTATATAAGCATTTTTGTAACATAAAAGAGTAGTTTATGCTTAAAGATATGTTTATATGTTTATGGTGATTGTTTTGGAAATAAATCCATCAATTCCGTTCTTTTATTTCATTTTCTTTACAATTACATTTCACTTCATTTATAAAAGATCATGAATATCCCCTTTTTCTATATTTCTAACTTTAACATATCACCTTTTAGAAGATGTTATAGCCGACTTTTTTCTTTTCTATTTTCTCTTTACTTTTTCTGAAGAATTCCAATTTTGTTATATTTGATGTTCAACTCTATGGGAAGTGTACGACACATGTTGTTGTATGGAGCTGCGATTTTACTGAGCGAGGCCCTTATGAATTGCTGTTTTGGCCATTAACTGGGGAGATCGCTTCCGCTTCCAACTACGCTCTGTTCTCGACTCCTAAACATTGACAATCAAAAAGAAATCACAAAATGTAGTCTTGACGTCTAGCAGCTGAGTGAAGCATCTCAAAGTTGTATTTAGTTGATGGACGTTTAGAAATCGGAGTTATCGATCGAGTTAGCATAAATGAAAATTTCCAGGATTGTTTATTTGTACGTTGATATTTGTATGTCCTGTAGCTGTGAATAAATATCTTGTAGCTAGAATTTGTACTTGTACAGCTACTTCAAATTATTGCTGACAGTGCTAGGACAGTCAAGAAGAAAACTCATCTAATGTAACATTGAAGTCCGGGGAGTCTTTTGATCAGCAAGAGCATCTTTGATAATAGTTAACAAGTGGAAAAAAACAATGAAAAACTTTTTAAAAATTCGTCATATATTAACAGCGCAGCATTTTTGATAAACTCTACAACACTAAAATAATCCACGCGGCTCACTACGGAAGGCCCGATATGGCAGGGGATCATGTGATGATGAGCCACCAAAACTAGAAAACAAAAACTTTGAAAACAATCATCATGCCCTATATTAAAATAAATACAACGAATTTTGCACACGAATACAATAGCCCTTATTATTATAAACTATATCACTTTGAGCAAATAATTTATAACTGATTCAATCCAGTCATGGTATAGAACATGCATGAATTGTAATTTGGTACAGCATGGTTCCAGCATAGCTAGTAGTTACTAACTATGCTTCCAGAAGATTTTTTATTGTAGCCTTTGTGATAATTTTACATCATCTTAAAATGTCCAGGAAATGCAGAGGAAAGACGATTAAAAAAATACCGATTACAAATTAATGACATATATCCCAGGAATAGCTAACAACAGGATTCAGTGACAAAACTTACAGCATCTGTTCAATAGGGTACGTTGCCCAGTTAATGTATTGTTAATGTATAGATCTTTAGACGAATATCTATAATTGTACATCAATGATTGTAGCCACAACTAACAGAAACAGAAACGGTACTGATTAGGGTTGAGACTTTTCAAATCTTTACAGCATCTTTCAATAATGGGATTTGTCCAGTTGATGTACGGCTTTGATTAAGTAAATTAGCGATTATATAGCGTCATTTGCTACAACTACCAGAATGCTTTGCCTTCTTTCTTTCGTAGAGCAATTAGCACAAATTATTCTGTTAATCTCCAAATGGGCTACAAATTTGAATATGAAAGCGTATTCGCAAAGAATGGTGACAGTCTTTGGGCAGTCGTTGTACTGGACATCACTTGTACAGCTTCTTCAATAGAGGTTGTCAGTCACTGCAACAGACAGACGACACATATGAGTTGAATGGCTAATAAAACGAATCATGAATACTTTTAGTGTTTGAAATTTAAAAGAATATTTTAAAATAGCGTGTCGCTAGTGGAACGTCTGTTGACATATCTATACCAGTTCTTGAGATTCCCAATAAACCAAAATGATAACAATAATTCTAGTTAATTGGGCAATCCAAAAGCATAGATACCAAGCCAAGATTATACTTTATATTGTCTTGTTTGATCAATTGTTCTTTTGCTTTGTCTTCCACGAAAAATAACTTTTAAAAATGTAAAATATTCACTCATAAAATTTGATTTATCAAACATTACAAAACAAAATAATAATAAAAAAAACATAAAAAAGATTCAACACACAATACATCGATGAAGACGTTTTTCATTCATTTAATAGTTTATAGAAAGCAAAATAAGATAAAATTCCTCTTCATTAGAAACTATGATATGTGTTATTGAATAAGCTAGGACCGGCGAATGTTCGCATTGTACTTTATAAATTCTCTGCTAAACACTCATTTAAGGGACTGCTTTTAAAGCAATTTTAAGTTCCATTCTAGCAGCAGTGCGTAATTATACAGTCACTTTATATTCACGGTTTTTACGTTTTGCTTGGAATTACACCAAATATAGATCTAGTGAATCAAACATCCGCCATTTGAAAAACCAGTGTCACCCCAATATCTCTTTTTCTTTGTTTAATATTACTTTGATAGAAATTCAACAATATTTGACAAAGTAGTTAAATTATCGTGACATTTGTGAAGTAAACAATGGTAAAAGTTAAGTCAGTTTGTTGATTATAACAAGAAATCAAGGATGTCAAAGTGTAAGAGGTTTTCAAAACATTTCAAGGAGCACGCTGTACTTTCGACAACGAAGAATAATAGTTGTTTTAGCATAAAATATTGAGTTTTACAGTACAAGTCAAAAGTCTAAATAAAAATGCTTCAATCATAACCTACTTTTATTAATTAAACTCGATAAAGCGTTTGATGTTTGTTTTCAGATTTTCTCTTATGTATTGACGACAATTCAAGTCACAAATTTTAAAAACTATACTGCATTACAGAATATGAACTTTCAAGTAGATACAGAAAAAAGACATAGGCTTCATCTCTTGAAAATATATTTGAAACGAATTTGATGATATTTTTGTTTATTTTGGAAGTTTGTTACAAAGAATTTGCGCGCGACCGAGGGCTTGCTCTAAAGGAAAACGACGTCAATTCTTTTATTGAAATCAGAAGAAGTGTGGAACAGTGACAATTCAACTGCTTAGCGCTAGGAAGAACAAATATAAACGATTTGTAAAACTTGTATAAGTACATCAAATAAATGAAACGATTGGAAAATATTTTTTTAGCAATGTGACTTAAAACTGAAAAATGAATGACACTGTTTTTTTTTAAAAACAACAACAACAACAAAAATAGTTGTAACTATTTGTATGACAAGGTCAAGCCTAGCTAAATCTTTGAAATAAGGTTATAAATGTTTGTTTATTATGAAATGTCACTCAAAAGATTATGAATATAAGTTCAAAATGTTCAGTCAAAATGTTTCACTAAACAGACAAATATAAATACATAGTTCTATTTTTCTCTTGTTTACGCAAATAAATTAATTGTTTGTTTGTGAGTTTAGATGACATTCAAACTCATAGGTTTTATATTATGACTATAAACCAACTATCGACATATTTTTCGTTGATTTTGTCAAAAACAGTGTCACTCTTGTTTCAGCTATTAAAAATCACTTTGCCGACTAAAAAATCCTTGAGTTCCAATCATTTCATTTGTTTTCACCTTATGTTTCAAAACACCCTTGCAAGGTTTTCTTTTGTAGTTATATTTTACTTGAAATGTAAGTTATATGCTAAACAAATTTTACATCATTTTATTACCACTATTACTGGGTATAGGTGGACGCCATATTTGAAATACTATCAACTTTTATGTTGTGAAAAACATATCTATCCGTGAGCTAAATATCACATCAAACAACAACATTAAATAGAATAAGTATTTACTTAATAGTGAATATGTTTTGACTTGAAATGATTTTTTTTGCACTATTAAATAATCAATTTTAAAGTACGGAATGATCGTTGAGCTCAAACATTTGTCGCAAAGTCATGATAAAATAGACAGATAGGATTTTGATTTTTTTGTTTTTTTTTTTGTTTGTCAAGATAATGGAAATAATATATCTTCATTTTATTTCAGTTTATTATTCATTTTAAGTATTAGTTGCAGTTACAGGAAAGGAAAATTCCAGATCTGATTTTAGCAATGGTTTTCCTTCTTTGCTAAAAATCATCATCAAAAAGTAAAGAACTGATGCGAAAAAAAGGATTTGTCATTCTGTAAATAATGGCTGTAGTAAAACGGTTCATTTTAACTTAGAAATATAGCTACTTTATACATCTATTTCAAATTTGGGAAAAAAGCAAGATAGCAATCAGCTATCCAAGGCTGTTCAGAACATTTGAAACTACAATCAATAATATTTTGATGGAGCATAAAAATATTTATTTTTCAATAGCATTTTAATCGAGCCATTATAATGCAACAGTAATTTGCCAAGAGCGTTGCTTCAAGAGAAAGGAAACAGTTCAATTAATGCAATCAAGTTGGTGCTGAAAGCGCAACAATTTCCATGAACTTGGAAGGATTTCAATTTCTTCTGATCTAACAAACCTTCAGACAAAGAAAGTCTTTAAAATTAGTTCTTTTGTTGTGATATTTTCCTTTATTTTCAAACAATTTTATCAATTTTTCGCTTTATTTAAATACTATATCAGAATGCAAGAGCAAATTCTAAGTTTTCATAATTGTATTTTCATTTGGATGAGAAAAAATTGATAGCACTCTTTTCCATCTCAGTACATCAATTGTCCTTCAGTTAAAAACTAAAGCAATGTGGCGAAATGACCTATGAAATTTTAAAATTAAAGACACGTTTTTTGTAAGTTTAAAATATAGTTTACATTTAGCAAACAAAAGCACTTGTAAGATTGTTTTAATTTGATCAGAATCTTTGTTCTTTCTTTTGAATAACCAAACTACGACAAGATACACTTGCCAAAAAATATTTTTGAGAAAAAAAAAAAAAAAAAAAAAATCAATGTGAAATTGTTGAAAAAATTGGACAAATTTTTATCCGTATATTTCGTTCAATTGTACGTGTCAAAGGCTGGAAACTAAGTTTGTTTTGAAAATTCCCTGCTCTACCAACCGGTGACATCAAAATATTTATCAAAATATTTTCAAATCATTTTACAATATAACTCAAATTAAGATTGATCGCTCTGAGGATTACTGAAAGATCACCAACGAAGACGACATTTAACAAACGCGAGAATAAGTAGTTATCCATCTCTTTATTTGATCATCTACTCAGTACAATAACAACGTAATCGGTCATTCTCACACGCTTAAATTATTAAGTAGGAACGATCAAGAAAGGTTAATTCTCTATTATCGCTGTATTTGTTATCACATAGTTTCACTGGTACTCCACCGAATGTTTACATTTCGAGACATGTGCTCCAACTCGCCTTACCATAGTGTTACATGAATAAAAGACTCCTCTTCGTGGCACTGAAAGGGATGTCACACTTTGAAACACGTTGTTAAAAAGCAAGGGGATGGTCCGTGACCGCCCGACTTTTTTCCCCTGATTTTAGTAGAAAATGTACAGGTTTTATAAAGAACAAAGAACGCCAGAGTTGGTACACTCACTATCTTGGCATATGGATATCAGTTCTTAAATAAACCAGGATTTTTCGACACAATTGAGGGTTTTTGTGTGGAGCTTATAATAAGGGAGTGAGCTGTAAAAGATTCATTAACAAGTGATATTAGTAAAACTGAAGACTCGCAGTTCTTCACGCATTGACTAAGTCTAAACCTACAACATGGTTGACAACTCGTAAATTAAACATGCTTGTCAAATACGACTTTTTTTTGAAATAAAATAAGGCAGTAATTGTAAAAATAAGATAATTGGGAAATTTGTTTATCGCGTTAGATTTGACCAGCTAATACGAACCCGCTTCTCAGGTCTAAAATCGTATCAATGTTGCCCGTTTGTTTAGAAACGTGGTTTCATCGTAGTCATTGTGATTTTAGAGATTAAAGCGATTTACCAGCCGTAACAGTTGGCTATACTGGTGCTACTCATTGACTTATATTATCACCAGTGGGAGAATTCTACTGGGGAAAACCAAGGTGAAATTCAGAGTAGCTTTCCACGATTTCATCTCACTTCAGCCATAACAATATGTTGCGATGTTGAAAAAAGAAACTTTATTTGCTTTGGAAAATATGAGACTCAAAATAAACAACGTCGATTTGTAAAACTTTGCAATCAATGTTGACTTTTTAAGATTCATGAGGTTTATTAGTTTAAAAAGAGCAGCAACGCCTTCCAAGATTTGGGAAGCCTAGACAAAAACAGCACAAAAACAGTTATAGGTTATGAACAATTATGCATAATGACAACGTCCATTCATATTTAACGGTAAAAATTAGAGAAAAATTACAAAATTAGGCAGATTTCCTACTTTCATTACGCCTTGACACTTTGGAAGTTTTTGTTGAAAAATTACATTTCAAGCTACTTAAAGATGCTTTTGAACTTTATTAAAACTCTCGAATTGGAACAGTTCTAAAATTAATGTCAGATTAAAATCATGGTCTATGGAGGTTTTCACGAAATATACAGATGTCAATTTACGCTTTTCCTTTATCTTAGAAGGATGCACTTTGCAGTAACTTTATTTGGATGATTTTTACGTTGTTTTCTTTTAGCGTCAATGGTGTCAAAATACCTCTTGTAACTACTCCAAAAATGACTTTTTTAATTCTTTAAAAGTTCATTAGTTTACAAAACGGCAGATTTTATTCATTTTTCACGGCCGGCCAGACAGCAAATGTACACCGTCTTTATATCCAAAAATAACATTTTAAAATTAGTTTAACGAGATAAAAACCGCAAAAATCTCTGCTTATCTACAAATCTACTCGAAAGATTGCAAGTTTAATTTAACGTTTACTTTAAAAACTTCGGTAAAATGACAGAGAGCTTGATTTTGTGGTTTGTTATTTGTAAACTTACATCGCATATTTCCAAAACTCGATATTACATTTGATCAGGATGTTTTAAAAACACCCAAACTAAAGCCAAATATTTTAAAAACGGCGTGTGCAACCGCAATGATATTAGCCTTGAAAGCCAATATTTACATAACTTAGAGGTTGTTTTTAAAGCAATAAATTCAATCTTAAAAAGCCCAACTTCGGCAAAATATACAATCCAAGGAAATGGAGATTTTCCTTGAAGAAAGCCGAAAGAAGCGCTCTCTTGGTTTTTCTAGGCAAATCTCCATTTACGCGGGCGGCTGATGATATGTAACGACTACTCAAGTGAGCGTGGTTTCACAACACTGTTGTTTCTCAGTGGCTATTTATTTGTTGTGTAGTCAAAAAACCAAGTTGTTTTGTTAAATCTGTAATTTAAACTCAGTTTTTTAACGTCCATAGAATAACAATGGTTTACCGTTGTGCCAAATATTTTGCTCATTTAATGATCCCACTGAGTTAACACAATATCAGACTATGGCGGAAGACATTTAAGGACCCATTCTTCAACTCGATTTGCACACAGTCAAATATGATTAACTTTATAGATAATGTACTATTTGATTTACTTAGCTCGCTAGCCGTTGTGCACCGCGTATGACTCGCGTGCACCGATAAGACCATGTTTATTCAAATGCCATTTTAAGTACGCTTTGTTCAGCTAAAGAAAATACAATTGGAATTGCTCCACGCACTTGCAACGAGACATGTTCGTGCTAGATTGGACTTAATAAAATGTAATTAGCACAAAAGAGGTTTATCGATGTGTAAAAAATTTCCCAGGTAAAATGGGGTGGCCTGCCATAATTGATTCTCCAGAGCTGTTCTAGTATTTTCAAGGTCGTCCCTTTCACACTAAAACCTGGCAGCAAAGCGGTGTGCTTTTGTGTTCTTTCTATACCTTTTCACTGCTTTGGTTGTAGCACGTTCTGTTACTAAATAATGTCCCTAAAAGGGTTAAAAAGTGTTAAATAGTTTTTTTCTTTTTAAACACGGTGACTACGTCAAGTTCCTTTGTCAAGCTTGTAGGTACCACAAGTGTCTTTGCAAATCACGGCTTTATTCAGTTAATTTCTTAGATTGTTTATAAAACCCTTTTGGGAAGCCCGTATAGGAGAGATGAATATTTAATAACTCTTTCAACAAACAAAATACCATTGTTATATATCTTAGCAATTTAGGCTCATTAATATTTGATTGGACTTGATTTAAGGGGCTACGCTGGTCGGTCAATCAATCGAAGTCGACTGACCACTCTACAGAGCGCATCTCCTCGACAGCAACTCATATAGGTAAGTTAGCAAATCCAATCAAACAAAACCTCTTTTCCAACTTAATACTATTGTTTTAGTTTAGAAATTGTTTGTTAGCAAAATTTTCTCAATTTGTTTACTCAGTTTGAGTAAATATTGGCGAAATATTATCAGTTTATTTGGTCAAATATTGGTAGCAAATTTGGCTAGCTTAAATCAAATATTTGAATTGTGCAGTACTTTCACAAACAATAATTATTGCGATGTTGTCTTTACCGTGGTGGGCTAAATTGACCATCAACTTAATCATCAATAGTTTTCACCGACGTTTTCCACTTCAAAGTAACCCACAAATTATCCAAAAAGTCCAACCAGACTATAGAAAATCCCCTCCTCTGGCTGGCGCACAATTGCGCGTTTGTCTAGCTGCGCTCGCTTTTTTTTATTTTAAACATTTGAAATAAATTTAAATCTTTTCATTCAAGTTTATAAACTACGTGGCTCCAAATTTCGAAGCCACGAAATTTATCCTTTGTATACATGGAATATTTACTAAAACGGTGGCCTGCCAAAAGCAAAATATTTATGCTAAAGTTCGACACCATTGGCTACGAGCGTAGACGTTACGGGTTTTTCAAGATCTTCACTTATTTTCGAGTTACCACTAAATCAATATTTCATTAAGTTGTTACCAAGATTTACTCGAGTATTTTTCCGCAGTTGTCCTTGTTTGACAAACACTATCTAGCCGCAAAATAATACGTTTTATTTAAAGTTTGGTTACTTTGTTTGTCAATTTTAAAGGAACATGTAATTTGTGTTTTACGAGGTTCCAAGTGTTTGATCGGTTTTTAAGCTGGCGTTAACTGTGAGAAACAGCGTGGAAAAATAAGTGAATTTTGTTTCTTATTAACAAAATTATTACAATTTTCCCCCCTTTTTTTAAGTTCAGATACAAATTTATTTGACTGTATTTTATTCCAAGTAGTTCTTAGTTACATATAATAAAGCGATCAAAATTCGCTCCAAAGTATTGCTTGAAAAAAAAGATAAAAACATGCACTTTTACGGTCGCTGAGCAGTAAAGTTTGGTGTTTTTTCTTATTCTTTTTTTATTACGCAAAAAAAAACTTGAATTTGTTCCGCTGGATTCAGGTGCAATGCTCATTTACAGCAAGGCACGAATTCATGCTTTTAGCTAAAAAACCGATATCAACACAAATCTTTCCACTTTTCTAAGGTTTTTTACTATTAAGATTTTTTGAAATTTTTGCTTAAAAAGCATGCTAAAAATTGATTGAATCAATGTTTATTTAGACACCAATCTGTCACAATCTGTCAATGTTTATTTAGCAATTGAGATTTATCGCACACTAGTGGAAGGTCTTTGCGTGAGAAATAAGTACTTCGTAAAAACCCGAGAAAATCCCAAACAAAGCACTGACTGTGAAGAAGGCGGATTCGCAGTTTATTCTTTAATACATCGTTCCTTCCCATTTCATTTAGAATCTTTATCTAATTACAGGCTGGCAAGATTTTTAATTATATACTGGTGAAACGAACAATTGATGTTAATAAATTACCAGATCTCTTAGTTAATACGAATACCTGTGAGAAATGAAACTGTACACGTGGTTTGATCGTTCATTCGAATTGTTCCTTCGAGAACATCTCATCATTGCATAATGAAATCCTGTATATGTCATTTATTGATTGAAAAATGCAATCAAATTGAACACAATTCTAAGAAGAAGAAAAAGGTCAAAAACTATTACAAAAAAAAAAAAAAAAAAAAAAAACATCACCACTACAATACATGTAGTTCTTCTGGTAAATAATACAATGAATCACTTTTACAAAATATGCAACAGTTTTTCAGAATATTTCGGATTATCAATGAACACCGAGCGAGGTCAATGAGTAGGTTGGTCGATGAATTCACATATTGTTACATATTGTCTTTTGCTTAAATGTTTTTATTCAATTTTTGACAAGTTGATGAACTTCTTTTTAATGAATGCATTAAAGGTTCTGAGACTACAGCCACCATAAAATCACCAGCTCTCAATTTATCGGACTTCATAAACTACTTTTACATTGTCTAAGAATTTTTATACATACATATATCAAAAATCTGAAATCAATACATTAAAAAGTTTCAAAAATCATCGATCAAACATTTCAAAATGAACATCCAAACTGAACCGCATGGTTTGTTTAAAGGCTGACAATTCTTATGTTAACGACTAAAAAAGGACTACATTTCACAAAAGAACTATCAAAGATCTTAACATTATCAACACGTTATTAGAAAGATAGGAAAAAAGCTACAACCTCAAAAAATTGAAATTCAAACAATTTGTTTTGGCTGCCAAGTGCGCTGATTCATTTCTCTGAAATCTTGGCATCATGACTTGTATTTTTGCACTCAGTGGATAGTCTCACAGATGTACAATTTCTGGTTACTAATCAAACAGAATTTTCAACTGTATTTTTTTAAGCAAAATGTCTACATACCCTGCGCAGAGTCGAAGTCAACACGAAAACGTTGACGTCTCAGAACTAGAATAAAATCGAAACACAACCACGCCGAATGGATCGACAAAACGCTGCAGTAAAATGTTAATTTTGAGACAGTTGATTGTTCAGTAAGATTTAGAACTGACATTAGCTGGAATAATATTAAAGTCATGATCTTGTTCGATAGGTTCATTATACAAATCGCCAATTATTCGCAGATTTATGAAACACATCGACTTTTTTCTCACTTTGAATAAAGATTTCCGTACTTTAATGAATGTTATTAGAACATTGTAATCTTAACGCAATTGTGCACCGACAAATACACTAATATTTTGGATATATAATAGCTTGCTATTACAGCAATGCTCTGATATGAATGAGTCGCACTTTGTACGTCTTTAACAGTTTCTTTGCCGTGAAATAACATCCATATGGGCGTATATACTGCCACCTGAACGTCTCCACGATTGACGAACAGGTTATTTTACGAAAGGCCGTGGGAAATGTACTTACTGTTAGCCCTCAAGAGAATCGGTAAACATGAACAATTCAACACCAGCCTAGTTTAATTTGGAACACAGTGCAAGTACTAGAAGAACAAGTAGATTTGTTCTTTATATAGGTAGTACATCAATGAGCAAGCTTTAACTGGAATAAGTAGACTCATTGGCTTTAGTTGACGGCACGACACATTCATTAGAACAGTGTTTGTTGTTGGTTTTATTCAAGTAGCCTCGTCAAAGAAAAATCGCTAGCGACAGAGTAAAATGACTAATTCTCCACCCTTGAGAAACACCATAGTCGGGAAAACCTAGGGAGCCAACAGCGAAATCACGCTAATAATAAGACCTCTCTATTCTCAACCTGCTACAAACGTGAAGTTGAGCTCTCATAGCGAGATTCTAGAACCATCATCTTTATCATCTTTTTTAGAATTTTATCTAATCCTCCAACCAATTAATTCCCAGACAAATATAGTGAGATAGATGCGATTCGGTAGTCGCTTTTTAACTTCTATTCATATTATACCAGTTCTGAGACTACAGAGTTACAGAAGTAACAGTACTCTTCGACGATCTTTTTTTTTCAATCTGCTACTCAACCGGTTACATCTTTACAATTTTTTATCGTATGATTTTCGAATCACTGAGGCTTCTATGTGCAACCCAGAAAAAAATTCTATCATTTTTAGTTAAAATCATCAGCAAAATAAGAAAAAAAAAAAAAAAAAAAAGAACTCAATTGAATTGAAAAAAGTATAAATTACAAGCATTAAATTGTGGTATTTTTCCAATTGCGTGCAATTTAGTGGCAGTGTTTCTATATATATATATAGGTGGACAATGGAAAAAGGTAACTGAAATGAGTTTTTGAGTGAAAAAAAGTACAAATTACGAGCATAAGATTGTGGTATTTTTCCTGACAATCTAGTGGCAGTTTTTACACGGTCGACCATTGAGATGTATTGATTGAATTGTTCTTGTCGATATTCCTATTGTACTGAATCAAGATAGTTGACTAAAAACACCTCTCTCATATACAGGCAAAAACACCTGGGGGTGGTTCCTTACCTGGAGTTCCAGAGTCCAAAAATCTTTCCATAAGCTTACTTCAATGAATAGACAGAGATTCCTCTAAAATGCACCCGATCACATATCTTTGTCAGGGACTCATTAGACTGGTTAAAAACTGTGATTCTGCAAAATGGCTTATGACTTAGCATCGATTGTTGTGATATTTGATAAATACATCAGCACGAATTTTAAATTGGTCATAAGGTGACACGACATTTTTGATTGGAAAACACCAGACAAACAATCGCCTTTAGCGCGCGATTTCGACGAGGAAGCATTTAGTGAGGGCTTTTTCTAGCTCGAGCCATTTCGCTGTTTTTTTGTCATTATATTATAATTATACGATTTTTCAATTGTAATGGTACATCGATGAAACTCAATAACACAGTTTATTTTCTTTGTTGTGGTGTGTGTTACTATCAGCAAGAAATTAATGTTAATTACGAAAACCTTCTTGAAAACGAAATTGCTGGATCTGCCGGGGAAGCTATTTTAGGAAAGTTTCAAATGCACTCCAGCAGAATTACTGAATCAACTACAACAAACATACATTTTATCCTATTGTACTTTGTACCGCTGTATTGATATTTTGCATCAAACCGGTTTGCAATAATAAACAGAACAAAACATACACGTTCTTTGAAAGCTTTTCTTAAAAAAAAATAATAATAATTTGTGATTTGGTCTTCCTGTGTAGGTATTGATGTGAGGGAATCCGGTCGTGTTATGGATAAGTCACATATAGCTACACCCCATAAAACAACAGCTTAGACTCTTAAGAAAGTTTACTATTTGTATTCTTTTAAAATAAACAAACACTTGATGCTTCAGAGATAAGTAAAACTTCACCAAGATAAGGGCATGAAATTACAAGGTCGACTAGCGGGTTAATCTAGAGATGAAATCTTTCCCATGTAGTTCCAATATTCCCATGATTTCATCAGACCGGAAATCGGGCCTGCACCAAGGAAAACTTGATTACTCTATTTTTTGATAATATTGTTTTGATTTTGATTGGAGTTCATCGGTGAAAACCGAATCAAGACATAATAGGTTTGAAGATAACGTCTAAAGGCCAACAAATAGTGACACAAGTCGAGTGGACAAGGATGTGCGAGAACTTTATCATCGACTCTCTACCTCCTTGGTGGTTGAAAACTGTTTTCTTGATAAATACAGCTTTGAATATGGAGTGGTTCCGTTATTCTAAAATTAAAGTGGTTTTCTAAAATTGAAAGACATCGTACTCTTTTTTGACGGTCGTATTCTTCTATAGTATACTCGATTTTTATTACTCGATTTCAATAACGTTCCCACTTTTTCTTGCATTTTTTGTGTTACTTTTAATCATTATCCATCTTTCTTTTTATCTTATATATATTTTATTCTTTGATTTGGTTCTTTATTAAAATTATTGTTGGTTGTCTTTTGACGGCTCCAAGGATGGTAGTCTTATATGCTCATTTTTTCGACGCCAAGAACATTAATTTAACCAAGCTTGATTTACACTACTTCGCGGCCTCCGTACAATCAGAACATTATCTCTAATTGGGTGTGAATTACTATAATCTATTGGCTTAACACGCTTGATTCGAGTATCCCTAATTCAATCTTACTGATCAATGTCATATTTTGATGCCTGTTATGTTAAAGCTGATAGGAGTGTTTGAAAATATCTTTAATGGTATGCTCTAAGGTAAAATGGACTCCAAACGAGTGTATTATAGTTATGGTTATTCTAAATAGCGACCTATCGAACTTGAACCTTGTTGCATTTCGGAAAAAATCGTACGATATAAGTTTTACGGTTTAGGTTGTCGACTGCCAAAGCTGTATCACTCCAAGTATTAACACTCTTCAAGGAAGTAATAGTGTAATATTTTTTGGGAATAGTTCTCTATCAAAGTTTCAATACAATCAAAGTGTCGATGATTAAACGTCCAAACACTGTACTAAAATATGATCAAGAGTTTCTAGACATAATATTGCAAATAACTGCAGCGATTAATCTATCAAGAGCTAAATAGGTAAACAGGGGATTCAACTATGAAAATTTGTAAATATAAATACTTCAGCAATCAGGCATATTGGATGTATTTATAGCTATTTTGTTTTTCTCTTAAACAACACCGAGCTCATAGCTTAGAGTTATTCTTGAATAGTTTACGCTATTTCTCTTCTATTTCTCTTTTTTCTTCTTTATTTTCACATTGAATCATTTCATTTGTTTTCTTTCCTTCATTCATTGTATAGATTACCTTCATTTACTATTCTTTTCCCTCATCCATTCATTCATTCATTCATCCCTCCATCCATTCATTCATCCACATTCATCTGAACCAACCACTCGTTCATTCATTCATAAAATCCTTTAATCATTTCTAACTTATCCGTTCGCTCATTCGTTTATTTATTTTTTTGTAAAGACTTATTTCTTATCTTTGCTAACTTGTAATTGTGTTTGTCGAAAACAAACTTGTGTTCTATCTAAAATCACCTCCTGTCAACCTTATTTTTGAGGGCACCTTATTGTAACCAAGCCATATCCTTCACTTATCAACCATAGAATGTTTCCCAAGATTTGTACAAACGCTTATATAATGCATTGAGATATTTATAGGCAAATAAGCTGTAAGAAATACCGAAGGTTTCAGCCCGTGGGGGAGTGGTGTCGCCAGTGTACCCGCTATATAAGTAAGACACATTCGAATCTGTTTCGATATCGCTTACTATACAGCACTGGTAGACACCACCACGCCAAAGGTTCGTTAATTAATGTTGCAAATTAATCCATAACCTAAACTGCTTTATAAAGTCACCATAGTGTGTAGAATTTGATAGGAATGCCTTGACAATTTTCACCGGCTGTAACAGCAAGTAAACTATAAGCAAACTATGTAGTTTTGACATTTCAAAAGCAACAATTTAATTTCAAAGTTGAAAACAACAAGCTATAAAGCTTCAGGATAGAGTGCTATGTTGACATTTGTGTAGGGGAATTGCTGTAAAAATCACGCTCGCCGGACAATTCTTGAACACCAAAGCGGCCTTCCGAATAATTCTAATATGGCTGAAGTAAGTAAATAATAGTAAAATAGTTTTAAAATTGCCAATGTTATTATGATAGAAACAGCGGGATCCAAAGGAATAATATTCTTCAAAAATGACGCAAACTAAAAGTAATTTCCCATGCCGGAATGGTTATAGAAAAGAGCAGAACAAAACAGATCTTATATCACACCTGTATCTCACAGCAAGACACTTACATCCATCCCAATAATTCTTGATCAGTTTTGCTAGAGAACTAAATCATTATATTTCACAAATCCCATGCTGGTTTCCTTAGAGAGTGCATTTAAAGACCGATTGTTCCAACCCTAGGAAGTAGATTGTATTTTGCTGGGAAAGACCAAAACTAGAGCTCGATCAGAGACTTGAGAACTTCCTTCTTTTTAGAATAAGAACGCAGTGCAGGTACGAGGCTTTCAAGTCACAACGTTTTTCATGGTTTTCAAACACCTCTTTAGATTTTCTTGAATTATTAATATGAAAAAAGCAAGATTTCAGTTAGAAAGCTGCACTGCGTGAACTAGCGGTCAGTACGTATTCTAGTCAAGAGCAGCACTCTACTCTTCTTAACTCACTTGGTCAAATCTCACTGTGTGACTGAGTTGAACGCCTAAAACATGCAAAGGTAAATACCACAAATTGAAGCCAATTTATCGTTAATATTTCTAACAGTTTTTCAAATCAAATTCTCGTTTGTATTTTTCCGTTGACCACTTTAATGCGTAGTTGTTTGATTTTTTTGAAGAAAAAAATAATTTCCGGGGACACAGGCTGATCACTCTGATTTTGTGAATCTGGGTATTCATAAAAAAAACTTTTTTTATGCACAATTTTGTCGCTAGATTTCTTGTTTGTAATAGTACGGAATTACTTTCCTTCTATTTGCTTGGCTGTCGGTTTCTTTTTAGTAAATTGCTAATGGCGTTTTTGAACAATGGCTGTGACTGTTCATTTGAATCAAACAATGAAGACTTCGTGACAACCTGTCAAGTAACAACTATAGGCCTCTTTAACATACTGTGCCATGAATTAGGATCGATGTGAATGAAATACTTGAAGGGCTGGCCCTTAAACACTTTACAAACAAGAGCCCTAAACAGCGACGGCAGGTCCTGAGTTGAACTAACAAACCGAGAAATCTTGTCATTTTTCTCGCGGCAAAAACAGCCTCAAGGGCCACCGCGGAAGGACGAAAAACGACAAAATGTTCACACAAGTTCTACTCTTGTTTAGGTTTTCATTCTGTGGTATTTACAAACATTGTATTATGGTGTGCAATGTTTTCCACAAAATATCAACATAAGCATGGTTTTTTTCTCAAAACAACAAATAGTACAAACCTGCTGTGTCTGAAACACTCCCAACAACTGATCATTTCATTTGAAAAACAAAACCAGACACATACGATTTTCCAAAATTTTGTCGGTGCTTTGTAACAAGGATTTCATCAGTTTTCAACTCTCTACGACAAGACCTGTCCGCTGACGTGTGGCAGTTTTCAACCCGTTGCGACTATATATATATATAACACAGAGTTTCAAGCACAAAACTAACAAGTTTATTATTTAAACAAAAATACTATCACATCACGTTTAGATATTGATTAGACGGCATTAAGTTCTAATGAACTCTACTCCAATCTGCCTTTGAAAACATTTACGTCTTTCAATTAAATTTGGATCAAATCTAAGTTTACTTAATTCATATGATAACAGGTTCCAAGGGCTATCATATTGTTCTAACGAATTTGTTAAAGATTACAGTGCTGTGTGATTAGAAATTCGATCTGTTTATTTGTCGTTGTCATGTTTATTCTACACTTCCAATGTTTCGTTTTTGACCCGCTGAGAAAGGGTCTCTTTCTCGCTGACTTCCCAGTACGAATCATACATGTATTACAAAGAATCGCAGCTTGTTCGTTGTGTCTATTAAGATCCAGCAAAATGTACATCCATCGATGCAGCTTCCTAGATGAACAAATAAACAAAATAACACAAATAATGTTACAAAAACAAAAAAGAAAGAAACAGAGCGAGAACAAATACACAGCAAGAAAACAGTTGCTTTTCATGTTTGATTATAAAAAGCAAAAGAAAACAAACCGTTTTTGAAAAACAATTCTAGAAAAGTTCATCACTAACGTAGAATTCTAGAATAAATCCATAAAAATTGATAAAAAATGTTCTTTTTGGAGCTATTCAGGGATTCGTGAAAAGCTGTGAAAAGCTGTTATTTTTGATATTAAAAATAGATTTTTCCAGTGTTGTTAATATAGCAAAAGAAAAAACATGACAATGAGAATATAGCCTATTGTCATAAGGGTAGAAAAAGTCTCGATCTTGTACTATAAGTATTAGTTTTGCCAACGTAACAACAGCCAGATCTAACATGAGAAAAAAGGTTTGTTATGATATTATTAAAGATGCAATATCTTTGCGATGCAAAAAAACGACGTTTTAGTATGAAACAATTTTTTTTTTTGCAACGGGCGAAGAATGTGACAAAAGAAAAAAAACACGTCTTCAATTTCTTTTGGTCGCTTGTTATCAGATCTCATTTGCAAAAAGTACAAAAGCTTATCTAAAATAATAAAAAGTATGAAAGAGAACTGAAGAATGAATAGAGCAGTACCGACTCTCATTTATTTTGTCATTTTGGAACGATTAATTAAGTATCAAATTGACAAATTTCGATGTTTGGCCAAACAATTAAGAGTACATTTGGAAGCTTCAATCATTCGAATCTTTGATCAAACGCATTTCAAACAAGTATTAGGTCAAGATAATAAAAGTGCACTTCAAACATTCTAATAAACTAGCTTCAATTTTTAACAATTTTAACGTTTCGTTAAATATGTTTGATCAACGCATTTGGAAACTCTAATCAGACGATCAATATTGACAAATCCAAATATTTGGTCAAATAATAAAACGGTAAATTTCTCGAGTTGAATGTTGACATAATTCGAACGTTTGATCAAATCAAGTGTACATTTCAGCAGCAATGAAAGAATTAGTAATATATCACATTTTGCGATAAAACAACTTTTTAAAAATAGATATGTTATCTATGAAGAAGGGAGTCATTGACATGGAAATAAGTCCTCAAGTATTCTTTGAAGGTGATTTTCTGATACCTTGGACCGAGGTTGGTAACCCAAATATTGTTGGCACTGATAAACGGCTCCTTCTATACGGAAATAGCACCGACAGGGTTTAGAGCCACGACCCGTGTAGACACGGATAAATCAAAACTATACACAACTATCAAAACTAACGGCCATCCTTACAGTCCTTATTCACACACACACATAAGACACACCTTAAATTATTTTCCCAATACTAATGGGTTGACTAAAGTTAATTAAAGTTGTACAATACCGGTTCTTTTTTAGATCGTGAATGTTTTAGGATGTTCTGATGTTGTAGGGAGGTTTGAATTTTTAATTGCCGCCATGCTGAGTTCTACTGATTAGTTCGGACTACACTGAAGGTCTCGTTGATAACCTTAAGGCTAACAAACAGCATGACGGAGTAAAATGCCTCGGATAGGCGTGAAAAATAGAAATTGCTTATTATAATCAACTATAAACTAATATTTTATAGAAGCGTTTGGTTTTACATCGGTGTCTAAATTATTGACGTTGTGGAAGCGTTTCTATATCGTGCTCTGTTTTCCACACGAGTTAATCCTGTATTGTTTGCTAATGGCTTCTATAAAACTATCTGCATACAATTGAATAAATCTTGATAAGACACGTTGCCTTTTCAATAAATCACTGTCTCTTCTTAATTTCTAAAAGACCTTCGAATTCACGATTGGACGTTCGAGAAGAAAATTACGTCACTTTCGGTGTTGCGTTGATTGAATGTTCTAAAATGACTAAATAAAAGACTCAGGAAGCGAAACCAATGTAATTACTTTCAAAAACACAATACAATTAGCGTGAGCGGAGTATGATCCGTGAGTTTTGACAAAAAGGGATAAAAAGTCGACAATAAAGAGTGAGAATAGTAAAGGAGTGTCTGACCCACTGGTACATAGTCACGCATATCAGAATTACACGCATATACAGGTCAAAGCTATCTCGAGTTTGTAAACCCCTTTTAGACGTATTGACAAGTTTTGCCGTAGTATTATTATATACATAATACCAGTTGATTACCACATGGTCAATATTTATCAATCCAAATCATTTTAGCTTCTGGAAAAGAGCTCTTGAAAATTTACACACAAATTAATCTGGAACGCGTGAGAAAAGCCTCTTTTGGCGAAAACTAATTTGCTAGCTGAACAAACAAAATTATAATCGTCAATTTATTTATACACGGTCATTATTTATCAATCCAATTCATTCTACTCCAAAAGAGCTCTTGAAATTCAAACACACAAATTAATCGAAGACACTGAGATTATATGAGCCTCTTGTGGCGAACCCAAATTGGATGATTGTACAAAAACATAAAAAAAGCGAGAAGCGCGTCTTGATCGCAACTCTCTTTTGGCAAAACCAATTTCCATAAATATACAAAGTAACTGTGAGCTCTTGATGTGAAATACCCCTGTAATAATCAATGCTACTACAAAACAATACATCCTCGACTAAACTCTTCAAATGATAAACGATGGTCCGCGGTGCGAATCGCTAGTAATACCTCGGTGCGCGGAGAAGACGGCTTTGTCTGAACCGCAGTATTTAGCAGAGCTAACAGCTTCTAATTACACACACACTAACAGCAAAACCCTTTAAATCTAGATATCAAACAGCATGATTCATGACAGAAGAAAAAAATCTCGTCAATACCACATAAGAGGCAATTTTCAACCAAATATTCTTCTAACTTTCCGATAATTTTCACATGATTACATTAATGACAGTAAGAGGGGATTCCATGCATTATAGTTTCGCGGTAAAGGCAACATGCTTGTTGTTATGTTTAATGATTATAGATCCCGGGTATTTAGCGGCTTTGACGAAACGTTTTCGCTCAGTTAGTAAGATATTTCTAGTTTAAGAGATGCATAAAAGCCCAAGCTAGCTGCGGCGTGGCTCAGTATTATCGCTAGAGAGAAACACAGCGGGATACTCTCCATCACAACAAATAAAATCTACATCGTAATAATTAAAGCCTAAATAGCCTGAGCTACGGCAGACGATATTATTCTATGCATTATATTTTTCGCATTATCGTAGTAGATATTTTAGCTCGTTTAGTTTAGGTGTAAAGCAAGTCAAACTTCTATCAACACTATGAAAAGATAAGCTGTGTAAAATTCACGTGCATAATGTGTTGTCTAAATTTATCCAGAGTTAGATTGAAGCCTGCGTAGATGTCTGATGTTAAGAGTGAGTGTAAAAAAAGAGAAAAAATGGATGAAAATAATTAAGAAGAGAGCGGATGGGTCGTACAGCTGCCAAACTAGGTGGTCGGGTTTTAGACTACAGACAAATGAAGCCATCAATTGGCGCTCTCTTAGACTGATATTGATTGGTTAGTTACACAATAGCTATCGTGATGTCAGTGTATTTATAGCAAGACAGAGATAATCATTTGCTTGACCAATCATGTGTCGTAAAACCAGACAAACACATAACAACTCTAAGAATTTCTAATTTATATTTTTGCCGCAGATCTTGGGCCACCACTTCAGCACTAACAGTGTCAAACGCTATGTCCGCAGCTTCACTGGAACAAGACACCATGCATAACCACGATACAGATATTAAAAAAGATGATGATTCTAACAGCCCTACAGACTGTGTGAAGACAGACTCAAAGGACCAGGCGAAAGATCCAAACGTAAAACCACCATACTCGTACGTCGCTTTGATCGCAATGGCCATACGAGAGTCTACAGAAAAACGACTAACGCTAAGCCAGATCTACCAATACATCATGAGAAAATTCCCATTTTACGAGAAGAATACGAAAGGTTGGCAGAACTCTATCAGACATAACTTGTCATTGAATGAATGCTTCATCAAAGTAGCGCGTGAAGGTGGCGGCGAGAGGAAAGGAAACTATTGGACTCTCGACCCTACTTGTGAGGATATGTTTGAGAAGGGTAACTACAGAAGACGTCGCAGGATGAAGAGACCAAACAGACAACTAGCTCTTCAGCCTGACAATGGTTTGATATCTACTTATCCTCGAGGTACACCGTATAATTTCATACAACCTAAATGGTCGCCTTATAACCAGGTTCAATCCGCCGTTGCTGTAGCGGAAGGTCTACGCAACGCACAAGCTACAGGACCATTGGGCTATCCATGTAATACAGCTTCAACACGAGTACCTCCCGGCTACCCGTACATGAATATGGGTACTACAGTGCCGGTCAGTACATACACTGGAACACAATACTCTACACAATTACAAACTCCTGTAAATAACCAATGTGGTTATCCGTCAGTTGGAATGGCAAATGTTGGATATCACGCTAGACAAGATCGTACCTCAATGCATCATTGTTCGCCAGCGTTCTGGAGTACCCCAGATAAACACCAGGCTTATGATTTACCTCCAAGATCATAGAACTTTGTGTCATCAATGAATAAATACTGGATGTCACGCTAGTTTATTTATGTACTCATTTCACTTAACAAAAAACAACCAGACACTTGAAGTATTAAAATCAGCTCTCTCAACTCTGCAGTGAAATAGCAAGACTTAAGAGCTCAATTCTGCACAACTTATTGAACAAAAAAAAAACAATTTCAAAGTTGGATTTACTTATTCAGTAAAAATTGCTTGCGTTTTGTCCAAATAGTTTTTTTCTTATTGCATAGAGGTATTTAGTATATATATATATATGGACTTACTTTTTGAATTGTATACTTGAATTTTATAAACATTATCGAAGATCGAATTGAATTGATCTTTCACACATCACTGATGTATGTTTGTTTACCAAAGTGTGAAACGAATCTTTTAAAAAATTATCGACCTTGTTATAGTTGTCAAGTTTTTTTCAAGGCGTCAAACGCCAGTGTGTTTTGTGACTTTAAGTGCGCCTGTCTCCATTGTGTATGACTTGTATTTCTTAATCAAACAACCAAGTTGTCTTATAGTCAGTTGTTTTCTATTTGTAATGAATCATTTTGAACAGATTTCACACTCCAGACGACTAGTATTAGAAAACAGTTTGAGTTCTTGAACCAGAAGATATAAATATATATAAATATATATGAAAATAAAATCAGTAAAAAAGTTATTGTTATTGATTGGAGTGGTTTTGTTTTTTATTGATGCTGGTTTTATAACCATATAATCAAACAAACAATAAATATTGGGATTAAAACACAAATGAGCGTGTCAAGTCAATGGACACAATCTCTTAAATCTTATAGATCAATAGACGTTTAGATCTCTTAATATTCTTAACACCAAAGTGCTAATACTGGACACTACCTATATACTTACAAATACATATTAGCCAAAGTCGTACAGTTTTGTACAAGTTTACTCAATTCACTTGCAGTTTTTTAATATGTTTTCTAGCCGTCTCAATAATATGATCTGCAATTGACTAATTCTACAGTATTTTATGTCTGTTTTTTTTTTTTCATTTAGGTGTAGTTTTTTTTACTAGATTTTATTATGTAGGTGGAAATGAGTTCTACTAATTATACAAGATGTTTGAGTTTTGAAACTGTTTTCCAGGAGTAAAATCTATATATATATAATATATATATGTACAACTGTTTGGGTAAATGACAAGAATTCCCATACTGTAGTATCTATACTTGTTTTATTTCAACTTAACTTTGTATGATGAGGATTGCATGAAAGATTGTTACACTTGTATGAGTTTTGTGTTTTTGATTTGTGAAGTAAATTCATTTGTGTATTATTTAGTCTAGATAGAGTTCCGCATGTGTTTGTTAAGATTGCTATATGTTGTCAACATATACAGATAGATTCAGTTCCAGCTCTGTGAAGTTCTCACCATTATTAGGTATATTTTTTTTTTAATCTTTAGCTTTTTACTGGCAATTTTAAACAAGAATGTTTATATATGTGGCTGCAAAAAAAGTGTGAGCCTTTAGTCCTTCAACATAATCTTCAAAATCCACAACATTATTTGACTAAGAATTTCATATGAAGCGCTGAATTTATGATGCGTTCTTAATACAACCACTGAAGTTATAATCTGGGTTCAACGCTGAGTGAGTTTTTTGAGAATAATCTGTATAAGGTAAAAATTCATATCTTTACTATTCTGACTAAAAATTTTACAAAATTCGCATAATAATGGACTCTAAAGAAGCTTTGCTTTCAATCAGAGTTAATCGACGTATATACTTTACGGAGTTTGAATTCAAATAGTTGTTTTTATTTTAGTTCCGACTTTAAAAAATAAAATGTAACATACAATCATTGTGGAAAGGACGTCTCTAGACAACAGTATGTGTTCTTGAAGCGGCAACACGATTAGCTGACATCGATAGTTCTTATACGTATATCGATAGGCTTCTTTAAAGCCATGTAATCACTCCTTGTATTCACATGTATTTTACTCAGTAAAATCACATCGCATTGGCGAGTATTTAGGGATATGGGTTTTGAAAGTGAAGCGGAGCGAGCGTCATCCACAATTAGATTTATTCAATTTATCCAACTGTGGCATTCCAAAAACTTATGCTCGTGTTAATGTCATTGAATTAACTATCTCAAGAGCTATATTGTCAGTCCGATATAACTAATCGTTACGATTAGTCCTTCCAGACTTGTTTTTCCTCTCACTTTTAATCTCGATAGCTTTACTCTATTAAGCAATTGAACTGCACAAACTATTTTAAAACCTAAATTGACACTTTGTTTTTGATATATCTTCCTGGTCTAAATTGGCCATGACAATTTCTTATTTATAAACAAAATACACAACAAAATCCCTCACTGAATTTACGTCCCTTGCATTGAAGAATCAATGAAAAAAATAAAAATATCCTTCAGTAAATTCAATGGACTGAAATTAACTCTACGCGCGTAGTAACACAGTCGGCATGACAAAGGATTCGGACTTTTTTGGTGCGTTCAATTCACTTGTATATCCTGGGGCAATTTGCCCCGATAAGAAGTAAGCTTATTGCACAAATTAAACAAGATGGACACGTGTTTCAATGGCTGAAATTCCCAGCAACAAACGTAGAGGCAAAAAAATTGTAGCGCCTGACCTCAAGTTGCGGACCACTCAAACAGGTGAGAATTGCTTTACGTACGTGTTTTGACGATGACTAAACGCTCGTTTAAAATGCTGTTAAAATGTGTGAAAAGCTGAGTGAGTCTCTCAGACGTACTTTGACTAAATATACCCATCTGTAAAACATGATTTATTTTCCTTGTAATTTTACAACACTGTACATAAGTCGCTATACGATGCACTCACATCAAACATCTTTACCATTACTGGTGTATTACGTCCAATCATGAACCTGAAATCTATTTTACTATTACTTGTCGGATAATTTACACACGTTTTAACAGCGATGAATGAAGGTTATGAATAAATAGTGGCACATTTAAAGGTTCACCCACTACACAGATATCGATCAGTGTCTCTACCGACCGCGACTTTAAATATTCAGCACGTAAGGTGGATGTCGTTAAGGAATATCATAATGGCGTGCTGTCGTCCACATCACCGTCCACCGATCGTCTTTTGTCCCACGTTATCAATATTTTAAAATAGAAGAATTGCAACATATACTAAAGAGACAATATGCTATTCATACGGCGAAATTCATTAGATTTCGACGGCTGGAGTCGTACTTAAAACTAGGGTTAAAACTTTTGCAGACGCGCACTGTTCATTACAGAGACCATTTTGCGTAATGGCATTACCAATAAGTTCATTGATTTTTTTTTCTAGGGCGCTATTTCCGCGCAGTTGTTTTGTAGTTTTATGATTCCGGCCACGAGTCTTGTACAGAATTCATCGTATTCAGTACCACCTAGGAATCCTTTGAATCGCGACTAAACAAAGAAGACCACCAACCGTCCGCTCTTGACCACTGGAAGCATTGCTTAATTTGGGCCCGAACAATATCTCTACCTTTGAAAGAGAGAAGCGCCGACGTGAGAATACTGTCGGTGTTGTGTATGTGTGTGTTATGGGCTGGATCATATCAATAAATGGGGGACTTATTTTGACGAGTTTGTGTTAGTATATGAAGTCACTGTTTACATTTCTTAGGGGCTACTATACTCAGTTCGCTTAAGCATTGTGCTAGACGGTGTTGTCTAGCTAGCTTTGGATAAGATGACCAGAGATCAAAGATTGTCAGGTTGTCACATTGATGGGACACGATCTATCGATCTATGCTGAAAACAGCTCATCATACAATAATCGAACTAACGCAGATTGCTGGCACTTTTCAGAGGAATGAAACTAAGGTTTGTTTCACGATCAGATTCACCGCACATTTCGGACAAATCAATCATTGTGCATCGCATGAACAAAACTCGTGAGCTTCAATGTTAAAACCATTTTCATTCTACTCAAAATAATCCGAAATCCTCGTCTTCTAAATGAATAATTGTTTTTATGTTGTACAATGAGATTTAGAGGCTTCACACTCGAAGTCGGGCATACATCGGTCACAAATTAGAAAAGGTTAAAGAACACGACCACATTGACTAAACTCATGGACCTCAGTCTTAAAGAACTCATAGTTCGCATTCAAAATGTTTAGAACGTTTTTTGTTAAATAATTGTCTCTCAAAGGAAAGACTTTTTATTTAGGAAGCAATAAAAGATGAGAGGCGCATTGTTGTACCTGCAACGTTCGTAAGATCAACTCGGATCACATTGACGTAACTGCAAGTGAATGTCATGGTAACCTCGAATCACTGAGCCTTCTCTGTGAACTGAGAACTCTAGACTTGTCTCTGTGAAAAACTAGGGCTCGTTTTACGTTCATATTTGCACATTGACAAGCGAGCATAGATTGAGATCTATACATGAAGTCAAAGAACATTACATTGCCAGAACTTGTGAACTTCACTGATTTACAAAGTTCACGATAATCAAAACCATTAAACCATTTTATCATTTGTAATAAATCTTGTCCTGGCCTTTCAAGTTCAAAAAAGATTACCTCAATTAAAACTGAAAACCGTGACAATATCGACAGATCTTACTTATACGTACTAATCAGCCCCCAAGTGTCCAGTATAATTATATTTGACTGCAGTTTTGTGAGATCGAGGACAATCAAAGTTACTCCTCTACAACGATTTTAGTCAAACTTACTGTGCAGAATACAACATCTGCTCAGATCTGGAAATACTATAATAGAGATTCACTCTCATGTTTAGATTCACATATGTCAACTATTCTGTCCTACATAATTCGATTGTGCACCTACAAGCAGTAAAGAAATATATATGGAAATGCTGTAGTTGAAATTGGCATTGCTTTTGGATTAGTTATGGTAAGATGGACGGACAACGACCAACATGAATCAAGACCAGACAAAACAGCGTATTGTGAGCAAGAGAGCAAATAAAACCTTAGTTACTGAACTACTGAACTCTTAGATGCACGAGCGAAAGAGATTGTAAGTTTAATCCGTTTTGATGCTGTGTTCTTTGCAGAAGCATTTATGAGTCTACTCACAAGAAAGCCAAAAATGTGCTACACATGCTCGCGGTCAGTCGCACTAGAGAATATAAATAGGTTCCGTCCCGATCTCATCTACGTATAAGTGCAAAATGCACAAAGGACAGAAAAGTTTAGTCAACACTCTGAGAAACGTTCATGCGGGAACCACAAGTCCATCTCTACATCATCTGCGTAGCAGTCCAAGACACGCAAATAAGCGAGAAAATAGCTTAGGTTGACCCTTATACCCACAAGAAAAAAAGGAAACGTTTCCGTCGAAAACCGTCCGCTGATTCAAATCGGAGTCCGCTGAGTCATCTACGTACCATTGCGTCATACGCAAGTGAAGACGAAAATGAATTGTATAGCTTCAATGACCAGACACGCAAGAAAAACGTACGTTCCTTAAACAAACGTATCCATAGCCATTGCCGACATCTATATGTGCCTAGAACAAAACATGCGCAAGAGAAAGAAAAAACGAGTAACTCATAATAAAAGATTAAATTTTCAGACTGAAATTCGTGCACAGATCCTTTGCATTCGGATATCCGAAGATTCATGTGCAAGAGAGCAATAAAAAAAGGAAATATAAAATTCTATCTAGAAAATTGAAGACGTTGCTAAAAATTCGTGCGCGCAAATGTCATCTGTGTACCCTAGATCCAAGATGTAAATCTTACAACATGGTCTTGGTTTGTTTAAGCAGACATTTATCGTGATGGTTATAATTGGACGACATCGATCAGATCATGTATCGGCAATGGAGCAGTCTCGATGACCAAAAGACAGCGCTCTCAGACTTAGTGGGAAAAAGGGTAAGTCGGGCGTTTTTTGCACTGAACAAACTAGCATGTTGAACTTAGATCATTCCGTTAAGGCTAGATTGACTTTTCAATTTAAAGCGTGTCTCGTGACTCTTAGGTGTTATTTGCTAGCTCAGTGCATTGAGAAGTGAACGGTTGAAGTATTTATTCGTCGCAATGCCAGCTGGCCTTCACTAAATTAGAGGAGATTGATATCTCAGCGCTAAAACCATCGATTTAACAAAGCTTCTGATCATATTTCAACCGAGAGATACATACTAAAATACAGTCGACCATAAATTCCATCAGAGCTCATACATTACTCAAGTCGGCTGGAACGTGTTTGGCTATTGGATTTCAACCAATGGGTTGAAGTAGCAGTATAATATATAAACTTTGTCGATTTTATTTGTCAGTTTTAATTAAAAATGACAGCATTGATGCGATTGATATGAATTGACTTTCAGCTTTGACTTCTCTTCTCTTCTCTTCTCTTCTCTTCTCTTCTCTTCTCTTCTCTTCCCTTCTCTTCTCTTCTCTTCTCTTCTCTTCTCTTCTCTTCTCTTCTCTTCTCTTCTCTTCTCTTCTCTTCTCTTCTCTTCTCTTCTCTTCTCTTCTCTTCTCTTCTCTTCTCTTCTCTGGCTTCTCTTCTCTTCTCTTCTCTTCTCTTCTCTTCTCTTCTCTTCTCTTCTCTTCTCTTCTCTTCTCTTCTCTTCTCTTCTCTTCTCTTCTCTTCTCTTCTCTTCTCTTCTCTTCTCATTTCTTTCCTGATTTCTTTATTTCTATATCAGTTTCAATTTTCGGCAATTTGTCAGTGAGAGAAAAAAAATTCAAAATATTGACCAAATAAAATACCAGGTCTTCATGCTTTTAACTTAAGCCTGATGTTAAAAACCACTACAAAAGATTTAGCTTCAAATTAAGGGTTAAAACCTAATTGTTTTTACAACCCGACAAAATAATATTTTAAACATTTTAATGTGTAGCGTTCTCCTATTGATGTTTTGTGGTCAGTTTGTGAACATTTGTTGCCAAAACTAATGCTGTTTGTTTTGCGCAAGAAAACATAAATGAACTCGCATTTTTGAACTCAAATTTTTCATGTATTTGAATTCGGACTTTAAAAAATGTCGACTAAGCTTGTACTTGACAGAAAGAGGAATCAGATGCATTTTTTAGGCCTTATAGATACTAAGATTATCTACAAACCAAGAGTAGACACGAAGTTTGTTTTTATTTTACCTCTTGGAATGTTTATAATAAAATAATTATTTTGATGTTCAAAGTACTGTGTATTTGATAACTCGTGTGGTTGTATTGAATAAATATAGCTGATCTTGATCGTCAAAAATAGCTACAAGATTTTTGGAGTTTTTTTTAATTAAATCTTTTTTGTCTCAGTTTTTATAAATGAAAAAAATATCATTTATTACATTTTTATTCTTTCTTTGATATTCAAAGCTTGAATTTATTTTCAAATATTTCTAAATGAACGGATATCATAAACAAGACTTTCTGTGATCGTGAATTTTAAACGTGTTCTGTTTTTGTCTAATTGTCCATCCATGATATATTTTTTCAGTTTCTGATTTCCCAAATATCGTTTTTCATTAACTGCAAACGTTTTCATATATATTTATTTATTTATTTCATACAATTTTGCCCAGTTTATTATATTCAAAGTTACATAACACTGAAACTATTTTAACGGAAATTGTTAACAACTACTTTATAAGATATGTTCCTGAATTGATGTGTCCATTATCAATAACTGGTAATCTCAAAAAGCTATCAATAAAAACATCAATAAAAACACAATTAGCCAAAAAACACTTTTTATTTGTTTCTGTCAATCACACATGAATTATTATTATTGTTATCATTATTTTTATTATTGTTGTTGTTATTATTATCTTCAATTAAAGTCTATGTACTTATCAAAATTTACTTTTTCATATCATCTCCAATACGAATCAATGATCAGTCTTTTTTTCTTCAAAAAAAAGAGACTTTCAAAAACCCATGGACAGCTAGATTCATCACGTTAATAATAATAATCAATTATACACTTTTCTTAATTATTTCTGGTTTGTTTGGTAGACACATTTACATTTTATGACAACCTCGCCATATTAATTTAATTTTCACGTTGAAATGTCTTATTGATTTGTTTACCTCTTCTCTGTATAGCCCAGATTTTAAAAAGTTAGATTTTTACTTCTTGGCTGGGGATATGTGCTAAGATAGAAAAACAATTGAAGTATGTCATTAAATAATACAATTTTTCAAGCTCACATAGGTGCCTGGAAAACGAGTGCTTGGATCTAAAGTACAACAATAAAATCTTAGTTTAAAACAATATTGTAAATAATGTATTAATAGACACATGATAGTTATCCTTTTAAAAAAAGTGAAGATTTGAATTATACAACAATTCCAGAAAAATAAAAGCTTTTAACAATATAATAAAAACATTTCTTGAAAAGACGAACAACCAACTATTTTATATACTTATTTGTTTGTTTTATATTATTGTATTTTTTGTATATGATGACAATTTTATTGATACCGCGTTTTTTCTGAAAGTAAAAATGTTGGTATAGTATTTTTTGGAAAAGTTTATTACGAGTTGGCAGCAGACAATATTTTTTTAGATTACTCAATTTAATTTCAAATCACTAAATTTCTTTCTTTTTTGCTTTCAACTTTATTTAACAAGGCACTGAATCTTTTTTTACTCAAGCAAAATGAGTTTACAAAAAAGACTAGCAAAAAGATATTTTGAAGAAGATCGAGAAACACTTTACTTTAAGTACTTCGTTGTGATATTCAAGTATTTAAAGTTGTTGAAAAAAGGTTATTGAAAACACCATAGCTCAACCTAAGGGTATCTTACAATTCAAAAAAAACCCTAAAAACCCTACTTCTTTCAAAGAAAGAGAAAAAAAACAGCCAATACTCTTTGTATATGACTGAAACAACTTCCTTATAAAATACCAAAATCAACTCAAACATGATTCAACCAAAAATTGACGACCCAATCCTACACGAAGATTAAGAAGACTGTTCAAATATATATTTCTATTTCAACTCATTTTTTTCCGAAATCCAACAATATATCAAATGTGATTGAACATTGGGTATATTTCTATATTCATAAAACTTATTGCCATAGAGTCAAGAAGTTTGCTTATCAAACGTGACAAAATAAAATTGAACATTGGGTATATTATTATATTCATCAAACTAACTTTGCTTATGAGATATTTAGGGCTAATTTTGAACCTAACGTATTAGACACGCAATTGTGTTAAGGCGAACATCAGGCCTTTTTGTGACAATCCTCCATCGTCAGGGTTACGACAAGAATGATCGATTGGCCGCGAGCCAGATTCAACAGACTCCATTTTTTCTTCTTTTTTTATGAGTTGTTTAAAGCCTGGTTTCCATATAATCGAGAACGATCGAGAACCGTCGCAAGCGATTGAAACTAAATGTGATTATACGCAAAGCAATGTTTTTCGATCCTACGACCGTTTTTGATCCATATACGATCGCGATCGAAATCGTTCAAACACGGTCGTAGGATTGAAAAACTTTGGTTTCCCCAAAATCGATTTTTTTTATCGTTTGCGATTATATGGAAACCAGTCTTAAGTGTTGTTCGTGTGAGCTTAATGGTGTGGTCCTACAGCTTCGTATAAAAGAAACGACAGAACAATCCAACAATAGACTTCACAACTTTATATGTTCATTATCAAACAAAATAAAACGAGCTTATGAAAAAACACTACACCACAGACCAAACTCCCCCCAAAAACATACTATTCTAGAACACTTTCTACTCTGTCCAAACACAACCTCAACTAGTAGAAATTGTACTCATCTTTCGTAGGTCCCATCGATCGTCGAATAGTCTCCGATGTAAACTTCTAGAACGTTTATTATGAAAGCAATTTTAGTACACAGCAGGACATGTTCTATTTTCTGTCATTAGCCTGTGCATAATACGGACGGAGAAACAATGAACTTTCGTCGCTAGAGCTCCCAAACAATTATATATATACAATACACGCCACCAAACTATCCTATTTATAGAGATGGCTATGTGGTTTAGTTTTGAGTCACCAGCAAACCAGCTCTGCTGAGCCCTTTAAAATCTTAACTGCGACTTTACCTGCTAGAGTCAACGATAATTCAGGTGCTTTTTATACAGACTTTCACTAGCATATGACCCTTGCATGTGCACAGGCTTAAGGGCGCGATCAGAAATCAGCCTGAACATTTTGATTTAAAAAAAAGAGTACATCTAGAGCTTTCGAATGAGAAAATTGAGGCACTGAAGAGTAGATACAAGAGTACATTGAAGAGTACTACAGCAACGGATGATTATTAACTATATAATTTTAATACATAGCTAAAGTATGGCAATGCCAGGGTAGGTTCTCGGGAGGCCCTAGCATGTAACCTTGTGTTACTCTGATTTAGTTGACATATAAACAGCATGAAAACTTAATTGTCAATTAAAAACGTCTCTGAAGTTACGCAGAATGAAAAAGAATGTTTTTTAATTAACATTCAGCTCCGTAATTTTGTCAAAACATTCGTAGGAAAATTATTGAGGAAAATTCAGAAACTTAAAGTATTTTTATTCAATTATATTAACACATTTGAAGTACTTACGTTTTCGATCCATTGTAAATTGTTGTTAAATTGCTGATTTCTCAAAAATCATGTATTATTCAAATTGAATTTTTATTCTCCAGTTAAAAAAATCAGAGAATATTCTGTGAAAACCCTTCTGGGCGAGGTACACTCTGCAACGTGACTAGAATTTACAAACCTTTGAAATCCACAAAATATGCTTTGTCACGTCCTTCTTAAGAGACGTCTAGTATCTTAAAGGGGGTATTTTTTGCATGTTTTCGATGAGTATGCTCGATATTGTTACACAGGAGCTTCGGGGTAATATACTCAGCAACTACACTTGGAACACAAAGCTTTGAAAACGTGCAACAACCTCTAAAACGTCACACAGATAACAATACACTTTCCAACATCAAGCCTTTGAAAGCACGGCACATAACCTTGTAAAACTGTACATCATAATGCAATACACTTTGCAACATTTAATACTAGTAGAAAAACAAATCTTTGAAAACACGGCACGAAACCTTGTAAACTTCACATTATAATGCAATACACCTAGCAAAATTTTTACTAGAAAAACAAACCTTTGAAAATCCGGCGCAAAACCATATAAAACTTTACATTATAAAGCAATCGACTTTGCAAAGAGACAAGAAAGGCAAAGCTTAGAAAATCAAACAACACCCTGTTCAAACTTTACACCATGCAGAATGCAATACACTGTGCAACGAGATAGAGGTCCTTGCACACCACACAATATACCTTCTAATACAAATAACAAGTTCTTCCAGAATGCAAAATACACTGAACACTAAGAAAGATCGACCAAATTTTGTTAATGTCGAAAGTTCGCAATATCAAGAAAGTTTCAGAAACTTAGTGTGACGCACAAGAATCTTGTTAACCAGTTCTGTCGAATCAATTGAACTTAGACGTTTGTTTCGTCTTTGAAAAATCGTTGTTTATTTTTGGTTTTAGTGTGTTTACTAGTATAGTCCAACCAAGACAAAACAATATTGGGAATTCTGGTGGTGGGTTAGAGCACTCTTAAGAATAACACTTTACTTGTCTCTACTTGTGGTACAAACGCCTGCGAACCAGGATCACACGCCAAGTCAGTAACCAAGATATTCAGATTGATACTTGTTGTGGCGAAGATTCCAATATAAAAATTGTAAAGAGTGTCACAAAAGCTTTTATCGTCTAAAAGAAAAGGAGAAAAAGCAAGTACGTCGAGAGTGCAAATATCGACCCTCTTAACTTTTCCGAGTATCACTTCAGTCTCGATAAAATGCTAATTTTTTCTTTTGAATTTGTCTGCAGTTTGTGGCAATCTTGAACAATGACTTTTCTTCAAATTCAAAAGAATAATGAACATATGCTGTCGAGGCCTAGATGAAGCTGAATAGCTGTATTGTTCCAGTTGATCAAGTATTTTGAAGTGAAGATGACTTGATATCGAACTAGTTTCGTCTTCAAGACTTGGTTTTTGATTGCTTACTTTTACAACAAAACTTCCCCAAATTTCCATGAAATGTTGAGCAACAAGTCTTCCAACTTAGATGTTTCTACCTCTTAAGGTGTGATTTATATTAGTGGATTTTCGCTATTGCTCACATTTAGTGTTTGTAGTCTATCAATTCAACTTGTTACCAACTTAATGATAGTCATTGTTCAGTCTATTTCAAATTGCCTTAACAATTTACTATAATGATTTCTAGTTTTATAAATAAACAAGAATGGTTTTTCATTGCTTGTTGTGAATTGGGGCTCACCGGGAATCACGGCGGATGGCCCGACAAACCGCCGAACACAATAATAGTCTTAATACTTGAATTGGCCTCATTTTGAAAATAACATTTATGTTGACTGAGGACACCGATACTAATGGTATCATCACAGCGATGTTGCAGTGTTTAATTCTGATGCTGCCGATTGATGGAATAATAAAATGATAATATTAATAATAATAATAATGATATTGATAATGATGCAAATAGTTAATGTTGATGACGATGATGGTACTTTATAAAACCTACAACGACTCCAGTGAAATTTCAGTTGCAATTTATTCACATTAATTTGTTCATTTTTCGACATACATACAATTTAACGGTCTGGTTTAACTATGAATAGAAATAAATAAGGTTATGCCGAGCAAAGGAGAAATTTCGAGTTGATCAACCTGATAATACTTGATAGTTGTAACATATATAGGTACATTAGACACAATAAAGTGATGGCGGCGATACTGACGTTTCGGACGTTAGTTCTTCGTCAGATCAATAGGTATATGTTTGAATAGATGGTTAACTAAATAGTGATTACACAGAGTATATACATTTTATGATAATGATTGGTAACTACTCTTTGATAATTCAAGAATGAAAGGAAGGTTCAATACATGTCATTCTACCATAAGGAATAAAATACGCCGTATAAAAAGTCAATCTATTTCGGACCGTTTTACATAGAGATGATCTAAGGACGTGTCCACTTCAACCAATTACTTTGGTTTTCAAGCTAATTATCTTGATTGTTTTTGAATGAACCAATGAATTGGGAAAACCTATTTTGAAAATTGTTGTAATTGAAAAAAAGCCTATTCCTGAAAGAATGTTATAATTGAGGAAAACCCATCTTTTTTAAATTCTAGGATAGTGGTGTAATTGTAGATTTTATGCATAACACATTACCAGGCACAACGCTTGTCGAAAATCATAGAACTATAATTTTTTTCTCATTTTTAAAAAAATTACTCATAAATAAAGATAATTAAGCCATCAGTAAACCGAACCGATTCTTTAAGAAGATGAAATTTTATTCGTCGTTCAAACCTAAAAAAAATATCAAAATACAAGAAGCCTTTTTTGTGGCTATTCTCATAGTTTTTCTTAGTGATCCCTGAATTGAATTCCTCAAAATAACAGTCCGTCCACCAAATTAAAGAAATGGAAATTTTTTTTCAAAGAAATAACTGAATACAAGTCTTTGTAAATAGGCTTTCTTTTTAGAAAAATAATACAAGAAAATGACTATCTAGTTAGACTAGTTATGTACTAATTTTCTATGAAATACCTTTTGGAAACCTTAACATTGTAAACAAATAAGAAGCACCGGTTTTTTATGAGGCTACACAAAATTATTATGAAAGATTTGATCACGACTTTTTTAAAGCTAATGAATGGCTATAATTCATTATCTTTGAGATAGTAATTTAGCGAGGTTTTTCTCCATTCTAGTGGGCGTTCTATAGGAAGTCGATGCTAATCGATTATTGTATTCCAAATACATCCATGAATGCCTTAACATTCCTTTGAAGAACCGACATTTTAAATAGGGTGACGCCTATCGCTCGTCAACAACTCATTTAGATTATATATTACATACATTTTCAAAATCGCCTCAGACACTTTAAAATTGGCAAGTTATTCCCTAATTTTGAGATTTTACCTTGGTAAACACGTATTTTTTTAAATCAAAAACTCAACAACTAATTTAGATTAACTATATATTTTTAAAGAAAAACGGGCCTCGGGCAATATAAAATGGGTATACTGTACATCGATGTACCATGTAGCCTTTTAGCTAGTTCAACAACTACATATGCACTATTTTGAAAGAAAATGGCCTCGAAGCGACATGTTCAGTTATCGTTACACTGGATCAGAAATCAAGGAATGTTGAATCTGGAAATTTGGGAAGAGGAGTAAAAGTTAAATTTAAGTATACTAATGAGACCCTTGCCCGAAAAAGTATATCTCACTACGACTCTTCTACGTTCTGAAAAAAAAAAAACCACACACACACACACACACAACCTCGTTTTGTTGGGCATCGCGTCTCAGTAGTGTACTTTGCTCTCAAAGGTGCCTTTGATCACATCATCCTGATAATATACGATATGAACTTGTGATTTGCGGCCGGTATATACCAGGGAAGTGGCTTCCGAACTATTGTAGGACAAGTATAAATAGAGCAAATCCATCAATGTGCAACAATTTGTTTTCGTGTCAATTCGGGGGAGGGGATACTTATTGATGGAATCAAGACAATTGTCGTACACCTCATTCAAAGTTTCCAGTCCGAGCCTCACTCTCACTTGAGAGAGCATACCGTTCTTTAAAATGTGCTGCTCCACACATAGAGCACCTTTACAGGTCATTTCTACACTATGCCGATCGATAAATTTGAAAACGCAACTTTAATTCCCAAACCGGGAAATTCTCATTAAACAATAGAACTGGAGCGCGTGACGACAGAAGGCCTAACCTAATAGTCCAAATTTTCGAATTCCCTTTTACACGGCCTTAGCATCAATGGCCCTGAAGCGTGATGACGTTTTACCCCCGTCTCTATATCATAATAGTTTTTAAAATCCTTTCATATTCAAATTTCATATTCCTTCGAGAATACAGGAACAATAGTTATAATTAGTGAACAAAAGCAATGCGAAAAGGATTCTGGTCTAGAGACCGGGGTTAAACCTTATCACGCTTCAGGCTTATGGTGCTTAAAAACGTTTGGGAGTTAATCGTCTTTTTTACACATTTCCACGGGGGGGGGTGGGGGGTTACTATATTTATAAACCAAAGAATATATCATGAAGGCTGTGTAAAAAAGAGGTCGAAACTAGAGTATAAATAAAGTTGTATTTTCGAATTTATCTGGCCTTTAGTGTGAACATGACCATGGTTTTGTGTCGTTTGTGGACTACATAAATCGTTTACAGCCAACTCGGCTCTGTGAATATATTTGTGAATAGAGTTTGCGCCTAAAAAAAATACATTTATTATTATTACTAATACTATGATTATTATTAATACATTTATTATTATTACTAATACTATGATTATTATTAATACATTTATTATTATTACTAATACTATGATTATTATTAATACATTTATTATTATTACTAATACTATGATTATTATTAATACATTTATTATTATTACTAATACTATGATTATTATTAATACATTTATTATTATTACTAATACTATGATTATTATTAATACATTTATTATTATTACTAATACTATGATTATTATTAATACATTTATTATTATTACTAATACTATGATTATTATTAATACATTTATTATTATTACTAATACTATGATTATTATTAATACATTTATTATTATTACTAATACTATGATTATTATTAATACATTTATTATTATTACTTATACTATGATTATTATTAATACATTTATTATTATTACTAATACTATGATTATTATTAATACATTTATTATTATTACTAATACTATGATTATTATTAATACATTTATTATTATTACTAATACTATGATTATTATTAATACATTTATTATTATTACTTATACTATGATTATTATTAATACATTTATTATTATTACTAATACATTTATTATGAATATCATTATTAACTCTTTGCACATGTAATGCTGGTCTTGAAGTGAGCTTGGTTTGGCATGGCTCGCCACGGCGTTACTAACCGTTCAGCCTCTTGGTGGTGCCATAGCTTATGGGGTTGTTTACATAATGATAACAATACAATAAAATAAAAAGAAATATATACATATTTTTGGTATTTATGTTTTTAACTTTTGCCTTTTTTGGTGAACAAATGTGTTTTTTTTTTTTTTTTTTTTTTTTTTCAAATCAAGTTTTGTGCGCTATTTGATAAGTTCAGTATTGGCTTACCGCGAGAAAGAAACAAGTTCACTTCAAAAAAATTAGTATATATTCTATTTTATTGTATTATTTTTGAATTTTTGCACAAAATTTGCTTTAAATATTCAAAACATTTTAAACCATGATTGTGAAATACTTGACCTCTGTGGGGGGTCTCTTTTAGAAATTCAGAGTTCGACTAAAAATATATTTGCAAACTCAGTTTAAAAGAAGCCGACAAAAACCTAGACGTTCTCAAAGTGCAAAATAATTTGGTAGTTAGGAAGATTCTTTATTCAACCATGGCAAATCAACAATCTAGGCTAAGAAAAATCTAAACACAATTAGAATTCATTAGGCTAAACTCTACGTTACACTGGATTTTATCGACAAAATATCCTCGATTGTGATTGGTCGAGAGCAGTTCGGTTCTGGATAACTGACCTGAGCAAGAAGCTGAAGTACAATTCCAACTAGTTACTAATTGGTTGAAAAGACAAAATTTGCCATAAAATTAAATCTTTTGAGGAGTGCTTAGTATCCAGCGAATGATGTTAATTTTCGTAACATGTTGTTAAAGTTACAAAAAGTCTAAAAAAACAAAAAAAAAAACAAAAAAAACAAAAAAACAATAAATAAAAAAACACACAGAGCAAGAACACGGTGAAAAGTTATAACTGTCGTTCAAATTTGAATTAAATCTCAAACATAAAATAAATAAATTGGTAAAATGACTGAATTGTTCGCAAACGTATTATTAAAAGGTAATAAGATGGTTTATCGTTTAATTTGGATTAATTTGCACTCGTTTATTTTTCAAAGAGTCAAATTGCATTCGCCCTACGGGATCATGCAATTACGAACTCTATGCCGGAAAAACAAACTTCTGCAAATTGATTCAAAATTAAAACCGTTTTTTTACCTATACTAATAATTATGGAAAATGCGCATGTAATATATTTGTATCTTGAATATTCAAACATTATATTCCAAACAATGGCTAGACGATAGATGGACGGACGGACGGACGCATAAATGAGTCATGAGTGAGTAAACGTCATGCCCAACGCGCGTGAGACATCTGACAGGAAAGTTCAACGTTTTCCATCCAGAACTAGCTCCACATGCTCGAACACCACGTTCTAATCAATCAATGAAACATGTCTGTTTGATTCCATTTATCCGGGTGGTTATTCAGTTAGCCTTTACAATCTCTTGCATAATTATTTTTTTTATCAGAAGACTTGTAAAATTATTTTGAGAATGGTACAACTAAAAAGTTGTCGTAAATCCAAAAAGGATACTTGTAGAAAGACACAAAACGACTCTTCAAAGATTTTTTTAAATTTGCTTTTAACTTTTTATTTGCTAATATTTTATTTTACATATATTTTGTGTCATTCCGACGCGACACTTAATTCTGCGACCTATAATGTAAACAGATGTAACTGTGAGTTCCTTTACTAGTAAATGTGTGAGTTTGTGCGCTTTTTTGCAAGCCTATTTTGTTTTTACCTTCATACTTCAAGAAACGTGCTCAGGCAATCTTTATTGTCATGCAATATTGGTTGTCACGCATTGTGACTAACTTGTTCAATGGTTTAACAAAACCAAAGCTTCAAAACCAGCTCATTTAAAACAATTAATCCTTTTGGTATAAAAAGAGCAACAAAATCCGATTTTTTTAAAGTAATATGCTGTGGTGTTCTTCAAGGATCTATACTAAGACCGGTTTTCATTTATTCATTATTGCTGTGTTGCACATCACGTCATGGCAGTCATCTTGGATTGTTTGTTCATCCAATATGGCTACCACTTGATTGTCTTTTAATTTCCAAAGAATCAGTTGAAAACCAAGAATCGGTATACTTTTTGTGAAACTGAAGCCTGAGTTTTATGGAGCTTAGTGTAATTTAGGCAAAGTTAAAACCAGACAAAGCTTCCTGGTCTGCGGCTGGACTTCCTTTGGCGCCCTGCGGAGTTCCTGGATTGGATTAGGGTAGATTAGGGGTATAGATATTTTCTTGGCGCTTCTTGCTATCACGCTATCACGGCGCCATTAAGGTTTGCCATTTTGCGATGAGTTTTAAGGAGCCGTCTAGCTCAGCCAGGATGCTTTGCGGCCCTGTGGTCTATCATATACTTAGAGCGGCCATTTTCGAGGTAACGGAAAATGGCCGCTAGAGAAATAAAATCTTTTCGAATTCTCCACATTGTCTCACTCACGCCATACAAGTGAATTCTTTAGAGTTCCTTATTGGTTATTGATTGATTTTTAAAGATATCTTGTAGATTTGTTTATTTTACTAATACGCAAGCAATAATAGAGGCGCGCAAAGCATCGTGGTTTAGACGGCTCCTTTAAGTAATTGCAACATGATGTGAGTAAAAACTACTTTGCATCAGTTGTTTTTATTGGGAAAAAAAAAATGAAATTAACTTTAATTCCTCTCAAGTTATAGAAAGTGTAGTAGCTTTTCTTTCATCTACCATTTTTTTAATTTGAATTTTCTTAAAATTACAACCTTGACAAACTTGATTAAAATTGTCTTATAACAAGGTTTAACCTAATCAAAAACCATCGAATATTTAGGTAAACATGCTCCTCCTTTTCATTGTGATCTGACAATTGTCAGTAAATATTTATAAAAACATTGATGTAATCAATCCTTCTATTGTTTTTTTTTAATATGTACGATTGAAGTCGCGTTTTGCATTGATGTGTTTATCATGGTTCAAGATAACCCCAAACTACTGGTTATAATCAACTGTGAAAATCGAGGTATCGACCGTTGAATGCTAACTACACAAAACGAATTCAACCATCACTATACAGCATTTCATTCACTCATTCGTTCGTTTTCATCCATCCATCTATTTATTCATTTCTCAATTAATTAATTTTATCGTTGACTTACAAATTGATTCACCAATTTCACAACACATGTTTATGCGATAATCGTGAAGATTCTGATATTTTGAATTATAACCTTGGTTTTTGCACTAGTGCATTTGGCTGCAGATTGCCCATTATTTCAATTTGCTACTAAAGTATAAATATATATATACAAAAAAGTTCTTCCAAACTATTAAAATTCAGTTACTTTCAAATCGATATGACCAGTTTTTCATTATAAATTTCCACTCAATTTTTATACATTCATAATACTTTTTTTTGGTTAGAAGTACAAAACCTAAACACGATCATTTTTTTCTTTATTCTTAAATCAAAAAGTTGTACAATTTTAGCACTTTACAATGTAAAACATCATGTTTTTTATATATATTTATATTAAACCCCTAATTCTCAATTTTCGTTATTCAAATTTATCATTATTTAGTAAAATATTTATGATTTTGTAATTAAACTTTTCCCAGTCTGTGTGATTGTAGTTAAGTATACTATATATAACCAAAATATTAAAGATGTAAAAACGTTTTGTTCCAATTTTAAATTCTAACGATTTTTATTTTCTCAGCCTTTTACAAATGGAAATATTTTTATGACATTATTTTTATTAAAGAGGACAAAACAAGAATCAAGTTTTAAAATGAATTATTTGCAAACAATAATCGAATGTTTCTTCATATAGAATTAACATTAGGAAACGATAGTGAAAAAATAACATTCAATGTTTCAATTTACAAAAGTTTAAAACTCTAACTTTATTCAAAAGCATGGAAATGTTTTCTCAAAATCGTACCAAAACCAGGGTTCTCCAAACTCTGTAAAATTAGATACTTTCAAAACATAATGTGACAACAGTGGATTTTTTTAATGAAACCCAATTGAACTCCGAACAGCTTTTTATGAAAAGCTAAAATCATATTGCTTTTGTTTTACAAAATAAAACTGAACCTAATCAAAATATTCAACTTTTTATCAATTTTCATGTTGAAATACTTTAAAACTTTGAAATAACGTAATTATTCACACTTGTATTTCAACAAGCCGTAACAAGTTATGCCTTTTAATATACAAAAAATGTATGATGTTAGCAAACTGATTGCTTGAATTGTGTCTTATTTTTTGTGTTAACAACTTGGTCGAGAATATTTAATATTATCCGAATTAAAGCATTAAGTAATTGAAGAATTTTATGTTAAACTTTCAGCAAAATTTGGTTAAAATATTCATAATTGTGCTGCATTTAATACATTGGAAATTCACTACATATTTTGCCAAATATTTTAAACAAAACCTGTTTGATAGGTAACTGGCGATAAAACTATTGTAAACTAGTGTTAGTTTTACAAAACCGTTGTATATTTTTTCTACACTTTGTATATTATTTTGAAATTCAAAGAAGCAAAAAAGCTATCTACATGCTTTTCCAACACTGAAAACATCTTGCACCTATCATGGCAACCTTTCATACTCAGTGGATCAGGTTAAGTCCAACAGTTTAAAAAGGATTTACAATAAAAATCAAGTGAAAAGCTTCGCATGTCAGCTTAACCAGATTAACCAAATAAAGTCAAGACTACAATTACTATTTCAAGAGCTTCTTTGTTTTTGTCTTATTCCATGTATGCGAACTACGTTTTTCTCATAGAAGTGTCTAACTGAATGAGTCATCCAAAGGCGGAATACTCAGGTCGAAGAGAAGCAAAAACGGAAAAACAATTATCAGAGAATGTGTGGAAAGTTCGAGTCAACGAGGAAGATAATAAAATCAATTCTACTTGTGTTTTGATGTACTTTTGTAGCTGGATATTTCTCATAAGAAATAATAGCGTTGTAAAATAGGCTTCCAAAATACACACGACAATTGATGGTTCATGGCTTAAATTTAAGCTAGTCGTTAATTGCAAAGATCTATCTTCAGCAAATTTTGGCTAATGACGCGCAACTCTGTTTTAGTTTCAGCTAAAAGCCTCAAAATCAGACACGTGCTCATAAACAAATGTCGGTTAAGTAGTCTTTCTGGATGTACCTTGGATTCGGAAGCGTTCTATGTTTGGTCCAATATAAGCATGACTGCTCTTTGCCAAGCAAAGCTGCTCTTACAAAAGACACTATACATCTAAGTGGATACCTTGACCATTTAAACAAGTTTTGCATCTGTTCGAAAAGCCCATCTTAAAGTTTTGAACATGACAGATTCTAGTGTAGCTTCTAGTTATATGGCTTGACTTCCTCAAGATTCAAATGTGAAAGGAGCCTTTAAAACAGGACTTTCAACGTGAGTTTTTGCTCAAATTTCAAAGTGTTATTTTCGACACCTTCTCACGCAGAGGTGTTTCGATTGATTGTTTTACCACTTACGCGTTGAACGACCACTTGACAATTATTGTTTACTTTAGAGTAAAAAATAAACACTCAATAATATCAAAACATCCACTTGAGATTATTTGGACGAGGAGAATTGATGTTTAGACGAGTCCTAAGTGTATTATAACAAGCGCTGATAAATATCATCACACACAAAATGGCGCGCGCCAAACAGCTTCTCTGCTCAACAAATTCAAAAACACGAAATAAAAGTCCAAAATTGATAAAGATGAAAAAAACGGTTGATTAGTTTTGTTTGTCAATAATAAGTATAAAACGTGGAAGGAGCACCGATTAAAACGAAAAGGTTTTCCCAAGAGAAAGAGCTCTCAAATTGGTCAATAAAAAGCATCTTTAAGTGGAACGAGTATTAAAACGAAAAGGTTTTCCCAAAGAGTTCTCAAATTAGCATATCATAATGAGCGATGTTTACGTCTAACAGAAAATCACTATTGTTGTTGATATATTTTGTTTTATTACCTAAAATAAGACCACACTTAACCATTGAAAATTGAATAAACAATCTTTAAATAACGGGAGAGTTCTCGTACCGAAAACCAATGTCACCGAACTTGGCCATCATTTTGTGAGAATCAAACGAGGTGAATCTTACATAACATGGTCTAGAATCGTCTGTTTTCCTATAAACGTTCAAACGAAACCGCTTATTTGCTGTAATGAAGAGAATTCATCTCGATAGTCGCAACAGAGTCGCCCAACACAAAGCGTTTTAACAATACACGTATTGACAATTCCTCAAGATATTTATAGATTCCCTGCAAGAGATGACAACAACTTGTATCCAAAACACGGACATCAACTTGCACAACTACACTCAAATATATAGGAAAAGACAATAGAAAGCTAGTGGTTTTCAAGGGCAGGGTTTTAATAGGGCTAGGTTTTGAGGATAACGATGTACACCATCATATCGTCGGCTTAGACTCAAACTCTTCCCCCGTTGTGCCTAACAAAACTATTAAACTTTGCTTTAAATTAGTTGAGAGAAAAATTACTAAGAAAGCATGGAATAGCCGACATGGTGACCTAGTTGCTATTCATGTCTTGTTAACGTGTATTCATTAGCTCACGGTAGGGAATCAACAAGCCATCATTAATATTCACAACACAAACTCTGCTATCCCTTCTGCCAAAAAGAGAAGCGAGCCTTCAAAAACTCATTATTCCATAACTCGCTTTTCGAAGCAATTTTTCTCGAACTTTATCAGTTGAATTTGAACTTACAGTGCGGTGGATGTGTATTATACATTGATTCTACGTTCGCTACGGATTTTGATCGCCCTAAGGGAATTTTGTTCTAGCACCCTACGCCAGAGAAACCACGCTGCGATTAGATCCTTTGATGTACCGCTGCTTTGATGATAAGATAAAAATACATTGCCAGCCGGCTTGGTTGTGAATTTGCAGCTTTCCTAAAGCCCCACTCTGCTTGCGTTCTGCATAATAGTAGCAGTGTTTTGAGCATTGCTTGTTGGGTATTTTGTAGCGTCTAGTGCGATAGACTTGTTTGAACTAACCACAGTATGTTTGTTTCGTCTGACAGTTCCAAAAGCAAAATATTTTGATCAGGCTCATTAAAACACTCCTAGAAGTACATGTCAATAAACATGGACGTTTATTTCCGATTACTATATAAACGCTTGCTATTCCAGTAGGTAAAATACGGGGATAGTCCATGTTGGTTGTTTAAGGTGACATATTTTGCTAAAGGGAATTGGGCTGAGGCTTTTGACTCCAAATTAAGTAACTAAGGAAAGATTTCTCTCTGCATGATCTCTGGAGCTGTAGACGCAATATCGTTGAATGTATTGTCAATGTGGATGATAACGCACGGCCAGAGGTAGTCAGCATGTTTGAGACCAAAGAACTAGTCGCCGACAATAACCGCAAACCAGTTGGGGTCCTTAAGCGGTTCTGCTCATAGAACCAGAGGGGGGTCAATCAATACCACTCATTTACAACCAAAAAACCAAAACCTACTTTTGCTGCATTAAAAAAGCTAATTTCTAAAAGAGTTTTCTTTATTTCTTGAAGGGGAAATTGCTTTTGTGTCTGTTTGCACCGCTAATTACCACGTCTTGTTATTGGGTGTTTGAGGAGCAATTTATACTGTCATTCTACTAATTAAGAGTTAAGCTCGTTTGAGAGGAAGGAGGTGAGAAGAGGGTTTCAATTTCAACTCGCATTTATCGCCTTTAGGAGATCATCCTCTTCACGCGATTATTGCTTCGATTTGATCAAGTCTTCGATTTTGATCACGCTGGAATATTGCTGCAGGAATTAAAACTAACCATGCAAGTGTTCTAATACGGTTGAGGCTTTGGGGCTTAATAAATTTGGTTCACGTTTGAACAAGCGTTCCCGCTTGATCAAACGTTCGATTTTGATCAGGTCTAGAAATTCTACCACAGCGATCGGTCACGTCCTTTCATCGCCTTTTCGAATTTTGATCGAGAGTTCGATTTCGATTAAACGTTCGATTCCGATTCCGATCACGATCAACTCTTCTAATTGTACATCTCAAATACAGTGAAATCATCCAATCGTGAAGACAACGATTAAACCCATCATCCTGCAGTCTCTAATAAAAACAAACTCATGGACAAGAAACAGACCGTGAACTCAGACAATTACAACTTATTCGAGAAACCACAAACACTATTCCCACCTACGAACAATTTTTTTTCACAACATCTATTAACAAGATTAGTCATATCACTCAACACTCGGCCCGGAAGTAAGAGACATGTTAAAATCTAAATTTCAAAAAGCGATAATTTCTTAAAAAACGTTATGAGCAAATAAAGCGAGTAGATAGCGAGAGTTGGAATAAGTGGTGATGTAAGTTTTCTAAGACTGATGCCGCTAACAGCAAGTAAAGATCCATATCATCCTTTGGGAATATGCCGAGAGTCATTTGCTCTGCGTTATCTCACTATGCAAATAAAACGAATTAAAACTGAAGCGAAATTAAGATAAGAACACAGAGAGCAAACCACGCCAAAAATACGAAAAAAATACAAGAAACACTAGTTCACCAAATGGTAAAAATCTCGCCCCATGGAAAATCAGGCTTATAAATGAAGGTCGTTCAGATGACACGAAAAAAGAACTTAAGTCATTGACGACAAAAAATACTGATTAAAATACAGAAAGGTGTCCAGTTTGAGCCATATTCTTTTGTGCAGTTTATAGAGTCTTCTTGCTCATTGCTATTAAAGAACGCTCCATCACACTGTAACACTACGAGTTATCCGACCGCAGTTATTTTGAAATCAACTTTATGGTTTGTTAATTTGTTTACAAAACATGGTAGTAAACAAACAGTTCGAAAAGTAAACATAGCGATCGTTTAACACGCGCACCATATTGGATCACTGCACACATAGATTCGTGCAGTTTGTGTATGATCGTAGCTTACAGTCGGCAGAAAGGCGGCAACAGCTAATTCACGCCCCTTAAAAGGATATTGATAAACGGCCACTTCCTGGATATTTAATGAACTTTTAAATATTGTAAACATTCTCAGTAATTCAATAGTGTTTTTTAGATTGCTCTATAGTCTTGGTTGTGTGTGAATGATTCTAAACAAGTTAATTAGATAATTCTTCACTAGTAAAGTTAAATGCATGTCCAGTTTGAGATATTTTCTCATAACTATATAGGAAGAATCTTTGTGTATAAATTTGTTGTTATGTTTGTAAATATATTTGCATCAATTCTGCAGCGGAAATTTAGGTGGTGAGCGCGATTTTCCCCTGAATTGGTGTCATACTATTCCGCAATGTCAAAAATACTAATATAACTTCAGCCCTTTCAGACCTAAAAAGGTTTTGTTGGAAAAAAACTTCTCATAAGCAGTTTTATAGATAAGGTAATATAGCTTGACTCAAAACTAGAGTGCAAACAATTAATCCGTGAGTTAGCATGAAATAACACTATTTAGTGGTAGAGTGCACACTAAAAGTGTGCAACAGTTGTCACTATTTAGTAGTAAATAGCGCTAATTACACAAAAGAAAACAATAGAGTTAGCATAAAATAGCACTATTTAGTGGTAGAGTGCACACTAAAAGTGTGCAACAGTTGTCACTATTTAGTAGTAAATAGCACTAATTAAACAAAAGGAAACAATAGAATTAGCATAAAATAGCACTATTTAGTGGTATTTATGTTGCACACTTTTAGTGCGTGCACTCTAACATAAAATAGCACTATTTAGTGGTATTTATGTTGCACACTTTTAGTGTGTGCACTCTTGTATTTCACGGATTTATTGTTTGCACTCTATGCAAAATATCATAACATTGTTTTTATGACTCCTTTGAGTTCTATGGCGGTTTCATTAAACATCTCCTTGATCTTCAACACGTTTACCACGCAGCCATAAGCAGGCATATTTGTGACCTGCTCGGAAACAGTTCCACGCCCAACTCTGTTATCGACTGATACGATCTGTGGGTAAGTCATGAAAGCATCTTTTTGCGAGTCGAAGTAATTTGCAAGTGTACAGCACATTGAGTACACGCCTTATTTACGTGAGTGTGAAAAAACTCTTGAAGAATTCTATTATACGATATCGTAGTGTTATTAGAGTGTAAACACTAAACGTGTGCAACAGTTCTCACTGTTTAGCAGTAAATAGCACTAATCAAACAAAAGAACAGGATTAACATAAAATAGCACTATTTAGTGGTATTTATGTCGCACACTTTTAGTGCGTGCACTCTAACATAAAATAGCACTATTTAGTGGTATTTATGTCACACACATTTAGTGCGTGCACTCTACCGTAATACTTCATGATAACTGCGAATAATCGCTCTTTCGACAACCGTATACTAACACCCGCACATTAGACTATCGGGGGAGGGGAAGGCAGAAGACTGCAGAATAGAGAAAAAAGGGAGTTCCTGGCACCTGCCTGCCCATCGGCTTCTTCCCCTCCCCGGCAGGCCTTAAACTCAAGCTCATTTCAAAGCTTTTTCTCTCGGCTGAAATAGTTTTACACCCAAACCCGTTTTGTTGAACAAAAGGGTTCGGGCCCTGACCGGACCAACACTCAGGGTCTTAAAATAATTGAGGAGAAGTTGCTGCCTTTGTTTCTCTATCTGCAAATGGTAAGATTTCACGTCCTCTCGGATAACGACGTTAAATCGGAGGTCCCGTCTACTCTATACTCGATCTAATCCAGTTGTGGACGTTACTAACATCGGGGGCACTAATCACTAACACACACTCATGTTTGTAAGCTGCATAATAGCAGTCCGTAAACGTCCCCCAAAGGGCCAGATTGGAAAAAAGCAATATGTTTATCTGTCACCCACAAAGATACATACATACATACCTACACTTCACGTTGTGCGTGCACCAAGCGTCCACGTAGTGTGTACCTAGACTTCACGTTGTGCGTGTACCAAGCGTCCACGTAGTGCGTACCTATACTTCACGTTGTGCGTGCACCAAGCGTCCACGTATAGTAGTGCGTACCTACACTTCACGTTGTGCGTGCACCAAGCGTCCACGTAGTGCGTACCTACACTTCACGTTGTGCGTGCACCAAGCGTCCACGTAGTGTGTACCTACACTTCACGTTGTGCGTGCACCAAGCGTCCACGTAGTGTGTACCTAGACTTCACGTTGTGCGTGTACCAAGCGTCCACGTAGTGCGTACCTATACTTCACGTTGTGCGTGCACCAAGCGTCCACGTATAGTAGTGCGTACCTACACTTCACGTTGTGCGTGCACCAAGCGTCCACGTAGTGCGTACCTACACTTCACGTTGTGCGTGCACCAAGCGTCCACGTAGTGTGTACCTACACTTCACGTTGTGCGTGCACCAAGCGTCCACGTAGTGCGTACCTAGACTTCACGTTGAACGTGCACCAAGCGTCCACGTAATGCGTACCTATACTTCACGTTGAACGTGCACCAAGCGTCCACGTAGTGCGTACCTACACTTCACGTTGTGCGTGCACCAAGCGTCCACGTAGTGTGTACCTAGACTTCACGTTGAACGTGCACCAAGCGTCCACGTAGTGCGTACACCAAGCGCCATACGTAACGCGTATATGTCTCATTCCACGTTACAAGATGTGCTTATTTCTTACTAAACAGCTGGAAGAGTTTGTGAATTCATTTCAGTAGTGCAAAGGCCAGGGAGACGTTTCGGACGTTAGTCCTTCTTCGGACGTCGTTACTCCAACAAAAATGGACTAACGTCCGAAACATCAGTTTCTCACTAGCCTCAACGGTGAATCAATTTACAAACTGTAATAAATCATGCTTTGTCTCATTTATTATAGTACACATGATAACTTTCAAGACAATTTACAAACTCTTCCAATTGTTTCATTCGAAACACCGACACAGTCAACACTAGATTTCAACTAGTCATCAATGACTTCATTTCCAACTACATTACTAAGACCCTTCACCCAACAACATTCTTACAATTTGGTATATATTTCCTTTCACACTACTGATTACTAACAATCTGGCCTTTTCAATGATTTGTCAGAACATTAAAAATTGTCAATATAATATGTTTTTTTTATTTAAACATATACTAACAATATTTATTGGACTTCTATAAAGATATACACATCAGTTAATGGTTTGCACTCTAACAAGAGAAAGTTATGAGTCATTAAGGTAAACTACTACATCACAGAATCACCGATACCAGGATCGTCCTAGCAAGCAAATCATATCATATGCAAATGAAAGGTAACTATATTTAACGTTGGTAGTTCATTCAGCTTGAAGCTGTTCTTACAGGAATTTAAAGCCGTCTTATGGAATTAAGTGCTTATAACCCCTAGAACGATAAAAGTTATGGATAATGTAGGTGGCTCCTAGAGTACATTCCCAAAGGTTGACGATCGCTTCAAAGCTGAATATTTTGTAGATTTTTTACCCATTTTACTTGTTTGGCAGAAATGACGACATGCCATATAAAAACCGGAAGCATTGCCAAAATGTTTAGGTACAAACTGTTATGGCGAATTTTCCGGCTTGGTATGACCTGTTATTATTCCCGGCAAAAATCTTTAGAAATCGATAAAATATTCAGCTTTAAAGCAAACGCTGTGAATGTGCTCTGGCAATCACCTGCATTATCCTAAATTTCAGTAATAGTTCTAGGGGTTACACCCCAGAACATGTACAGAAAATGCTCGTTTCTGATTGGTTGGTTGGCTGTGAATATTCTTTTAATCCATGCTGTTAATTAATAGCACTCAATCTTCCCGTCAAGCTTTGTGTTTGTGTGTGTTTCTAAAGTTCAAAGTGAGCAAGTAACTTCATCAGAGACTAGCATTTTTTGTATAAGTGGTATCTATAGGAAATTACATCTAAGTTCTCAAAGAAATAATGAAAAGTACCGCTGTATTTGATGAAAAAGGCAGAATACCCCTCATGCTAAGCACTTGTGGTATTAATCCACTTTCATCAAATACTCAGTGTTTTTCATGAATTCTTCTTGAATTAATGAATTTCCTTTACTACCTACATTACATTGACATCATTTGGGTGCTAATATCTACCAACAGTGTTTTGCAAAATAAACAAGACACTCTGGGCCCCTGAACATTCTTAACCACTGACTAGCTTATCAACCTTGAAAATTAAGTGTATAAACTATTCAGAAAATATCCACTGTTTGCTGGGAATGGTGTTTCGTAGTAACATGATCCTAGACAGTGTCATAGTTTATTTTGCAAGGGGTTATAGTTCCATATTAACATTTCTAATGTTACAAGGATATATACTATGTATGTAAAAAAGGTCAGTTATAAAACTGTTTCAAAAATGTTGTTCAATTAATGAATGATTTTCAAGGAACAAGCTGTTATGACATAAAACCACTACAAAGTTATGCTATTTTGTTAGACTAGCCTTGCAGTATTGAATGGTCAACAATTATTTAAAATAATCAAAATTTAAATGTATGAATTAAAAAATATATATATTACTAATCACCTTTTTTAAATAACAATTTTTGTTGATTATTCATGTTATTATTAAAAAATAATTTTCCTTGATTCTAAAAAAAAAATGTACTTTGATTATGAGGCACAGGGAGCCCAAAAGACATGTTTGAGACCCTACAACCACACAACCTGGCAAGTTTGTCATTTCAAGATAGCTGTTACAGAGGGGAAATATACAGACATGAGACCAATGTAAATCTGAAATAAAGCACCCAACTCTCATTCTGTAAACTTAACACATTTTCAAATCTAGATTTTTTCTGTTTCAGATTTGTTACATGGCTGGTCAAAGGCTCTAAAATATTGGTTTTTAACAAGCTTATTCTTCCCAAATCAAAGATAAATTACATTCCACAATTGATGTCTAGTTCACATATCATTGGTGCATTAATTTAGGTCCAAACATGGATCACTGAATAACCTTTCTCCAGCCTGATAACTCTAATAATTTTACATCACAGTATTATTTATTGACATTTGGCAGAAACTCAAAAGGCTCCGAAATATTCAGGCAGCATAATTTTGAAACCTTATTTGGTTAAACCAAACCACACATGTTGTTGCTACACATTTCAATTTCCTTGTGAGTTTCTGCATTTGATTATGTGAATGGTGTCTTTCATGAACTGTATCTTTGGTTTTTCCATCACTCGCCCTGACAACTTGGACTGTGTACTGTGTCTTCTACAATTGAAGGTCACTGATGGCCTTTGAATGGATATACAAGGTCTATAATAATCTGATTCTATATTCGGTATATCAAACTTGGTTGCCACGATGGCTGACTGCTCTCACAGGTTCCCATTAATATATGATTACTATTCATCTCTCAGTTTACCAAAACCCCATCACCATTGTCAGAAAAAACATTGACGCAATTAAAATAACTTCCATACGAGCAGTTGGTGCTGTACCAAACAAGGAAGAATCAAACTCAAAGCATCTCTCGTACTTGCTCTCCACAACTTTAAACAGCTGAGCTTCACAAAAATGCTTGCCACTTTTATACTCCTCTCCAATTTTAAACCCCTTGTACTTTGCATCTTTACACTTATCGTAGATAGTATTGCAGTATGAGTCACATATGTGTAAACGGTCAGACCGGTACCAGAATTCCTGCTCTGGACTACAGAAATAGCACATAAGGTAATTCATGACATTGTAACACTTTTCATTTGTTGTCTCTAAGGGCATCATGCTGCTGAAGACGGATGTTACTTCAGTGTGTCGGCAACATGATTGTTCTTTATACCATGTGCAGTTAGATAAGCTGTAAGCTTCTTTAGGTGTTCTACCTCCCCCTGGAAATCATTCAGAAGTATGTGTTATATGGGGTACCTTTTAAACAGTCAATGCAGTGGGGAAGGAGGGGGGGAAGGGGGGAAATTGCACAAATCTTGAAAAAAATTAATAAGCAAGACTCCAAATCATGAACTAGAAGCTGCAACAAAATTTAATACGTAGTTGAGTAAATAAACGTTGTTTCATCTTAGAAAATATAGAAGATAAAAAATGAAATGATATTAACTTGCTATAATGCTGATTTGAAAACTGTGAAAGATGGAACTGTGCAAGATACAATAATGAAACGTATTCAGATGCATTAATTAACAAGAAAAATGTGAGGAAATCTCTGCTTAGCAGGATAAATGTCAATGCAAATTTCATCCGATTAAAAAAATGACATTTCTCTCTAAATTCATGTCATGTATTCTAAACTGTAACAACACATGTTTCACTGGAGCCTCAAGGACCAACAATTTAACCCAGGATATCAAAACATTGATTTTTTGACTTGAAACTTCCGATCAGAACAATATCTGTCAAAAGGGAAGGTCAATAAAACACCCAGAACACCATCAAAACAATTTAGAATGAGATCTGCCAATCAATCGATCGATTTGAAAATGTTTTCTGGCCCCAAAAATCAATGCAAACAAAACTTTCACACAAATCTAGTAAAATAGACGTACAAATTGTATTCAAGACATTATGGTTTTTTTTGTGATAGCAATTAGGTTTTTGTAGCGAAAGAAAGTCGAAGTCAAAGTCAAAGTCAAAGTCCAAACGCGATTACGTTTAGGAAATACAACTATAAGCAGTTTCAAATTTCAATCACAAACGAACAAAAACATTCTTCTAAATCCTGATTTAAAACCGCTTCTACAACCCAAAATATCATACTAGTTTCAATAAAAAAAGATAAATTTATGTTTTTTTTAAAAGGGTTTAATACATTCACAAAGTTTTGAAATTGTACTGATTTGTTAATGTATGCCGGATAGATGCTCAAAATGCTCAAACTTCGCAAACAAACATTGCTGAAAATTGCACCTAAATTATCAGAATTCTCCAATAAAATTAAAACTTACCAAAGTATGTGCATTGTCGATATCTCATAATCACTTGTCCTTCACATAAAACGATTAAAAGAAGTTGTAAAACAGCGAAATGTAATGACCACTTTGAATTCGCCATTGTTATTGTGAAAATCGAAGCACCACCTGCGCGGCCGCGCGGGCGCGGGTCACCAGAATCATTCGGATAAGTAGTAGTCGGGGTGAGTAGTCGGAATTTTCCGAAGTTATCCCGAAAACATAGAAATCCAATATGGCGCCGGTGGCGAGGAAAAGGGGAAAGAAAGATAGAAGCGAATTTGACTTCCATACGGTTTTACAATGGATGAAATCTCTATTCTTAGATCCCAAGAATACGTGGATTATTGGTTTGGGTCTATTTTGTGCAGAAATTGTGGCTAATATTCTCGTCGTGTGGAAAATTAGATGTGAGTTCGAGTTCGTGTGTTTCATAAACTATAAAGATGATGGCGCGCTTTTTATGGATCAAAATCTTTATGCAAATAACAGTCTCGAATTTTGTTGACAAACGGGTCTTTACAAAATAATGGCGATAATGAAGATAGGGATATATGTTTGCACCCGGGTTATGGTAAACATGATGATAGTGATGGTGGTGATGATGATGATAATGAACTGGATTGGTATAGAGTGATGTCACAACCATCGACATCATCACCACTACCACCATCACAGTCACGATTATCATCATAATAATGTTAATGATTATCACCATCACTTCTATCATTATCATCCAGAGGTAGTGAATAGTATGAGCCATTACCACCATTAATATCACCACTAATATTGTCATCACCATCATCATCATCACAATCATCATCACCATTAATATCACCACTACCATTGTCATCATCATCACCATTAATATCACCACTAACATTGTCATCACCATCATCATCACCATTAATATCACCACTGACATTGTCATCACCATCATCATCACCATTAATATCACCACTGACATTGTCATCATCACCACTATCATTATCATCAGTACCTCAATGTTCTTTATGAGCTTGTCATCAATTTTGCACATAACTTCCAAGCACCAAAGCATGAGGTAATATTTTTGACAGTTTCTCTTTATTGTCTCTGTAGATACTGAGATAGACTGGCAAGCATACATGCAGGAAGTGGAAGGAGTCATTAATGGGACATACAACTACTATGAACTCAAGGGAGATACAGGGCCATTAGTGTATGAATCTATCCACACTAAATATTTATTGACATATAATCATAGGCACATGTTTGTTTACAATATTAAGCTTAACGTCAATGAAATTATAGACTGAACACAATATTGAAAAGGTCTTAGCAGATAGCTAGTCTGTGATTTTTTTAACTCTTTACATGCAACATGTTGTTGAGATAAAAGTTCTCAAAGTTACCAGCTTGGAAAAATGCTAATTAACCCATAGATTCTCTGCAAATTTAGAGATTTTTAAACCTGCTTCATGCCAAATCTATTGCAAGTATCAAGAATATAAGCTACTTTTATTATCATGCTATTGAAACATTTAGCACTGTTTGGGTTTAAATGTGTCTCAAAAGTGAAATTTGTATGCTAATGACGTAAAATGTAAACAATGATGCCATTGATAAACCAGTCTACAAGCAGAGCCTTCTCTTACGTATTCTTCCAGGAAAATGAGGAAAGAAAACTCTGCAACAGTTGTGTATTGACTATTATCTAACCTTACCTTCTTTTTACTATGTTCATTAACAGTTACCCAGCAGGCTTTGTGTACTTCTTTGGAGGTCTGTACTACCTAACAAATAAAGGCATTGATATAAGGACAGGACAATATATATTTATAGCTCTTTATCTTCTTACTTTGGCCATTGTCTTCACCATATACCAGAAAACTGCTAAGGTATTTCTTTATTCATTTTGGGATAACTGTTTTATTAAAAAAATTGTGATTCAGCTTTATGTTTTTAGAAACATACATGACAATTTTGATTGTTTTTGAAGAATCGCTAATTTAATCCTTAACTAAATCCATTATTAATTTTTGTTAAAATTAAAATTATACTAAAAAGAATACTGTTAATATAAATAAAATGAACTATCCTAAAATGTACATATTAACTAATCTATTATTAATGAGGTTTCTAAGAAATTGAAACTTCAATCTGGATGTTTGAATAATTCAGCCCAAATCAAAAACTGCAGAGCAATTTGTAATTTAAAATATTTATCTATGGGTATTTTTTTGTTTTAAGTTCCACCTTATGCTATACCTAATCATTGGTAATGTTTGTTCTAGGTTCCACCGTATGCGTTTATCTTCATGTGTTGTGGTTCTTACCGTATTCATTCCATCTACATACTGCGTCTATTCAATGATCCTGTGGCCATGTTCTTCCTTTATGTTGCTGTGCTGTGCTTTATTTATAATCAATGGAATATTGGATGTCTGTTCTTCAGGTAGGGCTGATCAAATAAACATCAAAAACTTGTTGTTGATGAATCATTAGATAATTTTTTTCTTGGGTGAGGGGGGAGGTATTTTGGGTTTTGTTTGTTTTTGGCCATAACAATGTATGCCTGTCATTCTCATCTTACATGATATTTTTTTCATCTCCATCACCTTATCATCACCATTATTATCATATTCATCACTATCACCATTACCACATGATCACATTCACTGTAGTCACCATCATTACTATCGTCCTCAACAATCAAAATAACATATTATTCTCGACAGTCTTGGAGTTAGCATCAAGATGAACATTCTACTATTTGCTCCTGGTCTATTACTAGTTCTACTGATGATGTTTGGTGTTTGGTACACAATACCAAGACTAGCAATATGTGGTATTATACAAGTAAGCAATCTGTCAATCAATCAATCTGTCAATCAATCAATCTGTCAGTCAATCAATCAATCTGTCAATCAATCAATCTGTCAATCAATCAATCTGTCAATCAATCAATCTGTCAATCAATCAATCTGTCAATCAATCAATCTGTCAATCAATCAATCTGTCAATCAATCAATCAGTCAATCAATAAATATATGTCAATCAATCAATCAATCAATCAATCTGTCAATCAATCAATCAATCAATCAGTCAGTCATTCAGTCAGTCAGTCAATTTGAAATTACAACACTATTTAAGATGGACATTGTTACGTTTTCATACCATATAATCTTTGACCATTTTATACAGTGGATATCATCCAGTCTTTGAACCTTTCCATATTATAATCTTTGACCACAGTATACAGTGGATATCATCCAGTCTTTAAACCTTTCCATATTATAATCTTTGACCACAGTATACTGTGAATATCATCCAGTCTTTAAACCTTTCCATATTATAATCTTTGACCACAGTATACAGTGGATATCATCCAGTCTTTAAACCTTTCCATATTATAATCTTTGACCACAGTATACAGTGGACATCATCTAGTCTTTAAACCTTTCCATATTATAATCTTTGACCACAGTATACAGTGGATATCATCCAGTCTTTAAACCTTTCCATATTATAATCTTTGACCACAGTATACAGTGGATATCATCCAGTCTTTTAACCTTTCCATATTATAATCTTTCACCTTTTTCTTTAAGCTGCTGCTAGGTCTTCCATTCCTTCTTGGCCATCCAGTGGCGTACCTAGTGATGTCATTCAACCTTGGCCGTCAGTTCTTGTTCCAATGGACTGTGAACTGGAGGTTTCTACCAGAGTGGCTGTTTGTCAATAGATACTTCCATATCACACTGCTACTACTGCACGTTGGCGTGTTGTTGTGCTTCTATCATTTTATATGGACCAGGTATGTAGCGATGGGCAATAGCCCAATTCCTTCAAAAAGTGGGGAGGGTATCTCTTTAAATTCTGAATATGTTATTTATGTTCTTTTCATCTTGGTAATTTTCATGTCTTCTTCAGGAAATGTGACAGTATAAAAGCTTTCTTCAAAAGACCCTTCAAGAGCGAGCCACTATCTGCAGATAATATCCTTTCAGTAATTAATAGAACCGACTTTGATAATTTGGAACATTTTGATAGACAGTAATTCAATATTATACTGACAGTCATACATTATATTTTTTTCAGTCATGTCCTGACTTCTGAAGCAAGCACAAGTAACAATTAACTTTATTATAGTTTCTTGGCTATTTCTACTAATTGGCAAGACTTTCTCTCTCTCACTACCCCTACATTCACTATTTGTACACAAATCTTTGCATACATGACATTTCTTTTGAACTAAGTGCATTAGAATGAATCTGTGTAATAGATATCCTTAACTATAAGCACAGCTTGTTCTCATCTTATTCACTTCCAACTTTATTGGAGTAGCTTTCTCTAGGTCACTACATTATCAGTTTTATGTGTGGTATTTTCACACGTTACCCTACCTTCTATGGAATACTAGACTATGGAACTCTGTCAGGTGATTTGTTTTTCCGAAGTTTAAAACTGGACTGGGACTAGGGACGACTGTAAAAATATTTAACTAATTGAAAAACAAATCTCACCACATGAAAGATCATACTAAAATGATAAAGCTTGTGGAGCGTCTCTTAGAAATCTTCAAAATTAATGAATGTTTGGTTTCGGGGCAATTTTAGAGAGCTGTCTTCAAACCCCATACATTCTTTATTTTTGCAACATATAAAACATATTTGCCAATCAGTTCATTTTTATCATACATGTCAAAAGTTGGTGATCGTACTAAAAAATGTATGATCTTTCTTGTTTGGGGGTTAACATCTTATTTTGAGTAATATTTCAGCTTAGTCCGTCCTTTTTTGAACTCTGTAAAGGGGAATGGTGGTATTTATGATGATGATTGTAGTGTTGGTGATAACTGGTGGTAAATAGGTTTGGATTGTGTGATTGTGACATGTATGAACTATCATGTGGGAAGAGTGTTAAGTGACCTTAACAGATGTAAAAGTACTCAGAGTCATTTTTTGTGTGAGTGGGAAACAGTTATGATATTGCTACAATACGACAGAAAATTTGAATATTTTCTTAAGACTTATAAACTATGGCTATAATATGATACGGCACTGTTTCCCACTCATAAGAAAATTACTTTTACACACATGTATTAAATACTACTTGGAGAAAGTGGTAACTTGTGTAATGTGGATGAAAATGGCAACATGAGTACAGTGATGTAACTAAGATACAAACAATTACAATCACTGTTTAAAATCCCCACCATCCGTGACATTAACCCTTAGCGTTTTCCTTTCCAGGATTCTAATATTAGGACTGATAGAAATGTGTTGGAATACATATCCATCCACATGTCTGTCATCATGTACACTACATGTATGTCATGTGGTGCTGCTACTCGCACTCTGGTACTCTGGGAGAAGGAACATAACCAAATTACAGCAAAAAGTACAATAGTAACTTTGTTATAGGTAACTCTGGGATGAATACAAGAAAGAACTAAATTACAGTAAAAAGTACAATAGTAACTTTGTTATAGGTAACTCTGGGATGAATACAAGAAAGAACTAAATTACAGTAAAAAGTACAATAGTAACTTTGTTATAGGTAACTCTGGGATGAATACAAGAAAGAACTAAATTACAGTAAAAAGTACAATAGTAACTTCGTTATAGGTAACTCTGGGATGAATACAAGAAAGATCACAACCAAATTACAGTAAAAAGTTCAATAGTAGATTAGTACGTATAGTTTACTCAGACTTGATGCCAGGAGGTGTTTTTCATAGAAGTAACCTTGAAGGGCTGTTTTAGGTGACTACAGTCCTACCTGCAGTTCTACATCTATCTTTAACCAACCAGGAATGATGGCAAAATGTGTGTTTGTACATTACAATTGGTCAATGTTTAAAGCACATCATATTCACACTTGTTGTCACAACTCAATCCTTGTCATGACTGGCACATAAAATAGTCACTGGAGTGATAATAAAAACTCTGATGAATAGTGATTATCATACATGACTGTATAACAACTATCTGGTTTAATGCTTAGATTTTTAACTGTAACAAGTAAACGTTAAAAATAAATCTTAAAATACACAACTACAAATAATCATTTGTCAAAACAATCACTATAAATTACCAGTGACAAAACTAGATTTCTATTTCATAGTACATGTATAATGTTAGAGAAATGTGCTCAAATTAAATAGACCTTTTTCACAAGGCAAAACATTAAAAGTTTTAGAACAAAAATGTTGTTCAGTTTGCAATAATAATGCAAGAAATGATGTTTTTAATTTTTTTTATATTAAAAACAATGCCATTTCAATATAATCATAGATTTTTAGCGTATTATAATGACATGAAGTATCATGATAAAATATATTTTTTAGTAATTGTCATTTGTGAAAGAGGTCTATCATCAATATACAGCTTTGCTTATAATTTTGTTTTGAAGTGAAATTAGAGAGAAATATTAATAATTATATACAATAAATTATTCCAAGCCAAATAAAAAGTCTCTTCTACAGTGTGAAATTGTGATGTGAATGTGAAGAACAATGTCAACCAAAAATGGTTGAGTGTAAATACTGAGCCATATAACTTCACTGTTGAAAACCTCATCAGTCCTGATTACTAGTTAGCCTTTTAATTACAATACATGAAACTGTGATTTTTTGACTGTCTCTGATTGAAGATAAAGTGTTGGAAATTGTTTAATCGAATTGGTGAATATCACCTTGTTAAACTGTGTTAATTTTGTTCAAAATCCCAAGCAGTTTTCAGTTGAGTTTCTCCAATTCATCAACATCATCAGCATCTAAGAGCTTGATGTTACGATTAAAATGTTTTTCGATCTGCTTCATTACACTGAGTGATCTCTCACCATCGATAAAATTAATAGCAAGGCCAGTCTTCCCAAATCGTCCTGTTCTACCAATTCTGTGAAGATATGTTTCAAAGTCGGGCCGCCCTTGCTGATCCAAGGGCATATCATAGTTAATAACCAGAGTGACCTGTTCGATGTCTAATCCACGAGCTGAAACATTGGTTGTGATAAGAACTTTTTCTTTGCCCTCACGAAATCTGTTGATTACTGCAAGACGTTGTTCTATTGTTAGCTCACCAGACAGCATGGCAACTGGGTGCCCACATTTGACCATCTTCTCTGCTAACCATGAAGCATTGCGACGGGTCTACAGAACAATGGAATAGGTTGGTTAAAGGTCAATACACATGAGGAAGGCCAATCCTGTAGTGCACTCCTAGAACATGCTCCTACAGGAAGGTTATACCTGGTTTACAAGAGCATCATAAATGCAAAGGCAAGAAATTAAATTTGTCATTTTTTGCATTTGTGTCTGCATTATTAACATGTGAATCGGTAAAGATGCAAACGCAAGTGCATTTGCATTGCTCATGTGAACCAGGCTTTTCTTCTCTGAGAGGTCGTTTTTTTGTGAGGACATTTTTGAAAATCATTTTAATGAAAAACTTTCCTCAATGAAGATTGTTACTACTACTATCTGTCCATGCTAAACCAAGCTTACTTGTCAATTAAAAACTATCTACTTACCATACAGAATACAATACATTGACCAATATTTAGAACACCATAGATATTACATATAGCAGTGAACTTGTCGTTAGAACTTTTACACATGACGTAGTATTGTTTGATGTTATCCAAGCTTTCCTCTTCCCTTCTTAATCGTATTACTATAGGGTTGGGTACAACTGATTTTGCAAATCCCATCACTTCGTCATCATATGTGGCAGAAAATAAGAGGGTCTGACAGTTGCGTGGTAAGGTTCTGCAATTACAGATATAAATTAATCTCTTGATAACTAGCTAGATATAGATGAATGAATGAATGGTTGAATGAAATGATAAATGGATGGATGAATGAATAAATAGATGAATGAATGGATGAATGAATAAATAGAAGAATGAATCGATAAATAAATAGATGGACGAGTGAATAAATGAATGGATGCATGAATGAATTGTATGAAAAACGAATGAATGGATGAATGACTGAATAAATGAATGAATGGATAAATAAATTAATAAATTATGGATAATTGAATGATGAAATGTAATTATTCAATAAAATGAATGAAGAAATAAATTAAATCAATGAATAGTAATGAGTGAACAAACAAATACAAATCAGTCAGTAGTCCTCAATCACTCACTTCTGTACTCTAATAGACTGGTCTTGGTGGCCTTGCATAGCTATCATAATATCAGCTTCATCTAATACAAATACATGTATTTTCTTGGGATCAAATGCTCTCAGTTTTCTAATCCAATCAAGTAGGGTCCCTGGTGTACCAATTATAATGTGATCTGTACATCGCTGTCCTCTTTGTACTGTGGTAATAGGAAAAAAGAGAAATTAGCTCAGGTTTATACCCTTCAATTTCAGAGTTAATTTTCATGTTTTTGATGCATATTCACCATCATTATCACCATTAACATCATCATCATCTCCATCACAACCACATCTCCACCATGACCACTACTGTCATCATCATCATCACGACCATCATCATCATCAACATATTCACCCTCATTAACATTGTCATCTCCATCACAACCCTGTCACCATCTTGACTACTACATTCATCATCATCATTGCGACCATCATCATTATCATCACATATTCATCCTCATTAACATCATCATCATCACAACCACGTCACCATCATGACCACTACTGTCATCATCATCATTGCGTCCATCATCATTATCATCAACATATTCACCCTCACTGACATCATCATCATCGTCAACATACTCACATTGATGTCCTCTAACAGCATATGTTATTCTGATATGTGGGCAGTGTTTACCCATCTGTTCAGCTACTCTGCCAGTCTGCATGGCAAGTTCATAGGTAGGCGACAAACACAACACCTGGAATAGAATGTATTCATATTGGTTAATACATAGCAGGCATTAACATTCTTAGGTTGCAATAGTTCATGTGACAATCAATGGACAACAAAGTGGTAGCCATGTTGGATAAATAAACAAATAGGAAAGAAACACCACTCCAAGTGAACATTTAACTAATTCTAATCTTGCCAAAATTAAAACACAAACTCATAACTCTACTCCTCTTTACTCTGACAAAGGACAAATGTCCAAAACATCAGTAAGTACTCTCTTCTAACTAAACTTACATTTTTACCACAACTGTCACACACTAACCAGCTAATGATGGGTGTGTGTGTGTGTGTGTGTGTGTGTGTGTGTGTGTGTGTGTGTGTGTGTGTGTGTGTGAAAAAAGACGACTAAGGTTGCAGGTCATGACCATCCTTAGTGATAGGCCTACACTAATGCATATTAATTACCAACTACTAATCAATCTCGTACTAGTAAAATATTAAAAATATTAGATTGCAGAGGCCATTGAAACATTGGATGAAATGTGCTATAACAGCACTACATTACATGCAATATTATTTATTTATTGAGTATCTTTCTTATCTGTTACCTGTGGGTGGTCCTTGGTAGCGTCAACTCTACTCAGCATAGTCAACACAAAAGCTGCTGTTTTACCAGTTCCAGACTGAGACTGCGCTATCATGTTATTGGGTCTAAGAAACGCAGAAAACATAATTACAAAGATTAGCAATGTCAATATTCAGGGTTTTAATTCATCTCGCTCTCAATTGTATTATTTTCAAACCCTGATGATGGAGAATACTCTCCCAAAGCTTGATTAATAATGTAATATATACGTAGTCAAAGATTGTATTATATGAAACCTATGTACAACAATTTACTTGAAAATATTAATGGTGTTTATTGATAGTGATTATCAATCAACATAGTCAACACAACAGCCAGTTTTCTTTATACAAATCGTACTATTACAATGATAATGGTGTTTATTGATAGTGATTATCAATCAACATAGTCAACACAACAGCCAGTTTTCTTTATACAAATCGTACTATTACAATGATAATGGTGTTTATTGATAGTGATTATCAATCAACATAGTCAACACAACAGCCAGTTTTCTTTATACAAATCGTACTATTACAATGATAATGGTGATGAATGCTAATAATTAATAAAGAAGTAATTGTGTAGCTGAGGCACGGGGCTGTAGTCTACCATGACAAGGAAGCACAGCACGAAAACCTCTTCATTTCTCTCCCTGCAGCAATAACAGAGAAGCCACGGCAAGACAACTCTGCCAAATTATACAGGTATACAAACAATAAATGATTATCAAACAACAACTGTAGTTAGAATTTAGACAAATACATAAATATATTGATTAACAGTTTCTAAAATTGTCACAATCACTTTTGTTGCAAAAATGCAATGAAACATTTTCTCCACTCTTGGATGTTGAAAAGGGGTGTCAAAAGCTTTAAATGTTGCATTGTACAAAATGAATGTCATGTGTAAGTAAAACTGAAATTGTTTGCTTGGGGGTAAAGTGATTATATTACAGTGATTTATCTTACGGATCAGCCAGAAGCAATGGTAATGCAGTTTCTTGGATTTTAGAGGGTTTATTGAAACCCATCTCATAAACCCCTTTCTTCAATTGATCAGACCTGAAATCAAATTTGCCAACAATGTATTACAATGCGTGAAATGCAGAATTCAATAAATGAAAATGGATAAATAAAGGGTAGCATGTTGAGGTTTTAATCAATGCTGATAGAGTGCAAACACTAAAATTGTGCAACAGTTGTCACTAATTGTAGTGGTAAATAACCCTAATTAAACAAACGAAAACAATAGAATTAGCATAAAATAGCACTATTTAGTGGTATTTATGTTGCACTCTTTTAGTGTGTGCACTCTAAAAAGCTGATGTTTTAGATCTTAGAACTTAGTTGGAAACAAATAAAATATAAGAGAAAAATGGATGGAATAATTTGAAAAAAAGACCATGATTCCCAATTTTTATTATTTCCTTATTTTGCACATCCTCTCTAAGGTGACCCTCATGATCAACTGATATTTTTCACAATTTTGACACAAGTTCATAGATGGTAGAAGTATGAAAAATAGTTTAAACATCAGAACATTTGACCGCCATAGTCATAAAGTGTAATAGGGCCAAATGAATGCAAAGTAAGACTGACTTACAGAGGCAGTTCTTCAAAAGACTTGACTGAATACAATGGTGAATTGGGGTCACTTCTTAACACCTCGACTTCATGTTTACTTGTCACCAGTCTATTTCTTAGCAGTTTGGTCAATAACGATGTCTCTGCCAGCTCCTCTGAATAGCAAGAAATACACAACATTTCTTTAGTTGAATGCAGAACATAATCATAGCTGTAACCATTCATCATTGCAGTCATTATCATCATAATTATCATTATCATCATCATTATCATCAGTGGTCTTAAAATTATTTGTCAGAGAAGCACGGGGCTGGTGTATTTGATGGTTTCTACAAAGTCCAGCACGAAAACCTCTCTATTGTTGTACCTGTAGTTTTCAACAGAGAAGCCACACAAACAAGACAACTCTGCCAAATTTTACAGGACTATTACCATCATATCACTGTGATTATTATCAATGGAGTATATTAATACTAGTAATGGCATCATAAACTAGATGATTACAATCATCTTACTATTATGAGATTTAAAGGAGCCGTCTCAGCCAGGATGCTTTGTGCCCCTGTGGCCTATCATATACTTAGAGCAGCCATTTTCAGTCACATCAAAAGAGAAATTCTCCCTATTACCTTTCTTACTCCATACAAGTGAATTCCTTACAGTTCCTTATTGGTTATTGATTGATTTTTGAAGATATATTGTAGATTTTTTAATTTTACTAATACGTAAACAATAACAAAGGTGCACAAAGCATCGTGGTTGAAACGGCTCCTTTAACAATTATCACCACCATCACCAGTTATCATCATCATAATTATCACCACCATCACCAGTTATCATCATCATAATTATCACCACCATCACCAGTTATCATCATCATAATTATCACCACCATCACCAGTTATCATCATCATAATTATCACCACCATCACCAGTTATCATCATCATAATTATCACCACCATCACCAGTTATCATCATCATAATTATCACCACCATCACCAGTTATCATCATCATAATTATCACCACCATCACCAGTTATCATCATCATAAGTATAAACATCAGGCATGTTGTATGATGCCTGGATAAAAGTTATCCATTGCATTCAATGCTATGGATTTTAAGCATATCTTGAATATTTTATCTGCTAGATAGGGGTTTATCTGGTGGATAGTTCAATACAGAGTTTTGCCATGCAGAATAATAACTATATTTTGAGAATAAAAATATTATGGTGCTCCAATGAAAATCAAGTATTTATCCCATGCCAAAATAATTGCAAATAACAAAATCATTCTGGATAAAAATAACTTTTAACTGCTTAAATTTCTGTTCATAATATAAAGAGAAAAAATAAAATGGGGTTTTGAAATATAAAATTCAACTTCAAAATTCAGATTCAATCTTGATATCTCACTTGAAGGAACATTTTCAAGCACTCATGTATGTATTGTGAATGTATAAATTTTTATTACACTGAACTCAACTTAAAGTCAACCAGATCATCAACGCCATCAACAGATACAAACATGAACATTTGGTTAAGTCCAGTTTAGAACGCATCTTTCACGTGTCAAATTTAATTACATCAAAGAAGATAGCCTATCTATTGTTTGAATTGTAGAGTGCACGCACTAAAAGTGTGCAACAGTTGTCACTATTTAGTAGTAATAGTGCTAATTAAACAAAAGAAAACAATAGAATTAGCATAAAATAGCACTATTTAGTGGTATTTATGTTCCAACTTTTAGTGCAAGTTCTCTAGAATTAGCATAAAATAGCACTATTTAGTTGTATTTATGTTGCACACGTTTAGTGTGAGCACTCTATTTGATGCATGTGAAAAACACACTATAAACTTGGCCTTAAATACCTGAAGTAGATTCAGATTCCTTGGCTGTATCTTCTGGTTGTGCTGTACTGTCTTCATTCCACCCCGAATTTTCATTATTATTTGGTTTTTGCTCTTGTGAAGCAGGTTTGGGTACTGTATTACTGATAGCAAGTTTATCAACCTTTGAATGAACAAAGTCAAAAATAAAGTAAAATAAATATCATCTGAATGATATAACTTTAAATTTTAAAGTTAAAATATCTTGTACTAATCTGAGTTTGCAGACTTACTCACCCAATCACAAAACAACATCTCTAACACCTTGGTTTACAACCATTCAAACATCAGACACCAATAGTCTTTGTCAAGACTACACCCACCCAGATGATCACAACACATCAACATCACTTACACCTGGGTACAAACCATTCAAACATCACACACTAACACCAACAGTCTTACTCAAGACTACACACACCCAGATGATCACAACACATCAACATCACTTACACCTGGGTACAAACCATTCAAACATCAGACACTAACACCAACAGTCTTTCTCAAGACTACACACACCCAGATGATCACAACACATCAACATCACTTACACCTGGGTTTAAACCATTCAAACATCACACACTAACACGAATAGTCTTTCTCAAGACTACACCCACCCAAATGATCACAACACATCAACATCACTTACACCTGGGTACAAACCATTCAAACATCACACACTAACACGAATAGTCTTTCTCAAGACTACACCCACCCAAATGATCACAACACATCAACATCACTTACACCTGGGTACAAACCATTCAAACATCACACACTAACACCAACAGTCTTTCTCAAGACTACACACACCCAGATGATCACAGCACATCAACATCACTTACACCTGGGTACAAACCATTCAAACATCACACACTGACACCAACAGTCTTTCTCAAGACTACACACACCCATGCAGTAAATCACAACTCATTCTAGGTTGTTTTACTTGATTTTATGAACAACCATTAAAGAGGACAACAACACAAAATCAAACTTGGCGTTTTATATTGAGACAAAAGCAGCTGTTTAGATTTATCAAAACAATCGAAACTTCTAGGAAATAAAACATAATCTTAATTTCCTGACAAACTGGATAAATCGCTCAACTTTTGAAAATTGATGGACGAGCCCACAATTTTTCAGTGAACATGCGAACTTGCCCATACAAACGAGCTTTAACTTGCTTCTTACTCGCAAACAACGCACACAAATTGTGTTTGATACACATGAGAAGCTTATGAATAGTATTGAATACGATGAATCTTAAAAGTTCGTCATTTTGTGAAGTTTTTTTACTCCAATCCCACAAGAAATCATTCATTTGCCTTCATCGCACGTGCATCCGCGTCAAAGAGAAAACGTAACGTTTTCGACTTTTTTTCGCTCACCTGTCCCGTCAATCGCCTTTCTTGTTCGTCTGCTGCGGCAGCCCAGTCTTCTTCAGCCATTGTAAGTTATTTTGAAGGATTAATACTATGATAAAATCTAAGAAAAGTTTGAAATTTCCGAAATTTTCGGAAAAACTTTTCCACGCTTGAAAACCGGCTGTGCCCTCTGCGCATGTGCAAGAAACTGGTACTCAGTCTCTGTAGAAGTAACCGTGAAATCCACAGGCTACCCGCCATTACACCGTTACAGTGGTGGTACTGATCAATCTCATATATTTTTTTTATTCTTTATCTCAATTCCACAAAAACTGGATAAAATTGTACAGACGGCGAAGAAGTATTATATTAAAAAAATAGTTTATTTATTTACTAATACTGCAGGCACACATAGGAAAATTAATTAAGGTGAGAATGACCACAACAGAGCATAGCTCCATACACTTTTAAACCTACAATTTTAAAACCATAACTACTGTAGAGACACTTTTTTTAACATCTTCCCTGACCAAAATGGTGACCCTCTCCCCCCTTCCACTAAATAATGACCAGTCCTTAAATTGGTCATTATAAATACAAATTTTATTCATTTTTAATTATTTTATTTAAAGTTGTCACTGAAATTTTTTATTAAATAAAAAAAATCAGTGACAACTTTACTTTTGTATTTTATGATGAAACCTGATTACAAAATCTTCAATTAATTTTACTTTAGTTTAATTTAACAATTAAAAACCCAATACAATTATTGTCAGAATCAAAAACAGAGAGTCTCAGGGAAGTAAAACCTTTTTTTCTATATCATTTTTTTTTCTTTTATTTATATTTTTCTACTCCATTGTCTATACTAGTTTCTCATTACCTAATAACACACACTTGTTTAACAATTTTTAAAACTATGTATAGACATTTTGGTACTAAAATGCAAGTAAGTAAAAAAAGCTTCACATGGAGCACAACCAACACATATTTTAATTATTAAAATTATTATTATAAAATACTTAACACAGTTACTCTAATGCTTTTTATGTTAGAATCATTGTTACATGTGAGTTAGTTTCAAGTATACCCATAATCCACTAGGGCACTTGAATTTCAGGGGGAAATACATACTCAAACCACTTTGGATGATGTTGCCTGGATCTCAAGATGGGAACTTGAAAGGCATGAGTCAAATTAATGTTGTTATTAAACTACCCCAGTCAGGCTACACAATGTATTGCACAATCAAAATAGAAAGTCAAATGCCCACTTTAAGGGATTAAAATTTCAGTTTTATTTATTAGTTTGTTAGTTAGTTAGTTTGTATTTATTTATTTATTCATTCATTTAGTTAGTTAGTTAGTTAGTTAGTTAGTTAGTTAGTTAGTAAGTTAGTTAGTTAGTTAGTTAGTTAGTTAGTTAGTTAGTTAGTTAGTTAGTTAGTTAGTTAGTTAGTTAGTTAGTTAGTTAGTTAGTTAGTTAGTTAGTTAGATCTCAAAATACTTAAGATTCATGATTTAGTACAGTATAATGTAGCAGTTTTTATGTTTAAATTTAATAATAAGACTTTACCGCCAGTTTTCAATCATTTTTTCAAGCCTTTAAGCGACATTCATAAATACAATACTAGGTCTGCTTCTAAAAATACTTTTTATCCACCAAAAGCAAGAACGAATTTTGGAATATTTAATATACGATACCAAGGTACAAAAATATGGAACTCGCTCGAAGAGAAAATAAAAAATTATAATCTTTCAGGTTTTAAGGTTAACATTAAGAACAACTTCATTAATAATTATTAAATTTACTATTATTATTATTATTATTAATAGTATTTTTTCTATAACTTTTCCTTTTTCTTGTCTTTTTTTTTTTTAGTTTTGTATTGTAGATTTGTGTATTTATATTACCGTATTGTGAAATGTTAATTTGTACCGGCATCCATACTAAAACTCTTTTAACCTGCAACAGGCTCTAACGTTCTTTTAACTATTGTAAGTTATTAGTTAGGGCCAGTACCTTACTCAATATATAATATAAAAATATGTAAATTATGTAATATGTAGTATTCATAGGTACAAATAAACATTGTTGTTGTTGTTGTTGTTGTTTGTTTGTTTGTTTGTTAGTTAGTTAGTTAGTTAGTTAGTTAGTTAGTTAGTTAGTTAGTTAGTTAGTTAGTTAGTTAGTTAGTTAGTTAGTTAGTTAGTTAGTTAGTTAGTTAGTTAGTTAGTTAGTTAGTTAGTTAGTTAGTTAGTTAGTTAGTTAGTTAGTTAGTTAGTTAGTTAGTTAGTTAGTTAGTTAGTTAGTTAGTTAGTTAGTTAGTTAGTTAGTTAGTTAGTTAGTTAGTTAGTTAGTTAGTTAGTTAGTTAGTTAGTTAGTTAGTTAGTTAGTTAGTTAGTTAGTTAGTTAGTTAGTTAGTTAGTTAGTTAGTTAGTTAGTTAGTTAGTTAGTTAGTTAGTTAGTTAGTTAGTTAGTTAGTTAGTTAGTTAGTTAGTTAGTTATATTTGGGAAGGGAAGCACGGTACTATGGTCAAACGTCAGTGCAAAAAAAAAAAAAAAAAAAAAAAAAAAGTAAAAGACGCAGAAAGCCCTGGGTACAAGATTATTTCAGTGGCTTTTCCCATATTTTTGTGAACATGCACAGACATTTGACTGTGGTGCTGGGTAGCAAATGGTTCACCATGTTGTATCAATTGCTCTGCCATGCGTGGTAAAGTACAAGAATGAATATTTTGGGCAAAATACCCAGGGTTTCAACTTTCTGCGGGCAAGGGCGTGTATGTAGACATGGATCTTTGCCCTCTGTGAAAATCCTTCTGGTAAATAACTCAGCTGTGTTCAGGAGCAGATTTTAAAAGAGAACTATTCTTTCCTTTCATCTCATCTCTGTACTTCTTGAGCACACTTGCAATATTCCTAGGATGCCCTATATGACGTCCTTTTAGCAACTCCTGTTTAGCCCAGTCAAATATTCCTCCCGCTGGCTTTGGCTTACAGTAATACATCTTGCTATGTTCTTTATACTTCGGTTTTATGTTATCAGGACCATTACGTTGACGATTGAAAAATATCTTCTTGTGTATAAACACAGCAGTGTAGCAGGAGTCTATATCAACGTGTTGACCATAGAGGTCGTCTTCACGTATGTAATACATGTCAGCAATGTCAGTACGATTTTCCAGACATTTCGACCAATAGCATCCAGGCAGGGTTACAAATTTGGAATACTTCTCTAATACCTTGCATTCATTGTCTTCCATATTATGCCCTATGTAAATAGACCCGCCTGGTTTGACAATTCGCAATAGCTCCCTAACTAAAGTGCATTGTATTTGTTTGGGAAGCTCTCTCAGTCCCGCATAATTTATAGCGTGGTCATACGATAGCGAAGGAACGGAACTTAGCTTCCCAGAATCGGCAGGTAGATGGTAAAAAGTGTTTGGAGTGTCGTTAAACACTCTCCTTGCATATTCAATTGCGTACTGATCGACATGTGCTCCTCCGATCACAAGTTTTGGGTATTTCTTTCTCAACGAACGCAGCCATTCATTACAACCTGTGTTTGAGTCAAAAACAGCGTGTTTATCTTTGATGTTCAGCTGCTCACTTATAACAACAACCCAGCTTTCTTCTACGTGTGTTTCATTTTTGAATCTTCTTCGGCAATGAATGTCCTCCCAGTTGTGATTGAAGACTGTTTTTTGAAACCAATGATGAAACCGATCACTGACTCCATTGAAAAGAGACCTTGAGTTCGAGCGAAAAATAAAATGACTGACAACGAACACAAATAAACAGCCAACAGCACAAAGGGCGACTAATCGACCAAGGCGAATGTTCGTTATTATTTTCATGCTTTTAAAGTATGTAGTGAAGCCATTTTCTTGAAGTTTTATGCAAAGTTTTGCAGCGTAGGCTTTAGCTAGCAAGTGGCTTTAATAAACATCGATCACGAATCAATTTTTATTCGGTCAGCTTTCGAGAGTGGATCGGTACATGTCGGAATGTATGTCAGCACAGGAAACCCAAGCAGTTATATGCGTGTGTCCGTACCTGCTCATCAGACTAACTACAAACAACATTGATAGTTTTAAAAGGAATCTTAAGACATATTTATATTGTGAGGCGTATGTAAATGAATTTAGCGAGTACACTACATGTATTATGTAAGTGTATATTATAATTTTTATATATCATATATATTTGTAAGCAATAGTAGTATTGAGGCTTTCGTGCTCGGTCATATCAAATCGTTGAAATTAAGTCGGCTTTTCGGATTGAGACCACAGCGTAGCCCGACGTTATTGCACCTCAACTCCACGTGTCTCAATCCGAAAATCCCACTTCAACGATTTGATCATGTAAAGCACTTTGAAATTTGTATGTGAAAGGCTTAATAAAGTTAGTATTATTATTATATGAGCTTTATTGTCAATATTTTTGGATTCTTCTGTTTTTTATAATATAAAAAATTATCGTGAAAGCCTTAATTTTTTAATTTTTTTAATATATATATTTTTTAATATTCTATCCCCTATCAGCTTGGGGGCCTGTGGTAATCTATTATAATAGAGAAATGTTAAAAAAATACAATTTCCGAAAAGTCGACAAATACTGTTTTGTCTGAATAGACTCCTTGCAGTTCGTTGGGATGCAACTCAACTTGCAGGACAAAACAATGGATTTCAGCTCTCAAGATAGGAAAAATCTTTTGTTTTGTCCTCCAGATCGGGCGTTGACGTCACGTGCAGGGGATCTATGGTCATCACGATGAGCGTGACTAAGTCTTGTCCTCTAATGTATCGTTTACACCTAAAGTAACACTTGGAATGTTGTTTATAGATAAGCGACACCCATCAGTGATTCCAGTCACGCACATTTAGAATTCCGAAACATAAAACTCTAACTTCCAACAGTTCATAACTAAAGGGAAACTGCTTCTTCGCGGAAATCTTGTTTTCTTCTGAGAGGAACTAAAGTAATAGCTTCAAGAACAAATCAAAGCGTGAATTTGGAGGATTTGAAGCTTTGCGGTGCTTTATTTTCTGGCATTGATAACGATTTTATCCTTGTCCGCAGTTATGCTCTACGAAGGCTCCGATATACGCCGATAACAGTTCTCAAAATTCGACTTTTAATCGGATACATTTTCATACAAGTGCTTTATTTGGGTTTCTTAACTGTGGATATTTTTTCGAGAAGTCTTTTTTCAAATTGTGAAATTACGGCGTCGAAATTGGACATTTTGGCAGCGCACGAAGAGCGACATCTTTAACACCGCTCAAAAACTAATAGAATAGAATCAAACAGTGTACAATTTTCAACACGTCATTACACACTTTTTGGGTTGTATCATTCAAAAGCAAATGTTTCAGTTGACCTACTAAATTCATTTGTTTTAGTCGACTGAGCTTTAATGCTTCTGACTTTAGTAGCGACATGACAATCGACATGCCTATCAACTGACGCATTGTCGGAGTCCTGCTCTCGAATCACACTAAACAGCAAAATAACTCTTGTTGAAAAGTTTTCAAGTGTCATACTTACAAATTTTAACTGAAGAAAGGAGGTTGTATAAACAGAGCTGACAGTCAAACAGACAACAGAATAATTGTTACTAAAAGTTGCGAGTTCTTTACGAAACTATAATGGCCGAAGCACAAGGTACATTCTGGTCAAACGAAGATCGTTACGTATCGCGTATGAACGTTCGACATGAAAAACACTTGAAAAAACAACTCGCAAGTCTTGAACGAGAACGAACAATGAAAACTAAATCTCTGGATGCCGATAAAAGGAATTTTGAAGAGAAAATTCATCGTTTGAATATGGACCCTGCCGACCGTGCGCATTTGTCTAGAGACGCCAACTCGATGATTGCTGGTGATAAAAATAAAGAACTTGATCGTTTATTGAAAAGTTTAATGCACAGGCCTTACGAAACAAGAGCTGGTTATTCTTATATTGATTATTTGTCTAAAAACATGCAACCTTTGGTGAAAAGACCTTTGCAGTGGGGAATCAACCCATCACTCGCGGGTTTACAAAAGAAAGAAAGTTCGTTTGAACAACTCAAGAAACCCGAATCCAAGAATCAACTGACATTTTTGACTCAAATTGAGGGTCAACCATTGTCACTTAGACAACGCGCGTCGATTCCCGTCAAAGGAAAAACGCGCGAAGAAAATCTTGTTTTGCCACCAATTGTTAATACTGTAAAATTAACAAAGAGGCCGAGCCCTGGCCCTGAGAAAAGCCCTTCACCGAGAATAGTAAAGGCGAAAGAAACGCTGAGAGTCGAGAAAGTCCAATCAGAGAGAAGAAAATCTCAATCAAAGGAGCAAAAAGCTGAGAAGAAAGGACTAGCTTCATTGAAACCCGCTCCACAGAAATCAGAGGTGTTTGTTACCATGGCGACTCTTCAAGTCCCAACACCAAACTACCCTCCATTTGTAGATGTCCCAGAATTCCCTCCTCCGACTGAAGAAGAAAACACGGAAACCGTTGAGGAAATACAAGAAAAAGAAGAGGCCACAAGAGAAGAAGAGGAAGTTGAAGTTGGAAGTAACAGCCAGTCGAACTATACAATTTCACTTATGACTCGATATTCAAACAGAAGAAAGTCTATATAATGATTACACCAATATGGTATACGAGACGGACTCGATCGCAAATCCGCGTCTAAAAAGGGAATTCAATGACAAACCTTTTTGAACAATTCCGTGAGTAACGTCACTGTAAAGGAATGTACCTTTTTTAATATTAAGTGGTTCGTTAAACTTTAACGGTTATTCATATTTGTAAATTATTTGTATATATTTTATAAAGAGCATTGATTTTGGGATGCGCTTAATAAGAAATAAATTGTAGTGAAAGAAAGAAATTAATCATTAATAAGAAATAAATTATTATTATTATTATTATTACCTAATGGGTCTTTCTAGACTGTATTCAAACTTTAACTATAGTAAAACAAATCGTATAGAAGATTGTATACTTACAAACCGTTCATATAAACGTGAAGTCATACTGGCAGTCGCTGGTCGTTATCATATACTGTCATTTTTAAAACTTCATTTATACTCTAAAATATATTATCATGAATTATCATTATTTAACATAAAAACATATATTGTTATATTCTTATAATACTTCGGTTTTATGGGCATTAAAAAACTACTTAAAAATCACTCTATTGCACAGTCTGCATGTGTTGCTCTTCACACCGCTAGAGAAAACCAAGCTTAAATACCCAAGACAGCCCGAATGTACAATACATTACTACTGAAATAAACATTTTGAAATGAATTTTAGTTTATTTGTTTAGTACATAATTGCACACAAATACGACATAGTTAACAAATGTACATAATATGACAAAGTTACATTGAGCTGGATAATTGAATTATCCTTCGTAGAAGGTCGGCAGTTCATTACCCAGTATGACCCGTCTTTCCACTCCTGCTTCGCTGACAGAAGCCATACGAATAATACCCCCAGAAGAACCATCACGTGACATAGCCAAAGCAACAGCTAAAAAATACAAACAAATTTAGTTCGATTTTGGAGCTCTGACAATTTTTCTCTTCTTGATGTGGCAAGTCCCCAAGATCAGAAAAACAAAAGCTTTGAATACAACAAAACACCCTCTACTAAAATTTATACAAATAATTTTACATCACAACACAAAACCTCTACAACACCAATGAAGACCTAACTATTTTCTTCATGTAATTTTCTCTAAAACCATTTACATGTGATATTTACCAGTTGAAACAAACTTGAAGCACTCTTCTTTGGTCATTCCTTTCTTGTATGTAGCATCACAATGGCCGTAGATGTACGTACTACCAGAACCTGGACAGAATAGTCAAACGTATGAGCACTAGTTATGCCATTGTACATATTTTGCAATTCAGACTCTACTTGTAATGTACTTTTCTTAAAAGAGCTGTGTCATCTCAGGTGAATAAACTACTGCACACTTCATGTCAAAAAAAATAATAATAAAAAAATGGACGGATGTCTTTTTTGATGACGTCAAAATTCCATTGATTGAAAATATTGTTGAACAGCGTGTTCAAAATCTTGAAAATCCTGGTTTACTTTCAAATACTTTTAATTATTACTGTTTATTTATTTAGTTTCTGAAGTTGCCTTATGTAAACAATAACATCAGCTTGCAATGCATGCTGGCTGAGGAGGCTCCTCAGATAAACATCAATCAATTCACCATATTCTATGATCTAACAAGTAAACCAACAGGAAGACAGGCAGGTAAGCACATATGATATTATAAAATAATGCTATTGTCAATTGAAACTCCCCCCCCCCCCCCCGACTCCTGGATAGCCCCTGTCACTTTCACATTAGTGAACCATTATTTTCTGTGCTATTTCCAGGGGGGTCAGAGAACCTGTAGTCTCGCTTGACAGATACATAAATGTAATGAAGTTACCTCCAATAGTAAAGGGCTGTCTAACACACATTCCACCAATTGGAATGGAAAACACTTGGCCACCATTTCTCTTATCCCAACCGGCACAAATGATACCAGCACTCAGTTGATCTCTATAGCCATAACACATCTCTCTAAACAGACTGGCAGCTGTTTTTACCTCTACTTGCTCACCAATCTCAACACTAAACAAAAACAATACATAATAAAATCAAACATGATCTACTGTGATCTACTGTGCTGTACTGTGATCTACCATGGTCTACCATGGTCTAGAAAATTTGGAGCAAAACTCAAACTCTTTTTGGGCAACTATATTGTCTACAAATCATAAATATTAACACCAAAAAATATCCCAACTACTTTTGAATCTGAGTGTCCATCTTCTTACTATTGGCACGTATGTATTCAAAATAAAACAAATACATTTATGATGTTCAAAGAGCATTTGCATTTTTCAATTTGAATATGTGTGAGCATGTGTGCGACAGCATAACGGTGCTTGTGCTGGAAACTTGCAGTCCTAGTCATACTTGTTGTTGAATTTAAAGGTCTTTATTCTTGATGATGATTGTGTGACCATCATGACGTTGTGATACTGTACTTACTTATAAAAATTCAGATGATATTTGATTATATCAGCAATAGCTTGTGTATCGGCGGCAGAACCAGAACGACAACAGAATATATTCTCTGTGATAGGTGTTAGTTTGTCAGTAACTCTATTGGCTATATACGCTCTAGGGATTTAATACAATGGAAATAATGTCAGGGTATACAACATTTCAATGAAACAGATGATTGGAACAAACTTTTTTTTCAACAAAAATCACCAACTTAAATACTGGACCATATTAAAATATTAACAGTTTCATCTTTCCTATAGGGCAACAAGACCTCTACTTGTAGCTTATAAAACTTCTCTTACCCGGTAGTGGTCCTTGAGTCGGCACCGATGACAACTCCACCATCGTACTCAACCGCCATTACTGTCGTCTAAAAGTACAAAAACATTTCAAAATTATTTGTAAATCACAGAGAAGAAAGTTTATAAAGTGAAGCAGCTTTTGATATGCTTACACCAGTCATATGCTCGGCAGAAACCCATTCTGGAGCCAAGGAAGAAGAATGCATTGTCATTGTGCCGGCCGCCATGTTGAATTTTCTTTCTTGTATGAAAATCCGAAGGCCTCTGGGTATTTTTTTTGTGGGATATGCGGGTTTCCTGTGACCTCACACAGGGATCCCACAAAGGGGCGAGCACAAAACAACATGGCGGCCATGTTGGTCTTAATTCTAACGATATTTTTGCTCTGAATTGAACTTTATTATTATCCAAAATGATGCAATCACTGCTTGCCGGCTTGAAGAGTCGTTCTGATGAGACACGACTTCAAGCAGCGAAGGATTTACAGCATTATGTGTCGACCGAATTGAGAGAGGCATCGCAAGAACAGCTAACCAATTTCATGGACGATTTCAACCATCACATCTTTGAAATGGTATCTAGTTCAGATGCGAACGAGAAAAAAGGTGGAATAATGGCCATTGGTAAGTATAGTGAACATTGTTATTGTTTTAAAATCGTCTCTCATGTGAGTGAAATAAAAGTTTGTGTCTGTGAATATTGAATAATTTTAACCAGTTCATGCAAAGATCAAATTCAGAAACTGATTTTTTTTTTTCATTTCACGACGTCGTTTAAGAGTAATAATTACAAAAACGAAAAAGTCTACCTTTTTTCACATGTTTTTTTTTTTTTTTTTTTTAAGATTGTTCTAAAGGGTATTAGTTGAGGCTTATATAATATAAACTTTTGTATACTGTATATCAGACATTATTAACTTCAAGATAGTAAACCAATTACTAACGTTGTTCATGCGAAACTCTCTCAAAAGTGAATTTGTGAAATTATATGTATTAAAATATGATTTCAATTCCCAGTTGGTTTGATTGGTATATCTGGTGGTGGAAATGCAACAAAGATGACACGTTTTGCTAACTATCTTCGTAACCTTCTCCCATCTAATGACACCATGGTAATGGAGATGGCATCTAAAGCCATGGGACGTCTTGCTCTAACTGGGGGAACATTTACAGCTGATTATGTAGAGTTTGAAGTTAAGCGGGCACTTGAATGGCTTGGCGGGGACAGGAATGAAGGAAGACGACATGCAGCTGTAAGTAAATATGCAGAAAATATTCATTCAATTGACCATCCATCTGTCCATCCATCCATCCACTTATGTGCACACATATATTGGGCTGACAAAATCTATTTTGTGCAGTAAAGATGTTTGTTTCTGTTAGGTACTAGTATTGAGAGAACTAGCTGTGAATGCTCCAACATTCTTCTTCCAACAAGTTCAGCCATTTTTTGACAACATATTTAATGCTGTGAGAGACCCAAAGGTGAGCTATGAAATGTAATGAATATACTGTAGTTTAAGTACTGAAACCCATATCTCTATATCTCAGAGGGATTTTTTGATTGCCAGCCTTATCTTCATATACTTGAAATTTCTACCACATCAATGTTTTTTGTGCCAAGACTTCCCTTCTGTCTGGAATTAAACAGAAAATACAGCTTAATGTTCAGAAAAAATATATCTATATTTTTAAATATTAATTTATACTTCCACCACAGATTTATCTTAATTTATTTTTGCCCTTCTGCTACAGCAAGCTATTCGTGAAGGAGCCATGGAAGCACTGAGTGCTTGCCTTGTGATTTTAGCTCAAAGAGAAACTAAAGAAATAAGAAAACCCCCGCTATGGTATAGTGTAAGTATAATATCATTCTTTTTTAAACACTAGGCAGTTTTTAACAAAGATTATTCTTAATTGTCCCCTTCTAGTTTGGGATGTTATAATTTATTTGTTAGAAAAAAACAAGCTTTTACTTTGTTGTCCAAAGTTCTCTGGGGCTGAATGAAGTTGAACCCACAGCAGTGATGTTCATTGTGTTTTGCATGTATGAATATTGATACTAATTCTAGCACCATATCTCTACAGCAAACATATGAAGAAGCAAAGAGAGGATTTGAGGACACGGTGAATACTAAAGAGAAAGGAGTTGTCTTGACTAAAGAAGATAAAGCCCATGGCTCACTGTTGATTATTAATGAACTTATTAGGAGTGCAAGCCCAGAAGGAGAGGTAGTATATATTTGATTGTGAACTGGACCGTGTGCAATAAATGAAAAATTACAAAAATTGCTAAGTGTAAATTAGAGAAATGAGATATTCTTCTTGTTGTTCTTCTGGGTCCCATGTGCGAATAAAATAATGTGAGAGTACTGAGCCTTTCACCAAAGTGACCCTAGTTACAGGTCAAGATGTGACTGTGTAAAATAAATATAATGTATGGATGCCAGTTGGCTAATTAGTGTGATGGTGTCCCCAGTTAATAAAGTGAACACAAACTTATTTATATTCGGCTATTTGACACCTATCTTTTAATAGAACTTCAAGAAGGATTTGGAGGACATTTACTGTGATCAAACACAAAGTCAAGTTAGCCTGTTGAATGATCTTGGCATAACATCACCTAAGAGTAAGTTCTCACAGCAAACCGGCTTTCTTCAGCAACGGTCAACAATGTCGTCTATAGTGGGCAGTGGTCTGGGAGAAATCAGCCCAATGTGTCATAGTAAAGTCTGCAAGGAATTTATGGAAGATAAATTTGTAGAGGTAGGTCTTCATCTTCTTCTTCATTTGTTTTTTTATTTGTCCCTTCAGTCATTTATCCTCCCTCCCCTTCCCTTGCTTTCTTCTTTCTTATGTTTCTTCTCTCTTGTCTGCTTTCTGCAATCTCTCTCTTTTTCCTCCCATCCTCCCTTCCATGCCTTCCTTCCCTTCCATCCCTTCATCCTCCCTTCCATCCCTTCATCCTCCTTTCCATCCCTTTATTGTCCCTTCCATCCCTTCATCCTCCTTTCCATCCCTTTATTGTCCCTTACATCCCTTCATTGTCCCTTCCATCCCTTCATTGTTCCTTCCATCCCTTCATCCTCCTTTCCATCCCTTCATTGTCCCTTCCATCCCTTCATTGTCCCTTCTATCCCTTTATTGTCCCTTCCATCCCTTCCTTCCCTTCATGCTCCCTTCTTCCTTACTTCCTCCGTTCCTTTGTTCTTGTACCATCGTCCTTGTGCCTCCCCCTATGTTCTTGTACTATCCTCCTTTCTAGATCCTTTCTCCCATCTCCTCTCACTCCTTCCTTCCAAGAACCCTCTGTTCTTCCTTTTGTTCTTCTTTCTCACCATAATGAATTTTTTCTTCTCTAGGTTTGTGGTTTGATCCTCAGATATAAAGGAGTTCGTAACAGTGCTATTCAACAGACTCTTTTAATGTTGATACCACGACTTGCAGCTTTCCAATCACAACGATTTGTCAAAATGTATGTAACTTTTTGCAAAAGCATTGTCCAAGGAAAAAGAAGTAAAAAATTCAGGAATTCATTAAAACTCAAAGGAATATGAAATAGCAAACATGAGAAAAGACAAAAAAAAGCAAATCCTCCCTACATTTCATTTTCAAACTGCCTAATAAGCACACGCAATAGATTAGAATTTGGCATTTGAAATGCTTTTGCACACTAAAATGACAACAGCCTGTTTTGATACTCTAATCAAACATAATTTTGGACCAATCATAGCACGTATTGATTTAACTACAAAGAAAGCAGTTGGCCTTATTGACACTCTTTTGTCCTCTGATATTCACCAGTCTAAGTTTTCAATCCCAAAAGATGTTAAACAAAACTTTACAAAAATACTTTTCTGTGTACTTTTCTGTATACTTTTTTTTTGTTCCCTTTGGGTACTTAAAAAACTCAACAAAGTTCAAAAATGAAATAATCCTATTGTATTTGTTTGCAGATATATGCATAAAGATGTGATTCCCTACCTTATTGGAGCATTAAAAAGAGTAAGTATATACCTGATTAGAACATGATGATGGTAGTGATGATAATGATAGTGATGATGGTAGAAGAAGTTTTATTAATCGTGTACTATATAATCTCAAATAAACTGAATGAGCTTAGAACTGATCTAATTTTTGTTGTATATATCTAATTAATACAATTTTCCTTGTTGTAAATTTTTCACGTATGTTGAAATTTATTATTTATTAAACATGTTATAATTATGTAGTAATGATAGTGATGATGATGATCATAGTGATGATGATGATGACGATAGTGATGATGATGATGACAATAGTGATGACAACAGTAATGATGATGATGATGAGCCGTGATGATAATGGTTCACTGATAATTTTTGCTCTGATTAGTTGCAATCCCCCCATATCAAGATGCATCCATATTTCACTGAGCTTAATGTGTCGTATTTCTGTTATTTCCAGGAAAGAGAGCGATCTTCAGCATTCAAAGCAGTAGGCTTAGTTGCCATAGCAGTTAAGAACAGCATTGAGCCACACTGTAAGAGCATTCTGGAACAAGTCAAGGCATTTTTGCCAACCAAGGACTTGGGACACAAGTAAGAAGTCTAATTGATCTGTTCATCATTATCACTTTTATTCATCATTATTATTTTATCATTATTATTATCATCATCATCACCAGTATTGCACTGTACCAATCATCACCATCAGTATTGTTGTTATCATTGTTGTCATCCTTTGCATCATTATCATCATCATTCCTACCATCAATACCACCACCCTAATTGACGTCACCACCAGCACTACCATCACCCTTATCATCATTGGTATCATCATCATCACCATCATTTCGACCATCAATACTATACCAGCCTAACCGTCATCACCAGCAGCACTGCCATCACCCTTATCATCACTGCTATCATCATCATCAACATCATTTCGACCATCAATACTATACCAGCCTAACCGTCATCACCAGCAGCACTACCATCACCCTTATCATCACTGCTATCATCATCATCAACACCAATATTGTTGTCATTGTAGACGTCAAAAGAACGTCACAGTGGACCCCATGGTGTTTGCTTGTGTAGCCATGATGTCTCGTGCAATTGGACCAAAAATATCCAAAGACATAAAAGACCTGCTAGAACCAATGCTGTCCGTAGGACTAAGGTAATTATTAATTTAAACAAGAATGTAAAAATGCTGCATCAACATTGCAAAAAAAATGAAAGATGAATTGATTAGCCAGTAGACAATGCTATATTGTTTATACACACTGTTGTCCTGCACTGACAGCCTGTCTACATGGCTTGGATATGGGTGAATTGATTAGCCAGTAGACAATGCTATATTGTTTATACACACTGTTGTCCTGCACTGACAGCCTGTCTACATGGCTTGGATATGGGTGAATTGATTAGCCAGTAGACAATGCTATATTGTTTATACACACTGTTGTCCTGCACTGACAGCCTGTCTATATGGCTTGGATATGGGTGAATTGATTAGCCAGTAGACAATGCTATATTGTTTATACACACTGTTGACCTGCACTCACAGCCTGTCTACATGGCTTGGATATGGGTGAATTGATTAGCCAGTAGACAATGCTATATTGTTTATACACACTGTTGTCCTGCACTCACAGCCTGTCTACATGGCTTGGATATGGGTGAATTGTTTAGCTAATAGTTCTTGTATATTATTATTTGTATATAGCCCTGCCTTGACAGCCTGTCTGCACGACCTGGCTCACCAAGTACCACAGCTTAAGAAAAGCATCCAGGGTAGAGTGATATTCCCCCTGTTGCACAACGCATTCAGTTGATAGCACTATCCACCAGTTCACCCTATTCAGAAGATCAATTCTGTATACAAATAAGGCTTATTTTATATATTCTGTGCAGTGAATCTAAATCATGAGTTATCCATACAACCAATCTCTGGTCTGTGCAGTGAATCTAAGTCATGAGTTATCCATACAACCAATCTCTGGTCTGTGCAGTGAATCTAAATCATGAGTTATCCATACAACCAATCTCTGGTGAATACCACCAGTGCTAATGGCCCTGATGGATAGTGTCTTCCAGTCCCCTGTACAGCTTATCGTACAGCTCCATAAATAGAGCATTGACAGAGACTGGGGAGGGGGAGGGGAGGGGGAGAGCATGTGCACCATTTACTTCCTGTAGGAGAAATGGACCAAACAAAGTTATCTATTGGTAGTTTTTCTTTGATTGTCTATTTGTTTGATAAATGACATTGCAATGTTTGTTTTGTATTAGATGGTCTATTGAAGATGCTGTCTCAGATTCTGATGCATAAATCACCACGACACCCTGGAGCACCTAAAAGCACACCAACGCTGACACAATCAGGTAAATTCCACTGGTCACAAGATGACAAGTACATGGGATATGATTTGAAAAATGTTCCAATTTGTTAGTAGGAAATGGTGGATTTTTTTCAAAATCAAATCAACATAATTTTTAGTCTTTTTTCTGAGGAAATTTGCAAAAAGCCATAAATACGTCATGATGGTCCGTTAGAAATTCATACCCTTTTGTCCTGAGTATATCTTTGTAAACTTAAGTCCTGTACATCTTTTCTTCAAAAGACTTAATATATAGTTGTGACTTACTCAATTTTAATAATTGTCTTTGTCTTGTAGCATCTTCTCATGCTCTCCTTGATACTATTGATAATGCCAGCACTGTGTTGGCTCTCAGGACGTTGGGGTCTTTTGACTTTGATGGTGAGTTTTATCATTACAGAGACTGATATAATTTTAACATTGGCTGCAATGAACAAACAAACCAGAAAGCAAACAAACAAACAAACAAAAATAACAACAACAACAACAACAAAGCTAAATAAAAAGCAGACAAACAGTGGAACACCACACCAAACCAAACAACTCAAAAAACACATACAACAAATAGCTATGAAGAAAAACTTACAATGTATGCTAATAATGTTGTCAGGTTCACTGCGAACACATGCCCACCTAGTCAGGCAGTGTGCAGACACTTTTCTTGCCAGTGAAAACAAGGACATCAGAATGGAGGCTGTCAGGACCTGCTCACGGCTACTATCACCAGCTATACATGTAAGTTAGTTGCATTTTTTATAAAACTGATATGTGTTCATAATATTATAGACTGATACTTTTATTGTCAATCACAAACTGTGTGGTGTGAACATTACTTCCCATACCTACTCCTCTAAACCAATTGCCAAGCTAACATGATTATATTTCATTTTGATTTGATAAAGTGTTGTTTTATCTGTACGCTATTTTATGTATTCCTTATTTCTACTCCAAGACAAATGTATCAGTCAACTAACCATATTTCATTTTGATTTGATGAAGTGTTGTGTTATTCATGCACTGTTTGACACATTCTTTATTTCTACTCTAAGTCAATATTGTATCAGTCAACCAACCATATGTTATATTGATTTGATAAAGTGTTGTCTGCACATTGTACTCTAATTCTTTATTGTCTACTCTAAGCCTATGGTATCAGTCAACCAACCATATGTTATATTGATTTGATAAAGTGTTGTCTGTACATTGTACTCATTCTTTATTGTCTACTCTAAGCCAATGGTATCAGCAAACCCACCGTTGCAACGTGTTCCCATAAGTGCCACATCTACACATGTTGTCTCTGAAGTACTCAATAAGATGCTAATGGTTGGCATAACAGATCCTGGTAGGTAACAAGGAGAAACATTCCGTTTGGTGTGCATGGTTATGTAAAATTAAACAAAAAAAATGTTTAGAATTCCTAACAGATAATATTACACTGACAACTGTAATAATTTAATTTATAGTTGTCTCAAGTATTGTAATGTTTGTTTTCTGTATGTGTTTTCAGATCCTGACATTCGCTATTGTGTATTGATATCTTTGGATGAGAGATTTGATGCTCATCTTGCCCAGGCTGAGAATCTTGCAGCCTTGTTTGTGGCACTTAATGACGAGGTAAGAAAACATTTACAGAGAAGGAAAGAGAGAAGAAATGGATGAATATATGAATGGATGGATGAATAAATGAATGAATAAATGAAAGGATGGATGGATGAATGGATGAATGAATGAGTGAATGAATGAATGGATGAATGAATGATTGAAAGAATAGATGGGTGGGTGAATGATTGATTGATTGATTGAATATAGAACTGCTTGGTTTTGAAGAAACAAACTGATAAGATTGTTTTATTGAATATCAATAATAGGAATTTGAGATTCGTGAAGTTGCCATCATCATCATTGGTCGTTTGAGTAGGTTAAACCCAGCCTATATCATGCCATCACTTAGGAAAACACTTATTCAGGTGATTCATTTGTTTTTACGTTCAAATTGATATTGTAAATGTTTCTTATCTTGCAGCTGAATTTCATATCTCCTAGTGTTTATGTACATGTAACTTTAGAATAATGAGATAAAAACTAGTTAAATAAGTACTAGTGGAGCTGCGTCAGTGTTTCTATAGAAACAGTTGTAAAATATCTTTGGTAAATTGGACACCTTAAAGGGGTGATGGCGATACTACCTAGCTATTTTTCCTTTTACAGTGTCTAATTTACCATGATATTCTACAACTGTTTCCATAGAAACACCAAGAACGCAGCCCACACTAGTACTTAACTCAAAGTGTACACTTTTAAGAAGAAAGTACTTACTGATGTTTCAGACGTTAGTCCTTCAGACTATTTCATAACTGAAATATTGAGTTAGTTATGATGTTATGTTATCAGATTCTTACAGAGCTAGAATACAGTGGAGTAGCACGGAATAAAGAGCAAAGTGCCAGAATGCTGGGTCATCTAGTCTCTAATGCACCCATGTTGATCAGACCATATATGGAGCCGATACTGAAGGTAAATCAAATACTTAGTAGTAGTAACAATCTTTATTGACGAGAATTTGACATTAAAAAACAATCTCACAAACACTAATTAGAATCTTATTACATTTTACATATTAGACATTTTCATCTCGGGCTGGAAGCAAAAAGACTTTGATATTACATTTTACATATTAGAAATTTTCATCTTTGGGCTGGAAGCAAAAAGATTTTGATAAATATTACATTTACGTATTAGACATTTTCATCTCGGGCTGGAAGTGAAAAGGCTTTGATAAATATACATTTACATATTAGAAATTTTCATCTCAGGCAGGAAGCAAAAAGACTTTGATAAATATTACATTTACATATTAGACATTTTCATCTTGGGCTGGAAGCGAAAAGACTTTGATAAATATACATTTACATATTAGAAATTTTCATCTCAGGCTGGAAGCAAAAAGATTTTGATAAATATACATTTACATATTAGACATTTTCATCTCGGGCTGGAAGCAAAAAGACTTTGATATTACATTTTACATATTAGAAATTTTCATCTTTGGGCTGGAAGCACAAAGATTTTGATAAATATTACATTTACGTATTAGACATTTTCATCTCGGGCTGGAAGCGAAAAGACTTTGATAAATATACATTTACATATTAGAAATTTTCATCTCAGGCTGGAAGCAAAAAGACTTTGATAAATATTACATTTACATATTAGACATTTTCATCTCAGGCTGGAAGCAAAAAGACTTTGATAAATATACATTTACATATTAGAAATTTTCATCTTTGGGCCGGAAGCACAAAGATTTTGATAAATATTACATTTACATATTAGACATTTTCATCTCAGGCTGGAAGCAAAAAGACTTAATTGATATTGGGGTGTTGGTAATGTTAATTTAATGTTGATTATTCTGTTGCAGGCATTGATTCCCAAACTAAGAGACAGTGATCCAGAAGTCGTCATTAGTGTGACTGCTGCTATAGGTGAACATGCTCAGGTGATTGCTTGAAAATAATTTTATTAGTGAATTATAACTTTATCAAAATAATGATCCAGTATATGATTGAACAAGTAAACAAACCTAGATCAATCTGTGGCTCATACATAATTGTTGGTTTTGGTGCAGGTGTGTGGTAAAGAGATGTGTAAATGGATGGATGAACTGTGCCCAATCCTCATAGACATGCTACAAGATGCTTCTTCTATGCCCAAACGTGAGGTATGTTGGCTTAAATGTTGATATGTTGTACTTAAATGTTGATATGTTGTACAACAAAATTCAAAACTTTTTGTAATGGTGACAATCTAAGAGCATTCAAAACTACAACAAACAATCATGAGTGGTTTGAATTGGGTGGACCACTAGCCAGTAAGGTCTGTTGTAGTTTTATTATGGTTGTTGATTAATTTTGGAGCTGAAGAAAAGGCATTAGGGGAAAAACGTATTTTGTGGTTTTTAGTAATATTATTTTTTTTCAGTTGACTTTTTGTTTGGTGATAAGTGTTCAGAGTTTTAGAAGAGAGTTTTTTAGAAGACAACTGACAATTAGTTTCAATGGGTAATATTAATGTTAATGACAATAATATTTTAGAACTGCCATGATATTAATCTGGTGTTTTGCAGGTTGCTCTCTGGACTCTTGGACAACTTATTGGAAGCACAGGGTAAGTTTATATGGTGATGGTGATGATGATCATGATAGTGATGGGTGGTGATGGTAGTGTGGATTGTAGTGATGATGGTAGTGATGGTGGTGGTAGTGATGGTAGTGATGATGATGATGATGGTGATGATGGTGGTGAGGATGGTGGTGAGGATGGTAGTGATGATGGTGGTGATGGTAGTGATGGTGATGATGATGGTGATGGTGATGGTGATGGTGATGGTGATGGTGATGGTGATGGTGATGATGATGGTGATTATGATGGTGATGGGAATGGCAATGTGGTGATGACAATGGTGATGGTGCTAATGATGGTGATGATGGTTTAATAGTAATTGCAATCATGGTTATTTAATTTTATATAGTACAATATTTAGATCAAGAATGAAGAATTTAATTTTATGTTTGAACACTATAATTGTTTTATACCAGATATGTTGTTGAGCCATACAAAAAGTACCCTAACCTGCTTGAAGTCCTATTGAACTTCCTGAAAACAGAACAGGCTCCAAGAATCAGACGAGAGGTAACATTCAACAAAATGACTTCAAATTGATGTTTTTGAATACACATAATATTCATTTAAGATATTTTTTAGATTAATGTTGACAAAACAACCTTTAGTTAGTAGCAGTCATCAACTCTAACTGTCCACCATGTTGTATTTTGTAGGCCATAAGAGTTCTTGGTCTTCTTGGTGCTCTTGATCCATACAAACACAAACTAAACCAGAGTCTTGTAGTCAAGGATGACGGAAGCAACTTAGCAACCAAGGACTCTGATATGGGTTAGTTGAAATCTCATCAGCATCACCATCACCATCACAATTTACTATAACCACCACCACCATCATTATCATCACCATCATCATCACCACTATCATTGCCATCATCGTCATCACCACTATCATCACTATCAGCACTAGAGTCGTTTTCGCATGAGTGGTAAACGGTGCAGTTACAATACCGCTACGATATGGCAGAAACCTTTAATGTTTTCTAGAAACTACAGCTATGATATGATATGGTACTGTTTCCCACTCATACAAAAACGACTCTATCATCACCACCATCACCATCATCACCGTCATCACCAATGATTATGTTTTCCAGATACCAGTACAAGTGAGATGTTGGTGACAATGGGCAGTGTTCAACTAGATGATTTCTATCCTGCTGTTGTCATTGCTGCATTGATGCGCATTGTGCGAGACCCTTCATTATCTGGTCACCATACAATGGTCATCCAAGCTGTGACATTTATATTCAAGACTCTTGGCATGAAGTGTGTTTCATATCTATCTCAGGTTTGTTGGAAAGTAAGATGCAGAACTAAACCTTTACGGTTGTAGTTTCTGTATCTTCCACAGTTAAATTATATTTTTATTTTTTTTTATAATGACTTTTGTGGAAAAATGAATACATGAAACCTTGAAAGTCTTGGAGGAGAGAGTAGATTAATATTTTAAATGAATGGATTGATGTCAAAGAAAAGGAAATTAAGAAGGAGGACTATAGAATGGAAAGAAGGGAGGAAGGAAGAATGAAAGAACAAAAAAAAAGGGAAATTAATTGAAAAGAAAACAATGACATGGACACATTTTTCTGATTGAATTTGAAAACACAATAGACTTTTCCACCAACACCATAACAACAAATTCTAAAAAAAAACAAATTTAGAAAAAATAGTTTTGTGTTAATTTGGACAGGATAATTTTGGCAGAAGCCCTGACCAGGAAATTTAAAATGCATTTTCCAATTTAGATAGATAGATAGATTGATGTGGCGATCCAGAATCGCAGATCATGATCTGAATTGCTCTGGATTTACAAGTGTGTTAGGGGGACTTTTGACAGACTGCTGATAAAGGCGCAGCCGCGCAGTTTACAAACATGAGTGATATTAGCAGGTTAGATTGTTAGCGGGTTAGTGTCCCCAAGGTTAAGCGGCCGAAGTACATGCACTGAGTATGGTCATAACTGCGTCCTCAATGTGGTTCTTTAACGTCCACAACTGGATTAGAGTAGAGTAGACGGGACTTCTGATTTTACGTCATTATCCATCGTTATCTGTGTGAGTGTGGATATGGCCAAAGAAACAAAAAGATGATGTGAGGTAAAGTGTTTGTTTGTATCAGTGATTGTTTTTGTTATTGCTGTAGATCATGCCATCCTATCTGAATGTGATCAGGACCTGCGATTCAGGATTTAGAGAGGTAAGTATATCTCATTGCTATTGACTATCCTTTGACTATATTGACTATTGGTTGTGCTTAAGGTTTGTTTTGTCTTCAGTTTGTGTTTCAGCAGCTCGGCAATCTCATCTCTATTGTGAAGCAACACATTCGTAATTACCTGGATGATATCTTCACGTTAATAAAGGTAAGAATCATCTATTAATTCACTCATTCATTCATACATACATTCATTCATTCATTCATTCATTCATTCATTCATTCATTCATTCATTCATTCATTCATTCATTCATTCATTCATTCATTCATTCATTCATTCATAATTCATTCATTCTTCTGTTCATTCATCCATCCATCCTTGCATTTGCCCATTCATTTATATCTGATTGTTGTTTTTAAACAGCAATACTGGACCATCAACAGTCAAATGCAGACTACTATCGTCCTACTAGTTGAGAACATAGCCGTGGCCCTGGGCGGTGAATTTAAGAACTATTTACCACAGATAATACCACAGATACTCAAAGTATTTATGCATGATAATAGCATCCAGAGGAGTGTCACTACTAAGGTAATATACATTATTGCAATGCACTTTGATTGAATACTTCACAGTCTTTGTATTTCTACTTGACATCACTCAAGAAAACACAATTTGATCTAACTCTTCACAGTCTTTGTATTTCTACTTGACATCCTTCCTGAAAACACAATTTGATCTAGCTCTTCACAGTCTTTGTATTTCTACTTGACATCACTCCTGAAAACACAATTTGATCTAGCTCTTCACAGTCTTTGTATTTCTATTTGACATCATTCCTGAAAACACAATTTGATCTAACACTTCACAGTCTTTGTATTTCTACTTGACATCACTCCTGAAAACACAATTTGATCAAACACTTCACAGTCTTTGTATTTCTACTTGACATCACTCCTGAAAACACAATTTGATCTAGCTCTTCACAGTCTTTGTATTTCTACTTGACATCATTGCTGAAAACACAATTTGATCTAGCTCTTCACAGCCTTTGTATTTCTACTTGACATCCTTCCTGAAAACACAATTTGATCAAACACTTCACAGTCTTTGTATTTCTACTTGACATCCTTATTGAAAACACAATTTGATCTTCATAACATATGTGTTTCTGCTAATAATGATTCCTAAAAATATATTTCTTTTTTCCCAGCTACTGAATGCATTACAGATGTTTGGGTCCAGTCTTGACGACTATTTGCATCTTCTTGTCCCACCAGTAGTGAGACTATTTGACTCTGATGATATTCCTATGCCAGTCAGAAAGTATGTACATATTGAATGGCCCTCATAATGGTCAATGGCCGTTTTGGCCTGGGACTAGTACATTGAGTCGAGGCCTCCCAGTCATAACATCTAAGAAAACACTTTTCTCCGAGCGGAGATAGGACAGTGTTAGACGAAACAATAACACTAGCCCTATCACTGTACTCTCTACAAATAGTGTCAACCTAACATCTTGTATTAATCAACGTGTAGCTTGAATAGTGTAACTTCAGTTGCTTTTTGAAACCTTTGATTATATGTCTTACAATCAGTCCAACAGTCACTAATCGCTTTGCTTGTGTGGACGACTGGAAGGTGTCGCTTTTGCGTGATTTCTAGTTCTTAGTCTTTTGTTGGCCATTATGAGAGATGTGCATACAATAATAGAATCAATAGTTATCATCATCGTCATCATCATCATTTCAATCATCACCAGTTTCAACATCTTGATGATGATGGAAAAAATTGAAAATATTTTGTTAATTAAAAAAATGTTTTGTTTGTTTCTTCTCATTTGTTATTCTATTTCATTGTAATCTAGATGTGCTCTAGAGACACTGGACAAACTGAGTGACTCGTTGGATCTCACAGACTTTGCTTCACGTATCATTCACCCTATAGTTCGTACACTGGATAAATGCCCTGATCTACGAAACACTGCCATGGAAACACTATCATGTCTGGTTTATCAACTTGGAAAAAGATATTCAACATTTATACCGACTGTCAACAAGGTGGGAAAGGTTTTAATTGTTTGTGCGATTCCTTGTTTGTTCAGCTTTGTTTAGTTTTGTTTGCTGTTTTTTTCGTTCGTTTGTTTGCTTTTTTGTTTTGTTTGTTTTACTGTTTGTTTGTTTGTTTGGTGCTTATGTTTCTTGACAACTTTGTGACCTCATCAGGTGCCTCTCGGAATGAAAACTTAAAAAGTCGTCATGATTGTGCAATCAATAACTAAATAATATCAATCTCCTTTTTAGGTTCTTGTGAAACATAGAATTCAGCATCTACGATATGATGTTCTAATCTCAAAAATAGTAAAGGTAATTCTTGACATGTTTTTTACACTTGAAAGTTGTGGCATAGCTTTGTCTGAATGTTGTAATCCCATTTTTTAAATAAAATAAAAATAAATAAATATTTTACACATATCATCGACATAGTAATTATTCTTGAGATGGACGCTCACAGTTATTGTGCAGTTGAATTTTTTAAGGATTTTACATCTCAGTAAATCGGATGTCATAGTAATTCAAGACTCCATATTTATACTTGTGAGTGATTTTGTAGAGTTCTTTTGTGTTGGACTGGGATACTGACCCACTACTAAGAAGACAGAAGTCTAGTAAAGGAAACTTCGCTGATGACTCGGCTACTACAGCAGCTATTGAGGCAGCCAGCATCAAGAAACTGGCCTTCAAACCAGATAGCTTGTCCAAGGTAAAGTGGAGTGGGTAAAGTGGAGTGGATAAAATGGAGTAAATAAAGTGGAGTAAATAAAGTGGAGTAAAGAAAGTGGAGTAGATAAAGTGGAGTAGATAAAGTGGAGTGGATAAAGTGGAGTGGATAAAGTGGAGTGGATAAAGTAGAGTAGATAAAGTGGAGTGAATAAAGTGGAGTAAATAAAGTGGAGTAAATAAAGTGGAGTGGATAAAGTGGAGTAAATAAAGTGGAGTAAATAAAGTGGAGTAAATAAAGTGGAGTAGATAAAGTGGAGTAAATAAAGTGGAGTAGATAAAGTGGAGTGAATAAAGTGGAGTAAATAAAGTGGAGTAAATAAAGTGGAGTAGATAAAGTGGAGTGAATAAAGTGGAGTAAATAAAGTGGAGTAAATAAAGTGGAGTAGATAAAGTGGAGTGGATAAAGTGGAGTAAATAAAGTGGAGTAAATAAAGTGAAGTAAATAAAGTGGAGTGAATAAAGTGGAGTGGATAAAGTGGAGTAAATAAAGTGGAGCAAATAAAGTGGAGTAGATAAAGTGGAGTGGATAAAGTGGAGTGGATAAAGTGGAGTGAATAAAGTGGAGTAAATAAAGTGGAGTAAATAAAGTGGAGTAAATAAAGTGGAGTAGATAAAGTGGAGTAGATAAAGTGGAGTAAATAAAGTGGAGTAAATAAAGTGGAGTAGATAAAGTGGAGTGGATAAAGTGGAGTAAATAAAGTGGAGTAAATAAAGTGGAGTGAATAAAGTGGAGTGGATAAAGTGGAGTAAATAAAGTGGAGTAAATAAAGTGGAGTAGATAAAGTGGAGTGGATAAAGTGGAGTGGATAAAGTGGAGTGAATAAAGTGGAGTAAATAAAGTGGAGTAAATAAAGTGGAGTAAATAAAGTGGAGTAGATAAAGTGGAGTGAATAAAGTGGAGTAAATAAAGTGGAGTAAATAAAGTGGAGTAAATAAAGTGGAGTAGATAAAGTGGAGTAGATAAAGTGGAGTAGATAAAGTGGAGTAAATAAAGTGGAGTAAATAAAGTGGAGTAGATAAAGTGGAGTGGATAAAGTGGAGTAAATAAAGTGGAGTAAATAAAGTGGAGTGAATAAAGTGGAGTGGATAAAGTGGAGTAAATAAAGTGGAGTAAATAAAGTGGAGTAGATAAAGTGGAGTGGATAAAGTGGAGTGGATAAAGTGGAGTGAATAAAGTGGAGTAAATAAAGTGGAGTAAATAAAGTGGAGTAAATAAAGTGGAGTAGATAAAGTGGAGTGAATAAAGTGGAGTGGATAAAGTGGAGTAGATATAGTGGAGTAGATAAAGTGGAGATCAAATTGTGAAAAAATCATGAATTTCATTTGCCAAGAAACAATTTAAAGACAAATCTAAAGATGATTTGTATGTGGGCATAATGTTCAAATAATAAACCGTTTCTTCCACATAAATGTTTAATTATATAGCCGAGCTTTCAGACCTTTGGTTATTTCAGTTATTTAATAGCACGCGCATTGTGTTAGTTTTTCAATCTTGACGTTTGTAAATAATACTTCACTTGTTTTTGTCCTGAGGATGGACCAAAGGTCCGAAAGCTCGGCTATATAATTAAACATTTATGTGGAAGAAACGGTTTATTATTTGAAAATTTAAAGACAGTTGACGATTATTGGCCATAACAGTGTGATGAAATGAATATTAAGTTGTTGTGAATATTCTGTGCCAAACTGTGTACAAATCATTGATATGTTCTTGTCTCACCATTGTTTAGGCATGGGATGCAGTCCGGTGTGTGTCCAAGGATGACTGGATGGAATGGCTAAGGAGGCTCAGTGTTGAACTGCTCAAAGAATCACCATCACCAGCTCTAAGATCCTGTTGGGCGACAGCACAGACCTACCCACCCCTGGCAAGGTTGGTCTCTTGCGACTCTCTTGTAACATTCACAATATTTCAACTTTTTTCGCACAACCAAACTTGCTTTACAATTTTCTCCTTCGTTGCTCCATACCAAAACGTTATTCCCATGACATCAGATTTAAAATTATGTGAAAATTAATTGTAACCAGCATTTAATTCGGTCGCATGATTTTTGACATTCAACCTTGTGGAACACTGCACTAAGTGGATTTGTTGCTGATGTTTTTAGGGACCTTTTCAATGCAGCCTTTGTATCGTGTTGGTCAGAACTACATGAAGAATTGCAGGTATTGAACAAACATCATCATCATCTTCATCATCACCATCACCAGATACAAATTTCCCAATAACTATTTTTGCTGTTTACACTGTTATTTGTCCGACAGAATGAACTGGTCCGTAATCTTGAGCTGGCCTTAAAGAGTCAAATACCAGAGATAACACAAACACTTCTAAACTTGGCCGAGTTTCTAGAGCACACTGACAAAGGAGCATTGCCATTGAGTAGTGATCTACTGGGTGAACAGGCATCAAAGTGTCGAGCCTATGCCAAGGCACTTCATTACAAAGAAGAGGAATTCCATCGAATGCCCACAGCTGAGACTTTAGAAGCATTGATCAGGTACGATATTTCATTCATTTAATCCATTCATTCATCCATCCAACCATCCATCCATTCATTCATTCATTCATTCATTCATTCATTCATTCATTCATTCATTCATTCATTCATTCATTCATTCATTCATTCATTCATTCATTCATTCATTCATTCATTCATTCATTCATTCATTCATTCATTCATTCATTCATTCACGTTGTGCTCGTTTTCTTTACTTGTTTGTATATGCCATAACCCACAACTACAAATTACCGTAAGAAAATCCTATAATTTTTCTGTGTTTTAGTATCAACAATAAGTTACAACAGCCAGAAGCAGCCCATGGTGTTTTGGTCTACGCTACTAATAAACATGGAACTGACGTGGTAAGTGAGTAACACCAAAGAGATTTCAAATCCAGGCCCGTCTTGCTTTGAAATCTTTATTGGTTATCCAAGCAAAGAGAATTTGGAATATAAAACTTTTTCCCAAGGAAAGGGCGGTCAGACAGGAGACAAACCAATTGTTCATTTGGTGTGACGAAAAACTTTTATTTAGACCAAATCAGAACTCAAAGAAACTCAAGTGCCTGGGTTAGGACCGTGCTGTTGCGAGGCCAATGCTCTGATTACTCGACAACGATGCCTCCTATTTCATTTTCGAGGGAGTGATTTAGCTTTATTTCTTGTAGGAAATCCGAGAGCGTTGGTACGAAAAGCTCCATGATTGGGAGAACGCCTTGGCTGCTTACAAGAAAAAGCTTGACCAGGATCCAGACGACATAGAACTGAGTCTGGGCAAAATGAGATGCATGGAGGCTTTGGGAGAATGGTAGGAACGGCTACGCTATAAGCGCCTATTGTGCATAGGATACGTGCGCTATAGCGATACTTCATGTTTATAAACAAACAGATTGTTATGTTAATGTGCCAACTAGAACAACAATAAGCTCTTTTGAAATATCAGCCAATCACTGTATGGTTGGCAGATGAATGACAAAGGCTTACGTCAGCTGAAGTATCACTATATAAATAAATTTATTGTCACTTTCCATGCCGCTGAGATACTTTGGATAATTCAAAATGTCTTGGAAATTACGGTTCGTTTCCCACTCATACGTCGATAGAATGTAAAATAAGTAAGTGTGAGTTTGATTTATATTCCATTTATTTTCAAAGAACATTGGTATACTCTCAGTATTCGTGTTTCCACAAGCCAAATAGCCATGTATGAATTCATTCTACTGATTTATTGTTTTAGGGGAGACTTGCATCGTGTTGCGTGTGAAAAATGGCCCAACATGAGCGATGAGACTAGGAAGAAGATGGCTCGAATGGCTGCAGCAGCGGCCTGGGGACTAGGTAATACTATTACCCACATTGCCTTTGGGCTTCCTTTGGAGTCTGACCATTCCAAACGTGTGATACAGTAAAACAGGGCGGATCATGAAATTTTGAAAGGGGAGGGGGTACTAATCGCAAAATTACTGATTATCAATCAAAAGGTCAAAAGAATTATCTATAAAAATCAATACTTCTATAAAAAGGGGCACCGGCTCCCCATGAAACATGGAGGAGCACACGTGTATGGTTAATGAGTGTGGATATAATTAGTTTGTTAGCTGTGTGTTGTGTAGGTAACTGGGACAGCATGGAGGAGTATACGTGTATGGTTAATGAGTGTGGATATAATTAGTGTGTTGGTTGTGTGTTGTGTAGGTAACTGGGACAGCATGGAGGAGTATACGTGTATGGTTAATGAGTGTGGATATAATTAGTGTGTTGGTTGTGTGTTGTGTAGGTAACTGGGACAGCATGGAGGAGTATACGTGTATGGTTAATGAGTGTGGATATAATTAGTGTGTTGGTTGTGTGTTATGTAGGTAACTGGGACAGCATGGAGGAGTATACGTGTATGGTTAATGAGTGTGTATATAATTAGTTTGTTGGTTGTGTAGGTAACTGGGACAGCATGGAGGAGTACACGTGTATGGTTAATGAGTATGGATATAATTAGTGTGTTGGTTGTGTGTTGTGTAGGTAACTGGGACAGCATGGAGGAGTATACGTGTATGGTTAATGAGTGTGTATATAATTAGTTTGTTGGTTGTGTAGGTAACTGGGACAGCATGGAAGAGTACACGTGTATGATACCCAGGGAGACACAAGAAGGTGCTTTCTACAGGGCAGCTCTAGCGTTACACCACGACCACTTCACACAAGCACAAACTGTAAGTATACCAACTCTCAAGGTCATGCAAACGAGTGAGATATGTCCAAGCACCCATGGCAGGCAGATAAAAGCACATATGCTTGAAGTTATATTAGGACGCATGGAAGTGTTTCTTTTTACTAGGGTTGCTTACGAATGATTTGGAATCAGCAAAAATGAGGCTGATGATAAATATCAATAGCCGATCTGCATTATGACGTCATTTACTACGACTACCAGCGTTCTTTGCGAATTCTCTTTCATATTCAAATCCTAAATCCTTTGGAGATTAAAAGATCAATTAGTGCTAATTGCGCTACAAAAGAAAGTAAGCAAAGCATTCTGGTAGTTGTAGTATATGATGCCATAATGCAGGTCGTCTATTCCTATTTAATAATTACTTGCCAAGAAAAGGTTCATTTTTCGTCGTTTATTTTCCTTGAGGTGACGCCTAATCCCATAATTCCTACGCTCAAATTAAATCAGGAAGTCCAACCAGTAAAACAGCAAACATAAAGCTACTAGTAAATAACGGTTGGTGTTTGAATGTTTCAGTGTATCGATGCTGCACGTGATATCCTTGATACAGAGCTGACGGCACGAGCTGGTGAGAGCTACAACCGTGCTTATGGGGTAAGGAACTCTATGGAACTAACTATGCGCCACTTGATATGGAAACCAATATATCTATGGAACTAACTATGCGCCACTTGATATGGAAACCAATATTTTAGGTCCTGACAAAACGTACATTAAAAGTCACGACTAATACGACAAAACGTACAAAAACGTACATTAAAAGTCACACGACTAATACGGTCACCCTGCTAATATGGCCAGTTTAAGATGTCCCTTTGGTGACAGCATTAACGGGGTTGTACTGTAATAAATAATAGAATTAGTATGCAATTTACATGTACGTGTTAGTGGTATTTATGCTGCACACTTTTAGTGTTTGTACTCTAACAACAAATGAAAAAATCTTTATTAACAATTAATCTTGAAAAAGGATCAAAATGTAGGATTAAAACTGTGGATGGCCTGTATTTGGGTTTTAAAATTAATTCTATTTACAAATCTAAAAAAAATATTCTAAAAAATGGATGGACGTAATATTAATTACAAGAGCATGTAGTATCGATTTGCACAAAGCGTTGTTGTCTTTTTTCAAAGTCGTTCTTGTTATTTCGCTAGGCCATGGTGACAGTCCAAATGTTATCAGAACTAGAAGAAATCATTCAATACAAGTTGATACCAGAAAGACAAGAATCTATTAAACGAACCTGGTGGAACAGACTACAGGGATGCCAGCGCGTTGTGGAGGATTGGCAGAAGATTCTGCAAGTACGATCACTAGTACTCACTCCACAGGAAGATATGCAGGTATAATACAGTGCACACAGCATTAGTGTGAAACAGTTCTTAACTATTTAGTGCTAGATAAGATTTAGTTATGTACTAACTAAGAATTCACCGAGTCTACAGTGCACACCACATTAGTGTGAAACAATTCTTAACTATTTAGTGCTAGATAAGATTTAGTTATGTACTAACCAAGAATTCACCGAGGCATAAAAAAAGACAGCTTTTATCACAATTATCTTTTATCTCAAGTATGTCAATTATTATGTAACTTGAATCTTGTATTTCAGTCTTGGCTCAAGTACTCCAGTCTTTGCCGTAAGAGTGGTCGACTGGCTCTAAGTCACAAAACCCTTGTAATGTTGCTGGGAAGTGATCCATCTAAACAACAAGACCAACCATTGCCAACTACGTATCCTCAAGTTACATTTGCTTACATGAAACATATATGGAGAGAAGGACAGAAGGTAGCATGATGGTGATGATGATGATGATGGTGATGATCATGATCATGATTGTACTGATAATGATGGTAGCGGTGGTGATGACGATGGTAGTGGTGATAATGATGATGGTAGTGGTGATGGTGATGATGATGGTGATGATGATGATGACGATGATGATCATGATCATGATTGTACTGATAATGATGGTAGCGGTGGTGATGATGATAACTATGGCACTGATAATGACGATGATAATGATGGTGATGAACTATTGATGATAATAATTATAAAGGATGGTAATAGTCCTGTAAAATTTGGCAGAGTTGTCTTGTTTGTGTGGCTTCTCTGTTGAAAACTACAGGTACAATAATAGAGAGGTTTTCGTGCTGGACTTTGTAGAAACCATCAAATACACCAGCCCCGTGCTTCTCTGACATGATGATAAGGATGATAAGGACAGTCATCAGGATGATGGTGCTTATGTTGATTATTATGATGCTGATAGCATTGAAGATAATGATGATTATAATGACAAAAAAACGAAAATGTGACTCACAAATTTGACTCTATGAATCCCAGGTGTATTGGATCACTGGCGGATCCAGAGAGGTGGTGAGGGGTACCCCTCATGAGCTCAGACAATAAAAACAGATTTCCACCAATATTTCTTGTCTCTTATGATATGTGACGTGATTCCCAATGCTGCAACCTCACACCCTCTACCCCTCCCCTCCCCCCCACACACACACACATTCCGTCCGCCACAGTGAAGACTTTCACTAACGAGTTTCTTGCATTTGTTCCCAGGATGATGCGTTCCAACATCTGCAGCGTTTTGTTCATACAACACTACACCAGCAGGCTTTGCAGGCACTATCACCAACAGATGACGAGAACAAACGAGAAGAACTACTCAAACTAATGTCAAGGTTAGTCTGCCGTTCGTTCGTTCCTTGGTTAGTTCGTTCGTTGGTTCGTTGGCTAGTTCGTTCGTTCGTCTTCGTTCGTTTGTTCATCTTCGTTTGTTAGTTCCTTCGTTCGTTGGTTCATTGGCTCGTTCGTTCGTGATTTGTTCGTTTGTTCGTTCGTTCGACCAACTATTCAGGTTTACTAATCAGGCTCGTACATGCTAGGGCACTAAATTGTCAAACTTCAGCCTGCATGTTCTCAATCCACTGTATTCCTTCACGCAGCCTACTACTGTTCTTCGCTGTACTTTAATACAATGTTCTGTATATGTTGTAGATGTTACCTGAAATTAGGTGACTGGATGACGTCACTACAAGGCTTCACTGACAACACCATACCGCAGATTCTTCAGTACTACGCAGACGCTACCGAGAACGATCGCAACTGCTACAAGGTACAAACTATTATCGATTTTTAAACTAATTTCCAACTAGTGTACGAAATTTTATCGATTTCTGACCAAAGCCTTTTGATCAATCTAATCTAAATACGAACTATTATCGATTTTTGTAACTTTGATTTCCAACTAATGTATGAACTTTAATCGATTTCTGACCAAAGCCTTTCGATCAATCTAATCTAAATACGAACTATTATCGATTTTTGTAACTTTGATTTCCAACAAATGTATGAACTTTTATCGCTGTCTGACCAAAGCCTTTCGATCAATATAATCTAAATTTGATACGTAGGTAATACTGCTACTTGGTTTGAAAAGAAACACAATCTATCATGTTAACGATGTTTTGCTGATATCAAACATTGTTACTTTTTTTAGGCTTGGCATTCATGGGCCTTCATGAACTTTGAAGCTGTCTTATATTACAAGAACCAACATGGCCAAGAAAAGGCCGCTATGAATGGTGGCACAGCAGCAGTCACACCTCCTTCATCACCCAAGGTAAAACCACAGCTAACGACACTGCAGGCGAATGAAAAAAGCATTAATTTACTATGAAAATCCCATGTTTGCATAGCCATGAATATCGCATTTACAAATTCATGGACAATTTATTGGCTCATGAAAAAAAAAAACATGAAAAGCGTTGGGATAAACTTTGATGGCCGTGAATAAGACCATTGGAGATGTTAATGGGCACGAAAATACTCTCATAATCTTGAAGTCCATTGAAATGTTAATACAAATCTGTTTTATATTACAAGAACCTTACAAGAAGCATGATAACTTAAATAGTTTTTGCTAACAAAATAAGTGTAGATGTAGAACCAAATATGTTTTTATTTCCTTAGAACGTGAATCCCATCATAAGTTATGCTGTGCCCGCGGTACACGGTTTCTTCAAATCCATTGCATTATCCAGCGGTAATTCATTACAAGACACGCTCCGTCTGCTGACCTTGTGTTTCGACTATGGCCATTACCCAGAAGTCTATGAATCACTGGTGGAAGGCGTCAAGACGATACAGATCGATAACTGGCTGCAGGTGCGTGTTCTGTACAGTCGTTTTCGTATGAGTGGGAATCGGTACGGTTACGATGCCGCTGCGATACGGTAGATAATTCTAATGTTTTCTTAGAAATTGTGATACTGTGCGGTACTGTTTCCCACTCACACGAAAACGATTTTATTATTCTAAAATTGGATTGTATGTGGGCATATTTTGTGATATATATATATTTAAGTTTTTTTTTTCACGCAAAAGTTTGCAAAATTAAAACCGAGCTTTCGGACCACAGGTCCATTGAATTGAACTGAATTATTATTAAGGTAGTGTATGTCAGGGATTACGAGATGACAGCCCCTTGTTAACCCCTTCCTTTGATGTCTTTGATGTCTGCATGCTTTCTTCAATTTACTGATCCAAATGTCGGAATCCCTCTTTACTTAACAGTTATGATTTTGATTTTACACAATTTGCGATATGATTACAGCAGAGCTGATGTTATCGTGGGAAATTACATTTGTAATAATGAATCGAAGACATCCTTGAAATAAACACACTAACAAACACATGTGCAAAATTCTCTTAACTCGCTCGCTTGCTCCTTATAAGTATCATAACTTTTCAGTTATTGGTTAGGGCCAGTCCCTGTAGTTGATTTTTCATGTCGAAATTGTTAATGTGCCATGTAGATTCTAGGGACAATAATCCCCTTGTTGGGATTTGTCTCCCTTGGGGAGTAGGGACAGGCTTCGTCAGATGTACCTGTTCATGTGATCTAACTAGATGATTTGTTGTTGCTTGTAGGTTATACCACAACTGATAGCCAGGATAGACACACCCAGACAACTGGTGGGAAGACTGATTAACCAACTACTCACGGACATCGCAAAACAACATCCACAGGTGACGGTGGTGATGGTGATGATATTGATGGTGGTGGTTGTGATGTTGGTGATGATATGAAGATGACGATAATGATGTTAAATACACGTTAAATACGTCATAAATACAGGTTAAATACACAATAAATACAGGTTTTTTTCTATCCGCAGTCTGCCATCTATCCTCCCACAGTGATCATATAAGTCCCTTATCGTTGCTGTAACAATGACATTCATTGAAGTATTTCTTTGTGCACATTATATGACAATACAATATTTTGTTACATCCACGTAAATATTTTATTATTCCAAGCTTTCGCATAATTAAACGTATTTTAGCTCGCGTAACCTGTTTGTTATGATCTCACGATTTGGATGCTTGTAAATCAGTTTTTCCCTGAAGATGGGTTTGAAACCCGGATGCTTGGAATAATAAAATATTTACGTGGACGTAGCAAAATATTGTCAAGTAATGACATTGATAGCGATGATAATGATAATGATGATAACTTGAATCGTTTTCTTAACTTAAGGCTCTCATCTACCCTCTTACCGTGGCGTCCAAGTCAGCGAGCAGTGCTCGACATAGTGCAGCCAACCAGATCCTGAAGAACATGTGTGAACACAGTCAGCAACTGGTACAGCAGGCTGTTATGGTAAGTGTGAACAAACAGGCTATTTATAGGCGCTGTTTCGAGAGGCTGTCATGGTAAGTGTGAACAAACAGGCTATTTATAGGCGCTGTTTCGACAGGCTGTCATGGTAAGTCGGAACAAACAGGCTATTTATAGACGCTGTTTCGAGAGGCTGTCATGGTAAGTGTGAACAAACAGGCTATTTACAGACGCTGTTTCGAGAGGCTGTCATGGTAAGTGTGAACAAACAGGCTATTTACAGACGCTGTTTCGAGAGGCTGTCATGGTAAGTGTGAACAAACAGGCTATTTATAGGCGCTGTTTCGAGATGAGTTTCACAATAACTAATGTAAAGCAACCTGTAATGAAAAATAACTCTGGAAGCTTATCACAATTCTGAGTATCAGTAAAACATCGAAATAAATAGCAACACAAATCTAGAGGAGAAAAAGAAGTTATTTCAACTGATTTTGTCAAAGAACGTCATTAACGTAAAACCTAATAAACGATTCAACCCCGACAGACTGACATCAACTTCACTATCATTATCAAGTAGTTAATTGGATAGAGTCGTTTTCGTATGAGTGGGACACAGTACTATATCGTATAGTGGCTGTAGTTTATAGAGTCGTTTGTCGTATGAGTGGGACACAGTACTATATCGTATAGTGGCTGTAGTTTATAGAGTCGTTTGTCGTATGAGTGGGACACAGTACTATATCGTATAGTGGCTGTAGTTTATAGAGTCGTTTGTCGTATGAGTGGGACACAGTACTGTATCGTATCGTAGCCGTAGTTTATAGTCGTTTGTCGTATGAGTGGGACACAGTACTGTATCGTATAGTGGCTGTAGTTTATAGAGTCGTTTGTCGTATGAGTGGGACACAGTACTGTATCGTATCGTAGCCGTAGTTTATAGAGTCGTTTGTCGTATGAGTGGGACACAGTACTGTATCGTATCATAGCCGTAGTTTATAGAGTCGTTTGTCGTATGAGTGGGACACAGTACTGTATCGTATCGTAGCCGTAGTTTATAGAGTCGTTTTCGTATGAGTGGGACACAGTACTGTATCGTATAGTGGCTGTAGTTTATAGAGTCGTTTTCGTATGAGTGGGATACAGTACTGTATCGTATCGTAGCCGTAGTTTATAGAGTCGTTTTCGTATGAGTGGGAAACAGTACTGTATCGTATAGTGGCTGTAGTTTATAGAGTCGTTTGTCGTATGAGTGGGACACAGTACTGTATCGTATAGTGGCTGTAGTTTCTAGAGTCGTTTGTCGTATGAGTGGGACACAACACTGTATCGTATAGTGGCTGTAGTTTATAGAGTCGTTTGTCGTATGAGTGGGACACAGTACTGTATCGTATCGTAGCCGTAGTTTATAGAGTCGTTTTCGTATGAGTGGGACACAGTACTGTATCGTATCGTAGCCGTAGTTTATAGAGTCGTTTGTCGTATGAGTGGGAAACAGTACTGTATCGTATCGTAGCCGTAGTTTCTAGAGTCGTTTTCGTATGAGTGGGAAACAGTACTGTATCGTATCGTAGCCGTAGTTTATAGAGTCGTTTTCGTATGAGTGGGAAACAGTACTGTATCGTATAATGGCTGTAGTTTATAGAGTCGTTTTCGTATGAGAGGGAAACAGTACTGTATCGTATAATGGCTGTAGTTTATAGAGTCGTTTGTCGTATGAGTGGGACACAGTACTGTATCGTATAATGGCTGTAGTTTATAGAGTCGTTTGTCGTATGAGTGGGACACAGTACTGTATCGTATAGTGGCTGTAGTTTATAGAGTCGTTTTCGTATGAGTGGGAAACAGTACTGTATCGTATCGTAGCCGTAGTTTATAGAGTCGTTTGTCGTATGAGTGGGAAACAGTACTGTATCGTATCGTAGCCGTAGTTTATAGAGTCGTTTTCGTATGAGTGGGAAACAGTACTGTATCGTATAGTGGCTGTAGTTTCTAGAGTCGTTTTCGTATGAGTGGGAAACAGTACTGTATCGTATCGTAGCCGTAGTTTATAGAGTCGTTTTCGTATGAGTGGGAAACAGTACTGTATCGTATAGTGGCTGTAGTTTCTAGAGTCGTTTTCGTATGAGTGGGAAACAGTACTGTATCGTATCGTAGCCGTAGTTTATAGAGTCGTTTTCGTATGAGTGGGAAACAGTACTGTATCGTATAATGGCTGTAGTTTATAGAGTCGTTTTCGTATGAGAGGGAAACAGTACTGTATCGTATAATGGCTGTAGTTTATAGAGTCGTTTGTCGTATGAGTGGGACACAGTACTGTATCGTATAGTGGCTGTAGTTTCTAGAGTCGTTTTCGTATGAGTGGGAAACAGTACTGTATCGTATAATGGCTGTAGTTTATAGAGTCGTTTTCGTATGAGAGGGAAACAGTACTGTATCGTATAATGGCTGTAGTTTATAGAGTCGTTTGTCGTATGAGTGGGACACAGTACTGTATCGTATAGTGGCTGTAGTTTCTAGAGTCGTTTTCGTATGAGTGGGAAACAGTACTGTATCGTATCGTAGCCGTAGTTTATAGAGTCGTTTGTCGTATGAGTGGGACACAGTACTGTATCGTATCATAGCCGTAGTTTATAGAGTCGTTTGTCGTATGAGTGGGACACAGTACTGTATCGTATCGTAGCCGTAGTTTATAGAGTCGTTTTCGTATGAGTGGGATACAGTACTGTATCGTATAGTGGCTGTAGTTTATAGAGTCGTTTTCGTATGAGTGGGATACAGTACTGTATCGTATCGTAGCCGTAGTTTATAGAGTCGTTTTCGTATGAGTGGGACACAGTACTGTATCGTATCATAGCCGTAGTTTATAGAGTCGTTTGTCGTATGAGTGGGACACAGTACTGTATCGTATCGTAGCCGTAGTTTATAGAGTCGTTTTCGTATGAGTGGGACACAGTACTGTATCGTATAGTGGCTGTAGTTTATAGAGTCGTTTGTCGTATGAGTGGGACACAGTACTGTATCGTATAGTGGCTGTAGTTTCTAGAGTCGTTTGTCGTATGAGTGGGACACAACACTGTATCGTATAGTGGCTGTAGTTTATAGAGTCGTTTGTCGTATGAGTGGGACACAGTACTGTATCGTATCGTAGCCGTAGTTTATAGAGTCGTTTTCGTATGAGTGGGACACAGTACTGTATCGTATCGTAGCCGTAGTTTATAGAGTCGTTTGTCGTATGAGTGGGAAACAGTACTGTATCGTATCGTAGCCGTAGTTTCTAGAGTCGTTTTCGTATGAGTGGGAAACAGTACTGTATCGTATCGTAGCCGTAGTTTATAGAGTCGTTTTCGTATGAGTGGGAAACAGTACTGTATCGTATAGTGGCTGTAGTTTATAGAGTCGTTTGTCGTATGAGTGGGACACAGTACTGTATCGTATAGTGGCTGTAGTTTCTAGAGTCGTTTTCGTATGAGTGGGAAACAGTACTGTATCGTATCGTAGCCGTAGTTTATAGAGTCGTTTTCGTATGAGTGGGAAACAGTACTGTATCGTATAATGGCTGTAGTTTATAGAGTCGTTTTCGTATGAGAGGGAAACAGTACTGTATCGTATAATGGCTGTAGTTTATAGAGTCGTTTGTCGTATGAGTGGGACACAGTACTGTATCGTATAGTGGCTGTAGTTTCTAGAGTCGTTTTCGTATGAGTGGGAAACAGTACTGTATCGTATAGTGGCTGTAGTTTATAGAGTCGTTTGTCGTATGAGTGGGAAACAGTACTGTATCGTATCGTAGCCGTAGTTTATAGAGTCGTTTTCGTATGAGTGGGAAACAGTACTGTATCGTATAATGGCTGTAGTTTATAGAGTCGTTTGTCGTATGAGTGGGACACAGTACTGTATCGTATAGTGGCTGTAGTTTCTAGAGTCGTTTTCGTATGAGTGGGAAACAGTACTGTATCGTATCGTAGCCGTAGTTTCTAGAGTCGTTTTCGTATGAGTGGGAAACAGTACTGTATCGTATCGTAGCCGTAGTTTATAGAGTCGTTTTCGTATGAGTGGTAAACAGTACTGTATCGTATAGTGGCTGTAGTTTATAGAGTCGTTTTCGTATGAGTGGGATACAGTACTGTATCGTATCGTAGCCGTAGTTTATAGAGTCGTTTTCGTATGAGTGGGACACAGTACTGTATCGTATAGTGGCTGTAGTTTATAAGAAAACGTATCGTAGTGGTATCGTAGGCGTACCGTTTCCCACTCATACAAAAACAACTCCAGTATTGGTTGATGAACCGTTACAGCTGGCAGCCATAATTGTTGTTGTTGATGTTATTTCAAGGTCAGTGAAGAGCTTATCCGTGTAGCCATCTTATGGCATGAGTTATGGCACGAAGGGCTGGAGGAAGCATCGCGGCTGTACTTCGGTGAAGGCAATGTCAAAGGAATGTTTGCTGTGTTGGAGCCACTGCATCAAATGATGGACAGAGGTCCGCAGACACTAAAAGAGACCTCATTTTATCAGGTATGATCTAATGTTATGCGATGCGATGCGATAGGATGCGATGTGATGCGATGTGATGTGATGAACTATGATGCGATCCGATGTACTGTGATGCGATGCGATGCAATATGATGTACTGTGATGCGTTGCGATATGATCCGATATGATGGAATGTGACGCGATGCAATGCGATGTGATGAAGTTTGATGCGTTGCGATTCGAGGTGAGATGATGTGATGTGATGTGCTGGACGTATTGTGATGTGACGCTGTGCAATTCGATGTGATGCGATGTGATGCAATGTGATCTGCATGTTGATGTAAAATGATGCATTGTGATGTCATGTCATGTTATGCAACACCATGTGATCTTATGTGCATTCTGATACGATGTCATGCGATGCAATGTAATGTGACCTATAGTCGTTGTTTTGTGTTGTTTTGTAGGCTTACGGTCGTGATCTGATGGAGGCTCAGGAATGGTGTCGTCGCTATCAGAAGTCTAACAATGTGAAAGACCTTACCCAAGCATGGGATCTGTACTATATGGTATTTAGACGAATATCGAAACAGCTTCCACAGGTACAAAATACAGTGAAAGATAGAGTGCGAACACTAGAAGTGTGCAACATAAATACTACTAAATAGTGCTATTTTATGCTAATTCTATTGTCTTCTTTTGTGTAATTAGTGCTATTTGCTACTAAATAGTGACAACTGTTGTACACATTTAGTATTTGTACTCTACCACAATCTTTGCATCAAAAATAGGCGTCGTTCCACTGCATCCATTCTACATCAATAACATCACGTTTTTTATTATATTGTAGTTGACGTCACTGGAGCTGCAGTATGTCTCGCCCAAGCTCCTGATGTCACGTGACCTAGAACTAGCAGTCCCAGGCACGTACGAGCCACACAAACCCGTGATACATATCAGACATGCCCATTCCTCACTTAATGTCATCACCTCAAAACAACGACCAAGAAAACTATGTATATCAGGTAAGGGATGATGGTGGTGATACATATCAGACATGCGCACTCCTCACTCAATGTCATCACCTCAAAACAACGACCAAGAAAACTATGTATATCAGGTAAGGAATGATGGTGGTGATACATATCAGACATGCGCACTCCTCACTTAATGTCATCACCTCAAAACAACGACCAAGAAAACTATGTATATCAGGTAAGGGATGGTGGTGGTGATACATATCAGACATGCGCACTCCTCACTTAATGTCATCACCTCAAAACAACGACCGAGAAACTATGTATCTCAGTTAAGGGATGATGGTGGTGATAATGATGATTATGGCTATAATTGTAGTGGTGATGGTGATGATGATAATGGTGGTGGTGGTGGTGGTGGTGATGGTGATAATAATAATAAGACTTTTGTTTTCCGTGTGTAGGTAGTAATGGAGCTGAGTTCATGTTCTTACTGAAAGGACACGAGGATCTCAGACAAGATGAACGAGTTATGCAGCTGTTTGGTCTCGTTAATACACTACTGGCTACTGATAGAGTCACTTCTAAGAGACATCTCAGGTACCTCCATTCCTTCCTTCCATCCTTCCTTTTTCCCTTCTTTTCCCCTTCTTTTCTTCCTTTTTTATTCTCTTTCCTCCTTCTTTCCATCCTTCCTCCCTTCTTTTCTTCCTTCCAACCTCCTTCTTTTCTTCTTTCCTTCTTTTCTTTTTTCCTTCTTTTCTTCTTCCTGTCTTTTCTTCCTCCCTTCTTTTCTTCCTCCCTTCTTTTCTTCCCCCTTCTTTTCTTCCTCCCTTCTTTTCTTCCTCCCTTCTTTTCTTCCCCCTTCTTTTCTTCCTCCCTTCTTTTCTTCTTTCCTTCTTGTCTTCCTTCCTTCCTACCTTTTTCCCTCCCTTCCTTCCTTTCTTCCACTCCCTCCTTCGTTCCTCCCATCTCCGTGTTAAAATCTTATTCATTTATCTTGCCTGTTCTTGTTGTTTTGCTGTCATTAGCATCCAGCGTTATGCGGTGATACCGCTGTCCACCAACTCTGGTCTGATTGGCTGGGTACCTCACTGCGATACTTTACATGCCCTTATAAGAGATTATCGAGAGAAGAAGAAAATACTCTTGAATATTGAACATCGAATCATGTTGAGGGTAAGTCTTGGAAGGAATCACGTTGTTTTCGGCCTTACTTGCGTCCGCATTCGTCAACGTTAAGATCCTCTAAGTGTACATGCGCCGTACAAAATTGTGAATTTCGACCACATTGGACTCATATATGTAATGTAATGTAGTGTTTATATAGCGCATTTAACCTAATGTCTCAATGTGCTTTACAATCTCTCATAATTATAGTATGTAATCCAAGCATGAGGTTGATTAGTAGTTAGTATGTATTAGTGTAGGCCTATCGCCGAGGATGGTCGTGACCTGCGTCCTCAGTCGTTCTTTTTACGTCCCCCCGTTATTGGTTAATGTGTAGTGTGGCGAGACGGGACCTCCAGTTTATCGTCCTTATCCGAGAAGACCCGAACCCTTCCAATTATAAATCGAAGAACTTTCTCCTCAATTATTTTAAGACCCTGAGTAATTGTCCTGCTAAAGGTTCGAATCCGCAGCCTCTGATAGCCCACTGTTCTCCCAACTGAGCTAACCTGTCAATCGGCCGAACAAATAGATCTTTACTATGATTTCAAATGTCTTACTTTGTATAAGGATAATTACAGTAAAGTTATGATTAATATTTTTCGTTTGTGTTGTAGATGGCGCCAGATTACGATCACTTGACGTTAATGCAGAAGGTTGAAGTGTTTGAGCATGCGCTGTCCAACACCAATGGTGATGACCTTGCTAAACTACTATGGCTGAAAAGTCCAAGCTCCGAGGTATGCAATGCTCACGTCTTACTGGCAATATAAACACAAATATCGCATGCAGACTTCGTAGAGTGCTGCTCATAACGGAACAATTATAGAAAACCCCGTCACATTTGTGTATTCATTTTGTTGTCTATGTAGTTGGTTAACTGTGTGTGTGTGTTTTTGTAGGTATGGTTTGATCGTCGAACTAACTACACACGGTCACTTGCTGTCATGTCAATGGTTGGCTATGTCCTGGGTCTAGGAGACAGGTATGTTAAAAAAACACATTTTGTACTGTAAAAAGTTACACAGACACTGCAAATACGCTCGAACACACGGCTAAAACACACTTTTTCCTATCGATTTGCAGTAAGACACTTGCATTGTAAATATTACAATATGTAATTGTAAATGGATCGTAATCCACTGTGAACTAATGTGCAACTGTTTGTCAACATACACCATCGTTATTAGTGTTATTTTTGTCAGTTGACCCCCATCTAACCTAGGAGCGGTCGTAAGTATCCTAAATAGCACTAACCACCGCATAAATCCCTATCCAACAGGTCAATTCCAAAGAAATTCTATAGAGTGGATAACTTTTATCCAGTGCATTACTTTATTCAGTCTTGATACAACCGACCACTGATGTTGCTGTGTTTATCTTTTTGCTTGTAGGCATCCATCTAATCTGATGTTGGATCGTCTCAGTGGCCGCATCCTACATATTGACTTTGGGGACTGTTTTGAAGTAAGATCGTCTTTTGATAGCCCTTTTCGTAGGCTTTAAAGTATGGAAATTGGATAATGTTCTGGTGTAAATATACACAGTCTTAGTATGATTGTAAACTTTGTCTTTTAAGGTCGCCATGACAAGAGAAAAGTTTCCAGAGAAGATTCCGTTCAGATTGACTAGAATGCTTACTAACGCAATGGAGGTAATCTAGGATTAAACGAACATACATAACGAACATACGCAACGGACATACGTAACAAACACGTATTTGAAAACAGTAGTCTACAAAATTCAAAATAACGTATTTAAAAAAATATAGAATAAGCAAAAGGACGTCTTTCTCTTGTCAAGAAATACTAGTCAGTAAGAGTTTCTAGACAGTTTAACCTTTCAGCTTAAGATTTCAAAGTTTTTTTCGTGTCTCAAACGGCGACTTCTTGTTTCGAATGCATTATATGTCAATTTCAAAACGATATTCTTATCGAATAATCAAATCAGATTCAAATAATGAAATCAACAATGAAGTTTTGGTGGTTACGCTTGAAAAACGTATTGTCTTAGTTATGCTTACGTTAACGTTACAGGTTACCGGTATAGATGGTAATTATCGTCTAACATGTGAAAGTGTAATGAGGACGTTACGCGAACACAAGGACAGCGTAATGGCAGTACTCGAAGCTTTCGTATACGATCCTTTACTGAACTGGAGATTAATGGATAATGGTATGGACTTCAACCGATTCGTCTCACTATTTATTCCTCTTTATATCGACTGGCCTACCTTATTTGCTTGTTCATCTACAGTCATTCTCGTTATACCGGACACCCTAGGGACCCTAACTTGGTGTCCATAAATCGAGAGACGGTCTGCAATAGCAAGCGTTGGTTCCATAGATTTCTTTGAGACGGGGATTAAAATTGATCTGCTGTCCTCAATAGCGAGGGGTTTCTAATTACCGGGGTGCCCGTAAGGAGAGAGTTGACTGTATTTGTTTGGTGGTTTATCCTTGTTTTTGTTATGATATCTTGTTGTTTTGTTGTTGTCCTGTGTTTTTGTAAATGGATTCTTTTATTCCCTTCGATAGTGTGTTGTTTCACCAGTGAATTGTTTTCGTTTTAGCTGCTCCCAAGATCAAACGTTCCAAGGGTCGTGCGGACACCATTACTGAAGCTGGAGGAGAAGGTATCAACTAAATTTATTCATTTGTTCTTTAATTTCTTCCTTCATCCATCAATCTATTTATTATCACATGCACTATGACGTCACATGTAAACAAATCTATTGTTTTAATGCTAAGACTCATGGGCAAAAAAGAGGGGATTTAACATCTTAAGATCAATGAAAAATAGGGTAAAAGCTCACTTATAATATTGGAACAAATTATAAGTATAAGTACAATGCCAAGTGTATTAAAGGAAAGAACTAGATGCATTTTTATTCATGTAAACAAGCCATGACGTCATAGTGCTTGACGGCAATTTCATTCACAGTTTTCTTCATCCATTCATCCATTCATTCAGTTGGTCATATCTGTTATTATTTATTTGTAGATATCTTAGAAGGGGTTGACGTCAGTCGCGATAAGCCCTCCAACAAGAAAGCTGATCATCTGCATTCAACTGGTAAAACACACATCATTTTCAAGTGGAGTGGATAAGAGTGGATTGGAGTTGATAGTATTGGATTGGGTTGGATTGGAGTGGATAGGATTAAATTGGAGTGGAATTGATTGGATTGGAGTGGAAATGATTGGATTGGAGTGGTTGGAGTGATGTGAAGTTGATTGAAGTGGTTTGGAGTGGAGTGGAGTGGAGTGGACTGGTGTGGATGGAGTGAGCTTGAGTGGAGTGAGCTTGAGTGGAGTGGAGTTGAATTAACAGTTCAAATGCATTTTTTTATTGATAGAAGAGGAACAAGCCCGCAAGCCTGAGGCACTCAACAAGAAAGCACTGGATATCATTACACGAGTGCGGGACAAGCTAACAGGTACGTTTACACAGATTTGTGTTCTTACTGGTACACGATAACAATAGCTACCAAGGTAGAACACATCCCTGGCCCGGTCACTCATTCCGGTCCAACTCTGACACTTTTGTCTTGAAATAATGGATGATAACGTTTTGCATACACTCACACATGTACCTTCACGATCTCTACCCGCAAATGTCTAACGGTAGGTGTTAAAGGCAGAGCGGTTTTGTTTATTTCACAGGTCGTGACTTTGCAAAGCGTAATACTCTAGAGGTACCATCACAGGTCGATTTGCTGATCAAACAGGCTGTATCTCACCAGAACCTCTGCCAATGCTACATAGGATGGTATGGAGTATGGAACTATCCGCATCAACACTTTTGATCGTCGTCATCTTCACCACCATCGTCAATAACATCATTACCACCATCACCACCACCATCAGCATCACCATCGCAATTACCACCATCATCAACACCATCATCAACACCACCATCAACAGCATCATCACCATCATCAACACCATCATCAACACCACCATCTTCACCACCACTATCTTCACCATCACTGTCATCATCACCATTACCAACATCATCAACATCACTGTCATCATCATCGTTATCATTTATTCATGAGTTTTAGAATAGATGTTATCGAGACCGATTTCTTATCCCTGGTCACGTCGATATGAGTATCGTACAAAAATCGCCATAACAACTCCTAGTCCCTTTCACTTAATAAATATCGCAAAGTAACAACCAACCAACTTCTTCCAGGTGTCCATTCTGGTGATTAGTCAACATATCAGCAACGAACTGTATCCTGATTGAAATCAAGAATTACACAATTGTCATGATTCAGATGCTGTCCAAAATACTCACCAATCGTCACCGCTGGAACCATGCATTACAGGCTCAACTCTAATAAATGTCTATTCTGATCTACGTCGCTTTGTATTATAATCCGAGAAATAACTATATGATTGACGTATTAATTAACAACAAAAACACGAATAAAATCAATACTATTATGATACATTTAAATGTCACTTATTAATTCTTAAAATAAGGAGAATAAATAATTCGAATTACAATTTTCCTTTATTTTATCTAAATTTTCATATTTTTACTTGTACTTTTCAATTCCTACCTAAAGCCGGTTGTACAAAAGCATGGATAAACTTATCCAATCCATAGATTTTTCTTTAGAATTTATCCGCTGGATTGCGCTATTCAGGCTTTGTACAACCGACCCCTGGTTGTGTCTTGTGCAATGAGCACAAGCAGCACACGCAGACTCGGTGACACATTTCTGTGAAATAAGACAAAAACTACTTATGAGCGAGTTCGTATGTTCTGTAGGTGTTTATGCTTATCGACCAGTTTTAAACCAATCACAGGGCTTTATAGAATAGTTTCTAAACTCCTACGTATGGAAATATACATATCCTAGTCTTAACCAATTAGAAGTCTTCATAAAACCGATCCGCCGAAATTCTTGCGTTAAATTCGTTTAAATTCCAGTTGTATCCAATCGCAAGTCTTCTTAGAACCATACAAATCGTCCAGATCCTAGTTTTAACCAAGCATACAAGTCTTCATACGACCCATTCCAAACTCCTACGTAAAATTTTCAAATCCTAGTTTTGACCAAGAACTATTCATAGAACAGTTTCCAAACTCGTACGTAATAGATCTCTGTTCAAAGCATGGGTCGCTGACAATTCTTTATGCAGGGAGCGCAAGGTATTGATGGGACGTTTTGGATCGCCTTGTATTTCTTGAAGTTTACTCTCCAGTGTTTGAATCTGGACGTCATCAAATTCAGGCTCATCCTCTTCCATGTCAGATGGTAGTTTTTGGGCTCCCTGCGGCGGTCTTTCCTCCGGTTCCTCTTCGTCATCTGGTTCTTCTTGGTCAGCGGTGTCATCATCCTGAGATTCTCTCCCTGTAAAAAAACATATAACAGAACATTTTAATAAGAGGTTATTTTAAGTAGATTACTTTTCATTGTACACAGGGAAAAGAAATGCAACGATATTTTCATCATTGTCATCACCATCATCGCGATCGTCATTGCCATCATCATCACCACCACCATAATCATCATCGTCACCATCAAAATCATCGTCATCGCCATAACATCCACCATCATCATCATCACCATCATCATCACTGCCATTATCGTCATCATCGTCATAGCCATCACTGTCATCATCATTTGCTTACCTGCCGGGTATTTACTCTTTGTTGGTTTCTTTATCGACTGTGCCTGGTCAACACCACCAGTTGCTTTATTTTTCAGGAAAACCTGTTGGTACCGTACACCAGTAAAATGCCTCATTTCTTCTTGAAAGGCTTTAGTTCGTGCAACAAACTCGTTGACGGATAGTTTGGCCACAAATGTGAGGCGAGCGTGAGAGTAGTTGGTGCTGGGAGGTCTTGCAGAATGAGGTATAATACCTAGACAACAAATAGAATATCATTTGTGAAAATTTCAATTTGAGATAATATTGCGCGATGACGTTTTGGCCCATTCCTAGGTCATTGGGCTTTTATTCTTTTAAATTTGAGATATATCGTGCCATTACGTTTCCCACCTTGAAAAATAACTGCTCGGCCATACTTCGGCCTCACTTCGGCCACAATCTCTGGATTGGTCGTATCAGTTTCGTAATAAACCGTCTCTCCGTAATCATTTCGTGTCATGTCCGAATTCAAGTAAATAAGAAAAGTCCATTCGTCTTCGTCTTCACTGCAGTCATTATGGATACGTGTGTGGTCAGCATTCCTTATAAGGTTGCATGATACGTCATATGGAAACCATTTGTCAGTTCCAGACACGTGACTGGCGACCTGTATAAATTAGCATATATTATAATGATTACACCAACGATCCATGGTGATGATGACACAATGATGACGGTGAATATAATGATATTAATGATGGTGATGATAATGGTGGTGATGGTGTTGATAGTGATGTTGATGGTGGTGGTGTTGATGATGGTAATGGTGGTGGTGGTGATGATGATGGTGGTGGTGATGATGGTGATGGTTATCATTAGTAATCTCTGATGTGCAATCATTATAATCATATGCAACACAATATGCAATTCCAGGGGCGGCGGAACTGGCGCCCCCCCAAAAAAAAATATTGAATAAAAGACATTAATGCATGAGTTAACACAGTTAAAAAAATTGCTTTGTGATTTTGGGGTGGGGGGATGGGGAGGGGAGGGGTGGGGATTATACTGCCCCCCATGGCTCTTACTGTTCTGCCCCTGAATTCAAACCCAGAACACGGACTTGACATGAATACAATGCTAAAAACTATTGGTAGTCACTAATGACAATGCTAATAACAATAATTTATTTATCCTGAGATAAATCAGCTGAAAAAGGACTGTGTTTACCTTGTGTGTAATGTTCCACAGTCTACTTTGCACATATCTGTCAATAGAGAAGCCAGCTATCCACTGGACATTATCACTGTCTTCTACTTCACTGTCATCATAATAATATTGACCATACTTAAGAATAACCACACGAAGTTGATCCAAATCCTTCTTGTCAAACAAGCCATCAAAGACAAATATCTTCTTTCCCTCTTTGGTTTCATACTTAGCGACAAGTTTACTGTCAAAGTCGATTGATGGAGGTGCAGGTTTGTTAGCACTAACAAAGTTGCCTGTTACTGTAGCGATATGTTCTGCTCTGGAAATTTCATAGTTTTTGTGGTATTCAAAAACTTTGTCTTTACTTTTGGTGAACTGTATGTGTAGAAGGAATAGACCTTTTTTGAAAGCCATGCTGGGTGTGCGCATGAGATAGGGTGCAGAACTCTGCCATATTACAACACGGCCATACTTGGGAACTGATCCACCAAATATCTCCTTGTCTTTGTCATAGCTAAGGAAAGGAAAGGACAAAAAGTATTTAGCTTGAACTGTTAGGTGGCAAGTTAGAGTATTTCAGTAGACAGACTGTGACCAAAATTACTTTTCCGATATAGACTGAGGAACAAATTCGCCAATATCATGGTCTTATTTTTGACAGGAAAACTGAGACTACGAAAACCTAAAATAGAAAGAAATATCAAGCCATTATTTTCATATCTACTATGGTCTAATTCATCATTCTGTGAGTTTTCTTGTTAAATAGATAGATAGATAATTTGTTTAATACAATTCCTTGCAGCTCATGCTGAATTACAAATTGTAGGTCAATGTGGCAAGCGTACTTACAATAAATAAATTAAATATATAAATTAAATAATTAAAATAAGTATAATTGATTAACGTGGCAGAACTAGACGAGCATAATAATAAGTAATAACATTGGTGAAGGGCATATTTATGCGTAACAAAGTTCGAAAAACGTTCCGTACTCACAACCTTCAGTGATGGTTTGGATTTCTTGTTTAATAATATGACACTTAATTGCAAGTAAAAGTACTTACAGATATATCTCTCCATAGTCATTGTTCTCCCATTTCTCATTGAGAAACATCATCAAGGAATACTCATCTTCTTCTGGTGCAGCATCCTGGTGTAACTTTGTAACATCTCCACGCCTCAAAATCTTGCCTCGAACTCGATAAGGATAATACACCTCCTTTGAGTTTGAAGCATCCATGACAGCCTTCTGTATCACACGACTTGCATTCATGTTACCAAACTTAATACAGTCTAAGTTATTGACCCAAGGGATGTTGTCACTTGGGTGTTCCTCGCCACCCTCATATGGCTCATGTAAGCTATATTTCCAGCCGCCTAGTTCAACAGTCATGTAAGCACGGATCAACATTAAAAGTTGAGGGTCAAGAAGGTTGTCAAGGACAAACACCTTTTGGTTTGTACTACTTTGGTAGCGAGAGAGAATGTTTTTTGTGGTGTCAATGTCCAAGAGTTTGTCCTGGAAATATATAAAATAAAAAAGAGGATAAATTTAACCAATCAAATTAATTTATTAAAAATGAATGAATAGATAAATAGATAAACAAATGCATGAATGAATGAATGAACAAACAATAGAGCAAATGAATGAATGAATCAAGAAATAAATAATTGATAAAAAATAAACGCATAAACAAAATAAATAAATTAATGGTAAAATTGTAAAATCAACGAAAAATCAAATGAATAAATTCATGATCAATAAACAATTAACAAATGAATGAATGAATGAATGAATGAATGAATGAATGAATGAATGAATGAATGAATGAATGAATGAATGAATGAAGAAATACATATTTGATTAAAAAATAAACGAATGAACAAATAAATAGATTTATACTGGTAAAATTGTAAAAGCAATGACTAAATAAATACATGAAGCAAGAACAAAAGAATCGATTTACAAAAATTACGATTTCAATGTCAATCATATTTTTTATATATAGCAGTGCCCAAAATAATTAATCTATAGTTCATTTTGAACGACCTTTGAATTGTTCTATAATTTAGAAATTAGAATTTATTTATAATTAGTAAGCACGTGCGTTGAAATCAAAAACATGCCAACGAACAACTTTGTGACTCTAAGCTGCAAGACATTTTATTGTTTATTATAACCTGCAGAATTATGTAAATGGATGTCTTTAAACTACAACTTTGACCTTTACAAAACTTAATCAACAATACGTTAGAACTATAAAATAGCCATGCTGATTTTTTTTGCAAGATAACTCTAAATAAAATACATGAATGTAATGGTGTTTTGCTATACTTTTGAGCCGCATCAGTTCATGCAAGTTGTCAAGTGTCAGAAAATAGCACAAAAATACCATCAAAACTCACCGATAATGTCAATTTTGCAGCTCCAAATTCATTAAGTCCGGAGTCCGGCCAAAACATATCTTCCTGGTCATATTGGGAGCTAGAAAATCCAACCAAAACGAAGAGAAATAACGCGGTGAACCTTCGCACAGCAGCCATTTTTGAACAGGAAAAATATCTTGCAGCACTACTACTTTATGTTGAATAATATGATTGGTTCAAATAGAACAATGGCCGATATATTTATGCATAAATTTAGGCATATTGTTTGGCGAGGCTGCTAAAACAGACACTATCAATAAAGATTTTGAAAATATGTTTAAAATTAAATAAGAAAATCATTTTGTGTAAGAATAAAGAAATGTGTGGTGGCCGCGCGTTTTCTCATGTCGCTCGGCTAAATAAACTCAATAAACCAATAAAAAATAATATGAATAAGCAAAGCAATTAACAACTCCAACAATCAAAATAATTTGATAAATACATAAAAGATCACAGAAATATATAATTCAGATTTTTATTATTAAAAAAGCAAATTACTTCTTTTTTGCGCGCTGCCTGGGATGCGTGGTAGCGGGGCTCAGTTTTCAATTGACAACTCTCCGCTCGTTAACAAACATCACGAAAAAAAAAACATTATTGCACAATTTCATTCAACAATTAATTTTTGAACAATCAAAACTTTAGTTCAAACTATCTTTTGACTAAATGAAAGAACGTGTCTGTTTTTGTAGTGCTTTTTAAACGAAAATGAAAGTCGACAGAACGGCGCACGTTGATCAAATGTCATTTTCTTCATACTCCGCAGACAGAATATTGACATTGTACAGCGGTATCTTTGACAACTGCTGCAAGGGAAGTCACTTGTACAAAATTATGGAAATTCGGTTGTAAAAAAGTTAAATTAAGTCTCGGAATCAGCTGTTTTGAGTGAATAGATTCATGAATTCAATGGCCTATAGTTAGACAATACGTTTTCGTAGTTGATTGAGTCAAAAGACATGAGAACCGGCATGCATTAATTTAGTTACTTAATACATGTAACATTCTAATCTATTTTCACCAAAATGTCAGTTCGGTATTTCTTAGTTTTTCTACTAAAGTGCCAAGCATTTGGCCTAGTATTTGGACAGTATTGTGAAAAGGATGGGTGCTCTATTGACACCGATAAAGGTAGGTAGAATTTGTTTTTATTTTACTCATTTTACGCTAGCTAGGTTTTATTGACAATATTTGAGTTGAATGTGCATGTATGAAATTAGAACTGTTCTTTTTTTAGACCATAGAAATCTTTTGTCTCTTTTCTGACGCTAAATTACAAACTCCTGCATTCCTGATTAACTCAAAGTCTTCTTCGTTCCTTTAATCGTCATTGTCAAGAACCATAATTAAACTGTTTTAATTTTTGGGCATTTCTTCTAAGGTTTAGAATTGAGTCAAAATTCAAATGTCAAAAAAGATCATTATTGTTCAAACAATTTTTGATCATTTCTTTTCAAAATTGCGGTTAAGATTAAATCCAAAATCCTTTTCTGTGCATTTTTTCCACAACTGACAATAAAAATAACTGTTAAGTTGAAATAGTATGGAGAATTGGTGTTATTTTCAACATTATCTGTGAATTGTGCCTTTAGAGTGCCATATTTCATTGTGTATCCGCTTCGAATTTTATCTCTTTGATCTTTTTGATTTCTCAAATAGGGAAGAAAGGAAGAAAATATATCTAAAATTTCGATAAAACGACAATTTTCGAAGAACTCGATTATCTACACACCAAGAAAAAAAACCAATACAGAATTAATTGAAAACGAACAACAGAGTCTTAAATCGAATGAAAACAGTTTGAAACGAATTGACAAAAGAATACAAATACCAACTGAAGTCTTTTTTTCTTTGAAATTTGAATGGACATTTTGAATGGACATTTCCAACGTAAATGCTATTATTTGATAAGATAAATTTTCAAAATAGTGCCACAAATTACAAACTGTTAAAAGTAAATGTTATGATTCTAAACACTATATAATAAATGGAAATGTGAATAAAATAAATCAGTAAGAATTTTGTTTTTAACATTTTGAGATGTTTTGGTTCAATTTTCATTCAATTTGTAAATATATGCTAATGAGTGACAACAAAAGAAATTTTAGAAGTATTAAGAAAATTGTAATGAAAACATTTTGGTCATTTGAATGACAGTAATTTTTGTTTTCATTATAGATAAAACTAGTTTATTTTATTTCGTAGTGAGGTATTTTAAAAGAAAGGCATTCAACATTGATCATTCTCAATCTTGAGGACATGTGATATTTTTTTTTTGTGTAAATGAAGCCATAGAAGGGTTCAACCAGTTTGTACCAGTGTGTGTGGTCAGGACTTGCCCTGGGGTGGGTCCAGGTGGCCAATTGGGAAGCTAGCCAGCCACTTTTTCCACTGTTTAAATCAGACATATAACAAATGGTTAGTTCATTCAATATTACATAACAGAAAAAATACATCTGAATGAATCTCATTGGCGTATCAATTAAAATGACTAGTCTATAATGTAATTGTGCCACAATCTAAAGAGCTATCCATTAAACTCTACCAACAATTGTTATGCAATTGGTACAAGTTAAATGGTGCTACTAACCTATATTGGATATTAAACAAAGAAAAGCCTCTGGCTTTAACCAAATAGATATCACTTTAGCCTATAGATTAGTGTGATAAAATGTCTGTAGTGTTGCTTAGCAACAGGACACTGGTCATTTACATAATGAGGATTATAATAATAATTGTAAAGCTCTAATTCTGCGTTACTATCACAGTCACCTAGGAAACTAACATTTTTGTCTGTATTTGAATTTGTTTATTCATTTTAATATTTGATTAATTGATAATAACTGTTATTTTTATTGAGTCGTATAAGATCCTTGACATTATTAATAGCAGTATTGAAGCCTTTTAAAACTTGATGAGTCGAGTTGAAAATACATAGGTTGTAGAGAGATTATTCATTTACTTTAATTTATAAAAAAGCTTAGTTTCAGTGAGAACAACAGAAATATATGAGAAAGAAAGGAAAAGACAATTATCCCATAGTCTGACTGGAGGAAAATAATCTACAGGAAAAGAAATTTGATATCATAATAGGAGATAAGATTTATTTTATTTTAGTAAAAAATAAAACATCTGTAAAATCATCTTTTTTTTCTTTTCTCTAACAGTGACCTTTTGATTCTATGGAGCTTTCAGAATCAGACAAGTCAGTGCTTTTAGCTTGCAATGAGTTCAATCATGTGTGAGAGAGATGAATCCCCCAAAATAGTAAAACTGGCTGCATTTAATTAATTTTGTTAGTAAATGGTATCTGTTATTCATCTGCTTAAGAATGCTGTTTTACAAGAAAGTTTTCCGTTACGTGGAGAAATTACAATATTAAATAAAAATTGAGGGATTAATGAATGAATGGCTGGATGAGCAATTCTTGAAATAAACTAAGTATTTAGTTAATAAAATAAAAGTTAGATGCATTTTAAAAGAATGAAATGCACAATGTGAATAATGTGATCTCTGTGATCACTAGGAGTCCTGTAGATATAAATATATATTGTAGTACTGCATTTTAGATCTTTCATTTGGTGTAAACAAACCACTTGAGAGACTTAAAGTGAAAGCTAAAATGACTGTGGCTGTCACCTGTCTCTCAGATGTATTTTATCGAGAAGACAATCTACCTTTTGAAACTGGTTGTTTCATAATTGGGTTGTTTAATAATTGAAAATATAATTCATAAACATTAAATGATATTTAATTGAAAATTGATCACTAATAGCTTTTATATTATTAAGTTAATTGTTTTAATGTTCTTCTTTAGTCTCATTTGTCCAGTTTCCCTTAGCAATTCCCTGACATTATGTATAATTTATTCTTTCTTTATTTCTCCTTCTTAAATTCTTGCATTTCTTCAAGTTGTTGTTGTTGTTGTTTTTTTATTTTTTTGCATGTTTTTCTCCCCCTCTACATCATCGTTTCTTCTCCTTTTTCTTAGACGTCTTTCTCTGCCTTTTTATAAAAAAACAACAACACAACAATTATCATTCATTATAGTGGCTGTTTTAAAATTTGTACGTACTACTTCAAACACCTAACATCTTACAATTGATTTGCACTTATAATTATTCAGATAACATCAAACCATTTGGATCCCATCGACCACCTGAAGGTCCTGTCAAGACCCTAAAATACTCACCCAGTAGCTCAGACTTCTATAACCGGTTTGTCCATCCTAGAAAACCTGTTATTATCAAAGGAGCAGCCAATCACTGGCCAGCAATGACACGATGGCTCAACCAATCATATCTCAGAGAACATTATGGCTCCACTCACTTCACAGTGGAACACAGAAAAAAATTCAAAAATGAGCAACCAATCAGAAAGCCACAGAGACTTGATAGTTTTTTGGATATTTATGAGAAGGACGATGTCTACATGGACTCCAATTTTCCACCAACTCCAATGCTACATGATGTAGTGTTACCAGAGTTTTTAGGATGTGAAGAATTGAGTTCCAGTATTCATAGCATGACGTTGCTATTTAGTAGTGGGAACACCACTTCTCCTTTACATCAAGACGGTTATGAAAATGTCATCACTCCCATATCAGGTAATAATACATGATCATGATGGTGACGATGATGATGATAAAGTAATGAGGATGGTGATTGTTATAATAATGATGATGGTGATTATAATAATGATGATGGTGATTGTTATAATAATGATGATGATGGTGATTATAATAATGATGATGGTGATTGTTATAATAATGATGATGGTGATTGTTATAATAATGATGATGGTGATTGTTATAATAATGATGATGGTGATTATAATAATGATGATGGTGATTGTTATAATAATGATGATGGTGATTGTTATAATAATGATGATGGTGATTGTTATAATGATGATGGTGATTGTTATAATAATGATGATGGTGATTGTTATAATAATGATGATGGTGATTGTTATAATAATGATGATGGTGATTGTTATAATAATGATGATGGTGATTGTTATAATAATGATGATGGTGATTGTTATAATGATGATGGTGATTGTTATAATAATGATGATGGTGATTGTTATAATAATGATGATGGTGATTGTTATAATAATGATGATGGTGATTGTTATAATAATGATGATGATGGTGATTGTTATAATAATGATGATGGTGATTGTTATAATAATGATGATGATAGTAGTGATCATGGTGGTGATTATAATAATGATGATGATGGTGATGATGATGCAGATAATAACAGTGATGATGATGGTTATGATTACAATAATCATGATGGTGATGATGGTGATTATTATAATTTATGATGTGATGATGATGATAATGGTGATGATAGTAGTGATTATAACAGTGATGTCAAATGAGAACTATAATTAAGCACAATTATAATACTAATCATAACTGTGTGTTATTTGAAGGAATCAAAACATTCCTACTGATAGATCCAGCATACTCTCAAGATCTTTATGCAGATGAACATTTCCTGTTTGCGGGAATATCTTCGTTTGACGTGGATGCTATTGACTTTGCTAAATTCCCTAAACTAGCTGACATTCCTTACTATGAAGCCACAATACATCCAGGTATGCATAAGGCTTAAGACTTACATTTTTCCCATATGTCTTATTTATTTCCCAGGGGGGACTTCATGGGGGGGATCCGATATTTCATAGGGTAGGTTCAAAAAGGTGGGTGTGGCAACATGCCATTTTAGCTCCTAAAAGTGTGCTTTGTTGGCCCAAAGACCTCTTACACTCCCGAAAAGATATGGCCAGCTGTCATTCCTTCTTTTGGCCCTCAAAAGGTACAACAATCATCCCTGCACAATGTCAACTAGAACCCAAAATAAATCTTTTAACCTGGTACCCATGCAAATATTTCTAAGTACTTTATGTTGCATTTTTCTTAATTATGTAATTAATTCTATGTTTTATCTAAGTCTCCTGTATTTTTTCCTAGACAGTACATAAAGGTCTTGTAATTGTTTTTTTTTATGTGCAGGGGATATGCTTTATGTACCACAATACTGGTGGCACATTGTCCGATCCCAGAATTCACCAAACATTGCCGTCAATATCTGGATGGATGTGTTCAACTTTCAAAATGAGTTCACTGAAGCAGGTTTGGATGAAGAGAAAGATGTAGTGAAGGTGTGTGGATTGCCATCACCACTGTCCTGCCAATGCTATCATCATCACTACCTATCATTATCATCTTCATCACTAAAATCATCATCACCAACATCACCACTACAATCATCATCACCAACATCATGATCATTATCATCATGATCATCAGGGATGCTGGAGCTGATTGATTAACATTTATATTTTTTTTCGGAGAGGGGTGGGGAGGGTGGATACGAAATTGAGCTTAGCCCCCTCCCCAATTGAAAAAATGCTTTGCAGTGTCATAATCATTCTGTCTTCGTTGTCAGCACTATCATCATTAATTCATAGTGTAGTGCCAATCAAATAATTGCAACAGCAGCTCCTGTTTTGTTTTATCATAGGTTAATGCCATGTTTGATGATCTAGTCAAAAAACAGCCTGACACAATCACATGTAACAATGAAAACCCTCACTTAAGTAGTATATTAAAGATTAACATGAGTGACACCCTGTTCACGCCTTATCTACGAATACCAAAGAAGAACGAAAGACCACCTGACGTAGTACTGGCCAGTGGTTATACTAGTAAGTGTCATGTGTATTAATGAACAAGTAATGTTTGTTGAAATGGGAAACCTATAGTGAGGACAATGAAGCCTGCACAAAATCTTCTCAAGAGCCTGGTTTCCATATAATTGCAAACATTTGAGAACGGTCACAACCGATAAAAAAAAATGGATTTAAAGGAAACCAAATTTTTTTCAATCATATGACTGTTTTTGAACGATTTCGATCATTCCATGGTTTTACTCACAAAAAATCAACCTGTGTGCAAACATTCATCATGAAGCTAGATTCAGCCCAGGAACCCCAAAAGAGTTGCATGGTGTATTTGTATATATTTTTGTGTTTTATTATGCAGTGCCAGTGATGGGGTTTGGTACGTATGCGCTGAAAGACACCTTGAGCTCAGTCAAGACTGCACTTGATGTAGGATACAGGTGATGTACTGTTGTGATACGACACCATCAATACTATCGTCATCAATGTCATCGTCCTCATCATCATCATCATCGTCACTGTCATCATCATCACTGTCATCGTCATCATCAATGTCATCATCATTACTGTCATCATCGTCATCACTGTCATCATCATCATCATCATCACTGTCATCATCATCATCAATGTCATCATCATCATCACTGTCATCATCATCATCAATGTCATCATCATCACTGTCATCATCATCACTGTCATCATCATCATCAATGTCATCATCATTACTGTCATCATCGTCATCACTGTCATCATTATCATCATCACTGTCATCATCATCACTGTCATCCTAATCATCGTCACTGTCATCATCATCATCATCACTGTCATCATCATCACTGTCATCCTCATCATCGTCACTGTCATCATCATCATCATCACTGTCATCATCATCACTGTCATTATCCTCATCATCATCACTGTCATCACCACTACTGTCATCATCATCACTGGCATCATCATCATTACTGCTGTCTCTGTTGTTATCATCACTGTCATCATCCTCATCACTGTCACCATCATCACTGCCCTCATCATCACTGTCATCATCACTGTCATCATCATCACTGTCATCATCACTGTCATCATCATCACTGTCATCATCATCACTGGCATCATCATCATTACTGCTGTCTCTGTTGTTATCATCACTGTCATCACCATTATTGTTAGTGATGTCATCAATATCTCTACATTTATAACTATGATAATCATTATCATCACCAATCTTACCAACACTTTCACCTATAGAATGTTAGACACTGCGCAAGCCTACCCCAACTCAGAGGAACAGATTGGACAAGCCATCAAAGAAAGCAATGTACCTCGTGAAGATATCTTCATTATCACAAAACTCCATCCAAAGTATTTTGGGTATGAGACTACAATACAAGCTATTGAAATGTCACTGAAAGCACTGCAGACAGATTACATTGACTTGTTCTTGATACATGCCAAAGTATGTGATACATTCCTACTAAAGTGCAATAAAGGTATTCTATTTATTCAATTATTTGAATGAATGAATGAACAAATAAACAAACATTAGAATTAACAATTGATTGAATGATAAATGAATGAGTGACATTGATAATAAATGAGTCAGCAAGTAAATGAATGATTTTACAAATATGGATGATTGAATGTTTGATAAAATAAATGAACGAATGAATGAAACATCAAACAAATGTTGAATGAATGACTGGACTGTAACATGGTCAAATAGCAGCTAGCCAGTCATTAATTGAACCATGTTTTACCATCTGACAGGCGAACCAAAAGGTGACTGGAAAGACAGCTGGAGAGCAATGGAGGACATGCAACGTAAAGGGAAAATCAGAAGTCTTGGAGCCAGTAACTTTTACACTGAAGATCTACAGGAGTTACAAAACATATCAACACTACCAGTGTCTGCTGTGCAGAATTGGTTTGATCCTTTCCATCAAGACAGGAAGACCAGAGAGTACTGTCATAATAATACTATTCGATATATTGGATTCTCTACACTAGGTAAGTCACTATTATATTTCTTGCATAGAGACAGGAAGACCAGGGATTACTGTAGAAATAATACTATCAGATATATTGCATTTTCTATACTTGGTAAGACATATCTTCTGCCGTGCTCACTCCTCACACACTTTCTAAACTTTTATGTTGTATGAAACTTGTTAAAGCTACACATCAAACGCGTCAAATTTTACACAATAATGTAGCTTTGATATGTTTATCTTGTAGTACATTTTTATGCTTACTAGTTATGTTGTGTTGTGTTGATAAACAACTGTGCAATGCTTTTTGTTGTTGTCAGGGAGTTCTTGGGTCTACTACTATGGATTGAGCAAGAATCCTGTACTGAAGTCCAGCATTGCCAATGAAATCAGTTTCCATTATGAATATGTGGTCTCTCAGGTATAATGGGTCTGTCTGTCTGTTTGTGCATCTGTCTGTCTGTCTGTAGTCATCTGTCTGTCTTTTTTTTATCTGCAAGGTAATGTTATTGTTCTCAATGTTTGTTGGTCTCTCTGTTGCATGCTGTCTCTTGGTGTGTTTATGGATCTGCTCTGCCTGGGGCCAGTTGTATGAAGCATAGATGAAGTTGTCGATCAGATAAAGTTATCCACTTCTTAGGATTTCTTTAAAATTCATCTGCTGGATAGGGATTTATCTGGGGCCGGTTGCACAAAGCCTGAATAAAGTTATCCACTGGATAAAGTTATCCACTCCAAAGGATTTCTTTAGAATTGATCTGCTGGATAGCACTATTCAGGCTTCGTGCAACTGGCCCCTGGTGGATAGCACTACTCAGGCTATGTATAAGTGGTCATTTGTTACTTGTCTGTTTGTCTGTCTGTCTGTCTATTTGTCTGTCTGTCTATTTGTCTGTCTGTCTATTTATTTGTCTGTCTGTTTATTTGTATGTCTGCTTATCTATTTGTCTGTCTGTTTATTTGTCTGTCTGTCTGTCTGTTTATTTGTCTGTCTGTCTATTTGTCTGTATGTCTATTTGTCTGTCTGTCTATTTGTCTGTCAGTCTATTTGTCTGTCTATTTGTCTGTCTGTCTGCTTGTCTATTTGTCTGTCTGTCTGTCTGTCTATTTGTCTGTCTGTCTATTTGTATGTCTGTCTGTCTATTTGTCTGTCTGTCTGTCTATTTGTCTGCCTGTCTATTTGTCTGTCTGTCTGTCTGTCTATTTGTCTGTCTGTCTATTTGTCTGTCTGTCTATTTGTCTGTCTTTCTGTCTGATTGTCTATTTGTCTGTCTGTCTATTTGTCTGTTTGTCTGTCTGTCTCTTTGTCTGTCTATTTGTCTGTCTGTCTATTTGTCTGTTTGTCTGTCTGTCTACTTGTCTGTCTGTCTATTTGTCTGTGTTACCTATCTGCTCATTAAATATTTAATTCCCTTATCTATGTGTAGGTTGTTCTACGTTGGGCTATTCATGTCAATGTGACTGTCATCCCACGATCTAATAACCCTAGGAACATACATCTGAACTTTCGTGCTCTCGATCTCAACTTGACTGACTCTGAGATAGAAATGATCACAGACATCGTGGAGTACGAGTATCATCCTTTGGAACGAATAGAGAAGGGGGAAGGTTAGAAACTAAAAAAAAATACTCACTCACCCCACCCCTAAGTAAAACAAAAATAACCCTGCATTGAAATGAGGCTGCAGTTGGAAAATGGTCTATATCTAATAGTACTTTCAATTATACCAATTTTGTCAAAAATAAAAGTGTAGGGAAGAAATCCTCAAAGTTAAATTTGACAACAGTCTTGTTTTTTAATTCTATTTTCACAGTCTTAAGCGTCAATCAATTCTAGGTAAAATGTTCAGAAATTCCATTGTCTTTTTCACACACACAGCTCCACTTTTTCTTGAGCAGTGTTACTAAATACAAGAGTTAATATTACATGCTTTTAATGCTATATGTTGAGTAGACAAAATCAAAACTGGACTTCATGTAAAGCCTACATTGAAATTCAAAGTTTGTTTGGACATTTGTTGATGTTGTGTTCAGGTTTGTTTTTGATTTGTTTTAATTCGTTACAATTGTTTGTTTGTTTGTTTTTTTGTTGACATCTTTTCTTGTTCATTCCTTGTTTGTAGGGAGCTGTTCTGACAGTGACAAACGATGTCCTGACCTGGCTAATGAAGGGAAGTGTATTACTGACTCACACTGGATGCTGGAAAACTGCAAAAACAGCTGTAAAATCTGTTGTAAGTGTTTTATTCATGTAGTATTATAACATGAGAAAGACTGTTTTATCAGCAGATATAGATATGCAGCTTTGCCTTGTTTGAAATTTTTAGGCTTAAAAAAACTAAAAAGATATTTTTTATGATGAGGAAAATAGAGTTTTGCATTTATTCAAATTGGGATAACTTTTTAGTAGTAAAAGAACTCGTCACGGGTATTGATTTGCTTCGAAAATCACTCAATCATACGCTATCCACGAGTTTTAAATTTCACATATGAATACATAAACTGATGAAAGCATTTAATAAATGAATGAATGGATGGATAGATGAATGAATAAATCAATCAATCAATGGATGAGCAATTGGGCGAATGAATGAATCAATGAATGCAGCAACTAAGGAATAACTATAGCACACTTAATGTTTTCTTTATTCTCTCTTCACATTTCTTGCACCAGATGTTGATGTAGGCAACTCTATTCAGCCGTTTGTGTACGTGGGCTCAGAGGACCAACATATGTACGCTATAGGAGTGCTTTATGGCGACGTACAGTGGAAGTTCCCCACTAAGGGAAAAATACTATCCACAGCCACATTCAGTCATGATGGTGAAAAGATATACTTTGGTTCTAATGATGGAAACCTCTATGCCCTAAAAGCATCCACTGGGACATTATTATGGAAGTACCAAACCAATGGAGGGGTTGTAGCAGCACCTAAGATAACAGCCCAAGGGGTACTATATGTTGGTTCACATGATGGCTCCTTATATGCTCTTGATACCACAACTAATGGTACTGTCGTGTGGAAAAAGGACCTTGGAGGTGCTATATTTGCTAGTGCAGCAATAGGCGAAGAGAAAGGTGCCGTTTACATAGGCAATGCTGCAGATAATGGTCCTAGAGTGTTTGCTCTTGATGCTAACAATGGTGAGGTTATCTGGGACTTTGACAAGGCTGGGAAGATTATGTCATCACCAGTGCTGAGCTCAGATGGCAAGGTATGGTAGCTTGATGTTCTCATTGCTGCTATTCATTTATGGTTGTTCATTTTCTCTGGCCCTTTTTACATTCATCGATTTATTAGCATTATAGTTGTGATATTTGATGATCTCTCTGCTCTGACATTTATTCAACTATTCATACATGTTTTCATTCATCTGTTTGTTTTATTCATATTATTTCATTATTTTGTTCTTTCATTCATTCAATCACTCATCCATTTATTCATCATTCATTAGTTGTTATCAATTTGAGTATTTGTTCATTCATCCCATTCAATCACTGATCCAAACTTCCATCTGTTTATGTATTTTCTCATTCATCTCTTTTCCCAGGTCGTCTACTTCTGTTCACTAGACCACTTCATATATGCTCTGGATACCACCACAGGAAGCCCAATATGGTCTTTAGACACTGGATCAGAGATAGAATCAACTCCTTATATAAGTAAATCTGATGGTACAATGTATGTGGGTCTGATTAGTAATAAACTATTAGCCATCAATACTCTAGCTGGACCGTTAAGAGGGACAATCAACTGGAGCATGGATACTGGTGCTGAGGTTGTGTCTTCCCCTGTACTAGTTGAAGGAGGAAAGGTATGTTTGGAATTCATATTTATAGCAACTGTGTTTCATGTAATATTCCTTTGACAGCTTACCAATTGTGCTTGCTTGCAGTGGACTTTTTTCTCTTTTTCCTCTTTGGGCTTACTTTGCCAGAAAAGGAAGAAAAAAAGAAGTGATTTGTCATCTCCTTTTTATATTTATTTTATTTCCCAAAGTGTTTCATACTGATGTATATTCAATATGTCCTTTTTCTTGTCACCAGTTATTTGTAGGTGTTGGCGATGGTCGTATTCTTGCAATCAACTCCACAACTTCTGATATCATCTGGGGTCCTGCCACAAACAACTATGTTGCATCATCAATCGCAGTTGGTGCTGACAATGTTGTGTACGCTGGAAGCACAGACTCAACAGTGTATGCATTAAGTGGTAAAGATGGATCTATCTTATGGAAATTGAAAACGAATGGTTCAATTAGTTTATCTTCTCCAGTGTTACGTCGTAGTGAGAGCATGACTTTGGGATAATAACATTAACCATTTCAATTAAGAGGCCATTAACTGTTCATTGCAGAGTGGTTTTAAAAAGCTAGTGAAATACAGTCTTTATCAAAGTGTATTTTCTTGTGTTTTCAGTGCATTACACTTTATTGCACTTTGGTCATTACACTTTTTTTCAATAGTTTTTGAAACTAGCTCTGGTACTGATAAAGATTCTTAACTAAAGTTTCATAAACTTAGTGTGCATCCATTTTAATTTTACTCTTTAAAAAGGTGTGAAAAGTCCAAATGTTCCATTCCTTAAATATTTTTTTCCTTTTTAGTCATAACTGTCTTCTTCCTTGCAGCCAATTTGTTGCTAAATCAAAATTTGATATAAAAAAAAACATTTCAGCAAAAATGTTATTTATTTAAATATTATTTATTTGACCTTCAAAGGTACTAAAGTTATTATTGATTAATTTTACAGACTGTATTCCACAATAGAAAGTTTAATTCATTTCATAGATATATTGTTTGCACTCTATTCCACTGTAGCAACCTTTTCTTTCGTTGATAGACTTTGCATTCTATATCATCATGACAATGCTCTCTTTGCTGCACATGGTCGCATGACCTCGTCAACTCCTGCCATTTACCGCTAAATTTTGCAATTTAAGAAAATTCAAACTGTATATTTTCAGTTCTTAAGAAAGCAAGTATTAATTTTTGAGCTCTTTCAACATTTTAGGGAGTAACAAGATCATGTGTCCACGTCCTGTAAAGAACCTATTTATCTCAATAAAGCAATAAAATAATAAACAAGTAATTGATATCAAATGCACTTTTATTACGATAACACGAGTGTAATAAGTACCAACCCTAGGATTTCAGAGTGGCTTTCAAAAACCCATCATATACACAGTCTGTGGCAAAGTACACTTTACTCGCCCCTTTGTTATACTACATTTTGTTTTACAGGTTTTAGAAAGCCACTCTGCCATATACCAGTAAACAAAGTAATTTTATTGTCAATATGTTTAATAAACACTATTTTCTTATTAGATTAAATTTTATGTCTACTAGTTAACTGAATAAACATGCAAATGAATTTGTGTTGTTTCTGGTTGATGAATTTACATTTTTCTGTTGCAATAATTTTATCAGATTGTACTGTACAACTTTATACAAAGTCAGCTAAAGAGCAGTTTCCGCAGAGTGTGAAACACTACGTACTGTATATTGTATTGTAACTGTAATTTCTAAGGAAACATTTTAATCACCTGACATATTGAAACTACACTATTTCTCACTCAGACGAAAACAACTTCCTAGAAAATGGTGGTGTTTCCTGTTCATACAAAAACAACTCAAGGGTTGTTACTTTGTACAAATCTATACAAAGTATGGTGGTTTTTTCACATTTACTCCATATTCACTTAGTGCAGGTGTAAGATCTTCCATTGTTAAAGTATACCTCTTGTCCTACAAATCAATAGATGAATTATTAAAAAAAACAATTGATGTTAAATAAATAGCACAGATTTTTAGTTTACACAATTTGTAAAATTGATTTACAAATAAGTTAGTTGATCTCCAGCCTTGATCTCCATGGTTTAACATGTTGTTAAGATGTTAAATCCTCAGCTACAATATACCCTGATAAAATCCCCTCCTTCCCTAGGGGTCAAGCTTTCATATGACTGATATTTTGAAGCATTTTAGAAGAATGACAGTTTAACTTCAAAGCATAAAAATAACACCCCTCACCTTTCCTGATTTTCTAGAACTCTGTCCAGACCCTCTCATCTTACAATGTTGTAATGCATCATTGGCCACATCAGATATAAACTTTTGTGCAGACAATGATATTAACCTAACCCTGGAAATACAAACACAAAACATCAAACAGAGCCAGTGTAATGTAATTTAATGCTCTTGACTTATCAGTAGCATTCCCCCACCCACCCCTTGTAGGGAAACCATGCCAGGAGATATTAGGGACGGACCATTAGAAAAGTGAAGGGGGGGGGGGAGAGTTTCAACCTTGTATACTTTTTTTTCATTTTCCTTTTTTTTTTTTTTTCTTTTTCTTGGGTCAAACCCTGTTTTTTTTTTTTTGGTTTGGATGTTTGGGCTTGTATTTTTTTCTTTTTCTGTCCCTTATTCTTGGGTTGCATGTTATGCCATGGATGCCATGTTGGATGACGATGACAAAGCATTCCTCATTAGTTTCTCTTGTTTGTTCATCCAACATGGTGGCAACAGCTTTGTTCTTTGTTCCTCAAGGGTTTCTTGGTCAGGTGGTTGCAACCCAAGAATTCCTATTTAAATAAACAATGTCAGGAGAAAAAAAATATTGAACAATGAGAAATACCAAATTCTAATAAATAATCAACACAACCCAAAAACAACACTGGTGGAAATCTTGGCAACAAAATAGCAACAAAATATCTATAAAACAGTTATAAAAAAAGGTGAACTTATATTTCATCTTTTCAGCAATGAGTCAATAAACTTTAAACTTGGACAGGAGCTAGAATATATCAAATTGTTTCTTACACTCTGATATCTGTTGCTTCAAACCCAGCGCGGTTTAGATAATACGCTGTAACTGCATCAGGAATCTAATTAAAAAATATAAAGATGAATATTATGTAAAGGATTCTGACTAGGTTCAGATTTGGAGGAAAGTGTTCAGTCGACAGCAGCTGACCAGATGACAGTACATTTCCCGTCCTCCTCCCAAAAATAGGGCTTTTTCCATGTACCTATAAATTTACACAGGATAACAAGTTCTATGTTAAAGAGTAATTTATCTTGTATTTGAGAGCTTTCATTGTGAAATTGCAACTTACAGTTGGAGTGTAATCGTCTAGTTGTGACAGAAATTCTGCAAGGGAGGCACCAGCGCTTCTAACTTTAGTATCCTGTTGAATTGTCGCTTGAGGATTCAATGCAGCTGTTGCTTGTGGTGTAGGTTGTATTGATGTCGAAGCATTTGGTGTACTTGTCGCGCCAGAGCTAGAAGTTGTTGTTGAAGTTGTGATGGCTTTTTGTGAAGCTTCGTCCGCCATTTTGTTCAATAGTCTTCAAATAGTTCTACAACAGGAAGCCCGATATAAAATACCCGCTGAAAAAGAACCGCAGGCTTTGGTAGTTACCAGATCCCCATATCACGAGCGCTAAACATGGCGGACGTACAAGGCATTTTTTGTAAACATTTTTCTCGTTTAAAATTCTATCGTCAAAGCTTACAAAGAGAGCTTTTCTTCGGGTTCTTTTTTTATCCTTACACTTCAAAGGCTATGCTACTGTATCATAATGGAGATTATCATATTAAGCGATTTTTTTGTGAAAAAATTGAATTGTTTTGAACAATGGTGGTTTTTGAACTTGGAAAATGAAAACACGAATTGATTTTGGACATTGTTTGTGAGCTTTGTTCATCTTCAAATAGAGCGAATTCCTGCATGAGTAATTGTTCATCATCATACACACGATGTCATTGCCTAGCTACCAATACAGAGAACTCCTGTCATTTTCAACACATCTGCGTTGAATATGAATACCTACATAAATTATTCATCTCCTTCAAGATTCTTCCTCCATTTCGGCCTTGCGGTTGTGGCGAACAAAAACAAAGTTTTATAAACAGAGAATGACCTTTGGTTTTGTCTAAAATCATGGCAGAAGAGGCAGAAAAAGTTCTTTCGGCAGCTCGAGACGGCGACATCAAAACTCTTCAATCTTTACGTCGTTCTGTCCCTTTCGCTGTTGACAGTTTTGGCGCTACGGCTATTCACCATGCCTCACGTTATGGCAAACTAGAATGTATCAGATGGATGGTTGAAAAGGTTGGCATGAAGGCTAAAGTAAAGGCTAAAAATGGGGCTACTCCGTTACACGACGCTTGCACACAAGGCAAGCTACTATGCGTAAAATACTTCATTCAAGAATGTAATCTCAACCCTGATGTTATCGATAACTCGGGACACACTCCGCTTCATCTAGCGGCTCGATTTGGCTATCTTGATATCGTGAAATGGTTGATAACTAAAGGGAATTGTAACCCAAGACTGAAGACTATGAACAGAATGAATGCAGCGCATTTTGCGGCTGCTGGAGGACATCTACATTGCTTGGAGTTTGTGATATCCAGTGGAAATACAATGTAAGTATGGAATGAATTATTGCATGGCTATGCTATGTAGTTGTTAAAGAATTCTCGTCAAAACACACCATTTTTATCTCTCACTATTAACTGTGGTAAGAATCTGACACAAACTCTTGAAACATTTTTAATAATAATAATAATAATAATAATAATAATAATAATAATTAGATACTGGTAGGTTATAATAATATTTTTAAAGCTGTCAATAAAAGGTGTGATATGCAAACTTTTAGATTAAACCCGCACTGCTGTTAAATTAGTACTGAATAAATATCCAAATCTAAATCAAGCTGTCACAGTTTAAAAAAAAATTATATTTGCTCACTTTTCTTACAAACTCAGTTTTCTAAAACTGCTTGACTGAGGCAACTCAATGTTTGTTATGGTTATGTAGATAGCAACCTTTAGAGGTATTTTCTTTAATTCTTTATTTCACTTCATATGGTATAATGGAGTTCAATAAACAATTCATATTAAATCAATTTCAAGTTTCATTCTTTAAAAACAATTACGAATTCACAAAATTGCAAATCCTGTACAAGTTGTACTAAAGGAAATGAAAAAATGTAATTTATTTTAAAATTGAATAATTTGGTAGATTTTCTAAGTCAATCTCCTATTTTGACATTTTTTATAATATAAATAATAATGGATAACTGTCTTGTAATATTTAAGATTTAACTTCCTAATAAGGGACCGGTCATTATTCAGTAGGGGAGGGTGGGCTGATGGAAATTAAAATCACTGACAATAGATTTTTATTAGTGTTCAAATGTTTATTAATGACTGGTCCCTAAAAATCCTTCAGCAAAAGTATTTTACTCAAATAAAAATATGGAATAACTAAGTTAATGAAATATTGTTACAAAATGGTTTTTCCTGAATTGATTTATTTACTTTAGAATAGAGTTGAAAATTTATGTCAACATGGATTATTTTCCTTGTATTCTGACACCTGCCACTTAACAATTAAAAGTCTTACAAACTTTAAAAAAATTACTCATATCTAAAAATAGCTTTCTTTTTAAAACTTAAAGTTAAGTTATTGACGTGAATAATAAAATTTCACGTCAAAAGCAAGAAAAGTTTTTCCAGGTTTATCAAAATAACCTCCTTTTCACACAGTCACAAGGTGCATACTTTTTAGACTTTTTCAACTGTTTTGTTTTAACAATTTTTTGGACTTTTTAAAGATTGAAATTAACAAATGTTTAATTATCGTTTTTGTCAGTAATCTTGTATTCCAATACTTTACATTTTAATTTCTGCTTTTCTTTGAAAAGGGAGCTTTTGATATTGTAATAGGCTTGGTTATCTTTAATATTATAATTTTGGTTATTTGTTTGATATTTGTTTATTTACTTCTTGATTTTTTTTAATTTTATTATTATTTTTTTTATGTATTTTTTTTTATCATTATTAGTTTTTCTTGTATAAACGGATCCGGTATGATCCTGCTGGATTTTCTCTTCAATGTGTCTAGTATCTGTCATAAGATATTACAGTGAGGGCACTCCAACCGGGAACACATTGAGTTTTTTTCAATACTTTTAAAACTTGAATCCTTTAAGTGAATCAAATAGAAATATAACTTTGATCACTCAATGTCTTTATCAAATAGAATCCTACTTTTTCAGACGGTTTGAAGCAGTAGAATTTAAGCTCTGAAAATTAAAATATAGATAACACCAAGTGGTCCCAGTTGGAGTGTTTGCACTGTAAGTTTATTATAACAATATACTAGTCTTATTTTGACTTTCTGCAGTGATATCAATATTCATTATGAGGATACTGATTGGTTAATGTTTGCAGTCTTCTAGATGAAAGAGCTACAGATGGCACTACGCCTGTTTTTATCACCACACAGAATGGCCATTATCCATGTCTGAAGTACCTACATACAGTAGGAGCCAACTGTAGTTTGAGAAGTCGAGATGGAATGCATTTGATACATGCTGCGGCACAGAACGGCAACTTGGATTGCATTGGATATCTGGTATGCAAGTCACAATAGAGTCAATTGTGCATGACTTGGACACAATGTTTTTCTACCATTCCCAGGAGACAATTTAAACAAAAGACATTGCAGCCATGCTGGTGGACTTTTCAAAAGAAAACCACCACCGTGACTGGTGGACCCTTTTAATCCACTCGCTCTTCTGGGAATAAGGTTGTTTTTTTTCTCAGGTTATCAATGGTGTTGCCAGTGAGATACAAGGTGACAGTACAGGAGCCACACCTGCTCATTATGCTGCTGGTGAAGGTACTAAAATACCTGTGGATGATCTACTTCGCTCTGTTGTTCATTAATTTCCATTTATTTGTTTATTTCATTGGTTCATGTGTTTATTCGTTGATTACATCACTCATTGGTTCATTCATGGACTCATGTCGATCTAAGCTGTGCTCTGTGATTAAAAAGTTGGTGGCTGCTTTGTGTGTGTGTTGTAATTGTGTAAATTGCCCTTGTAATGATAGCACCCTTGTACAACCAACTTGATCACATTGAGCTGTATCATACACAATTCTGCTTTAAGCTGCAAGTTAGGACAATGAGCACCCACTTATTTAACTATTTATTTATTTATTCGCTTATTGAGTCAGTTATAGTTGTATGTTATCCGAATGCTAATTCATCCATTCATTCATGAATTATTTCTTCTTTCATTCGTTCTTTCCTTCATTCCTTCCTTCATTCATTCATTCATTCATTCATTCATTCATTCATTCATTCAATAACTTACGCATTCAATTAGATATTCATCTTCTCATGCATTCATTCAATAGCTCATTCGTCCTTCCGTTTATAAGTTATTGAATTGTGTTTTATTGATGTCATGTTCTGGTCTACCATTAAGGTCATGTGACTGTCTTGAAATGGCTCAATAAACGTTGTGATCTTAATGTCAAGGATCAGCTTGGAGGATCACCTTTACATGATGCCGCAGAGAAAGGACAGTTCGCCGTGAGTTGAAGCATTGGCTATTAACATCATTATCACCATCATCACCATCATCATCACCACTATCATTATCGCCACCATCATTATCGCCACAATCATCGCCTCTATAATTAGAGTGGTTAGCAGTTGGGAAACAGAACCGTATCACATCGTAGCCGTAGTTTCTAAGAAAACATTCGAATTATCTGCCGTATCGTAGCGGAATCGTAGCGGTACCGTTTCCCACTCATCCGACAACGACTCTTTCACCATCGTCATCAGCACAACAATGACACCATGATCATCACTATCATAACTATCGTGATCATTGTCACATTGTGGATCATCTACTTACTTGTATCTTGTAGGCGATCCAGTATCTTGTTGAAAATGGTCATCTTAACACTAAGCTGAAAGACAAGAGTAGTCTGACTCCTATCGATTTGGCCGAGAAACATGGTCACAAGCGATGCTATGAGTACTTGAGAGATGCTGCGTCTAAGGTAAAAATTGCCTGCATCAAAAGAGCGTTTTCACATAACGGCCTATCTTATGCTAATGAGTTCTAAAAAATGCTAATGAAATTGCACGCGGGAATGTACGCTCGGAATTACAAAGACAAAGGCAAGTTTGATCAGCTTAGGCAGCGTTTACACGAAGCCGTCTATTTTCGTAAACGCACATTTTTTTATCCGTTTACGCCTACCGTTTACACGAAAACGCTTTGCCGGCTATTTTCGAAAACGCCTCTAAGAGTGGATATTTTCGAAAACGACGGCTATGCGTTTTCGTGTAAACGCTTTAGCCGGCTATTTTCGAAAACGCTGAAGTCATCACTTTGGTTCAGTCATAATGAGAGAGACATTCAAATTTTTATTCACCAAAATGCTTACAGACGCTCTTCAAGCTACCGAAAACGATGCGAAAACGATAAGCGTTTACACGAAAACGCTATGTAAATGACTATATTTTTAGCCGGCTAAAAAAATAGCCGGCTTCGTGTAAACTTCTTGCCTTATTATCGTTAACATAATCAGCTGATTGAGCTTTCCTTTGTCTTTGTGCATCAAAGCATACATTCCCACGTGCAATGTTTATTAGCAGAGCTCCTTTGGCTCATTAGCATTTTTTAGCATTGATTAGCATAAGATAGGTCGTTATGGGAGATAAAGGCAAGCTCAAGCAGCTTATTATCGTGAAAGTTTTACTTGTAACTATCTTGTTGCTCTTTTACTGGTTATTGTGTGCTTGTTGTGCATCGTAGAGAACATACTCACGTGCAATGCTCATCATCCTTTTTTTGATCTCTTTAATGAGCTGTAAAAATGCTATTGAGCTAAAGAAGCTCTGCTAATGAGCATTGCACATGGAAATGTACGCTTTTATGGTCAAAGCCTTTAAGGCCGGTACACACTAGGCGACAAGGCGCAGCGACTTGTCCCCGCGACATGTTGCAGCGACAATTTCCCCCCGTGTGTACTAGGTATTTTTAGCGGAAATTGTTGTCGCCGCGACAGAATTTTGTCGCTGCGACTTGCCGCATGAAATCCAACCGGTTGGATTTCGTGCGACCAGTCGCAGCGACAAATCAGATGTATTGGCGACAAATATTGAACCAGTGCACACTGAGGCGACATGTCGCGGGGACAAGTCGCTGAGACTTGTCGCCTAGTGTGTACCGGCCTTTAAGGCCGGCACACACTAGGCGACAAGTCGCAGCGACTTGTCCCCGCGACATGTCGCCTCAGTGTGCACTGGTTCAGCAATCCCAAACGGTTGGATATCATGCGGCAAGTCGCAGCAACAAAATTCTGTCGCGGCGACAACAATTTTTGCCAAAAAATGTTAGTACACACGGGAGGAAATTGTCGCTGCGACATGTCGCGGGGACAAGTCGCTGCTGCTTGTCGCCTAGTGTGTACCGGCCTTTAGGCTGTGTCTCAATTCCAATTTCTTCGTGCAATTGGTCTCGCGCAAAAAAATGTTGCAGGTTGCAAGATTTGTAGTTGCAAGCGTAACTTGAAATATTCGAGCTTTCCGGCTCCGCCTTTGCAGTTAGCCATGGCCGATCACAATGCAAAAAGCGAGTGATCGCTGTATTGTGTCTTCTTGACATGGAGATGTCGAACAAAAAAAGAAAAAAAGAACGATTGGTCTGCGCGGCGTTAATTTTAAAGTTTCAAGTTGGACACGAGCATGTCACACTAGCATTTTTTCTGAAATTGTTACAGAAAATATAGGTTGATTCTACTTTTAGCTCAGCAAAAAATAAAATGAAATTTTCAAGTTGCACGAGGGGGTGTCACAAAAGCAAAACAATCTTGCAACCTGCAGCATTTTTTTTTTCGCTAGACAAGTTGCACAAAAAATTGACACGTCCTTTTCTCTTTGTGAATCATCAAAGCGTACATTCCCGCGTGCAATTATCATTAGCATTTTTTAGAACTCATTAGACCTTTTGTAATTAAGACAAATGTCCTATGTCCCAGGACGTCCTACTTAGCAAGGCACGTGAATGAAAGTAATGAGCTCTCAAACAATGGCTATTGTATAGCGTTTTATTTTACCCGAAAAGAGATTATTTTCAATGAAAGCGGGCATTTTTCATTTTGGCTTATTCAAGAAATATTTTGCGTTGAGAGTTTAAAATATGTAGCTTAACATTTGATTAAAAAAAACTGAAACAAAAATCTTCATTAAAAAAAGAAAGAAAGAAAGAAAGAAAGAAAGAAGGAAAGAAAGAAATACAACAAACGTGACCTTTTTGCAGTTATTTAACAGATATAAATATATCCTAAGCGATTCCAAGAAACATCTGCGCAAAAAACGTGTTTACTTTTTCTCAGGATAAGAGTTTTCCTGGCTGGTGGTAATTCCTTTAATACATGATTTGTTGAGTTTTTGCATCCGTGAAATATATACATGCATAACTAACAGAACAATTATGTACAATATAGTGTTAATTTTAAGTAAAAGAGCATAAACATTACAAAACTTGTTAGCAAACTATTTCACGGATAAAACTATAGTAGAGTGATTTTTCTATGACCGTGAAAGAATAGGCAAACTAATAGTTAGTAGTCAACACTAAAGCCATTGTTTTCTTTTGTTGTTTATCAACTACTACAAACTAAATGCCCGGGGGAGGGGGGGGGGACTCCGAGGGTATCTTTTAGGGGTAAAAATCGGCGATTTGGTCTCTCTTAGGGTTTAAAAATACGAACTTTGCCAAATTCTTACTTTTTGGTGTCTTTTAGGGTTTAAAACCCATTGAAACTCATGTTTTTCTTTTTGAAAAACGTCCGGTATCCCCCCATCTCCCCCAACCCGGGACTAAATGGTCTATTTTCTATCACGGTCATGTGAGAATCACTCTTGTGAATGCACCCAGTCTAAAGTTTAGCTGATTTAGTATTCCAAGGCAAGAATTCTTAATCAAATGTTTTTATTGCCATATTTCATCCATTACAGCGAACCAAATAGTAATATTGTTTCACGCTAGCCGTGGTTAGGGTTTAGTTTTCAACGTGTGCATTTCACTTGCATAAAAATTTGACATCATTATATTATAAGTTGTTTGTTAATGAACTCCAATGGTTTCATTTTTCATGTACATGTAAAAATCAGCGATTTGGTATCTTTTAGGGTTTAAAATATGAAATTTGCCAAATTCTCACTTTTTGGTATCTTTTAGGGGGTGAATAGCACTGAAAAACGTCAGGTAGGGGTATTTTAGGGGTATTTTTGAAAAAAATCCGACGAGCATCCCCGATCGTTAACAGGTTAGCTCAGTTGGGAGAGCGTTGCCTGTTAACCGGAAGGCTGCGGGTTCGAACCCTCAACCGGACCATCACTCAGGGTCTTTAAATAATTGAGGAGAATGTTCTTCGATTTATAATTGTAAGGGTTCGCGTCTTCTCGGATAAGGACGATTAACTGGAGGTCCCGTCTCGCCACACTACACATTAACCATTAACGGGGGGACGTAAAAGAACGACTGAGGACGCAGGTACGACCATCCTCGGTGATAGGCCTATACTAATACATACTAATTACTAATCAACCTCATGCTTGTAAATCCGGATTACATACTATAAGTATTAGAGATTGTAAAGCGCATTGAGACATTAGGTGGAAATGCGCTATATAAGAACTACATTACATTACATTACATTACATCGTTTATCCCCGGAGTCCCCCCCCCCCCCCCACCCCCTGGCCACATTTGCAACTTAAGAAAAAATGATCAATGACGTCACAAAGGCCGCATGAATTCACAAACGGCAAAAATTACACAGCAGTTTGTGTGCGAGAATGAAGCACTCGCTGAGTTGATTTTTGAAAATTGATTTTACAGTTTGCCTTTCCGGAATTCAAAAAGTGACTGGAGACGAATTCACAAATATTTATCTAAAAAAAAGAAGAAGAAAATTAACCACATGGAAGATCGCATTAAAATTACCAAATTTACCAAGTTTCAGAAAGTTTAAATAAATACTGACTGATTTGTAGCTTTTAAAGAAATCTTCAAAATTAGAGAGAATGTGTGGTGTTGGGGACAATTAGGGGACGCTGTCTTCAAAAACCATTCTCTATTATTTTGGAGACTTGCCACTCAGTACATATTCATTCTTACACGCTGAAACTTGGCGACAATACTAAAAACGGTACGATCTTTCTTGTTTGGTGGATGATATCTTAATTTGAGTAAAGTTTTAACTGAGCCCCAGTCCCTTTTTGATTTCTGAAAAGGGCAATTATATTTCAGATAAAATAAAGGGCAATCGTGTTTGATAATCAGGCTAGAAGGTGTAATTTTAAGAGTCAATGTTAAAATGTAAAGGCCCGTTTATACTAGCGATTTTTTGCAGTCCAGTTAGTCGCGCGATAATTGCTGCGACGGAGCTACCACTTGTGTAAGTGTCCCGAATATTTGCTGTATACCGTGAACAAAAACGGATTTTTTTATTTACTATACTAATATTTCGTAACACAAGAGTACATGTGTGAATTACTATGTATATAAAAAAAACCTCTTGAAATTATGCCCACTAGCTTGACTATAGTCCCTAAAGAAACAAACACAAAAACGTTATTTTTTTCGTTTGATTCCGTTTATTTTATCTAAAATATAAATGCAAAAGTCAACTCAGCGAGTGCTTCATTTTCGCTGTATAATTTTTGCCTTTCGTGAATTCATGTGGTCATGGTGAAGTCATTGATAATTTATTCTTAAGTTGCAAATGTGGTGAATTGGTAAATTGCTAAAGTACAAAAGTGCTAAATATTTTGGACAAAGTTTGTACAATTAGGTGTATATTGTTTGAGTTCAGTTGAATTTTTGTGACATAGTTTTTCAGTGAATGCATTCCATTTAATTAAAAACACCTACAAATAATACACGGAAAACTAATTGTGCTTTTTTGTCATTCTTATTTGTGAAATTCAATGAATAACAATACCCTGACATAAGTGGGACATTTTGGTACAGAGGACACATGTCTTAATTACAAAAGGTCTATTAGAAATCATATAGCTCGTTATATTAAAACGCTCTAATGAATCACATACTCAACCAATAGACAAATGAATCAATCAACAATTCATCAAACTCATTCAATATATATACCATTTGTTATTATTTATTTCAGGTCAACCAAGTTAAAGCTGCTAAGCTAATGTCCTACAGTCACACGTTCGACAAACAGTCAATCGAAGACAGCTCAGGCTCGTCGTTTCTCCACGTTTTAAAAAAGAAACCTCGTCAAATGGACAGGCCAGTGTCTCCTAAGTCAGCCAAAGGTCCAGACCTACCTCCGCTGGACATCCCACCCGAAGTTTCGCCGAATTCATCTCCGATTCCTTGCATGATAAAGTTCGGGAAGACATCGGAATGGCGAAAGGTTGACGACAAAGAGCTTTCAAGAGAACATCCACATACATCACAAGCTGAGTGTTCAATAGAAGAACACGAAGATGCACATCGGCCACATTTATTGGATAGTACAGGAATGAGAGAACTCTCTCCATTGAATGACGAGTTCTGGCAAAGCAAGAACGGCAACATGACGCCAACGCTTAACGTAGACGCTTACAGTCACAACGCAGCCGGCGCTTGTACGTTTGATGACCGCCCTGACGAGGAGCTGACAGACGAAATGCTGGAAGCGGCTAAAACGAGAACTAAAGTGTTGAATGCGAGACTGCAGAACCCCACCCCCTCCCCCCTGGAGACCTTTGATGCTAGGAGTGCAGAAACAGATTCTAAGAACATTCAGGAATTTTCTGCACAAGTGCAATCCGCGCGAGCCAACCGTTCGCCTCATAATACTATGATCAAGAGTGATTACCATGTTTTGCAGCCTGTAGTTATCGACCAACAACAAAGTAGCAACGGAAAAATGGACAATGAAAAATCGAATGAGAAAAATGTAGACAAGGACACACCAATGGAATGTGGCGACAACAAGGGCTCGTTTGAAGATCAAATGCTGAACCAGTCTCCTCAAACTTCGCCTCCTCCACCGAAAACACTCACCGACATATTCAATAATACCAATAAGGATCCTACCCCAGTTCCCAGTCCTAAACAGAGCCCTCGGTCAAGCCCCGTTAATCCACCTCTTCATCAAAGCACCCAATCAAGTTCCTCGAAATCACCTAAAGGTTTTGAAGCAAATGTTGAGAAGTCGCCATCCTCAAATTCTTCTCATCCAAAACCGCCGTCGCCACAGTTTTCTTCACAATCAAAGTCACCATCAGTACAAAATGTCCAACGAAGCGAAGAACCCGAAGAGAAGCCGCCTTCTCCACCACCTCAATTTAAAGATAGGCCAGCTTCTCCACCAAGTGAGTCTCCACGAAAAATTTCAGTTGAAAAGAACAGCAATTTATATGCTCCGACACCACTTGTTCCTCTGACTACACCATCTCACAAAGCACCAGCTCCTACCCCACTTAAGAAGGGGAATGATGGAGAACCTGTGAAGGAAAGAGATGAAGAACCCAAGATAGAGAGTGATGGAAAATCAAAGAAAGAACCAGAAGTTGACGAGAACGAGCAGCCGATTGATGAGGAGAACTACATGACGACTGATGATGAGTCGGAGAAGCAGCGAAGTGCAACCCCTAAGGTACAACAGCAGAGTAAAGAAGAAACTGTACCGTTACGACAGAGGCAGATGCAGCCGTTACCACACATGAATGGCACGACTCCTATTAATCAAAGTAGGTGGATGTTTTGTTTTGTTTGTTTGTCTTCACCAATATCAGCGGCTGCATCGTCACCATCGCCATCACCGCCGTCACCTAGAAACCATTCAATGCACCAAGATTTCAATTTATCATTAACTTCTCTCAGACTCTATACATGTCTGCAAACGTGATGCATAGAGATTTATGTGTTTATATACTCGTTTGTTTGTCTGTTCGTTTGTCTGTCTATCTATTTGTCTGTCTGTCTTTCTGTTTATTTATCTGTTTGTCTGTCCTTCTGTTTTTCTGTCTGTCTGCCTATTTGTCTGTCTGTCTATCTGTCGTCCTGTCTTCCTGTTTGTCTGTCTGTCTGTTTGTCTGTCCTTCTGTCTATTTGTTTGTTTGTTTTTATGATTTCCGTGATACATTTGCATCTTTTGTGTCTGCATTGAAGCAAGTCAGCTTACTAGCTGCAATAGCTTGTTGACTGATGTTATTTTTTTCGTCCTGTTCTTGCCCTTTTTCTTACTTTTCACTTTTTTTCCTGGAGGTCCTGCCCCTTCCATAGACCAGGAAACGTGGGCGACCTTACCGGAGTGGAAACGACAGGTTCTTAGAAATCGCATTATGAAAGAACAAAAAGCTGAACTTGAACAAAGGAAACAAGTAAGAAATATGGGGAAATATAAACACTTCCATTCTCGATATATGTACTGTTATGATTCGTTTAATGTATTTATTTGTTTTTTGTCTGGCTGTTTGTCTGGCTGTTTGTCTGGCTGTGTATCTGTTTTTGTATTTGTTTGTTTTTCTCTTTGTTTTTTTTTCTTCTGCCCCTATATATTCCATTCTTCGTTCTGTTCTTAATTCCACTCATTGTTTTTCCCATCCCTCCCCCCTTTTAATCACTCTTGCATTGACTCACCAAATATTACACTTACATTTTCTTTCTTTACGAATTGCATTTCTTTCCGGCAGCACTATTTTCTCTCATAACATGCTCGTCTTCTTTCCACCATAAATCATTGGGGTCAAGGCACATCGATGAGACTTCTCCACGGGCGGAGAGAGGTACAGTGTAAGGGTCAAGTCATTAATACTGTACTCTCTACGCCCGTGGAGTAGTCTTACCCTTAGATAGTCTCTCTTACACAGACGCGGTTTTGATCGTCACGCAATCACCTTGTGACGCGTGACTACACAAAATGGCACTCAGTGAGAAAGGCTACATTACGATGCAATTACTAGCACTGCAACACTTGCCTTGTGCACCAATTATAATATAGAGACATATTGCCCTATTTCGTCATGACGTCAGATCGTGTTTATGTGGGGGATACAATCTCCACTGAAAACAAATTGAACAAATATTGCTCCTGGCCAAACAGTTTGATCTTGACTAAATAGCCTGGTATCCAGATGGAACATACGTCAGTAAAAAACGACTTTCACTGCGTTTGTTTGATAACTCACTTCTCTTCACCGAGTAAGGCGCGTTTTATAGCAATTGTCTACGAATTCACGTTGATCTAACTATGACCGTGAGTTAAAACATTATATTTATATGTGATGTCGTTTTGAGATAGGGCGAGTGTTAGTCGTTCAATGCACTTTTAATTTAAAGGGTCACTTAGCATGGAAAACAGGAAAGCTTCGAAAAGCTTTTTAGATGATTTCAAACACAACGTGGTGTCAAAATTATGCTATTTAGTCTGAATATTTCGGAGCATGGAACTGCGCTACACATTTGGATCACTTTATGAGTTTCTGTTGTAAATCATACAGACTGCTTGTAGCAGTTGTTACGACTTGTTGTATGTCACAAATCGCGTGTGACAAATCACTTGAAGGTCAACCATTTGATTGGACGTCATAATCACCCAATCAGATATAGTGTCATCATCACGTCATCATGTTACACGACAGTGTGTAACCATGGTAACGTGCAAGTAATTATCTATCAGGAAGAATTGGAGAAGATGAAATATGCTGATGTACCAAAATGGAAATTGCCTCTTGCGAAGAGAAAAGAGGCTGACAGGTTAGAATAACCACCCCTCTCCTGACCGAAATTACCCCTTTCAATGAGAAAACAGTCGACAGGCTACCAACATCACCCCACCCCTGACAAAAATTCCTCAGTTCATGGGAAAAAAAACGTTGAACATATTTGTAACCGATGATGGTAGGTATGTCGTCAAGGTTAAGCTATTGGCAAACAAAGAAACTTCGCCTCAATACCGTCGGCTGCAGCGAGTGTCTTCATGGTTAAACATACTTTATAGTCGGGTTTGTGAAGCCTGGTTTTCACCTGTACAATAAGTATCAGCACAAGCAACTTACAGAGACTGCTAATTTGAGGCTTTTTTCTAACTCTTACTCATGTTGAACTTTAACGTAACTTAGTTCGCGTCTGTTGCTTGTGATTGTGCTTATTGCACAAGTAACAACCAGTCTTAAATGCATGCTGCACTTTACAAATGCATGTCGGGTCAGTATACGTTTAAAGCATGCTGCATGATAGCGAGACTGTGTATAGTAGCTGTCTATGAAACCCTCTATACCACCAGTATCGTGTGTACCTTGCTAAAGACCACGCAGCGAACATTTCTTTCTGATGGGATTCTTTTGGTGTCTTCTGGTTGTATTCCCATTGATACAGGGGCATCCTATACAAGCGGTACACACGATGCTATAAAGTCAGAATTTGGGCACTTTGACTTGACGCACTCCAGGAGAAAGCTCGTTGTGTATCAATGGAAGTCAATGTGCATCAATTATTTTGTTGCCGAGTTTTATTTTCTTAATTGGTCACACGAGTTTTTTAGTCTTGAAATCGTTGAGGAGCAAGCCAGCTCGTGTGTATAGGTGAGTACACACTAGACATGTCGCAGCGACAATTTCCCCCGTGTGTATTAAGTATTTTTGGCGGAAATTGTTGTCGATGCGACAGAATTTTGTCGCTTTGACTTCCCGCATGAAATCCAACCGGTTGGATTGTTGAAGCAGTACACACTGAAGCGACCTGTCGCGGGGACAAGTCGCTGCGACTTGTCTCCTAGTGTGTACCGACCTTATAACCTTGAAGGTTTTTTATACCAGAACACTGCATTGTAAGGGTACTGACTCTAATGTTTGTTTATATGATGATTGTTTCACAGGATAAATCAGGAGAAGATGTCAAATGTACCTGAATGGAAACAGCAACTTATCATGAAGAAAAAGCTAAAGCGAAAAGCAGTAGGAGCATGGACTGATACAACCAACGGTGATTGATTAAAACCATTCAACGCGGTTATCGGTATTGGACTTGGACGCTAGCAGGAGTTCAAACGAGACGACAAATAGCGTCAACTTGCGCGGAGTTGTTGTCTCGTTTGCACAGATCCTTGTTGCAAAGTTTATCGCAGTTACAGTCATCATAAATCGGTTCCCAATCGATACCCTGCGTAGCCGGGCCTTTTTCTTTTATCAGACCTCGTCCACACTCGCCGAAAATGCTTTATTTATACGGCTTTGTCTTCTTTCCGTCAGAGTCCGTAACAATTCCATTCACAATCTATCGTTTAATTGACACTTTTTGTTACTATTTCGGTTAGAAAATTTCATATAGCGTCGTTTTTCGTATGAGCGGGAAACAGTACCGTATCATATCGCAGCCGCAATAAACCTTCCCTGTATTCGTTCGACTGGCTACAAAACAATAAATTTACATTGAGGCTGGAGTGTATAAAATACAGAGAATGTATGGATTTATACACTCCAGCCTCGAGGTGAATCTCTTGTTTTGTGGCCTGTCAAGAGAATACGGGAAGGTCTATTTCTAAGAAAACATTGGAAATTTCTGCCGTTACGTAGCGGTATCGTATTCATTTCCCACCTCATGCAAAAACGACTCCACAAACGAGTATGGACGAGGTCTTTGTTTTCCTACAAGGGCTGGCTACTCTAGTCAATGATTGGTTGGCTTTTTGACTGTGCATGTAATGTCTATGTTATCCACGCACTAACATACGCATGAAGAACGAGGGAACTGGTGTCAAGTTTTCCTCGCATTGTATCATGGGACTAGTTCCCAACCCACTCACACTTTTCACACGCGGTTTTACAAGAACATATTACACTTTGTGAAAATAGAATTCTATTTACGTAAGATATTTTGTAAAAGTTATTTATAATGGCTTTGGTTTTGAATATTGCAGTCACTGTTCAAAATAAAAATGCACAATGGTTGTTTCGTGGTTGTTTTTGTTTTAACAGCAAACTGACCCCAAACCATCTGTTTGTTGCATCGGCGAGTTTTTCTAAAAGCTACTTGGATTTATTGCTAGCAAAATTGCGTTATTTAACTGCTCCTTTGAGGCTTCAGGTTTAACAGCTCCAGCCTGGACAACTTTGTGCGTTTTCAGGGGCGGCCAGGAGGGAGTGCATCACCTTCAGGAAAAGTTTTTTTGATCCGCTCGAGTGAACGGCTAAGGCGCACAGAAAAGAAAGGAGAACACAAGGAATACTCAATTCCCTGCGCATTGAGATAACACGTATTTCAATTTCAAACATTTTATTTTTCACGCTAATATTTCATTATGTACAATAATAGAATGATAATGGGAACTTATTTCAAATAATATTTTTCATGTTAAATTTACGAAAAAAATCTAATCGAAAAAACAAACGTGTAGGAAACATGTTAAAAAGATAGAAAAAATACGGGGAAGGGGACGACTTGAATATCAATGATAAATGGTATTGAAAGTTTGGTATATGACATCAACTGAACAAACGTTATTTACAAAAGTTTTCAAAAAGTTACTTATGTTTATGGACAGGTTTATATATATTCTTTGGTCAACTTCATTAGAATACTTCGTTCTAAATTCAGAACGATGTTAAACAGATTTCAAACCTGAAAAGAAAACAGGCTGAAAACTAAAAAGTCCTACACTTTGGCAGCTTCTAACACAGGCTTTCTTGGGCTCATCACAATTGTTTTCTTCGTAGAGAGAGAAATTTTGTGATGAGCCTAAGAAGCATGTGTTAGAGGCTAACTTTTTGGCGAAACTTAAATTTTCCAGATAAATATTACATAGACGAGGGAGAATGAAGAGAGTTGTCAAAGACGAACGGGAGAGAGAGGTCTCTTGCCTCAATCCCTCTCGTCCCAGAGTTAATTGGTATCATTAATTCTTATATTCATAGTAAATTTCAGTCTTTCGTGAAGAGAGCATTATTTCAAAGTTTAGGAGATGAAGGTTGATGGTGATTTCTAGGAGATTGTCGCCGAGGGTTGCATTCAAATGATCGTTTGTGAACAAATTGAAAAAATAATAATAACTTTGTTTTGTAAACAAATAGAAAATTATAAATCTAAACAACAATTACTGTAGAATGGTTTGTTCCGATTGATAGTGTTTTAAATAGGTTAATTTAATTTAAGATTTATCTAACTAAATATATTTCTATCATAAAGTGATTTTCAAAAACACGTGAAATCACTTCAGCGTTTTTTGTCAATGTTGGAGTCTTCGGTGTATTACGCTTTATTTCACGAGTTTATAAAAACTTCTCTATTTCTCTACTTGTCCATATTAACACCCTTTTAACCCATTTCAACTATAAAATATAACAAATATGTACATATAGGTTGGAATTCTCTGGAAAAATTTGAAAGCTTATCGAAACTATACTACCAACTGTAGCCCTGAGACTGTTAGCATATAAAACCCCAAAAACATCCCATGATTCATTGCTTGGGAAACAACCTTGAGAAAGCAAAGAGACCGTGTTGGACAGTGTCCGTTAATGTTTCTAAACATCAAAGACTTGGGTTCAGGGTCGCAAATGATAAAGATTTCTACGGTAAAAAATCACAATACCTTATGGAAAGGAAAAATGGAGAATTGTATCAAAGAGCTTGTACTGTATAAAACGGGTCTTTGACTACTAGCATAAAACCGCAATGAACCATGGGATGCTGGAGGTATCATCTAAACGACTTTAAATATACAACTATCTATTCAACGATGTATATTATAAATATTTAATCTTTTGATAAGTCTATAGTAACTGGAGGCTTTTTACCCGGTGATACGTATGAGCTCGACCCAGCTTCTGTCTTTCTCACGACACTATCTAGTTGAGAGGGACTTGGTAAGTTCCTGTGTTCTTTCCTGAACAAATTATAAGGATCGCCACCACTGGCCGCCTCCTCTAATCGTTGTTTAAGCTGCATGTCCTGGTGATGTCTTAAGTGTCTCAAATAACTTTCTTCTTGCTGCATAAGCTGCTGTTGTAGTGTGTGTTGTTGGTGATACTTCGATTGTTGACTAAGAAATAACTGCTGCTGGAGCTGACGGTCTAAAGGAGTGGAACCTAGCCCGTGAATAGCACCACCATGCGCATGCTCCTCAACGGGTGACATCCCTGACGCGTGCATTAGTTCAGGATGTTGCCATAGTAACTGCTGATTCCTCCAAGCGGCGATACCCGGATGTGTTTGTGCTGCGTGAGCTTGGGCTTGAGCTTGTAGGTAAGCAGCTCTGTCCATGTTTGCCGATGCAGCGGCCGCTGCTGCGGCTGCTTGTAGTTGCATTTGCTGTTGTTCGTGAGGATGAATATGGAAATGTGTATGCATGTGCGAATGGGAGTGATGATTACCTAAAGGCACAGGAAGTCCAGTTGCTGGATCCACAACTAAAGGTCTACCGGAAGCGGCGGCGTTTTTAAGTAACGCTTCATGAGCCTGCGATGATCTTGAATCAAGACCACGGGCTAAGACATGATACGGTACGTACTGACCGCCTTGTATCTGCGCCATGTTGCGATACGGTGCATACCATTGTTCAAATCCTTCAGCAAACTTAGCAATGTTATCACCTCTTTCCGGCAACACCCCGGCAGGGTACATGTACTGTAACATCCGGTAGTCAATCGCACCCTCCGGCATCGGGTACCCGGGTATACTCACACCCTGGGCTAACATAGCCGGTGCATTGGGTGGATACATGAAACCTGCTTCTCCTGCCATCATGTTGCGTAGCGATGATTCGTAGTGTGACGTCACTGTTGCTGGGGTACCTTTGGGTGATTGACGTGCTACTGCGGGTGGCTCACGAGTTGATGATGATGATAGCGATGTACTCTCGGACGCCTGAAAAAAAAAAAAACAGGAGAAAAATTGACAATCTGGAAACTATTCCAAAAGTGCATGATGTTCAATCATCGACTAACACAATTTTACACAAGATGGTCGTCAACTGCTTGATCATCGTCTTAAGCACCATCATCACCATTGCGATCATCATTATCAACGTCATCACTATCAACGTCATCACTATCAACGTCATCATCATTACTATCATCATTATTGTCATCACTATCAGCGTCATCATCATCATCGCCATATCACGTCTTACATACCTCGGATTTCGTTACAGTACTAGGACTCGTCTCACAAGGTTTCGCTACTTCTTTGACCTTTGGTTTCTCTGGATGTACAAACACTACATCAGTTCTTGCACAACTACGGTTCTCATCACCAGGCCCAATGCGTTTAAACTTAGCCGGGAGAGTGTCCATAATGGGGAGGACGAGAGGCGAGTTTGATCGAGTACTTGAGTTGTCATCGTTGTTAGTTTCGTTACTGCATTCACTACGTGCGTCAAGGTCAGGCGCGACACTATCACGACCACCAGTAGCACTGCTAGTATCGCTGACATCTTCTTGTGGTTCCTCGTCCGATTCCTGGCCCTTCCTGCGTTTGCTTGCCGTCGAACCACATTCTGAGGTTTGGTCGTTGGATCGTTTAAGTTTATTTTTCTTCGTCTTGTTCTGAAAAAGATGTGAGATAATGGTATAAAATCGAAAATACTTTTATTTTCAAAGGATCATACTATTAGAATCACATACTATTAGAATCATTGGAAATAGCAATACCCTTGCTATCACAAGGGAACTGTAGAACCCTGACGCCCTAGTGATGAAGGTCAGCGGTCATTGATATCGGGAAATGTAATCACTTGGAGATAACAATGATTAATAATAGCAATGTGATGGCTAAGATATATTTGTGAAAACGATGATGACGGTTATAATGATGGTGATGAAGATGATGATCAAGATGATCATGCTAATGACAATGAAGATGATGGTGATATAGTCGTATGGTGAAGGTGGCGTCAGTCATTATGTTGCTGATGATGACGGTTATAATGATGGTGATGAAGATGATGATCCTGGTAATGACAATGAAGATGATGGTGATATAGTCGTATGGTGAAGGTGGTGTCAGTCATTATGTTGCTGATGATGACGGTTATAATGATGGTGATGAAGATGATGATCATGGTGATGACAATGATTAATAATAGCAATGTGATGGCTAAGATATGTTTGTGAAAATGATGATGACGGTTATAATGATGGTGATGAAGATGATGATCCTGGTAATGACAATGAAGATGATGGTGATATAGTCGTATGGTGAAGGTGGTGTCAGTCATTATGTTGCTGATGATGACGGTTATAATGATGGTAATGAAGATGATGATCATGGTAATGACAATGAAGATGATGGTGATATAGTCGTATGGTGAAGGTGATGTCAGTCATTATGTTGCTGATGATGACGGCTATAATGATGGTAATGAAGATGATGATCATGGTAATGACAATGAAGATGATGGTGATATATTCGTATGGTGAAGGTGGTGTCAGTCATTATGTTGCTGATGATCATAATCATGAATGACATTGATGTTTTCCCTACCTTTCTATTCTTGTCTTTATTGGTACTGCTGCTATTACTACTCGAGCTGCCGTCTGGCGATGGGGGTTTACTGTTCCTCGACCCTACTCTACGGCCAATAGGTACTGGCGATTGACGAGGTGTGTTCAATGAATCTACTGGACTTGACGTCTTGTTACGTCCCGATCTCAGCGTTGTCTGTACAGTCGTCATATTCCTTCTACTACGCAACGCCTTGCCATTACTCCAATAAGCTTCATCATCTATCATATCTTTAAACTCTGTTTTGAACATGTGTGAAGGTGGTTTGCGATCGTCTTCTATAGAGGGCAGTTTGCCGTATTTCTTGAAGTACATCCTACATTCTGTACAAAGAATAACCTTGTTGTATCCGCCATGGTGCCAGCTACGGGAATCACTAGTATAACAATGTCGACAGCAGTACAGTCTGAAATGGTAAACTCACCGTTAGTGGGTGATGATAATGGTGATGATAATAGTAGCGATGATGATAGTGGTGATGATGATGGTGGTGGTGATGATGGTGGTGATGATGATGGTGGTGGTGATGATAGTGGTGGTGATGATGGTGGTGATGATGATGGTGGTGGTGATGATAGTGGTGGTGATGATGGTGGTGATGATGATGATAATGGTGGTGGAGGTGATGATGATGGTGGTGGTGGAGGTGATGATGATGGTGGTAGTGGTGATAATGGTAACATTCCCTCACCTTAGATCTCGTTCAGTGCTTTCATCACTATCATCATCGTCTTCACTACAGGACGTTAAATCCACTGAAAAATAACGTCAAGGCCATTAGAGCTCGTGAATGAAAGAATGCACTAACGAAAGAATGGATTAATGAACGAGTAAATGAACGAACAAACAACGAACGAACAAACGAACGAACGAATGAACGAATGGAATGATTGAACAAGAAAATAAACTTACCAAATTCACTGGAAATACTTCTGCTACTTCTAGTATGAACCTTTCTACGAAGAACGTTGTGTCTTCGTCTACGATGAGGTCTTGAACTGAGAGCTGAATGAGATTTCTTCCAGATGTAATAGTACTCGACAAGATCACACTACAATATTTCAAAACATTTCTTAGATTAGAAGAGGGCAAGGAATGAATGAACAAATAATGAGGATAAATAAATGAATAAATAATGAGGATAAATAAATGAATAAATAGACGGATGAGCTGGAGAATTAGCAAGAGAAAGTTAGAGAACCGAAATTATATTTGGAAAAGTACACCATAATCTTACCGTTTTCTTGTGAGTCAAAAGCTCTGCATGTATCTTAAAAAAGTTCTTACCAAACTGTCTAAGACCCTTAACAAACTTTTTCTGCGTCAAAAATGAAAGAAACAATTAGTTAAATGAATATCGGAAATTTACCACTTTATCCATTTTACCAGGAATAGGACTTTCCAGGAATTGTATATGTGATTGTAAACAGAGACCTCGCATTAGTTGAAAACGATTATAGCGTTGCTACGATATTGCACACGATTTAATTGTTTTCTTAGAAACTACGGTTAGGATACGATACGGTACTGTTTCCCACCCAAACCACATCTTAGTTTCAATAAACAGTCTTTCCACTTACAATGTCATCGTCCGTCCATTTCTTCCTAAGTTCTCTGGGATATGGTTTCTTAACAAGAGCCTGCAATGCCTTGGCACAATCGTAACTACTCTCGTGGAGCTAGAGAATTACAAACAGCACATTAGCCTTGGTTACAATCAATTTGTTCTCATATCTAATAAACTAGTCGTTGAAAATGATGATGATAAAGATAAATAGTGATTTATGATAAAAAAATATGATGATGGTGCAGATGACAAAGACGATGATGATTAAGATGATGACAATGATGATGATAGTGAATGAGATAGCGTCTGCAAACCATTGAAAGCCAGTAGCAAAACGCCCAGATAAAGTTCTTCACATATTACTAGCAGACTTGTCCTTACCAAGTTGAGTGCATTACTAGTAGTAGCGTCCTGTGACATTGCTCTAAAGCCATCCTCTGGCGAGCCCCCGCTACACATTCCTGCATACTGGGCCATACTCCTTGATGCCCGTAGATACATCATTAGGTCATAATCGTCAAGAATAGGACTCCATACCTGTACAATAGATAGGTAGAGAGCTTGATATATGGTAGTTGCCATTGATGTTATCAATACATCTCAATTATATATTTGACCAAACATTAAACTTACCAGTTTTTCTCGTGATGTTTCAAACGATGAATCATTTTCATCAGGGACATAGGCTTTACATTCAGGTAAAATGGCCTATAAACATAAAACAATCAACATCAATAAAAATGGAAGAAATGTTATGCTTTTAAGATAAAAAAAACATAGCACAACGGTGGCACATGAAATTTAAATCAACTCTGAACAAATTCTGTAGAACACTTCAAAACTTTTGAATCTGATAAAAACATGGATGCTTATTTACCTGGTGGCTTGGACCAACTCTAATTTCTCCTTTGGTGTTAGCTAACCTCCTGCAAAAAGGAAAATATTGAAAAATAAGCAAGAAACAACCAAACAATACCTTAACAGATAAACTAACATGATTGAATCAGTGTGAACAACGTTTTGATCATGATGAAAAGATTTCACAACAATTCCAAATAATTACACAAACAAACAAGGAAACACACAAACAATAAAATACACTGTAAACTTATGACAAAAACAAATAATCAATCAATCAATCATCAAACAGGAAAACACAAAAATTAGAAGACTACCAGCAATTCAAATTGCACAAAACTCACTAAATTTTATATTCTTAATCTATGAAAAGTAGTACAATTTCCAACCACCGAAGACAGACAAAACCTGTCAAACCACATGGTTTTCAGGAAGGTGACAGCCCTATTCAAACAGAATTGTGTATGTCACTTGCTAGTGAAAGTGACAGGTATGTTATTCTAACAGCATGAACTGGTATTTAAAACACCACAAAAAGAACTGCAAAGTGTACAGTAACTGTTGTACAGTATTGTGCAGTTTGAGAGAAAGAAATGTAAACTATTTTATCTAAAATTGTGCACAAAATATAGAATATTAGATTCAAAGTTACCACAATTTCAGAGATACAAGTTCTATGTTTTTCAAGGTACAGGTGTTCTATTCAAAAAACATACTGGTATTTAAAATACCACAAAAAGGCTGGAAATTGCACCTTTAAGGGAAAAACATTTGCTGTTTTAAATACAAATATACCCATAATTTCAAACAATTTATAAGTATTTGAGGTTGTTATTCTGAAACAGTTTTTTTAGATGAAAGGGGGTTAGGTAACATTTAGATCAATTACAAAGTGTTATTATTTTAATTAATCATTTTTGAAAATATTATTTTCTGCCTCAAACAAAGTAAAAATTATATTATATATAAGAACAAAATCATAATGAATAAAAAAATACATACAAATTGATCTTTAGTAATAAATAGTTATGGTTATCTGATAAAGATTAGCACATTAAAAAATGAAAGGCTTACTAAGTCTTCTTGCTTTTGAACGATTTTGAAGTAATTAGCAAACAAAATAACTCTATTTTACACAACATTGCATAAATTCATTGACAACAAAAGCTCAAATTCTATCTTATAAACATTCATTCAATGGACATTAGGATATTATTGTTTTCCAACTTCACTGTTCAAGTTTAATAATTAATGCAAATGAACATCAACACAAGCATATTCCAGACTGTCAACATACAAAAAAGACTATGTCAAGTAATATATATTGATATATATAGGTTTTTCTTAAATCACGGACATTGTTGTGTAAACCTCTAGTTGTTTTCATGTTCAGAGTTCTGGTATAAAACTGGGAACATTGACAACAGGTGTTAATATTGTACTTGTTTGACAACCTAACTGAAATAAGTACCAGTAGATAGCCTTTTGTTTTGGCACATGCTTGGCAAGGTTTTGCAACACTTTATTGTTACATTAATTACTATCATGGAAAAACTAAATAAAATTGTCAACAAACATTTTAAAGGGAATGGAAAACCTAAAAGAGTGTTATCCAAAGAGGCTTTTCCTTTTGGACTTGACTTTTTCAAAGAGAAATGGACTTCAGACATAATTGCAATAAAGGCTTTTATATTCTACATTATATTAGTAACACTTTGAATTAAGAATGTATGAATAGTCTAAATGAAAACAAGAATTACTTGTTTGTAAAGACAAATACTCTGCAGGAAATGAATTTAAATATAACAAGAAAAAGCCAATTATGAGTCTCTGAAAATAGATGACCAAGTTATGAAATAAGTCTTAACAATAACTTGCAAATTATTGCACCCCACAAAATTAAAACCTCAAAGCTTGAATCAATAAAAATTAATAATAATAATAAATTATTAATATCTAATACATGGATGCAGTAAATGGTTTATTAAAATTAAACTTGTTCTCAGGAAAAACAAGTGCTCAACCAATCACTAACAATTTCCTGTATTCATTCATCAAGAGAATAATAACAAACCTCGTTTCAGGGTTGTATCCCAACAGATAAAAGAAACAATCTTCCTTCCCTATGTATTCTTTAAGATTTTCAGATAGCTCCACAAATGGACGGACTTTACACTTGCCCCTAAAGTGAATAAAACAATAGTCCATCAAAACTCATGATGATAATGATGATGATGGTGGTAATGATAATGATGGTGGTAATGATGATGATGATGATGGTGGTAATGATGATGATGATGATGGTGATGATGATGGTGATGATGATGGTGATGATGATGGTGATGATGATGGTGGTGAGCAATGACATGGCATTACCTGAGTGCAGCTGCAGGGTAGACATCAGTAGCATCAGATATAAACAGTTCTCTTTCTTTAACAAACTCATCTTCTAAAATATGATCACTTGACCCTGGAAACATAGACATAACGTTGACTTATAAAATTATGTCTTGATTATAAAATAATCTAACTGTTATTTTGTATCATAATAAATGACAAAAGGTTTGCAATAAATAAATAGATAAATGAATGAATGAGCCAACAAACAAACAAATGAATTAATAAATAAAATTAAACAAACAAATAAATAGGTTTATGAAAAAAAGTCAGAGAGGCATCAAATGCATTCTGGGGAATACATCAATTGTATAGTCAGACAGTGAACAGTCAGGTATTAAGTACCATGATCATAACATGCTTTGCCTCAAGGTGCCCTAAGTGTATTCAAGAGAATAAAGTGAACAATACTTGGAATTAAAGGACGATAACAAAGAAGTATTAACTACAGGTTTTAATGATATATCAAGTCATTAGTGAGGAGATTCCGGGGGATTGAAGGAGATCATCAACAACAGAGCACTTGGGAATATTTGGCACAGAAACCCATATTAACAATTGAACACAATGGCTGGATCAGAGTCCAGTGGTATCATCACACACAATAGCATAAAACCAAACTACTACAAATCCAATCAGGCTATGAAGCACAATCAAGTACAGCCTACTACAAAACTAGCCTGCTATATTGGAAGGATTGCAAAATAATACAGAGAAAGTCTTAACATGTATCAATTGCATGTTGGGTATTTTGTGAATGCTGGCCTTGTTGTCATGGTAACTACCACTGCTGGATTGTTCCTTTGACTACAGGCTCAAACATCATAGTAGCATTAGATTGGTAAATGAAACAAAGTTTTTTCTTACCATTTTCAGTGTTCCTGTCTTGTACTAAAAGCTGGTAAACAGATTCAGGTACTTCTGATGGGCGGTAATACCATCTTACTGTGACTACCAAGTTATCACGCTTGCTCTGAAATACAATACAAATACCAAGTTAATATCACAATGAATTAATGAGTTAAGAGATAAGTCATTATATCATATTAATACTGAATGGCCACACACTATTATGATATGACAACCAATGCAAAAGACCATTGATAGTAATCTTAGGTGGCCAAATCAATGCAATAAAATGGTTCATTGGAATCTCATTCAAAAAAACATGTTACTATGCAGTAAGATGCACCACAAATCATAAAATAAAATTTACCAGGATATAAATTAAATAACAGAAACAAGGCAATATTTATGTAGCTCTATTGACATTTTTGTGCTTTACAATAAAATAGAGCAGGGATCACAAATAGAAGGGTTTAATGTTGGAGCAAAGTGGTTAGTTCAATCAGCAAACTGTTTAAGTTGTATAAAGTTACAAATATATTAGAAAGCAAAAGACAAACAAGATCTATGTTAATACTAGATGGATGATCATTTGATATTGCATGTATTCCATTCCCATGGTATTTAAGAGAGATTATAAACAGCTGTCAAAGGTATTAAGACAGGGATCATCTCCCCGACATGCAAAACAAAAACACAAGGTTGTTACAGGGATTACAATGATTTCTTTGCATTAGGAACAAAAATACTAACTATACACGCCCTTGACTATTAGTTACAAACATGATAGATAGATAGAGATACTTTAGATAGATATTGTGATTGATAAATAAAAACTTACAGTCTAAAATATCATAAAGCTTACAATAAAATATAAAACATTACGTTATATATCTACAAAAATATGTAAAATATATTAAATAATGTGATGAAAGATTATTATATACATATGCAAGGTTTCGTTATATACAGATTTTCAAAGTTCCTTATGGTTTATAAAAGGTTCATTCTACTAAAATTGACAAAAAAACAGTTTCTGAATCGGTTGGTTTTGTCTTTTATAAGCCTTGACTATTACAAACATGTGCAATATTGTTAGAAGTTATTGTTAGAAGTTATTGTTAATCACAGAAGGATTGTGAGACAATATCAAAACGTTTACAATATGATAAATGATATGACACGCAAAAAAAAAGGTTCACTTCATGGGTAAAGTTTTGTTTTCTGTTAACTTTGTACTCGACTGTTGCGCTGTCTTAGGAAAGTTTTTTTGTGTTTCTGCTGTTTGTTCGTTTATTTTTAGTTTTCTATCAATCTGTCTGTTTGTCTGGCTGTCTTTCCATCTGTCTGTCATCTGTTTTTAGTTTAGTTTTTAGTTTTCTATCAATCTGTCCATCTGTCTGTTTGTCCAATTTTCTCCAGATCTATCTGTATCTGTGTTTGTCTGTATATACTTTTGCCTGCTTACATCTCTTTCCATTTTGTTACGTTAAATGTATTTTATTAATTCTGCCTTTTCATTTGTTTTCTATTATTAATAAATTTTACTACTTCAAAAAACACTGTTCCACAACACTGTAAAGCTGTAGTACTCAGAAACATAATCTCTGTGGGTTTACAACAAAGTGCAAATAACAACAACATCGAAACCACCAAAATGACCACACACACAACCAATATGTCTCCTTTTTAATTTTGAGGTTAATTGATGGTCTCCAAGATGTATTGAATTTATAATGAGAAATTTAATATGCTATAACATAGACAAAACTAGCTTAAATTAATTGAATGATACTAAAAATGAGTGTTTTCATTGGATGTATTTCTTTTGAAGTACCTTAAAAAATCACATAAGCTTATCTTCACAATATCATAATGATATTTTTTGCAATATTTTTTACCCACAACTCACAGAACACTTTGCAAATGAAATTGTTTTGATAAAGTATTCATTGTGGAAATAAATGCTATTCCTAAGGATATGCTTATGGTTCTACCTGCTGACAGTCCTGACTAGCAAGAACAAGACAGTCTTTTGTTTTCATCTCTAATCATGATACAAAAACACAGAGGCTTGTTTCTGATAGATGGTAGAACTCAACACTAAATTAACAAATTCACCAACAAGAGTAATATTTAACAAGCAATAAATAGTATTTTATTTTCATCATTTCTTTTTTCAATATTTTCTTTTTACAGACAATACATTCATTACGTTTTTTAAATAAAAAGGCTGTGATATGATGGACTTATCTTGCCTTACAATCTAGACAAGTGATTATTGTTGTATAAATGGGAACAGTAACATAACATATTTTCTTAATAAGAAATTTATTAATCAAATATGTATATATCGTTTTCAAATTTTTTTTATAAGAATGTAATTTGCTAGGATTCGTTTTTCTATTATAATTATTATTCTGTGGTAGCTTTCTATTTCCTTAATATACAAATTCAATTTTTTTGAGAAAATAATCCAATTTTGAAATCAGATTAGGATATTTTTCAATTTGTCACAATGTAACTTATATCTGATTTTTCAACATTTTATTTTGCTTTTTTCATGGTAATAAGTGTGAGTTAACGTGGTTCACTACACTTCATTGAAACAAGCCAATTGACAAGTGTTTAATAATAAATGAAAGAACACTACATGAATCACACCAGTATCCACCACAGTCTGATCTTTGTTGAACATTCACCAGCATTGCTATTTTATATACAAACAAAGACAAACAGTCTTTCAATTATCATAACACAACCTTGATTCACAAACATTTCAAAGAGAAATAGAATGTGTTTGAACAGCTAGTGAATAAAAACATTTTTTTTTTTAATGTTACGTTTTTGTCAACAGAAACACGGGAACAACAAACTAGCATTCTAAAGACTTTCAAAAGTGCAAAAATTATAAGAAAGCAAACACAACATAAGGAGTAAATGAGCAAAATGAATACAGGAATAAGTCATAAACTAATATAAACAAACAAATGGAGTGAATGATGGATTTGGTGAATGAATGAATGCATGAATGAATGAATGAATGAATGAATGAATGAATGAATGAATGAATGAATGAATGAATGAATGAATGAATGAATGAACGAATGAATGAATTGATGGATGGATGGATAGATGAATGAATGAATAAAAGGAACAAACAAACAAATGAATGAATTGAGAAAGTATCACAGACTACAAAAATAAATGCATAATTGTTTGAACAACCAAATAAAATCAATAATCAAATAGAAAAATTGAAAATAAAACAAACGCACCAATAAACAAATTACTGAGTACCAAAAGACAAATAGCCTATATAGAAATGAAAGAGAAAACCGGCAACTTGTCATTGTTCAATTTCAATATGTCAGGATATTTGCTGCTAAAGGAAATACATCTTGCTATTAAGGAAATCATATTTTGTAGTTAGAAAGGAAACAGAAATCACACAAATAAATATCAAAATGAAAGCAATAAAAACAAAAAAACTTATCATATAAATGGCATTGTTAACATGTCTGAAAATGAATTAAACTCAGACAAGATGGAAACAGCATTAAGAAGAATTTTAAAATGTTATGACAAAATTATTTTTTTTTTTGAAACTACATCTCAACAGTTTTCATAATAACAGGAATCAGAGAATACAAAATAATTTGTTTCACTTAAAGAGGGGACATATTCAAGAAAATAGTCAAATGTTCATGAATCATGGACATAATTGACTAGATAAAAAAGGTAATTTAAAAATCCATCAACTGTGTTAATTTGGAGATGAAAAAGAAACAAGAAAATAGTCACATTACAAACACATCCAATTGTGATCAAAATAATAATCAAAGCAAAAACTTGAGAGTCATCATTGACAAATTTGGAAAAAAACATTTCATTCACAAATTTCATATCAAATAGTCAAAAACATTTTGAACTCTTCAAAAAAATCAAACTGAAGAAAATATATGAAATGGAATTGAACAAAATAGCTCGTTAGGAAATAAATGGATTCTTTTCTAGTTTTAAATTGGATTAGCATAAGATGAAAATGAGAATTCCACTGATACAAGACTTATTTTTTACACAAATTTGTAACAATATTAGCTTTTTCACACAAACTCTGGGTAACAATTTCTCACCTAAGCGTCAAATGAAGTTCTAAGAAAGCCAAAAAATATATTTTTACTTATTTTTTATTTGTTTAAAAAAGTGAATAGTTTACAATAAAACACAAATACCAAAAATAACCTGTCTACAGTAAGTCAGGTTGCAATAACAAATAAGATGTTCAAAGAAAAAAAAACTCAACCTGATTAAGAAAAGCCAAACTCCATCCTTCTTTTTGAACTTTTTAACTCGACAACAAGAACATTCAATTGAACAAAAAATGGTCGTTTTAGGTAAAAAAACAATGTTGATTATACAAAATGTAAACAAACATTTCTTAACAATAATTACAAGGGCCAACATCCGATGTCTATATGATTTTCCATTGTTCGTTCGTGCGTGCAAGTCAGCATGTAAAAGAAAACCAAGGAATCCGAAATCAATGGCCATCAAAGTGTAGATAAAATCACCATCTTCAAAATTTTCAAACCATTATTCAAAATACACACAGAGTATTTATTCGATGCTATGATAACAAACATTTTGTAGTAGCAAGTCAAAACATGAATTTTTTGTTGACAGAAAACTAGCGAAGCGTATAAGCCCAGCTTTTGAAAAATCAATAAGAAATCGACAAGACGTGAATTCGAAAGATCGATCAATTGATTTGTAAATTGTCAATTACATGTGGTTAGCGAAAAAAGTTAAAAAAATCTAAGTACAACTTACCATTCGGAATTCCTTGATTGAGCAGATAAAATAAGGAACGTCAGGCCTTTGACTATCCACATAAACGCAATCTGTAATGAAAAAGTGTTTAAAATAGTAAAAATGTTTTTGAAATTTTAGATAAATTTGAAGACCTGTTATGTTTTATTTGTTTCTTGTTTCAATACCCTCGTGCATAAATAAATTCAAACCCTTTGTTTGGAAATGATGATTTAAAAAAAATACATGTAAAATGTTATAATCTTAGTAATTAAAATTTATGTAACTGAACGCGGGAAAATTTTCGAGATGCGGACAGCGAACTTGCGGTAAAATCAACTCCATTGTTTTGAAAATAAATTAGATTTACATTGTGAAGTCTCCATCATATCAAATCAAAAAAGAAAGCTTTATATGCCATATCACTTTCGATAAGTTAAAATCTTAGAAATTGGTTTCGAAACTTTGAATCACCACACTAAACTTTAAAATCTATACTTGAAGGTTTTTACGGAATAATGACTTAGTAAAACGATTTTATTTGCAAAACAAACTGGACCTGCTTATAAACTGGTACAAATTTACACTTCAATTTTTTACAATAAAACGAGTTGTTACTGAATAAAAACATGGAAAAACCATTCCCTCCCTCATTTTAAAAACATAAAATGTCAAAGGTATAATTATCTAACCTCCCGGCTGATAATAAACATCGTCTTCTGAAGTAAACGTCAAGCCGTTTTCTGCTTTTTCACCATTCTTGCTGTTTCCATTGTTGTCGTTCTTCGAAGTTTTCGACGATCGTCGAGATTTGGTTCCTAATTCATTTCCTTTGTTTTCTTCATCTTTTTGCAAACTAGAATTCATGTTTAAATCCACAGACCTTTTTATTCCAAGGACATCATTTGAAGACTTCATAGTGCCCTTTTTCCAAGGACTTTTTTGAGTTTTTTACAGCTTGTCACGCCGTTTCAGCCTTTGTTGTAGAACTCAATCAACACCAAAAACTTGCCAGACGACTTTGCGCTCCAGATCGTCCAATTTTCATTCAATTCAACCTACAATGAATACACCAAAGCATTTAAGTAGGTCTGTTAGTTTTGCTGTCGAAAAATGAATGTGTTGAGATGATCGACACCTCTAGCACACTGAAAAGTAATCTTAATTTATGCACACAATATATTACTAGTTCATGGATCAATACACACACACACTCAACTCCTAACGAAATTTTACCTATTATTAACTTTAGCTATATGTTCTCCATGAAACAATCTTTCAAGCAGAGGAATACAACCTGTAGAAAGAAAAAAGTTGATTTTGAGTGAGGGAAATTTGAGTGTGAAATTCATGTCGTGTGGTGTTGATATGGGATTATGATGTTCAAAAGACACGATAAATCCACGAACGTTCCACACCACGAGAAAACTCACCCGACAAAAAACTCCCTAAATTATTCTCATCCAGCTAGAGAAAAAAGTTATTCATAATAGAAACTCGACTTAAATTTAACGCTTCATTTGTTATGTTCTGTTGTGTTTATAAAATGGTCTCAGTTTTTGAATCGTGGTGAATTTTGAAGTGTCTTCATTTCAAAACGAAATTTACTGTAATCCATTGTTCAAAAGCAGATTTTGGAAATTAACCCCGATTTGAAAGTTTACATTATTACAGATCAAAACACAATATAACCCTTTTTCACGTGAATAAATTAAATCCTCGGTTATTTAGCAACAGGGTGGTAAAGTTATTTTCTAAAATTTGAGTAATTACTTCAAGTAAACGAATTTACACGAAAATATTACTTACAAAGTTAAAGTACAAATCATGACAAAACCGAAACGAAGTTCACCTCGAGATAAAAATCCGAACTCGCTGAGTATTTAAAGTAAACGCTAATACCATCTAAATGTCTCTCGACCTAAATAGCATTTGACTATTGAGTTTACGTACTGATCAACATATGCTATTAACTTATCAATATATTCAATGAGGTTGTTTTGTCAAGTACAAGCGGTAACAAATTTCTTGTCAGGTATTTGCTCTCCAAAATAAGCATTTTCTCTCTTTCTATTGATGAAGATATCCTTAGTTATCAAAGTACCGTGTTGATTTGCGAAAAAGCAATCAAATGGCAGTTACACTAAGTAATTTCACGGTCAAAACGAGGTCAGTTGCATGTCGATTCACGGCTTACATGTACGGTTGAGTTGAAGAAATCGTTCAAAAAACCACTTTAAAATACCTCCAAATCAGCTGAGTTCAGCCTCTAACCCACCTCTGTCAGTCCCTCGTGTGTTGACAACGTTATTTCCTCTAAAATCGCGATATTTGAATGATATTTCCAAGTGAAAAAAGTTCGTGGCCTTTCAACTGTGGTGTGATGTGAATGTGGATTGCTTTAAACACAAGAGACTGTAACAGGATAGTGAATGGAGCTATCTGATTGGTCAATTGTAAGTAAATGTGTAAACTCGCTGTCACACCTGGCAGACTGTTTTGATTGTCGTATAGTGGTCTTGCTATCAACATTAAACTAACACAAATCACATAATCATTACAATAACATATTAAAATACCTTGTCCGAGAACTTTTCGACATAAGGGAGGTTCAGGTTTAGCTACGCTATTTAGCTATCTTATCCTACCTAACTTATATCTTATATTGTTTTGGCCGACCTCGGTGACAAATCATCGCCGTTTCACACTGTGAGTTGTCAATCAACTTTAACATGAAAAACCATCGATTTTCGCCACGAAAACTGTATTCAGATCTCTTCAAGCAGAAGAGAAAGCTTTAGAAAACTACAAGGAATACTCTTGAAGCCGTATAGCTATATTAACAAGGGATTTTTCGGACAGTTTTTCAGTCGTGTGCAGTCAAGCTTGTAAAAAGCGTGTCTTTTGTTGTGTTGATTTTAAAAGTTCTCAAATGGACCACCTTTTATGAAGGTTACAAAAGCACATTTGTAAATGTGCCTTTTGATAACCCGTTATCCTCTTGTTAAAATGAGAATGACTCAAACTCGATGAGAAGAATGGGAAATCGTGCCCAGTTTTGCCTCCATTATCAAATAGTTTGCCTCCACTCATTCGTTCATTCAATCATTTAATTCCGTTTCTTTCTTCAAAACTCCAAAAATTTGTCTCTTTTCAGAATTGCGCAAAAAAACTCTCAAGATTATTTCCCAAAACTAAACAACAGCAATAGGAGCTTTATCTTTTTTTCTAGGTAGGAAATATTGTGAGATAAATAATGCCAAATATAAGTCTGTTTCTATACAATCACCTTTATTGTTTTTCTTGGCTATTTCCAATATGCCAAATGAATCTCATTTGAAAGCTGCGAGAAATATTTGCGAAAGTTTATAATTAATAAAATCGCGTTCGGAGAAGAAAAAGGTTACGATGTTTACATCAAAATTGATAGCTGGGTTTAATATTAAAATCCGCGCTGAAGAATGTCCGAAATTTACGAATAAAAAGAACAATGTTTTGTTATTTGTTTTTAAGAAAAACCTGATAAAATCTGACGTAGTTTATATTGTTTAAAGACAGGAATTTATAAATAACGAACAATAAACATTGGGAGAATATGCTGCCCGATTTTCTACCGCCTTTTGAGAAAAGCCACTCGACTTGATAAGTATCAATATTAGCATGTCATAAATCTCAACAAAATCTCTAGAATTTAACCAAATCTGCGTAAACTATCACAAAATAAGCCCAAACTCTAACACTAATACATAATACAACGGTTAAAAAGGAATTTAGTACATTTATGTCAAAAATTCCCTGCTGCATTTTCGTCTAAAGGTGTGAAATGCGATTGAAATCAATCTACGAAATATTTGCGGCGAAAATAATTCCAAAACAATTTTGCCGCAAAATATAATTCGTGTTTTGGGGTTAGAATTTTTCATGTTGAAGAAAATAAAGAACGTTAAGCTTCACGGCTACATAAGTACAAACAATAGGTTCAATTGACCTCTGTATTAGATGCTAATCCAAGCAAATATAAGAACATTACACTCCTTCACAAATATAAAACATACCCCGAAACCATTCGGAATTTCTGAAACAAATCTTGAATATTTTTCGAACGTTTTCGTCCAATTTGTACGATTTCAAATCTCATTTTAGAATCACAACACCGATGTGGATTAAAATACCAAATGGTTTGAGCGTAATTATCGATAATTACACCATATCCTTGAATGAGTTCTACTTTAGAAACGTTTCGATAAAAAACGGATGAATTCTACCTTTATATTATCTTAACTTCGCGAGTTGGAATTCGCTCATTTTAGCTTCAAAATTGCGTGTATTTTCCCCATACGTTTACACACACCATGTAAAATGTTATTCCAGTATATTGGTCGATTAGTCTAATACCTATGAAATGGTTTTAGTACAGCTCAAAAATCGAGCTTCAATTCACGACAGATGCTATTTCGCTTAGCTAACCATTGAGAAACATATAAAGACCTTTCCGCGTCAAGTTTGCTTAGAAATAGTAACAGTTTGTTGAAAGCCGTTCAGACATTCAAACTCGTTGGATTTGAACAGAACTCGTCGACAAATATCACCCCAAAAACATAATTCTCAAATTGCTTTTAGTCTAAAAACCAAACCAAAGTATTCATAAAAGTATTATGTAGTAGAATTGATATGTCTTTACCTTTAGAAGAGCAAAAAACAGACGATTTTCTCGCGACAAGTTGAGGGTATTGACAAGTTTGTTTCGCTACAATGAAGTTATCGATATGCCCCTAGGGGTCAGTGGAAGATTGTTCTGTACCGGAAGTGACAGTAACCCTACAAACTATCGTTCAAAAAGCCACCTTTTCGACCCACCCAAAATTCAAAACTCAATATTCTACTACTATCTAACACCAAAGTACAAGAAAATATAGTTTTAGTGGAAAATATTCTATTTTGTTTCTCGAAATGCTACAATTTCTATTGCTTGTGGCGAGATTGTTGAGCGCGAGATAACACAATCGAACCTGTGACATGAGTGACATTTGTAAGAAGCAAGACTTGAAAGCAGTGTTCACGTTCGGACAGCCTATCACATGAAAACAGTTTATTCGCATTATTCAGCATTGATTGGCGTCTCAGATTAATTGCGTTTAGAAATGGGGATCATAATTTCATATCGATTCTCCAAATATGTTTGAGCGACGGTGAAGAAAATAGAGCATGAATTTTAGATAGATTTCGAATTGAATTAAATGATTTATACAAGACAAACACACAAATAAACTTAACACCTATTGTCCAAACGAAATACAAAAGAAAGCAAAAATCCCTTTTAAATTGAGTAGAAACGTCCAATTGTGTACGGTTTGCCCTTTTGTGCATCTAAATGAATATTTCTAGTATTTTTCAAATTTGACGTTCACTTTAAATTCAGCGCGATGCGATTAGACCCCATATAGCTATGGATCATTGCAGCACTCGACAAATACATGAATCAATGAATTGACAATTCACTTTAGTTGAAAACTGAAAGCTTTCTCGTTTATAAATAATCAGATGGTTATCATAACTCACATATTTCGCTTTAGCTACACAGTTATATAACCCTTCAAACGGTTCAAGTTTTCGTTAAATATACATTTGACATAATTATATACTTCAACTTTAAATTTCCAAGTTTATTGATATCTCCTATTATTATTGAAACTCTAAAATATATTAAAAGGGACAAGGATCGTTATGTTATCAGGGTTATCAAGTCCGATGGATAGAAAACTGTGAACAAATATTTTATGCGGATTTGCAGTTTTCGTAAGGTGCGTTTCGCAAATTTCGCAACTTTACGTAGAGAACGTTATTGTTTAGCGCGTTTTTTATCCCAAAATCGTATCAGATCTACAGACAGATGTTTTATTAAACGCAAACCTCTTATCTATGCTATCAGTACGAAATATAATACACAAAAACTCAACACATCGAAATACAAAATTCAATGATTTGGAAACCTCGATTTGACTTTACCAGCACACGGAAAATTCGATCGCTTCGAATCGCGTGAAAAACACGAAAAACTCGCCAAAATATAAAACCAAGATAAATATACTTAGTCGTTATCACCACATAAATCTCTCTCCCCGAGAAGTTTTTATTCACAATTGGACGATTTAAAAACAGTTTATTTTGATTCCAATTCAAAACCGATTTAGCGCTTGTGAAGATGATAGTGAAATCTACAACTATGATTCGCTTCCTCTTCAGGGTAAACCGCACGTTTAGTACAATTCCAGCCTGCAAACTCCCAAGCGACAGAAAAATTAAATTGTTGTAAAAATGAATGCTTGAAAGAGGTCACAATGTGTGATTATAATCATTTAAGCCCCCTGGTGCCTTTCAAACACACAATCAAACCCTCAAAACCTCAAAGAATAGTCCTCAAATCGCTAAAAAATTATCCTTACAGAGTCCCAAACCGAACGAATAAAGCGAAATGTTTACCTTTTTTTGAGAAAATATGTGCTATTTTGTTGATTTTTCTTCGCCTGACGACTATCTGTTGTGTCTTGGTTCATCGGATGTGTTTATCTATTTTACAGATTATTACTGTGTTGACATATGAATACTATTTAGTATTGTGATTATACTACCGTCACACAATCAACTCAATGCTGTCACGCAATGTAACGCAATTACTTTTATGTCACGTAACGTCACGCAATGTAAAATTGACCTAAAAAAATATCGGCGGACTTCATCAAATTCAGAGCAAATATATATGTGCATAGTGTCACAAAATGTAACATAATCAATTTATATTTTTATTACGTCACGCAATGCACTCACTCACGTGGTGTCACACAATAAACTTCTTAACGCCACACCAAGAATCACTTCTTGTCACGCAACGCAGGAATGCTGTTTAGGGAAGTAAGACAATCACTATAGGAAAGGAGTGGCAGAATAACTCAGGAAATGTTATTGTGTTTTAACAATTAAAATTGTTGTTCAGATAGTGTTTATAAAAAGAATACATTTCTCTGATAATGGAGTCACGTGTCGTTGAATATGATTTTTCAGTCATGGTGTCGGCATAAAATTCTCCTAAAAGGGCGAGCTAGGAGGCACAGACTACGTTCTTGGATATGATTAACAATTTGCCATCGTATCTGTGCATTGGAAATGCAATCGTTGGTCTAGTCACTAGTGTTTTTTAGTGGTCATTAAATTAAAAATTCGATATGATTTTCGAAAGATATCTTTTTTTTTTCATATAAGCATTTTGTTCGAATGATTGGATTTTAAAGTTTCTCAAACGCGAGAGTCGGGGGCTATCTATAATAAAACAAGGTGCTCGCATTTTACCATTCTACACCGCTATTCATACTAGAATGTTGGTATCAAACTGAGATCGATATTAACATAAAAAATAGAACATTAACTATTTGACAGTTTGAGTGGGTGGTTGATCGGTTTCTTACTGTTATCGAGACCTGACTATCACCACCGCCGCCGACCACGGAAAGCGACAAACAAAGGCAGGGCCACTATACAAAAGTTAGTTTGTACTTTCGTAGAAACATCCACCTCAACCCTCTGTAGCCTCTGCTGCAGCCGTCTTATGCGATTCGCCAAAAGAAAGGCGCCTTTCTTTCTGCGATCCACACGTGAGACGGTTGGAACGGAGAAGCCGAACCCTCTGACCTCGACTAGGTGGATTTGTGTCGTCTGGCAACGCGTGACATTATGAGCATGCAGTGCGTGACATGTTAATGTCATTGAAATCATTTGTATTTGCATAACAACCTACACCTCAAAAACTATAGGCATCGTGATGAAATTTATGAATACATGTACAATGTACATTAGCACCGATGATATAGATTGGTAATATGGGAGTAGAGGGAAGGATATGTGATTAGCATGCGTTAGATATTGTTTTCTTTTGTTTGTTTGTTTTTATGGTAAGTTCTGGCATCCTCGACACTTGCATCTACTCCATCAAATCTAATAGACCCAGGCGAGGGCTTTAATACCTGATAAAACACGCGTTCAGCCCCAAGCTTTTCTAGCCTCCGAGGTAACGCAAGCTTTTCTAGCCTCCCAGGTAACGCAAGCTTTTCTAGCCTCCCAGGTAACGCAAGCTTCTATCTTCTATCATATTTCGAGGCCATGCCATGACAAAAATCAGTCGCTGTCAAGTGATATGTTCTTAAAGAGATAAGTGATATGATAAACTGTCAAGCTAATAATCCCTACACGTATCATGCAAAGAACACAGACTCGTACCCAGTCGCTTCTTATCCTTTGCGGATAATATGCCCGCAAAGAGTGATGGGAGTAAAGCTTTGAAATATAAACTGTCGTACACATCACTAAGCATATTTGGTAGTCCTACCTTATTTGGTAGTGACTGTGGATTCTATTTTGGCGATTTTTAATATCTACGGACAAAAATCTCTGGAAAAATTCCATGAAAACTTCCAGAGATTGCAGTGAACAACATTTTCAAACTAGCAGCCATTTAACGAAAGTAATAGTTTGATCTGCACTGTAGCACTAAAGTGATGACTCGATAAACGGCTGTGTACAAGTCTGGGAAGAACATGGAGGAACATGGATCTTGTTTATGGACTGAGAGGAAATGTAGAGAATAGAGGATACAGGGTTCCAATTTGCGTGGATTGCGATCAGCTTGGATAGCTTTGCATTAGGGATTTAAACGTTTTGCGTCCACTTGAATCCGGGCTACTTCTTTCTTCATCAGACTTATACATATAGGAGATAAGTGATACGTGATTTATATATTTTTTAAATGTCCAGAAAATGTCTCGTCGATCTCGAGCCAAGGAACATTGGGCTTCGTAGCCAGACCATCTGACTTTTAATAGACGAGACTAGTAACAGATCTCACGCGCTCATTATCGTATACAATCATGTAATATGAGGGAGAATATTTAGCCAGCGCAGCGCCTCTCTTGGGGAGGGGGATAGGGTGAGTTTAATATTCCTCGCCCCCAATCCCCCTCCTCGCACCAAATTCCCTCCCTCCTCCCTCAAGAGAGCCGCTATGCAGGCTAGAGAATATTATATTTCTCAATGTAAAACTTATCAATAATCCAGGATCCTAGAACAATACAGAATCAGAACCGCGTGAAGGCAATATCGGATACAGATTCGTCTCGATTTGCATTCAGTTTAACCTTAATTTCTCAAAAACAAATGAAGATATTTTCAATTTTTTTTCACAAAACACTTGTACTATGTTGGGAGTTTCATAAGTGGTATACAATATCGCATACAGATCGGCTGCTCATATTGTATATATTACATAAAATGCAAAATGTACAAACAATTTAATGCGAGCCCAACAACTCGTCATATCTTTCATGGACTGATGGGTGTGTTGCAGTGTCATTACAAATGTTCCTTTTTCATTGTTATTTTTAACCCGTTACTGATTACGTGTTATTAAGTCTTAGCAAAGGAAGTATGAATATTAGGGATTTATATTTAAGAGCTATGACCTCATTGGAATATATGTGTTGTTTATCATATCACATTTAAATGTAAACAATGTTTATAAGACGACTGAGATGCATGATGTATTAAGAATACAGTACGTACTTTTTTTTTTTTAATCATTCGTAGATAACTGGTGTATCGATTCATTGAATGACTGACGGTTGGTTGGTTGGTTGGTTGGTTGGTTGGTTGGTTGTTTGGTTGGTTGGTTGGTTGGTTGGTTGGTTGGTTGGTTGGTTAGTTGGTTGGTTGGTTGGTTGGTTGGTTGGTTGATTGGTTGGTTGGTTGGTTGGTTGGTTGATTGGTTGGTTGGTTGGTTGGTTAGTTGGTTGGTTGGTTGGTTGATTGCGATCGATCGATCAGTCTGTCGATCGATAGATTGTTTGGTTTCAGTTCCGTCACCGGACACAGCTGAATGAATTTGTTGTTAATACCTCATGACTCTCAAAAATAGTGCCTGCGTAGCTATTATAGTTGGAGGTCATTGACCGTTACGTGCAAGCACGGTTAAAAATACTTCATCAACTACTGGTCCATTTGGTTTAATATCTTGAGCGCTAAAACGTAACACTATATTTACTTCCTTTTTTTTTTTTTATAGTGTGCTCAAGTCTTTAATCTAATTTGCAGCCCAAGCTTCACACTCAGTAGCGCCCTTCGCTGCCGAGTTTTTTTGTTTGTTTGTTGTTGTTTTTTTTACACTTATGTCAATGATCATGAATGTGGTAATCAGTCCGAGTGGTTGGCGTAGAGGTGATTTTAGGAAGGGGAGGGGTACGGCAGGAAAGGAAAGGAAAAGGTTTTCCTTTTCTTGCCTATCCCTTCACCTTCTCAAACGTAACCCCCGCTTCACTGGGAAATCCTATGTATTTACTTATACTTAAATATGTAGCAAGAGAGACTCCAAAACGCTGACGCTCCCAAACGAGACAAAGAAAACATGCAGATCGCCGCATCTTAACAAGAACAATTGAAAATGTTATGGCCCTTTAAGATGACATCTTAAAATGCGTTGCAATTACTTATACAACTTATCTGAAGAATGTGATCGATATCAACACCTCAAAGATGTACGTGGAATGGCGTTGCTTATGAGTAAATGTGGTAAATATTACATTAACGCATTTTTCTTTTCAATTGATGTTCGTTACAAGCTGCGGTAATTGAAATAAGGCATATATATTGCGGTACACCCTGGCCCATCAATGCATTGAATACTGACGTACTAGTTGAAGATATTAAGTATATATCACCGAGGGTGGCATGACACAGCTGGGCCAGTGGTTGTTGGCTTGTGTTATTTGAAGGCGAGTAGCTTGTTTCGACAGGCAATGACAAGGCTTTGTCGGGGCTTTGTTTCTGTACATGTTTCTTTAGCAAAACAATAGATTGGAGCCAGCATCGGCTCCTTATGAAGGATCTCTTCCCTACATACAACTCTGTCCCCATGACCTTACCCATGCAAAAAAAGATGAGCGCTTTTGTTATTTCATAGCGTGTCATGGAATATATGAGCTCTCTACGTAAATACTTCTATAAAGGCAAGCGTAGTTTAACCTTATACAAACATGAAGATGAAGTTATTCTTTTCAAAACTGATGTACTCACCGATGTTTTTGAGTTCCAATTAGAACTATTGATCAAGTCACGTTTCGAAGCAATGATCACAGCCTGGTTTATAAGCTTGTTGTACAACTGTGTTCAGTGATTGCTAGATAAAGAGATTTCATATGACAGGGTCAAATACCAGGCTAATAATAGTGACAGCCTTTTGCCTCGGGGCGATGAAAACCTTTGTGCCATGGAATCTATTGATTTGTCCTGAAAAATATCAAACAATGAATTAGATTTAAAAAAAAGGTCTTCAACTGAATTTCCCGCAAAATGACTTGTTGAAACTCTTGTAAATATTGTTTATACAAAGTCTTTCAATCGAGTTGAGTCTGTTTATCAAGTATGTCAATATTGGTGTTTTCGCAGATAATTCTTGTCACTTTAGTCACGCATTCTAATGACATTTTTGGTGCATGTTTGTCACGTATTCCAGATTAATTAGTTGTGTCACGCTCGTCACGTTATTTGACTGACTTGAAACTCAGTCTAGTGACTAAATCAAATTAAAAAGCATAACCTTTCGTTTTGACATTTCTGCGACTAAAATAACATTGACAAAGCAATTTGGATTTGTTCTTGCTGAACCATTAACATGATCAGGGTAAAGGCCGGCACACACTAGGCGACAAGTCGCAGCGACTTGTCCCCGCGACATGTCGCCTCAGTGTGCACTGGTTCAGCAATCCCAACCGGTTGGATTTCATGCAGCAAGTCGCAGCAACAAAATTGTGTTGCGGCGACAACAATTTTCGCAAAAAATGTTAGTACATACGGGAGGAAATTGTCGCTGCGACATGTTGCGGGGACAAGTCGCTGCGACTTGTCGCCTAGTGTGTACCGGCCTTAAAGGGTTAGGGAAACACAGGAAACCTGACAACAGGAAGCCCAATTTCTAGTAGGCTACTCGGAAGGATCCTAAATGGGGGTACCGAAATCTCAATCAAGGAAGTTCGAGACCCTTTCTAGCTACTGCGAATATGTATTTGTATTTGCCATAAGGCCGTGGCTACACTATACCGGATAAGTTTGAAAACGCAACTTTTGTTCCGAAACCATGACAAAAATTGCTAGAATGACAATAGAACAATAGAATTAGCATAAAATTGTTTCGGATTCATACGTTTTAGTGTGGACAGAAGGCCTAGTCGGATAAATTGCATTTTCAAATTTATCAGGGTTATCGTAGTTTAACTGTCCTTTCAGCCAGAAATCAAAATGTCAGATTGTTGTGTATGGGGTTTCACTCAAAAAAGTTCAAAATTTGAAGAATTTTGCGAGAAAAATCGCTTTTCGTTCGCATTGCTGAAATACTCCAATGTCCAAATATGGTAGGTATAATCCTTGTAAGGATTACAACATTCTTATGGAAGAGCTTGATATGAGAAACTAAGCACCCAGTTATCAACAAACATTGTAGGGTTTTATTCTCGTGGACGCGAAAACTTAAAATGCCGGAATCTCGAATAAAACATCACACTAAACCCGTTTCCGCAAAAAAACTAAATAGGCTATCATTCCCGATCCCGCAAAAAGTATAGGGGACACTGCACTGGAACGTTTTCACGTAATGAGTTTTCCGCAAAGCCGGCTATTTTCGTAAAGCACATTTTTTTTTTCGTTCAGTCCTATCGTTTACACGAAGTCGGTGTGCACGACTGCTAAAGATGGTTTTCGACCTTGCCCAGGAGACAATTTAAACAAAGACATGGCATCCATGCTGGTGGACGTTTCAAAATCCACTCGCCCTCCTGAGTTGAAAACCAGCAATTTTCGAAACGCCTCATAGAGTGGATATTTTCGAAAACGCAGGCAGTACAGACATAATTCGCATAAGATTGTTCGTTGCGCTCTACTGTTTCCAAACTGATTTTCAAGGTTCTCAAGAACCCCCAAAATAATCCTGAAGGACGGTGACGGTTCATTGTCGTTATATCAAAGTCTTTTTCACATTGCTTTTGTTCTTTATACTATAACGTTTTAGGCTTTTCTGTGGTGAGGGTGTTGACCTGCCCTTAAAAGGCCTTAACGAAAAACTGATTATAGTGTTTAGCGCTTTATAAATGTTGGTGCTGTTGACGTGGGTATTACAAACCTTCCGGCCATGTTTTCCGATTTAGTATGAGGAAAGAAAAAAAATCAGAAAATGAGTACACCACTAATTACTCTTGAGATTTGCCGCTAAAAACCATGCTAGTATTTGCTGTGCGTACCTTGTGTCAATAGGTTTAATTGAAGGAGCAGGTTATGGGTCTAACTATTTGATTTAGCGGTTCGTTTCAAGAACATTATAATCAAGGTTAATTGGGCTGAGACATTTTTAGTTGTTCACTTTCAGTTTTACCGATGTAAACAAAAATAGTTTACAGATTGGTACTGTGGAACAGCACAAAAATCCAACGTCAACTCGCTACCGTCGAAACGAGCGCAAACACTATATCCATGGAATGAAATAAAAAACATTAGTTTTCGGTTGATTCAAGTCAAAGGAAATGGCTTCAACAAAACTCACGTTTTAAAGATGCCCAAAAGCGAAATACACGAAAAACAATTTACAAAACATAATCATCCATCAATCAAAATTAATTCATTAATTAATGTGTTCTATAACTGAACTTTAACCAAGCAGTTTTTATTACGTACATTGGTAGTAATGTTGGTATCATTTTTTTTCTTTTGCTATACTACAACATGATAAGTATGAGACTCTCTTAAACATGATTGTTTGTTTATCAGTCGTATGTGTTTGTTTGTTTTGTTTGATTTTTGTTTGTTTGTTTTTTGTTTGTTTGTTGGTTGGTTTATTGGTTGGTTGGTTGGTTTATTTGTTGGTTTTTTTTTTTTCTGTGTTGATGTTCAAGCTGTCCTCGTTTCTCTCAAATTCACTCTCCAAATTTATTCCTCTATTAACTATGTTCCAATCTTTCTGATCGCGTTTCTTAAAACTCTTCATCATCCAAATTATCCGCAGTATATCACAAGATCAGTTTCTAGGCACGAAGAACCACTTGAAAAACTGTCGTTTGATTGGCTAATTGAATACAAATCGATCTTCTGTCAAATAGAGAGCGTAAGCCAACCTGCGAGAGCATATGGTTTGATAAATAGATGTCGCAGTATAGCATGCGATATTATCACACAAATGAAGTACAAATTGTCAAGTGGAGCGGTTACTTATAAAGCTAGAAAGGAAAGAACAAGAAAACAATCCCATTAAAATATTACTTTTGAGGATTCAAACGGACGACAGACTTATAAAATTGAAAAGAACACGAATAAAGAAGAAAGGGGAAGAAAATCTCTTCAAAATCTTACTTTTGAAACTGAATACTATTTAGTGTTGAACATATTGGAGAACTATAGTTTCAAGGTAAGAAAATACGCATTACCCTATTCTTTTTGAAAATCATCTCAAATTCAAACGATTTTCAAGGAAAAAATAGCTATTAACTTACACGGAGAGTAAAGGCAGAGGCAGCCTTTTATATTACGCGAAATAGAATAATTTATTCTTTTCGTTTGATAAGAAAAAGTTCTTATGGTTAGAGAACACATGTTTTTTTTGAGGAAGTGTTATTACAAAAGGACAGTATTAAAAACAACAACAAATCAATTGAATTGTAGTCAGAAATCGAATGATTTAGTGGGTGTTGTTAAAAGAAACGAAATAAGCAGGATTAACAATGAAAGAAAGAAATACTCGAAAACGGTTCACAAAAACTAGGGATGGAATCAGTAAAAAACAATGTTTTATCTAATCTTTTAAGAAATAAATGTAATTTAGTTTGGTTAGGTTATTAATAATTTGCAGTGCAAAATTACGAAAATAGTCGAAAATGAAGAAAAACAAAACACAAATTCTCCAAAAATAATAACTACAAATTATTAAAAAAAGTGATTTTATTGTTAAATCATAGTTATTCAAATTCTATCGGAAGAAGATTAATATTTTATGAATAAATGATACTATTCCTTTGCAAAATCACAAAATGGCTGGTCATATTTGATATTTAAGCAATTAATTAATTATGATAATTTCGTTTTAATTTTATTTGAATTGACTATTACAGTTAATTGAATTTGTTGTCGTATAACATTTGACACAATAATTTCAATTCTCTAAATGTATTATCAAAACAAATCACTAGTACTGTACACGCTGCAGTTGAAAAATTTTCTAATTTCTAATTTTATTTTTAGATGTCTTATCTCAAGTTTGTTATATTAGAAACCACATGTAATACATAGAGAAATGTTAAGAAACTACAAAGAAAGGTTTTGTGAACAAATAGGAATCAACTTTTTCAGTCAAAGGCAAACTATCTATTTTTTCACTAGTTTAAACTACAAACGCTTTTGAAAACGACAACAAATAAGACAAAAACAATATAAAACAGGAAAGGAATGAAATAAAAACCAGAAGCTAGCAATAAAAAGCAGAGCACAACAAAAAACAACACAACACAAAACAAAAATGAACAAAAAGTACCGAAACACAACAACAACAGCAACAACAACGACAACAAGGCAGAAACAACATCTATAATAACAACAACACAGAAACAACAACAACAATAAGACAGAAACAACAGCAGTAGCAACAACAACAACAATAACAACAATAACAATAACAATAACAACAAAAATAACAACAATTACAACAACAATAACAACAATAACAAAAACAACAACAACAACACAGAGACAACAACAACAACATCAATAACATTAGCAACAAAAATTGATATCAAAAGCCAAGGAAAAGAAGACAACAAATTAAGTGATGCACTTGATTGTGATCCGATCCATCCAAGTTCTGCTATTGAATATGTAATATATACAATATTGACGGGAAATATACAGTGATGATTTAGATTTAAAATGTTATAGATTGGACGCGAATATTACTTATCAAATGTCTAGTTCAATGCTACTATTTTAGATCAGTATTTTGAAATTAGATGTAATTTGACCGAGATATTTCAAGCTAAACCTCGTGTGCAAATCCAGACGAATTCTGTATCAGATGCCTTCACGATGGTGATTTTGTATTGTTCTAAGTACATCAATTATTAACGAATTTAATAAAAATATATATTTTTGCTAAAAATACTGTAAACAAAGTTGTATTTATCCAGAATTGTAAGTATTCTGTCTGCATGTGTTAATGCTGTGCATGAAAAGACTTAAAAGCAAGAGCTTAGAAACACGCAACTGGCATTGCACATCTCTCGAAAATTTCAAAACGAAATCATTGAATACGATTGAGATTTGTACAAATTGTTAAGATACGATCAAAATCAAATTCATATGGAGGACTGGTTTGAAAATCTCGTCGACATCGTTTTTGCAATTCGTTGTATGAGATTTTGTCAATTTTTTTCCATCGAATAGCGGGGTAATAACGAACTGATGTATTTAAGGGACCGTTCATTATTTATGGCAGGGGGGGCTGGGTGATTAATTACCAAGGAACCTATTTTTTTTGAAGACCCCCCTGGCAAGAACAAAATAAATTTCGGGATCCCCCTCATATTTACCTTTTTTAATTTCTAGACCCCCCCTGATAGCCAAAAAATTATTTCAATACCCCCCTTTTCAGACTTGGAAAAAATTCAAGACCCCCCATTTAATCCCCCCCCCCCCCTGCCATAAATAATGAACGGTCCCTAAATTCAGATTTTGACTTCCGATCGTTTTTTTTTTTCCTTTTTTTTTTCTTTTCTTTTTTTTTTTCAATTTTTTATAATTAAATATTGCAGAAAATATTCAAGAAATGTTATACAATCAAGATGCTTTAAAAGAAATTGACCAAAAAATTGGGAAAAACATCAAATTTTGTTAAGAATGTTAAGAAAAGCTATGAAAAACTAATGGCCAAATCTTGTTATTTAGTACTTGTCTTTTCAGCCTACATCCTTCGATTATTTTTGGACAAGTAATTTATCATAAACAATATAAATTAATGCATAAATTGCTAACAATTCTATATGTGCTTTTGAGTATAAATGTTGTCTTTCTTTCTAGTGAACAAGAGAAAAAAACAATTAACCTATTGAAAGAATTATAAATTAAAATCAACAAAAGGAAAAAAGAGTCAAGATTCGGAGTCAAGATTTGAAGAATGAAAAACGAAGAAATATGTCTTATTTCTTTATACAGCGTAATGGCGACGATTGGACTGATTGGCAATTTACTTGTTTGCTTCATAATTCAACAAAATCGACCTGTAAAAAGACCAATAAACTATCTATTCCTAAACCTGGCTATCTCAGACACAGTTGTGCTTATTTTTATCACGATAAAGCATGTTTTACTTTACGTGTTTCAACATCCGACTGGCAAAACTGGTGATTTCCTGTGTCGTTTCCTAACGGGTGGAAGTCTCGCTTGGGTTGGAGCTGTATCCTCAGTCTGTACGATGATTTGCATCTCATTTGAACGCTATTACATCGTACTAAAACCCTGTCATTACCTTAAAGTATTTACAGTATCTAATATCAAAATAGCGTTGAAGTTTTCGTGGATTTTTGCGATTATTTTTAACGTTCCTCTTTTCGTGTTTGGTCGCTACGAAGAGCGCGCACTTCAATGCACGGAACATTTCCCTTCAAGAGATTTCTACATCGCCTATGTGTTTATTTGGCTTAGTTTTGTGGCGATTTTTCCAGCAATTATCGTCCTCGTGGTTTATTCTCAAATCATCTACACTTTATGGATAAAAAGAAAAGGGGGATTGACATTTATTACAAAAACAGCTATTCACAAAGCAAGACGTAAAGTTACAAAAGTAGTCTACATTATCAGTTTAATTTACTGCATCAGCTGGTTCCCGCCACTTATTGACAACGTCATCATCGTTTTCACTCCAAATCGGTCGCTAAGCGACGTCACTCATCAAGCAACAGTCTTTCTTGTGGTCTTAAACTCATCAGTAAATCCGCTGGTCTATACTTTTCAAAGCGCGCGGTTTCGTCAACATTTGAGGTGGCTGGTTTTTAAAAAGCGTGCGAAAAATGTTGTTTGTCCATCGCCAGAGTCTGCAAAAGGCGCGTGGCTACCCCCTCTCAGGCGACATAAGTCCAACCAAGAACCAATCAAAGAACTGAACGTGGCAGCTCAGGATTTGCTATTTCTATGGCTGACTGGCCCCTGACGTTGAAATGCTTTGCAGAACTAATATTTTGAATCTTGTAACTGCAAAAATCTACAGCTCCTTTACCGGAGCTCTGTATTTTGTAAAAAAAAATGACAAAAGGTAATAATAAAAAACAAAGAAATATAGAGTGCACGCACTAAAAGTGTGCAACATATAAATACCACTAAATAGTGCTATCTTATGCTAATTTAATTGTTTTCTATTGTGTAATTAGTGCTATTTACTACTAAATAGTGACAACTGTTGCACACTTTTAGTGCGTGCACTCTAATATCATAATGTAAATAGATATATATATATATATATATATAAAGTAGCAGGAAAATAAAATGGTTTGAACATGTGAATGTGTGAGATGATTTGTTTCAAAGTATTCATTATGTTGTACTTGTGTTTATCTAAGCGGCCGTGATAGTATCGAGTGTAACGCAATCTTTGTTTCTACTGCGCATTTGTTTTATTATTTACCGATCTTTCGGATGGAGAACAGAGCATTTTCACATAACGAGCTGGCCTATGCTAATGAGTTCTAAAAAATGCTAATGAGAATTGCACGTAGGAATGTGCGCTTTGATTAACAAAGAAAAAGACAAGAAAAGTAACAAGGTCCACTCATTCATCTCCATTTTTTTATTACAAGAATGTCTTTCTTAAATTCAGAATCAAAAGCATAAAACTAGAATAATCACCGAAAATACAAAGAATAAAGCCATTCAAAAGAACTGTAAAGCGCAATCAGAGAGCAATAAATTTTAATACGGGTTTTCACGGGTTTTTTAAAGCAAGGCGACTTTGTTAAAAAAAAATGACAGACCGATTAAAAAAGGCTACTAAAAACCTAGCCTCCTCCGCAGGCAACCCTTTTTCGGCCCTTTTTGCTTTTTTACTTATTGCAAAAAAGGAAGCCCATCCAAGAAACAAGAAAGGAAAACGCTAAAAAGAGACGCCTGCGGAGGAGGCTACTAAAAACCATCAATGGTCCAGGTTTTTTTATGTGCACCCCCTGTAAAATTTCTAGTTAAGGCCCTGCATTTGCATAAGATAGCTCGTTATGTGAAAACGCTCTATTCTAAAAAATGCTTATGAATAATTGCACGCGGGAATGTACGCTTTGATGACTCATTAGCCAAGATACCTAGTTCTAATATCCTTAAAAACGCTTTATTTTTAGCCTTTGAGTGGCTTTCTTTCTGCGAACCACATAATCCTGCAACGGAGACTATTCGGTCTGTACATGTGAACCGTCAAGAACGATAGGAAAATGATGACCGTTTACGTGAGACGTGTAAAGACTGAAATTGTTTTAAAAAATTGAGTTTCATGGAGGTTATTACAATGGGCGATTGACATGATGACGTAAAATACTGGTCTTTTTTAAAATGACGCCATAAGGAAAAACGCCTTGGAGTTTAGTCATAACCAGTCTATGAATCATGAATCAATGATTTCCCCATTTGCATACATTAACTAGCACATAACCTACGCAATATCAATGACATTCCATAATTAGTTCAAGTTGACGAACAGGTTGGTTCTAAGGCAATAGACCATCCCCGAACTCGCGCTTGACTGTCCACAAAAAGCTACAAAACAATACATTCACAACAAGGCTGGAGTGTGTAGTCCATACATTTTCTGTATTTGATACACTCAAGCCTCGACGTAAATCTATTGTTTTGTGGCCAGTCAAAATATATTGATTGCATCATGCAAATATTTTATTTTCACTTGATCGAGATTCAGTGACCATTATAATTGTTTTTTTTTGTTTTTTTGTCATAACTGTTGAGTACTAGCGAGTGGAATTATTTGGAAATCACGACTTTGTTTTGACTGCCTATAAATTATGAACACTATAGGATTAAGCTTTGTTCAGTTGGCATTAACTGGCATTGCTGTGTCTCTTGAGGCATTATTACACGAAAGCAGATATTTTTGCATATTTTTATCCGTTTAGGCATACCGTTCGCACGAAGACGATATTGTCGAAAACGCCAGCTAAGCGTTTTTGTGTCGAAACGCTGGATTGATGAAATGAAGTAATGCATAATTAGTTTTACCGCGAAAATACTAATTCATAAATCCTCTGGGAATATATCATATACACAGCTTTTACTAATCATCAAGAGAAATCACATTTGTGCTGTTAATAAAGCGCAAATAAGTTTTACATCCAATAAATCTTTCCGATTTAGTGGAATCGCACGTTAGAATCCCGCGCTTTGTATTCAATTTCCATACAAACTGAATACAAAGAGCGGAATTCTGAGATATTTATTAACATTCTTAGGAATTCATTAGTCCTAAAAATAAACAAATTTAAGAATGAAAAAAACGTACGATAGCCATATCAAAGTGATGAGGTGACTATCAGTATATTTGCACTAATAATGGAATCAAACCTTTATTCCTCATTAACTGATCGCTTTTTAAACAACGTGGTACATATGTCACTCTGTTCTTATGGCACGTCTCAGTCCTTGGAGAAGGGGGTATACTTGATCCAGTTTCTGACGGGGAGGTTCCGCTGGTACCTCAAAACCCTGACCCTATTCAAGACAGTAAAATCTCGAAAACCCATACCCTATTCAAGACGCATTGGTAAAATGTAGACCATATCTATCCCGTAGAGATTTCAATATGTCAAGATTATTCAATTTGACTTGATGTTCTATTAGATTAATAAATATTAACACCCTGTTTAAGACAGTAAACATAGAGAAAGTACACCACTATTAAAGACAACTTAAGGTAAATTGTATACCCTATTCAAGACTTGGAGGCAAAAAAACAAGCACGTATTTGGCGGAAACTTCCCATATAGTAAATATAAGGGAGTACACTCCCCCGGGGGATCTCAATGTACAATCAGAGCCAGTATGAAATCAAACTTTCGAACTTTTGCATCATATTAGATTGAATACATTGAATACCCCATTTTTGATAGGATTTTAATTTTCTTTAAAAGTTCAGTAGTGTCGGTTGACTCAATCACCCTCTAAAAACAACAGTGTTAATTTAAATTATCATATTATCATTTCCCGCTAAAAAGAATCCCTTTATTTATCAATTAAGCCCGCGAAAATACTAATCCATAAATCCCAAGGGTAATACAGTATATAAAATGCAACTGACTTTGAATAGCCGTTGAAGGCAGGCCGCAAAGCTTAGAAATAGAAAATCGTAATCCCTTTAAGATTAATATAACAATTGATACTATTTCGGTTAAAGAAAGAAACTGGAAAAGCAATCAGTATAGATCCCTTGTATGTGACGTCAAAGCAGCCCCATCTGGAAAACAAAACAAAATATTTTTACTCTCTTGGGAGCTGAACACCATTGTTGAGCTGCATTCCAACAAAAAGCAAGGAGTCTATTGTAGTTAAAATAACATTGTCATGCAAATCGTCTAATGCCGGAAAAATGAGTCATTAAATGTTGTTCTTTATCAAGAAAAGCGTAAAATTCGACACAGACCTCAATCAGCTCTGCATTTAATAAATGAATTTTCAACATTGAAACTCAATCTGAAGAGTTTGTATGACTTTTCCTAGATCTCTCACAATATGGCCCCTTTAGATTACTAAAATCACTTTGAGCTTAGAAATAGAAACTGGTAATCCCTTTTAAGATTGATATAACAATTGATACTAATTCCGTTAAAGAAAGAAAGTAGAAAAGCAGTTTAAATAACATTGTCACATGCAAATCGCCTAATGGCGGAAAAATGTAATGGAACGTTTTGTCATTTGGTTCTTAGTAATCAAGAAATCCGTAAAATTCGACACAGACCTCGATCAGCTCTGTCTAAATAAATGAAAGAATACTTTAAAATAGACCACGCCTGTGCTGCGGGCTGATAAACATCCAGTTTCCAAAATTTAATGTACAAGAAATTGTCATGGATGACTGTGCGTTGTGGGTCGTGAGGCGTGAACCGAAAAAGTTCGCTTGTTGAATGCCTCTCGCCTTTACGCAAGTTATTAGTAATTGTACGTTCTGAAATTCAACAAGGAAGATTTTGAAGCCAAAATACATTTGATGTATTTGTTGGGTTGATGGAATTCAGTGTCATGCAGTGATATAATTTTACCGTGCTTTTATATATTCATATCAAATCGGGTGAAAATACTAACTAAATCCCCTGGGCATAAAAACAAAGTGACTGTGTTTGGTAAAGTCTCGCATTATGTAATCCCCTATACAATTAAGTTTTCAACTATAAAAGAAGATGCAGATCTTTCGATCACTCAAACGTACTCGGAACAGTCGGAAGGATCGCTTATCATCGAAGAAGAAGAAGAAATTACGAGGTAAGTGCTTTTATGAACGAACAACCATTTCTTTCTTATTGTCGATTGCCATCACGAAGCCATCTAGTCGTTCTATACTCGTGGATGGAACTACAAGGTTTTTTTCCCTTGCAGCAAATTAAGCTGGAGATTGTATATGTACGGTTATCTTTAACGCTAGCCCCTGTAAACGACTTCGTTTACGAGGTTTCAATGTTATGTGTTGATTGTATCGGTCAAATCATTTTACTAGTGGAACTTGCATTTGATGGAAATTAGTATTTACTGTGCGTATATATGGGCGCTGTTTCTCTTCGTGTTTTGAAGTTGGGCGTGTCGTAATCTCAAAGGTTTATTTGTGTTAGAAGAGGCTTCGAACTGTATCGCATATTGTGCATTTTCTGTTTGCTGCAAACGACTCGACTGATCAGCTTTTCATTAAAAAGAAGTGTGATAATTTATTGAATGTGTTTGGACATAACTTCCAAAGATATTAATCCTTGTAAATCTTCTCAGTTATCATCTCAGTAATTCTTTTTTGAACTTGTTTCATCTCCAGCGATATACCATGCAGCGATTGGTCATTGTTCTTGTCATCCTTGTTGCTGTGAGTCTTGTCCAGGCAAGAACCAGACATTTGGACCGCTTTGAGCGACGTTTCATGGCCAAGAGGGGATGCTCGGATTATTCTTATAGATGTAATTCAGACAGCGACTGCTGCGACAAGAAAGATGGGGCCAATCGACAACTTCGCTGTCTTACACAGTGTGATGAAGGAGGCTGCCTGGAATTTAACCAGTGTCTGTACTATTCAGGAATCCAGAAATAGAACTCTCCAGCTAGAACATTACACCGTGACACGTGTGTGTGACAAAAGAAATCTAACTCTTCCACTATTTGGAATGTAGGATATTACACCGTGACAAACTTGTATGTTGTGTGACACATCACCGTGACAAACTAATATATATATATATATTGTTATGTAGTACGAAATAAAAAATTATATTTGCTTTAATCGTGTTTGTTTGTCTAATTTCTGACAAAGTTGTGCTATCATATTTAGAGTCATTCAGTATTTATAACATCTAAATTACTGCTTGTTGACGAGTCGTCAATTTCTAGAGAGATTTTCGAATGACCGTGAAAGAATAGGCAAACAAATAGTGAGCGGAAAACACCAAACCCATTGTTTTCTTTTGTTCTTTAATAGCTAGGAAATACATACAAAATCCCAATAAAAGATTGTTGATCATAAATATTTGACAGATAGATCTGGGGGATGGTGGGATGAATTAATTTACATTCGTAAGGGTGGGGAGGGTGGGTATTTTTTTTAGTTAATTGCAGGCTGGCGGCTTTCTGATGTCAAGGGACCACTGTTCTATTTGAGCCGATTTTTGTTTAGGCCGGATTCCATAAGTTTATCCGTGTAATTCCTGTAATTGTTTGCTTTCAGCTTATAACAACTCTAGAACAGCCGATGGTATAGGAATGCAGAAAGGTGTTATATTGTCTAAAGGCTTAAAACAAGAGAATTTTTACGTGGAGAGTTACAAATGCTGCAAAACAATGAAGAATTCCCTAGTTTGTACTTGTTGAAACTCACTCTGCAGAGTTTGTATGAGTTTTCCTAGATCTCTCACTTGACAATATGGCCCCTTTAGATTACTAAAATCACTTTGAGCTTAGAAATAGAAACTGGTAATCCCTTTTAAGATTGATATAACAATTGATACTAATTCCGTTAAAGAAAGAAAGTAGAAAAGCAGTTTAAATAACATTGTCACATGCAAATCGCCTAATGGCGGAAAAATGTAATGGAACGTTTCGGTCATTTGGTTCTTAGTAATCAAGAAATCCGTAAAATTCGACACAGACCTCGATCAGCTCTGTCTAAATAAATGAAAGAATACTTTAAAATAGACCACGCCTGTGCTGCGGGCTGATGAACATCCAGTTTCCAAAATTTAATACACATACATACCACATACTATCGAGGCTTAGCCTGAGCCTGGACTATTGACCCAAATGCTTCACTTAGATGATTTTTGTGACAAAAGATTTATCTACTCAACTCTAATATGTGCCATTTCAAGTATTTTTTACATTACCCACAATCCTGGTTGCGCGGTCACGCCGTAGATCGATCCAGTTATCCCTATGCTGACCTAGCATTCAAATAGTATGACGTCATTGAGTACATTGTCCAACCTTCAAAGTATAATGACATTATTTTTAAAAATAAGACCATTTATATGACAAGGCAGGTTACTTTGTTTTTAAACAAGGCTAGTCACGTCATAGAAGTATACAAACAGATACAAATCTGCTTGCGAAAAAGCCCTTAAAGAAGTATCGAAAAATGAGGAATTTCATCCTTTTCACAGCTTTTGTTTCAACTCTGTGCACTTGTATTTCTGGTCGTGTTTTGTTCACCAATACAACCAGTCTGGATGAAGGACGATTCAAAGTACATTGGACTTTTCATAACGCATCTGATACGTTCTATTTTAGAATTGAAGTTGAAGCAAATGGATGGATAGGATTTGGAATAACAGAATTGAATTCTTCGAGCGTATGGATGAGAGATGCGATGCACTCTTATGATGTTCTTGTATGCGGTGTTTATGGGAATAATGGAAGCTACTATGGACTGGTAAGTCATTTCACAACAAATTATATACATCCTACACGGGAATGTGTATTTTTACGGCTTAAAAATCATCACTTTTATTGGGATATGAATAATCAAACAACCACTTATCAACTTTAATGTCAATAGATTACAAGATCTTTATTAATGAGAATGAATATAGTTGCTATTGAAAAAGATGATGTTCATTATTCTAATGATATAAAATGTAGAATCCAAAACGTTGAAAATGTCGTAAATAAATAGAATCCTCATTTCAAAAAAAGCGATATCTGTGATGAAATAATGTAAACAGCGAGTCAAATGAACGTGCCTGTTATGCATCAAACACACTTCCCTACGATTTTGTTTGAAAATAAGAAATTTGATTTCATTCTATTGATTGCTTTGATATGGAAATATGAAATCGTGATGAAAATGGTCTTACTGTCACTTCAAGAGAGGGAATGGGTTCGATACAGAATGAAAATATGATCAACCAAATTGTACAATTAACAAACGTATAAGCACATGTTCATTTAGACATTCGTTATTAATTCTCAAAAATTAATGATTTGAGCGTGTTGTCTCTGGCAGTGTGACTGAACATTTGAAGACTTTGAACTGTTGATGGCAAGTCAAAACAAACAACCGACGGCGTGACATATTGTGTGACTATGCAAAATGACCTTGACTATCATCTAGCATTGTATTACTTTAAAGCTTAGAGCAAGTGCATTGAAAACAACTTTGCATGATTTTATACAATTTACTAGTTATGACGCACGTGCACGTTATGCAAACCTACCTGTGTAGGGTAGTCTGGCGGGTCTTGGCGAGTGGGCTTGGAGACGAGGGTTAGATTCCCATTTCACCTATCCTTTGCCCGGGATCCGTTGTCATAGTCTCATAAAAATACTAAAATACATTTTTTACATAGTAATTTTGCCTCCAAACAAAGAAATTGTTACTCGTAACCGTTATACGCCAAAAATTTGGAAGGGGGAGGTGCACAAACGGCAAAAAGATTACTGATTACCAATCAAAGATTAAAAACACTATTTATAAAAACAAAACAGGTCTTCCCCAAAGGGAGGAGCACCACCCCCCCCCCCCCCTGGATACGCATCTAAAATACATGCACTAAAGCGTGCCCATGTGTTATAAAGTTTAGCAATCAACTGGTATATATGCAGTTCAGAACCAATCATTGGAATAGAATTATTATATTCATCTAAAGTTGATTTGTATGTGGGTATCATTAGGGACGGACCATCAGATATCTGAGGGGGGGTGGGGGTGGGGGGAGGCCAAATACCAAAAAATAATATCGAGCAAAGCCTTAAACAGAGAAAAAAAATCGTGCACGGCAGATGTGCCAATAAAAAATATCGTGCAGGGAGAAAGAAAATATCCTGCACAACCTGATCCTGCGATCGTGAGCGATTATATGGAAACCAGGCTTATTACGCTGTATCACACATTACTTTTTAGTCATTCAAAAGCCCGTGAAATTTACTTTATCAAATTCCTCTTTATTACACCTTTTTAACGCTTTATAGTAGTTATTTTCTTTTCTTCGGTGTATTACACTTTACTGCGCACTATGAATTTATCTTCTTTGACGGTTTTTTTAAACGACTCTTGTTTTGAAAACGACTATATTTCGAGGGTACGTTCACTTAAGTCACTTTTAACATTACAACAAACGCAGGAAAACCATGAAATAAAACAGGCTATTTGTTTAGTAGTATTTAGTTTGTATTAATTTCATTGTTTTCCTGTGTTTGCTGTATTCTCAGGACTATTTAACAGCATACAAAAATAGGACCCAGTACCCCGATCATGTGGACGCGGTCAACGATTGGAACATAACACATGCTGAAGAGACTGGTAACAAGACTATTGTAGAGTTTCATCGAAAACGAGTGCCATCTGAACCAATGAAAACTCATGAAGTCCCGAGAAAAGGGGACATTGTAATAACGGTAAGGCAAACAGACAAACAGACAAAAATGCAGACAAACACAGTCAAACAGACGGACAGACAGACAGATGGATAGGCAGACAGACAGACAGATGAACAGACAATTAAACAGACGGACAGACAGACAGTCAATTAAACAAGCAGCAAAATAGATACACACATATGGTCCCAGATTTGGTCTCAATCAATCAATCAATCATGCAATGAATCAATCAATCAATCAATCAACCAGTCAGTCAATCAATCATCAAGGTAGTCAATCAAACACAACTAGCTCTTTTATTAACCAACCAATCGACTCATTCATCATATCCACGAAATTCCACCAACCATGAATCCATCTATAAATACATCTACTAATCCAGTCAGTCAATATATTTTGTTGTCAATCTTTCAGCCTGGTGTTCGATATTTCGCCTGGGCCTATCACCGCACCATAGACACACCCTACTTAGACAGACTGTCTCTCATACATGATAGAAGAGGACTTCATCCTATCGCCTTGATCCCAAAACAAGACGATGCTAGAGAACCAATTCATATCACTTACCCCTACCCCCCTAAAAGAGGATGTGCTGGTAAACTTGGTTCTACAGCTCTGATAAATGCTATGGCATTGATCATAGCAAGACTGTTGCTGATTGGCTAGAGTCTGTAGATTGATAGGTTACGCAATAAGCTGTATAAATGCTGCCAAGCTAGAAAACCACATCTATAAAAAAATGCTCGTTTCTGATTGGTTGATTGGCTGTGAATGTTCCGTACTAATAATTCATTGCAAACAAGTAACCAACAAGAAATAAATGAATAAACAAAAAACGAAACGAACAAAAAAAGACGCAGAGAGACCGACTGACCGACGATATATATTTTGACATGTGAGCTATACGCGATTCCGATTGGAAGTAATGCTTAAAATGATGAAATTAAGTCATGTAGTTTCTTCCCACTGCAATGAAAGCCTCGCAATTTATATGAAATACGATGTGGAGAAAAAAACCCTGCAGATTCGCCATGCATTCATATCATATGGCAACAACTGTTTTACGATCGTACGCTTCACTCCGCTCAACTTTGTTGCGATCGTTCTCAATCGTTTTAAATCTCAATCCTGGAAATGAGATTCTAAATCTTTATTGCGAGAAACTATTTTACAACAACATTAAAATTAACAGTTTTATAATTATAGTAAGTTTACTTTATTTTATTTCATTAGCTTTGTCCGGCTCTTTGGCGGGTTTATTGCGACCTCCTCAGTGCCAATAACAACGGTAGAGGGATTTTCATTGTTTGACTTAGTTTGACGCTTAATCAGTATTTTAAATTGCTGCAGGAAGAGCTCTTTTTTATCCCAAGTACCTACGCCTTTAGGATGACCGGTATATCACCTTCCAAAGCTGTTTTCTAGTCTTTTCCCGCCCCAATTAACCGATGAAATTGGTAGATCTGATCGTCGCCATTTGTGAGTATCTCCTTCTCTTCGTAAGCCTGAATCTGTGAATATTCAGGGCGAAGTTGTGTTTATTCAACATCCACCGACGGCCACGATTCTTTGCGCTTAAACAATATATTTTTGAAGATTGTTTTGATATGAGGTCATAGTGGATTAGGGCAATTGCAGTGTCTACAAACAAACTATAAAAATAACAAACAAACATGCCAGCAAACAAGCCACCAAACAAACAAGTAAATAAACAATTTAAAGTAACGTCAATCTCACTAAAATACTACCATTTTATGAAAATTCCATAATTAACTTCATTTTACTTATCAGTAAAAATAAGTAGAACCAAACTAATAGACCTTTCTGTATATGAAAACGATTTTATTGTTTTTTTTATCACGAGCACCTGAGACACTTAGTTTTGCAAGAAATTTCGTTTGTTAAAAAAGCAAAAATTTCATGAAACCACTGTTGATAAAATAGGTCAATTGTTAAAATATTCCCAATTTTGTTTTTATTATGGAATAGCGTAAATAAACAACACTTTTACTATACAACACTGAAAACACAACATACTTTCTGCAATTTGTCAATAAAAGTCGCAAAAAGAAAATATTTCCCCCAAAGAGTAGAAATTAACGTTTTGACCTCCTAGTGGATACTACTCTTTGATTGCGATACTTCACGTTGAAATATTATAATGAATGAAAACTAAAACATTCCTGTATCAAGTTTGTCGCAAAGACAAAATTCCGTTAAATAATTCAGAGAGACGAGATTCTATCAAATAGTTGAAATTCCCCTAATGGTTTGTCTGTACAAACACCTCTGTCATAGATCACGTGACCTCGTAGTATAGTTGTCTGCACCACCCCGCACAGTAGATATCCTTCATATGGCGTAACCTAGCAACAAAACAGTCATTAATTACTATCAAATACGTTGCATAGCAACCGCACTGTTTGAAAGCTTTGCTATTTCCTTCTTTTCTAGACTGTCAGTCAATTTCATGGGGTGGAGGTTGATGTTCTATTAGTGGTTGGGTAAATGCCCCCTGATGTTGTTTGATTGCCCTGGATAGACTAGATCAAAACAAAATTTTGTTTAAAAAAGTGGGTCGCTTAGGCAATAAATTTGGTTGTAGCAATGTAGGGAGAGGGGGATCCTGCAGGACACACACACCAAAAAACAAGGTTAACGTCCGTCTATCCCCGTAACTGGTTGCATAAACTACAATACCTTGTTACGATGTTTGTTATCACTCTGTTTCACCTGCAAGACAGCAATGCACACTGGTTAGATACACCATCCATTAGGCTATTCATTGGTAACTCTACTTTCCGGCCAGTTTAAGGGTAATACGGCAAGGGTTCGGATTCTGGATCCTTAAAACTGTATTCCAGATTCCAAGGGCATGGATTCTAGATTCTGAGGTGACTATTGTATTTCCTGTTACATGGGGTGATGTTCTCACAATAGTCGATTTGTCTGATGATGTAATATACCCCCACTACCAGAATGCTTTGTCGACTTTATTTTGCTTCGCAATTAGTGCAGATTGTTTTATTAATCTCTACAGGGAATATGAAAGAGAATTTGCAAAGAATGCTGGTAGTGGTAGTAAAATGACATAATGTAAATTGCCTTTTCATCAACTGCAGCCAAATTCGTCGTACCACAACAAGCTGTTTCATAACTTCATTTTAATCCCTGGTCTTTTCTATACCATCAATCTCTATGCATGGATTTGCTGTCATGGTTTGTGCCATTGGTTTCATAATTAACGACCTTGACGGCCCAGTAAAGATGAAATCAAAACAGAATAATGAAACAGCACCGGGGATGCAGTAGCGTACAAAATAAAGACAATAAATTGTGTTATAAAGTACTAATTCTATTGCTTTCTTCTGTTTAGTTAGTGCTTATATTTACTACTAAATACTGTGACAACTGTTGCACGCTTTTAGTGTTTGTAGGTTAAGATGCATGCAATAAAATTTAAACATTACAGAATATCTAAATATTACCTTAAATTCTGCATCAGGATCCCATATTACAAAATCAGCATCCATCCCTACAGCTATTTGACCTTTCTTACTATCAAGATGACACAGTTTAGAAGGCTGTTCGCATAACACTCTTACCACATCATGAAGAGTGAATCCTCTCTGCTTTGCTCCCGTCCAGAACAGGGATAATCCTGGAGAAAGAAGAATGTGTAAGGAACAATGACAGAAAAGCTCCTGCGGACTATGACCCATAATAGAGTGAACGCCACATAAGTTAAAAAAGTTAAACAAAACTTAACTATTGGGTACCTAATGAATTTTTAAAATGTATGCCATGCACTATGAACTAAGAATTCACTGAAGCAAAAACACAATGATAAATTAATGCAGATGCTTTTATTTCCACTGCACTTTTGTTACTATAAAAAAAACAGGAATAATCATTTGTAAATCAATCATACCATATTGTAGCGACGATATGCCACCCCAGGCCTCCATGAAGTCTCCTTTATCAAGCACCTTAAGGTCTGGGGTACATGGTGAATGGTCTGACACCACTAAGTCTATATCGCCTGACCTCAAAGCTTCCCATAATGCATTCTGTTTACAAAGACAAAACCTCAGATATATCACATGATCATCACCATCATCAAATAGCAATTGCATCATATACTCTCTTCTGAAGGCTAATATTGTTATTCACATTGAGTAGTAATTCAAACTTTTAATCATTCACATATCAAAATAAATTTTTTAAACCATGTTTTTATAACTATTTCCATATTAATTTTTGTAAAGAGCATTGAGATATTATTGGAGGCATGTAATATGATCATCATCATAATCATCACCATCATCATCATTATCATCATCATCACCATCATCATCATTATCATAATCATCACCATCATCATCATTACCATAGCCATGTTCCAACCTGATTGTTCTTGTTTCTGATTGGCGGACAGCATTTAAACTGTGTGGCACCATCTGGTACTTCTTCTGACGTCAATGACAGGTAATGATGTGTTGTCTCGATAGTCAGAGGAACTCCAGCATCTCTTGCTTTCTTGATTGAACCCAGAGCACTTGCAGAGGACAGATGGACAATATGACAGTGAACACTGAAAAGAACAGTATCAATTGCTATTTTTTACAGGTTTATTTATTCATTTATTTATTTATTTATTATTAATCAACAAATATAAAAAGATTGATATATATCAGGTCAAGCTGAACAACATTGAACAACATTACTTCATTGTTTGCTTTGTTAATTTCCATCTGTTGCACAATCAACATTAGGGATATTTAAAAAAGATCAAATTGATTGTGGGGAATTTGCAAGCTTATAAAGAGAAAAAAAAAAGTCAACTGCAAAGCAACATGTTTGTTTTTATTCTTGAGCTGAATATAAAATCGATCATCATACCACAATGCCTTTCTCCAGCAAAATGTGTGAACGGCCTCCTATGCTAGCAGTAAACCTCTTGATTTCTAAATCTATCTTACTATTTTCCCAATGATTAGCTGGGTACAAATGTGTAATAAAATACTGAATAACATGCATGAAATTAATTCTAGAAAGATGAAGTTCCTATTATATAATTTTATTTAATATATTCATTTTTTTACCCATATTTTTGAGATAGTCTAATCACCATGTCAATGGCTTCATTCTCCATAACTTCAGGCCGTGACTCCAAGAATGTCTTGTATTTTTGAGGATTGCATGATGCTATTATCATGATAATATGCAAGAAAAAAAAAAAGAAAAAAAAAAGAAAAGAAAGAAAGAAGAAAGGAAACAAAACAAAAATTTGTAATGTTGTAGAACAATATGGGGACTATTCACTGAGTGTTATAATAGTATTATAATCATAATATCATGATAGTATCATGAGTAGCTAATAATGATCACATAAAATATAAACATTTAAAGCACAAAGTGAAAGATATCAAACTTTTTTCTTCTCACCTTCTTTTGAGACATTTGGTGTATCAACTTCAGCATGAAACTAGAAGACAAAAAAAGTTAGAAATAGAGTAGTAAATATTTATAGCCAGCCAGCAAACGTATATCAATTCATGATGGTTGAACATCACTCAAATTGACTAATTAGTGGATTATCATTTAATATTCTTCTTTAATAAAAACTTTTGCCCATCTACACAAAAACAGTTGCTCAAAATGTGGTCAACTATATTGCTGATTTAGATTTTAGATTTTTATGGATTGATCACTTTCTCACTGTTTTTATTTGCACACTGTCTGGACAACTTGTGTTTGATTGATGGGAAAGAATCATCAAAAATGATGTCTCCAAATAAAGTGATTGATCTGAATGGTGGAGTGGCATGCTGTAATGAAGGAATAAGAGACACGCACACATGATTTATCGAGAAATTAAGCAAGCGGGGATAGGGACGCATGACGAGAATAAAAGAGAATATATTAAACATACCAGTAGAACAGAGTTGGTACCCTTCATAAGTTCCAATGCTTGACAAACATCACTCTCTACAACATGTGGAAACTCATCCACACCACTGTGTATCAAGAAACACTTGAATCCACACACACCTTTCTTCATCATTGGCTGCAACTCTGCCTGAGAAATGCAAAATTTGATTGAAATTATTTTTGTAAGTCATCTTCATTAGAGTAATTTTGGTATGAGTGGGAAAGAGTACTGTAATGTTGTTATGATAATTATTGTTAATTATTGTTGTAAGACTTGGGCTTCCTGTGCCCTGGTTCACATTATGGTCAGCGGTTTTAGATCATGTGGCCGTCATCTTTGAGTTGTAGTTGTAGTGTTGTTTTAAGTTAAATAAAACCAAGTTTTGGTCTTCAACTCAACAAATGTATAGTAGCCCTGAACTTTGGAGAAAACATCAAATCATATCCCATATAGCATTTATGTATATACCTGGTTGCCAGGGACAACACCTCCCCAGAATGCAATATCTACCCAACACTTCCCATCAGCACTTGCAAGCTTCTGCTGCAGACCATCCATAGTTGTAGTTGGTGGAATTGAGTTGCTGTGACAATAACAAAGCTTAATAAACAGTCCTTTCAAATCCTCTCAATATTGTTTTGTTCTTAGAATTGTCAGCCTTTGCTTGTGTTAGTAATAATTATAATATAATCAAATTATTTTACAGTAATAAAAACAAAAGTTTGCATAGTTCACTTCAAACATTACAGGACCAGATTGCTTTCTTATCTCATCTGATCTAGCATTTGTTACCTTGATAAATATACATTAGTGCATTGCTGACTGTCATTGAAAGTGTGTGTGTGTGAGCAGAGAGGGGGGGGGGGGGGGGGTCAGTGACGGATCTGGGGGTTGTATCACGAGATCTGTTGCACCCATTTTTTACCATTTATTAAATAATTTGAATTCAAATGAACAGCACTCATATAGTTAAAGCAAAGAAGTAAAAAATCTTTAAAAAAATCCTGGATCCACCACTAGGGGTTCCATCTTCAAAGAGCTTGTTGTTGATTGTTAGTTTCTTACAGTGGCATGTCCACAACTGTAGTGATCCCCCCTGATGCAGCAGCCTGTGTTGCTGTCTCAAATCCTTCCCACTGCGTTCGGCCAGGTTCATTGATATGCACATGACTGTCAACTATTCCCGGCATTACCACCAAGTCACCAGCATCAATTACCTGGAAAAAATGAGTAATGTGTTATTCCAGTGAATAACAGCTAAAATCGTTGCTTCATGATCGGCGTTTTTTTTTACAACATCAACCATCAATCCACCAACGTGGCATCATTGATGTCATAGAAAACAAAACAGAATCCAGTCAAAGTTGCAAAGGCACCTCATCACAATGCAATGATTTAAGCTGTAGCCATGCCACGTGTCAGTGATCTTACAGAGGACTTGTTATTTAAATCAGTTATCACACTTACTGATCATCCTATCATTTTGGGGATTGTGCATTAGTGCATTTATTTATTAACAAAAAGATGGTGTTATGAACAGGGTATCCAATTCTACTCTATTTTCAATTTAATCCAAACTTCCTGTCATTCTCAGGGCCCACAAAATGAGAGAAATTATTTTGCATTCAGTAAATCATCATGAATAAGGAGACCGTTGACTTAAAAAAAAAAATAAGAGCAGCATGTGTGTTTGAATTGATGTATTTATACAAATCATATAATGTCCATAAACAATTTTAATTTGTCATAAACAGGGTATGGAAGTTAGGTACTTTTTGTCATAAACAGGGTAACCCCTACAAGATACCAGCGGAATACCCCTACCCAGATCTGAAGGGAGTACTCCCCCCTGGGGTTTACAGTGAGTGTGGTACACTCAAACCGCTGTCAAGTTACAAACCAGCATGGAAATTAGAGCATCACATTTCAGAACTTAATTTAGACAGGAAACCCAAGAGCTTTATTGATTTGATTTGATTTTATATACAGTATATAAGCAATAGGAACAAAAGCCGGCTCCCTATGGTCAGAGCTAGCAGTTAAAAAGTATCTACATAAGCTAATATAAGGACAGAAATTTCTTCTTTTTAATATTTTTATATTATTGTTTTTAAATGTTTTAAATATTTAAACCACCAAAACTAGCTTGATAAATTCTAAAAAATATATTACAGTGAGGGCACTCGAACCATGAACAATTGTCTTATTTAGCTTTTTATTTTCTCAGCTTTCTACTGTTTCAAACCCTCTAAAAAAGTAAGATTGAACTCAATTGCACTGAGATATTAAAATATAACTGATTTATAATCGACTCACTGAAATAATGCAAGTAAAAAAGGGGAAAAAAGTACAAAGTGTTCACAGTCCGAGTGAGTGCATACGTCAATAATGAAATGCAGCTCAAAACACAACAAACCTTGCAATTATTGTAGTTGTTAGCATCAAAATGATCTTTTACAGCTTTAATCTTTCCATTTAGGACCTCAATACATCCTGAATGTATTTTATCCTTCAATAGGATACGTGAACTCTTTACTACAAGCGCCATTTTGAACGTGACATAGAACGTTATTGCGTGACTTAATACTTCGGTAAAATGCACACAGGAATCCCTCATGACATATTTGTTGATCTGATCTAACAGTCACCATCTCGATGCATTTGTCACTAAGAGTGACTTGTGCACATCAGAGGCTAGTCCGATATTCAAAAACTTGAAGACGTAATTTTTGTGCAGAATGCTTTATTCATGCATTATTGTTTCCGGCATAATCAACGGAGAGTATGAGATAAGATATTTCATACTCTCTTGCCATAATTTACTTGGTTTCAATTAATAACCTATTCACAAGTGTAAAAAGCATACATCAGTATAACACTAGACTTGCTAGCAAAAAAGACTTATTATCTCCCAAAGTCAAGGAACAATTATGGAAAATTTAATATTCGCTTTCTGGGTGTAAAAATTACTCCGACGAAGCGGATTAACGTCCGAAACGTCAGTATCGCCGTCATCTCTTTACGGTGTCTAATGTACCTAGATGTTTTACAAATGTTTCTATAGACACAACGACGCAGCCCAATCTAGCTTCTCAGACTGGTTTTCTCTCTTATTTTGCCTTAAGGTAGTTCTACATAAGGACTGACACATATGAAAAACAAAACTGAAATAAAAAAATAGGGATCACCGCGCTTGTTTTGGAACTGTGGGGGTGGTAATAGGCCCATTTTTGTCCCATTTCAACTAAAAGAAGTAACCGATCAAATTTGTTGAAAGTAATATTCTTGCGTACAAATTTGAAAGTTTTTCACAAATCTGCTATAAGACCCTATAAGAGTCTGACAAAATGCTCCCTTCGCTATAGTTGTCATGAAGTTATTCCTTGGAAAAGACACCGACTGAGATATCTTATCTAAATTTAAATGAAGAGCTTCATTAATTTTTTGCACACTTTACCACAAAATAGTCAAAATTACAATGTTTTGATCTCGAAGACCATGTATTTTTATTTCAAAATTTTAAAGCTGGGTTTATGCCAAATATAAAAATGGAAAAATAATTGGGTGTCACCATGCTAATTTTAGAGCTATAAGCTTTGCTTTTGTTCGCTAATTATGACTATTGTTCCTGTATTATCGTGGGAATAAAAAGAAATCTAAAAACTATTATGGTATAGAGACGGGGGTAAAAAGTGATCTCGCTACAGGGTTATTAGACCTGTTTGTTTGTAAACACTCATGAATATCGCTATTGTATTGTATTGAGGCAGTCAACTCTCGCGGACATCCCGGTATTATATACGGACACCTCGCTATTGCTTACAGCAGATCATTCCCCGTCTCAAAGAAATCTATGGAACCACAGGCAGCCTAGGCAATCTATTTTTTCACTACTATAGTAATATATGTAATAGAGGAAAAAAAATGCAAAACATCGGAATGAAAAACTAAATTAAAAATAATAATAATAAAAAGTAAAAGTAATAAGAAAAATATGGTTTAAAAATCAAATGATAAGAAATAATTTTTTTCAGGTTTCCCAGCGTTGGACTCGAACTCGCGTACTTCCAATGAACCGCCATTTTGAAAAGAAGACAAGTAGGTTGTCTGGGCTGCCTGTAATGGAACCAGCTCTCGATATTGCAGACTCTATTTATTATGCCCCGGGGCGTCCGCTATAACGAGTGTTTACTGTATTGGCTTTTCGTTAACAGGCATTGTGTTTCTTTCCCGTTCTGATGGTTTTCTTGCTAAAAAGTCGAACACCAGGCTTAGTACTTGGCAGATTTTGTAATCAGGGTGTTGATGTTATGACAATGACAATATTTACACCACATTCACAATTTAAATTTGTGTTGTTGTTTTTTTTTTCATTTTCACGCTACTGTGAATCGGAATCGTAGCCGGCTCTCGTACAGACGTCCGTGCAATAACCAACTGTGCCGTCTTTGCTCCTTGGTCAGTCATAATCACTTTCTTATTCAAAACCATATAGGATCTTGTTATAGCATGACTTGTAGACAAGACAGGGCCAGCTTTGAGCATGAGATAGATCAGCGGTTGATCCAGGATTTTTCAATAGGGAGTTCCATTTTGGCCTCATTTTTAAAGAGTCGTTTGAGTATTGAGTAGGAAACGGTACCGTCCGTACTGTAACAAATGTAATGTAATATGAATGTTGTTTTGTAGCGCATTTCACAAAGTCCCAAAACGCTTTATAATTCTTTAGATGCATGTTGCTCAAGGGGGATTCTGTGGAACCCATGGACCCCCCCCCCCCCCCCTGGATCCGACACTGTAGATGACGGTCTATCATTATTATCATCATTATCGAGTAAGAAATCACGTTAGCCGCAAGGCTAGTTATTGAAGCCAGGATGTGGCGCCAGGCAACACGCCAGCCAGGCAAGTCCGTCAATCATGTGTCTTAATTGAACTGTAGACATTCATTATGGAATTCATTTTTGTGATTTCTTACCTCTTTTCGTCCGTTACATTAAACAAGGCAAGAATTTCCCCTGACAGGGATCACGTGATGCACTTGACCCAATTAGCATAATGGCCCCCAACCAAATAAGACACCAGAGTTTTGGTGCAGTCCAACTAGACACAAATACTTCGGTAATGTCAGTCAATTAAGACAAACTCCATCAAGCTCTCACTAGGACGCGATTTAGGTAAAAACTATTATCATTTATTATTATCATTTATAATTATTGCTATTATTATCATAAATGTCTCCGCTATTAGATATCATCTCATTTTCATATTGTTAATATTCATTTTTCTTCGTTTTCTAGGCTTCAGAAATAACCAGCTGTAGAAAGCATTGAAAATCATTCAACAGCACAAGGGGGATTTCCATGAAAAGTATAACAATGAATATTGGATATATTCTCAAATCTGTGATTGCTCTAACCACATTGTACTTAATCTGTCTGTTTCTTGATTCGCATTATACAAATCACATTGCAATTTACCCTACTTCCCTCTCAGAGTATGATTCCTCACATGATTCAAGCATACAATTTGGCTCAAAACATTGTGGATGTCCTATTCCACATCTAGTACCCCAAGACGCTTCTGACATCAAATTCGAAGAAACAACATGTGGTCATCGTGCATTCCAAAGAGGTGCTCATCAGAAAGTCATATCATATACGTATTATCAGCACACCAAAACAAGTCCACATGTGAAGCTAAGATATTTCAAAGGCATAAGGTATAACCTACAAAATGTTACAAAACTCTATCCAGGTTGGATAATGCGTTTGTACTTCGATATCGAGAGAGAAGATTACAAGACAAAGGAAATGCTGTGCGAACTTCTATGCACGTATACAAATTTTGATATTTGTAAAGTAGATGAGTTGCCAGGGACACCTAGACATAACACCAAAGATGTATATCCCTTGAATTGGAGGTTCTTCCCAACACTAGATCCACAGGTAAGCCAATGGATGAACAACTAATCAACCAACAAACCAACCAACCAACCAACTAACCAACCATTTAACCAACCAACCAACCAATAAACCAAGCAACCAACCCACCAACCCACCAACCCACCAAACCACCAACCAATAAACCAACCAACCAAGCAACAAATAAACCAACCAAACAACCAACCAACCAACCAACCCACCAACCACCAAACCACCAAACCACCAAACCACCAAACCACCAAACCACCAAACCACCAAACCACCAAACCACCAAACCACCAAACCACCAACCAATAAACCAAGCAACCAAGCAACCAATAAACCAACCAAACAACCAACCAACCAACCCACCAACCCACCAACCAATAAACCAACCAACCAAGCAACAAATAAACCAACCAAACAACCAACCAACCAACCCACCAACCCACCAAACCACCAACCAATAAACCAACCAAGCAACCAATAAACCAACCAAACAACCAACCAACCAACCCACCAAACCACAAAACCACCAACCCATCAACAACCAACCAACACCAAACCACAAACATTCCATCTCGTGCCCAGGGCTACTCAGTTCCAAGATTTTTGGCCCTGGGGACGGGGAAGAGAAGTATTTAAATAAAAAAAAAACTGCCGCCAGCAGTAACTCGACCTTGAACTTAACCTCTGTTCTCCCAGTTTCCTGACTTACGCTTTGTTTTCCAAATGAGTTAGCGAGCATGCCAATGGCTCAATATTCTATTTATATTTATATACGTTTTTGCGGATGGTGTTTTCAGGTGGATTACTTGCAGAGTCGAGATTTGGATAGTATAATAATTGATAGAGAAGTTGCTGCTACGACAGAATGGTTGGCGTCAGGGATACCTGTACATGTCATGCGAGATATTCCTTCTCATCGTGAATCAATGCTAGCTGGCATGTGGAGCACTGACTTACAAAAACAAGGAATGCGGGATAAATGGAAGGAATCTTGGACAAAAGCTTTCAATGATCCAACAAAAATTCTTTTTGCTGACAAAACCATAAAAGGGCCTGATCAGACATTTTTAGACAGGTAATGATTGAGTAGTTAACTGATTGATTTCATGATTGATGGATGGATTTGATTGATTGATTGATTGATTGCATGATTGATGGATGGATTTGATTGATTAATTGCATTATTGATTCAATATTTCATTGATTGATTACATTATTGTTTGATGGGTGGATTTGATTGATTGATTGATTTTGAAAAGTCTTAATTGTCCTTGAGACCGAATTTACTAATATCTATCGATTATAATATTTGTTTCAGGTTTGTATGGCCGTGGGCAAGGCATGTCTCCTTGGGGCACGATTCTTATTATTGTACAAAACAAAAATGGAAATCGAAGATAAACCTTGGGTTTCCTACACAACGCCCAGAGGGAAACAAAAGTTGTTTTGTTGCTATGCGGCCAATCGTAGATTTAGGAAGGCACTTGCCACAATGTCCTGTGGAGTGTCGTCGACAAAAAAACTGGACATTTTGTTGAACTACTGTTTGCTGGATCTTGTGACGACGGTACATTGATCCAGTGGTATCACTATAGCAACAAGGATTTGGGGAGTTTAGACGTAGTAGATGTAATTGATTAAGCTAGATAGTTTTGGTCTCACAGTAGCTCAGATTCATAAAGCTGTTAGAAACTCGATCACATGCAATCACGACTGGACTGGAATTTTATTTTCCCTCTAAAACTATATACCACTATACACCTAACTTTGATTAATTAACAAAATGTATCTGTTTAAAAAAAATGCAAAAACAGAAAACGTTTGCTGTCGGGGAAAATAAATGAATATCGGATTCTGGATATAAATTTCACAACTGAAAGTTACTGCGGGATTCCAAGGAATGTTATTCCAACCAGCGTTATTTCGACAAGTTGGGCATCTCTGATGGTCGATAAAATGGCACATGTCTATCTTCTGTAGCTATTAATTACTCATTAAAAAGACATTGTCCATGATAGATCTCTTCAGGCAATCCGCAATCCGTTATCCGCCATTCCACCATTCTCACCGACGTCAATGTAATTGGTGTATGCGCATAGTGAAGAATTAGCGAATCGGAGGTCACGTTGTTTAAGGGTCCTGATTACTTAAGCAAAACGTCATCACGATTTTTTCTTAGAAATATATTTTATAGAGAATTTGTCAATTCATCGAAAAATGGATAGAAATTTATATGGTCCCGTTTTCGAAATTTTTGAACGGAACCATGTTTTGACATTTTTGAAGAACAAATGACGAAAAATGCATTTTTCACAAAAAAAGTTTATTCCTCAAAAACTAATAAAGCTATTGACGTAGTTTTTACAGGCAATCTCAACCAGACGTACTTTTACACAAATATGGGAAAATAAATTATATATGTTTTAAAATGTTGTCAAAATTTACAGTTTTGTTTTCGTCTTTGACTTAAAATCGCTTTGAAAAGTGAAACCCTCAACCACTTACCATCGCGTGCATGTAATGTTGAAAAGTCATCAGGATTTTTTCAAATCTCGCCAAAAGAAAGAGTTTTACGAAATCTTTCAGAAAACATGAAGAAAAATATAGAGTCCCGCGCAAAAAATGAGGATTTTGGCTGGTTGAACCGTAATTTTCGAAGGCTCATTGTGTTATTCTTATGTTGCATTTTGGCGGGATTTGACGCGCGAGCGGCGTTCTCAGCGGTAAATTGCTCGCGAGCACAGGTTTCAAGCGTCGTTGTTGTTCTAAAGTAGTTACAACCCTTAATGGGCTTAACAATTGAATATGAGTAAAAAAGTTGGATCAACTTAAAGATGTATAGGATGCTGACGTTTCTGAAGTTGGTCATTTGTCCTTTCCTCGTCCCCAATTCCCCTCTCCGCCTCCAAATTCCTAATTCCTCATTCCCTCCCCCAGAGCAGATTCGCAGGTTAGTTGCCACTATTCATTTCACTCACCTTTTCCCATATATTCGACCTAAAAATTAGCAGTATGATCAATAAATTCTTGTCATAGACATTCATGGTGATCGTCATCTTTATTTATATTATCCCCACCAATCAGACATGCGCTCTACTGCATGCATGACTACATTGACGTCATCTTTATATATGCCGACGTCACAACCATTTATTATTCACTAAAAAACAAAATAATACTTTGAGAGAGCTTCAGCGCAGACTTGAACTTTATTAAACCGAACAACTGTCAAACGAGAATGTCAGAAATGAGTCAGTTCACTTAGTAATGATGAGCACTTTGAAATAAAGACAATAACGACTTTCAAGGTTGATCTTGTTTGTGCAACAAGAGCAAGAAGATTTAAGCTTTAACAAGGATTACCGAAACAACACTTTGGAACTCACACAGGTAAAATCAGATAAAGCCATATCGAAACAACTCACAAAGACAGTTATATCATTATCATTCCTAATCCTGTCTATAAACTAGTACTTTATTTATTACGTTTTATGTATGATTTTTACTGAACTCAATCAAGTTCATATTAGTTTTTAAGTCAGAACAGCGGCGAGTTTTATGAAAATCAGCATTCTCAGTTAACCAGCTATTTATCTATGCTGAACTTTAGTGATCATTTTGTAATTCAGGTTTCACTATATGTTATGTTATAAATAATTAATGCAATAACAAATGATTTAACAATAACCTTTTTTCACTTTATTTTCATTAAAACTATTTGTTATCATAATACTGATGATGTGGTAATAGAATGGTTGAGTTATCGCCAGGTCTATACTATGTATGGTTATTTTCATTTTCAGGGTCAATACGTTTAACACTTTGCATATGTACTGAAAGTTGTTCACACAAAATATATGTGAACTCAAATGCTCAATAACTTAGTGATGTGTAGAGATGTACTTTCAGAACATTTTAGAAAACATTCATAAGCTGCGAATTCCTTGACATATTGTTAATATTAAAGATCTGTGAAATCTCCATATTCCAATACACTTTATGGCATCGTTTGCGGATATGTTAATACTTATAAAGGTAGTGTAGCGTGTGTAGTTTTAAACTAAAGCATGTTTTGGGAGCTAGCTAAACCACTTCTGAAAACATTTTTTTTTTCGTTAGGAAATGCTGAAGTTGATATTAATTGTAATTATTTGAATTGTATCCAATATCTTGGTTTCCGTAGCAGTCAAAATGATAATGAAAGAAAATAACCTTTGTAGATAGACTTAGGCAGTTTCGCGACCATTTTGTATATAGAATGTCTTTATGTTTAAACTTTTTTTTGGATAAAACTATACAAGGTGCAGCTCATCCATTATCATCATCATCATAACCCTTGTTATCATCATCGTCAGCACCCTTGTTATCATCATCGTCAGCACCCTTGTTATCATCATCATCACCCTTGTTTTTTTTTGTTTTTTGTTTTTTTATTTAAACGTATTTATTTACAATATGTTTGCCCAAGAGCAGAGCTCATCTAGGGGCTTACACACTAATTACAGTTTATACATAGATTCAAAACGAAGAAGCAAGGCGAGAAAAAAAAAAAAAAAAAAAAAATTAGGATAATATTACAATAAATATGTACTACTAATACAATAAATAATACGTTATGAATTAGACAGTGTAATTAATATATTAATTAGGAGAAGAAAGGAATAAATTTAGCTGGAAGAAAAACGATTTGTGTCAATAATGTACTTTTGAACTGCGAGAAACAAAGAGATGTTCTCTTCAGTACTTAACTCATCAGAACCTTGTAAAAGAATTTTACATTTTGCTTTCAATGAAAGATGTTGCCAATTGACAATTAGTTTGACAGCAGAGGTAATCAGTAAATCTCGTTAAGCAGCGTATCGGGGACAGATTAAAAGAAAATGTTCAACTGACTCAACAACACCCTGCTGACAGCTGCAATCCTGGCTTGCACAACAATTGATTTTATACAAATACGAATTTAACGCACACGAACCCAGGCGTAATCTGGTATGTAAAATCGAGGCGTAACGAGTTAATGAGGTATAATATAACTTGTTGTATTTATTAGGGTGATAATATTGTTTTAACTTTTGCTTAAATAAAGAAATAGTATCAATACTACGAAGGGAACTATCAAGAGTGTTCCACAGCGAAACAGTCGAAGGGAAAAAAGATCGTTTGAATCGTTCAGTACGAACCCTGTAGGAGGTAAAGTTATCTCTATTCCTGAGAGAAAACCTGGATTTCTCATGAACTTTTGAGGGTAAAAGATCTCGTAAAAAAGAGGGACTTAGACCGGCAACAATTTTGTAAAACAGGAACAGTTTGTGCAAACGACGCCGAATTTTCAGGTCATCCCAGTCGAGCTCCTCTAGAAGCCTCAATCTGTTGGTACCTTTAAGAGCCCCAGAAACAATAATTGCAGACTTATATTGAACAGATTCCAACATATCAGATAGTGCATCACTACAGCCATCCCAAACGCAATCAGCATATTCTAAAACCGATCTGATCAAAGTTTTATAAAGATTTATAAGGGTGTCGCGATTTATTTTATACTTAAGTCCCTTTATCAAATTGACTCGTTTTAATGCTTTCTGATGGATACTAAGAATGTGATCTCGCCACGACATATTTGAGGACAAAGTTAGCCCAAGATGTGTATGACTAGACACTTCCTTAACCAGATCATTATTCAAAAATAAAGGAGGATGAAATGGTCGAGTTCTTTTTGTTGACAATATTAATGATTTAGTTTTGTCTGAATTCATAGTCACTTGCCATTCATCCGACCATTCAGAAATTTTGCATAGATCACTTTTAGACTTGACGCAGAATGTACCGGGTCATCAACCACGCTAAAAAGTGAAGTATCATCTGCGTATAAAAGACACTTATTAGATAAGGATTGGGTGATATCATTGATATAGACAAGGAAGAGTAAAGGTCCCAGGACTGAACCTTGTGGCACACCAGCTTCAATTTGTAACCATTCTGAATTGTAACCGTCGATCACTACTCGCTGATGCCTATCATAAAGATAACTACGAAACCACTGAAGCAAAGGATCACGAATACCTAATAATTGCAATTTGTGAAGTAAACCTTTATGCCACACGCGATCAAACGCTTTACTGATGTCCAAAAAGACCATACGTACTTCTTTACCTGAATCCAAAGCTTCATAAATTGAATGAACAATGTAAATCAGTTGATTAACAGTAGAATCTCCAGGTCTGAAACCAGATTGCAAAGGATTTAGAAAATTGATATCTAAAAGAAATTGATATAAATGTGCAAAAACAACTTTTTCGATAACTTTAGACAGAAAAGGAAGAAGTGAAACAGGTCGATAATTAGTTTTGTTTTGGCGATCTCCAATTTTAAATAATGGAATGACATTAGAAAATTTCCAGGCTGAGGGAAATTCTCCTCGTGACAAACTACGGTTGCACAACATTGTCAATGGAGCCACAATGCCCGGCATACACATTTTGATTACCCTATTCCCAATTCTATCATAACCACAAGCTTTAGACGGATTTAAATTGGTTAGGATCTTTTCAATTTCCCTTGTAGACGTTTGAATGCACGATAGGGTTCGTTCAGACAGAAAATCTGGAAACGGTGGCAGTTCACGATTAATATCGGCAACAGTAGCCATGCTAACAAAATATTCATTCAAAATCGCAGCTTTTTGTTTAGCATCAAAAATGGTTGATGAATTATCTTTGATAGACGGAATCGAAGTTTGAACCTTATTACTATATAGCGACTTAACGATTGACCACCATTTCTTTTTGCATAGTAACGGATCGGAAAGGTTACGATTGAGTTTAAGATAGTAATCAGCCTTTGCTTCCCGAATCACTGACGTTGTATGGTTTCTTTGCAATTTATACTTAGTCCAGCATTCGCTAGTTTTTAACCTATTAAATTGTTTTAGAAGACGATTGCGTTTTCGGATGGCTGAGCGCACTTTAGAATTCATCCATGCTTTATCCCTGGGACGTATTATAACTTCGTTATGTGGGATATTTTTCGCAATGCATTGTTTAAGTAATTGAAACCACTCATTGTAAAATACATCAAAATCGCAATTTTTAGAAACTAATTCATGCCAATTAGTATTCATGAGATCATTATTAAGATTAATAGCATCTGCACGTTGGAAATTCCAAATGAATCTTTGGAAAGCACGCGGTTTTGGTAAAGAAAACTTCATTTTTGCAAAAATAAAATTATGGGCACAACTGGCTGGTGGACTGCTAGTTCCCGTATAAGCGAAATGGCCGGGTGCATCGGTAATTATGAGGTCTAAGATTGTCGATTTCTTATTGGTTATACGAGTTGGCTCCTCAATAAGTTGCACTAAATTATTACACTCAAGCATATAATACAAACGCATACCAAAATCAGTGCAAGAAGATAAATCATTTTTGTCAAAATGGGCTTTGAAATCGCCTAACAAAACAATAAGTGTATTAGTATTCCGCTCAATCGAATCCAGGCTTGATTGTAAAGAGTCTAAGAATAGAGATGTGCTCTCCAAGGAGTTGGAAGGTGGTCTATAACAAACCCCAAGAAAAACAACAAATTTTTGAATTTTGATTTCAGCCCAAAGTAATTCTAAATTGTCATTTTCCAAATCATTACGCCTCTTTATGTTTAAACAATCAGATGTAAGAAGAGCAACTCCACCCCCTCTTTTGTTTTGTCTGTCTTTCCGAAACAAAGGATAATAGCCAGGAATACATAAATTATCAGCAGATGAGTTATTGTTAAGCCATGTTTCGGAAATTCCGAATAAATCAATTTTCATATCACGAACAAAAAGAGCTATTTCGTCAACTTTTTCTTCAATATTTAAGCTTCTCGCATTAATATGACCTAATAGTAAAGAATGATCTCTAGGACCAGGATTAAGCTCTATATCACCACATAGAAATAATAAACTACAAAAAAACAACATAAAAAACAAATTCGTGTTAATAGCAAAAAATTGTACGCTAAATGAAGACACAATCAAAACATGACAATTGAATAACCCGATAGCTGCTCGATATACGTCAATACTAACTCCCATTATGAAATATAAAGAAAACTGTAAAGAAAATAGTAAAAAACTGAATTACCTCATGTTGCAGCGAAAAATGAAGAAATAATAAGCTTAAGGCTCTGAGATAGTTTAAATGATTGACGACAAATATAAGATAAAAATTGTACATGTAATATGTAAACAAAGTAGTAGGGAAAATGTTCATTATGATAATAAATGATAAATCAATATAGTGGACATTCTAGGCAACAATTATAAGGCAATGAGTTTATGCAAAAAAAAAAAAAAACAACAACAACAACAACAAAAGTCTAAAGTTTGTGCAACTACAAACTAAAGATTAATTATCGGGATCATAGTGACAGCCAGACATTTTCCTTACTCTGCGAATGTTATCATCGTAGTCTCTAACATCATCACCCTTGTTATCATCATCATCAGCACCCTTGTTATCATCATCATCAGCACCCTTGTTATCATCATCATCACCCTTGTTATCATCATCATCATCACCCTGGTTATCATCATCATCATCACCCTGGTTATCATCATCATCACCCTTGTTATCATCATCATCAGCACCCTTGTTATCATCATCATCAGCACCCTTGTTATCATCATCATCACCCTTGTTATCATAATCATCAGCACCCTTGTTATCATCATCATCATCACCCTGGTTATCATCATCATCACCCTTGTTATCATCATCATCAGCACCCTTGTTATCATCATCATCAGCACCCTTGTTATCATAATCATCATCCTTGTTATCTTCATCATCAGCACTATCATCATCATCAGCACCCTTGTTATCATCATCATCAGCACCCTTGTTATCATCATCATCAGCACCCTTGTTATCATCATCATCAGCACCCTTGTTATCATCATCAGCACCCTTGTTATCATAATCATCATCCTTGTTATCTTCATCATCAGCACTATCATCATCATCAGCACCCTTGTTATCATAATCATCATCCTTGTTATCTTCATCATCAGCACTATCATCATGGCAGTGGTCGACAGTGGGTACGTAGCAAGTCCAACCACTATCATCATCATCATCATCACCTTCATCATCATTGTTAACAATATCTAATCATCGTCTTTAAAGTTCCCTTTCAGAACTAACCAGACATGGGTGGACGAAGAAAAAACAATTCCCGACATCCGTCAGCGTGTAAGAAGTACACTCTAGGCATCCTTAGCCTGCTTTTCTGGTTAATCTCCATTTGCATAATTGGCATTGGCAGCTTTGTACTACACGAGCTCAAAGACTACATCAAGGAATTAGCAGATCTGAAATTCCAACCGTCAGTTCTGTTCATAGTTGTAGGAGTTCTAATGTTCATGATAACATTCATTGGCTTCCTCGGTGCAGCGAGAGAGAATGTAACACTCCTTAAAATCTACTCCATCATTTTGCTCATTGTTATATTTGTCGTGATCGCTGGGGGAGCTGTTGCCTTTGTTTATCGAGCCCAACTAGAGGAAAAGATCACTTCAAAGATTAAAAAATCAATTCCGTTATATAACAGCGGAGACAAATACTTGGATATCCAGAACATCATCGATCACGCACAGACTGAGATGTCGTGCTGTGGAGCGAATAGTTACAACGATTGGGATGATAACATATATTTCAACTGCAGCCAGACTTCACAGATTGCTAGCAGGTACGCTAAATAATATATGTGATGGTTCACAGTGTCGCCTTCCAAATGCACAAATTCTTAGCCTGAGGGTTAAAAACCACGGGATCGATATCACAGGCAACGGGATCGGGATCAAAGGCATCGGGATTACAGCAACGGGATCGTGATTACATGCAACGGGATCGGGATTACAGGCAACGGGATCGTGATTACATGCAACGGGATCGGGATTACAGGCAACGGGATCGGGATCAAAGGCATCGGGATTACAGCAACGGGATCGGGATTACAGTCATGCAACGGGATTACAGGCAACGGGATCGTGATTACATGCAACGGGATCGGGATTACATTCAACGTGCATGTAATCGGAATTACAGGCAACGGGATCGGGATTACATGCAACGGGATCGGGATTAGTTACAGGCAACGGGATCGGGATTACATGCAACGTAATCGGGATTACAGGCAACGGGATTGGTGTCGCAGGAAATGGGATCGGGGTCACAGGCAACGGGATCGGGATCACTATCGCAAGGGACACACATGCAGAAAACAGGATCACGACAATCACAAACAATAGAATCTCGGGATCACATGCATGGGTCACGATAAGAGAACAGGCAGAGATGATCTTAGATAGAGGGATCTGATCAGATAGAGATGATCTTAAATAGAGGGGATCACAAGTAGAGGGGATCACAAGTAGAGGGGATCACAAGTAGAGGGGATCACAATTAGAAAGGATCACAAGTAGAGGGGATCACAAGTAGAGGGGATCACAAGTAGAGGGGATCACAAGTAGAGGGGATCACAATTAGAAAGGATCACAAGTAGAGGGGATTGCAATTAGAGGGGATCACAATTAGAAAGGATCACAAGTAGAGGGGATCGCAATTAGAAAGGATCACAAGTAGAGGGGATCACAAGTAGAGGGGATCACAAGTAGAGGGGATCACAATTAGAAAGGATCACAAGTAGAGGGGATCGCAATTAGAAAGGATCACAATTAGAAAGGATCACAAGTAGAGGGGATCACAATTAGAAAGGATCACAATTAGAAAGGATCACAAGTAGAGGGGATCGCAATTAGAAAGGATCACAATTAGAAAGGATCACAAGTAGAGGGGATCACAATTAGAAAGGATCACAGACCAGTCGATTAATATCACAGAGTGGGATGAATGGGATAGGATGAAGACGCAGCCATTTCTTACTAATTGTTTTCATTGTGTAGGTGTGGTGTGCCGTTCTCTTGCTGCAAGACTCAATACCAGGACAATCGACACTGCGGCTATGGAGTACGGGACACAAGCAAACTCACGCCTCAAGAAAAGAAAAAGAAACTGAGCGTGATCAACACCACTGGGTGTGTCCAACAAGCAAAACTGTTTCTGAACGATAACTGGATTCTGTTTGGGGGAGTTGCTGTTGCCTTTCTAGTCCTGTTAATTGTCTCCATGTGTTTGGCCAATAGTCTCAGAGAGGAGATCATCAATATATCCTCCAGGTAGAACTTTGGGATTCCTGTGGTAGAAATAAGTAGACGTTTGGGTTTCCTATGGAATAAATGAAAACAGGAAGCCCAATTTTAAAACTTTTTACATGTTCCTTGTTTTAATGTATAAAACACGTAATTGCCGTCAAGCACTATGACGTCATGGCTTGTTTACAGGAATGAAAATGCATCTAGTTCTGGCAAAATATTTTTCCTTTAATACATTTGGCATTGTACTTATACTTTTAATTTGTTCCAATATTATAAGTGAACTTTTACCCTATTTTTCATTGATTTTAAGATGTTGAATCCTCTCTTTTGCCCATGATTCTTAGCATTAAAACAATAGATTTGTTTACATGTGACGTCATAGTGCTTGTGGCTAATTATAGTCATAAATAAGCTGAAGGTGAGATTGAGGATTGTTGGAGCTCCTGTGGCACATTAACCCACACAGGTATCCCATTCATGAAACTTTGTTTTGATATCACCATATGTTATTTTTATTATTTTTTAAAATTAATTTAATGCTTATATAGCGCAAATATATATATAGAGAGAGTTTGCTGAAGAAGGCTAAAACGTCCTGAATAAAAAGCGCTTCTATTGTTGCAATTTGTGTGGCCTTGATTCACTTTATTCTAGCTATATATATAAATGCGCTAATAAGTAGTTAGTATGTATTAGTGTAGGCCTATCACCGAGGATGGTCGTTACCTGCGTCCTCAGTCGTCTTTTATGTCCCCCTGTTATTGCTTAATGTGAAAGTGTGGCGAGACGGGACCTCCAGTTTATCGTCCTTATCCGAGAAGACGCGAAGCCTAACATTTATACATCGAAAAACATTCTCCTCAATTATTTAAAGACCCTGAGTGATGGTCCGGCTGAGGGATCGAACACGCAGCCTCCCGGTTAACAGCCCATGCTCTCCCAACTGAGCTAACCTGTTAATCGGTTGAACCTATGTGACAATGCATCATATATAACCTAAACATTTGACATAGCTACAACCATGGGATTCTTCTGATCTATATGTAATGTTCTGCATTGCTCAGGCTAAGCCTCGATGGAAAGTGATATATTCTTTTGTACAAGGTAGATCTCACGGGAATACACCAATCCCAAAATAATATCAATACCAATGGTTTTGTCTTGACTCTTTTGTTAATTTGCCTACAATTGAGACTTAGCCTGACCAATGAACAACTTGAAACTGGTCTATTAACGCAAGAAGCCCAATCATGTGGGTTGAGGCTCCTGGGGATCCTGTAGTATATAAGTGAAAATTAGCAAAAACATCGAACGAATAGCCTCCACATAGACGGGTTTTCTGGTTCTACCCGAATTTACAAAATAGTTGTGACATCGACACATTGTTTTTCAATCCTTCATGCAGTACGCCCTTTTTCGTGTTTTTGGAGAGTTCTTTTCAAGCCCCAAAACAGTGTTCGGTTTTGCGTTTCTTTCTATACTAAAACACCATAGTGATCTGTGACATTGATGTTGGGGAGAGGATTGTAGACTCACAATGGTAAAATGTCAAGCAGTATTTAAGAAATAGATTCCATTTTTTCGTGTGTTTGTACTCTTATAGATGAACAGATGACGTGGTGAGAACAAAAAAACGACACACGAGACGAATTCGAGCTCGCGTAAATAATGATTACATATAGTGTACTTTTCTATGTAAATATTAAAAGCACATCCCGACAGATAAGCACAAGAGTACTACCATGAAAATGGATGTGGTAGTGCTCCAGTGAACGACTACGTCACAGGAAGCCCATAGCCGTACTCATCCTTTTAACCGTTAAAATCGTAAGATTTGTCTTCTTGTGGTGATTTTTCAAACACAGGAACCACAATATATAAAGAAAAACAGGGAAAATCACAGGAAATAACTAACTTTATAATTCGTATGGTTAATATGCGGCTTTGGACATGGCGTAAAACAATTTGGCACAGTAAGGCCAGTTTTATAACAGTGTTTGCTTTTGTAGAAAACGAGTCCTCTGTACATTATTTTATTGTATCATATTTGACGACTCGAACATAATCAAATCAAAGAGTTCTTTTCATAAAGCTCTTCATATTTTTGTAGCTAATTGCATCTATCAGAGAAGAAAACATTATTATTCAAAGTGTTTTAAATTACTCTAATTTTTACAACTAATCTTAGTTACCACCAACTTTATATAAACGGTATAGTAAGTAAAGACTAAGTACGATAAACTTTAGCTATTAACACAGATAATAAAGAACGAAATGTTCCGATTCACAATGATACAAGCTCAAGTAGTAGTCAATGGGAGACTCAGGAGGGCGACCATAGTTAATAAAGGGGAATGGTTAGGAAGCCCGGCAAACTTCAAAGAGACAACTCTTTGTTATGATTTATGCTTGGTCACGTGGTTCTGAAGGTGCACACAATCAGCAGTCTGTCTAAAGCAACAAGGGAGTCCTATGACAACAAACTATATTCTACGTCGATTTTAATGACTTGTGCTGTTTTTAGGAAAGTTTTAAGTAGTCAGAGTTTTAATGAACCATGTCAGGTCGTAATTGGGAGGTATTTGGTTGTGGTTTATATCGAAGAACGAAAGGAATTGGCTCACGAAAGTTCCCTTAGCCCGGCTGTCAACGAGAAGCATAGGAAATAGCGCGAAGATTGGCTGTAAAAGTCAAGAAAGACATGAGAAATGGACGCCAATATTCGAAACCAGATCAATAACGATCGAGTATATACTTACGAAAAGCATTGTGCACCCGAAGATGTTGAAATATCTAAGTATTTCTTGTGATTTTGCTGTTTTTGGTAGCATAAATAATCGTGGCGCATATAGCAACCTATAGCTAGCAATTTATGCTATCGCAACAAAAGGGAAAGAAAAAAATAATAATAATGCAAAATTAATGATTTGAACAGAAACTTTAATATTCTTGTTAGTTATTGAATATTAACAATAAATATAATTTTTGTTGCTCTTGATGGAATAATAAGGATTGTTTGGCAACTGAAATTTCAGAATTGGACTTCATTAATTTGACAGCACTTTCAAACGTTTTTAGTTATACCCGTAATATCTACAGCATAGATATTAGTTTTAGATATGTATTGTCGAAATTGTTTGGTATCAAAGATTTTCTTTGTATATTTTGAAATATGCCATATACCTTGCTTTTATCACTCGTGTCACGATCGAGCCTTAATTAATTCTGTGTTAGCCAACTCACCAGATTTTAAATTAACTTTACTTGAATTTTTACTTTGATGTTTCTCAGAATTTTTTTTACAACAATAACTACCAAAATGCTGCCGTCCGGCTATTTTAATTCCTAACAGAATAGTTCCAGTTGTTCAGGCTGTTTGTAATCGGCTGGCTGCAACGGATCCGATGTTTAGTTGCTAATCGTAGCTTGTTGCAGAATTTCTGAAAATCATTACAATTTATAAATTCCAGGTTGAGCCTACAAGAAATAGCACCATTAGATGCTTGATATAGTAGTAAAATATAAATGTTTTGCTTTTCTGGGACAAAGATAATGCTAGTTCAGATGATTTTGACACGAAACTCAGCTTTCTCATGAAAGTTATTCGAGTTCTATGTCTATTGTCCCTTCAAACTCTCACCAAAAATAACTATAAGATGATTATGCGTTCAACATCAATACAAATAATTAATGTTTTGTGGTGGGAGAAAGGTTTTGACGTCAACACAAGGACAACGAAAGGCAAAATTTAGTCAGATGTCCGATCAAAGTCTTCTGGCGGTGAAAACTTTCTTCATACACCGTGCTCAAACAACACGTCTAACAAAATTATGCTGACATCTTCAACCTAAAGCCGTAAAATGCTCTTCCATTTCTTCACCTTGTTCTAGTAAGTCTAAAAACAGACTCAAAATCATCGCCAATCAAGGACAAATTCTCTAAACCGTCCGCCATGTTTGTTGTTATGATCGAGATTGTGCACCCTCGTGATCACGTGACGTCCCTGTTCAACCTCAGATGAATACCTATTGTTTCCCCCTTTGAAGTTTGCCGGGCTTCCTAACCATTCCACTCTACTAACTATGGGGCGACTTAGCGTTTAATTTCATAACTTTTGAGTTGCTTTTTTTCCTGGACAGACAAATAATTGTCACGTTTGGATACTTATTTCAGATTGACCAACGGCATACAGTGGTATAGCAGGATTCATATCCTATGAAATTGATAAACGGTCCTGAAAAGACCAATATCAAATAAACCTTTTGAAATTGAATTGGGCGATGCAACTCAGAACAATCTGAACATAAAAACATTGGCAGTTATACACAGCTATTCAGATTTCTCAGATCAAATTAGAATAGCCGCGTGATTCGATCGAAGAAAACAAATTTCCTTCGTCAGGCTTTCGGAGCCAGATTGTTGCGCGCGCTCTGAGTAAAACCCGTAAACAATTATGGTAACAATCACCTAACTGAAATACGTTTTTGTAGATTTAAGGGTATTTTTTCATGCATTGCTTAAAATGATGATCAAGAGATCTCTAGAATGCACGCTGTTTGCCGAAATGAGTTTACATCAATTTCTTCTAGGTTTCACGCAAGCTGGTTGCTATATTAACTTTCAACCCAAAATGAAAATATCAGTTTTCAAAAGGCGCTTGAGTGTATGTTGGGCTCGGAAAAAACAGTTTGAAAAGTATAATAACATGGATAAATCATAAACTACGCAAATTCTATGTTTTTAAATTCATGCTAAACTATATTCCTTGTCACATCGTTTGTAATGGTTTAGGAAATTAATCAATAAACAAACATTGGAATAGTTCAAGCAATTTCATTGATGACAAAAACTCATTAAAGATATATTTACAAATAAAAAAAATGATGGCGATCTATTTACAATTTCATTAATTTAGTTAAATTTGCTTGAAGCAAACTGTTTTGTATAGTACATATTTTTACTCTGATACTTTCTTACAAACACTATCGAAAACACTAGCGCAGTCTTCAGTAGTTTAATCGGTTGCTCATTTTGTCGGTAAACTTTAAATATCAGTTCTTTTCAAATTCGTTGGTTTACTCACATTTGATATGGATAACAATGTCTCGATATGAAACCCTTTATACTGTTTTGAAGCTGAATTTTGTTGCTTTGCTAATGAAGACGGCACGGCCACTGGAACTTTCTGTACCGTGTCATTTTGTCGTGCTACGGGTTCAATTTTTGGCGCAATTAGTATTTCTCTCTCGCGTTCAGTTTTAACCTTCAAAAGTCCTTCTGAGCTACAAGATGACATCTTCTTCTTGTTCGCTCTTTTCCTGCGATATTCTCCTCGACTGAAGTCTTCATAATTTGCGGGGTTTATTGCCCAGAAATGTCCTTTTCCGTTTGGGCTTCGACCAACCTTGATAAAGCACTCATTTAGGCTAAGATTGTGCCTGATGCTATTCCTCCAACCAGGACCTTTGTTTCGAAAATATGGATAATGTGTTAAAATATAGTTATAAATGTCACTGAGAACTAGCTTTTTCTGTGGCGTGCTGAGTATTGCTTTGCCTATCAGGCCAATGTACGATTGGCTTGGTTTTTCTTCCTCTGTAGAGTGAAATCCTATCATGGTCGGTAAGGTAGATGTTGGTAGATATGGATTCATATGATGTAGCATGGCTTTAGAATCCAGCATCGACAACAAGCCAATATCATGGCCGTAGTGGATGTAACTCGCTGGATTGTGTACAAATGAAGAATACGACAGTAAAGGATGGCTGGCAAATTGACCACTTGACGCTGGGAACATCATCTTGTCGGTTGTAGACGGTATACTGGTGATAACGTTGCTTATCCGAAATGGTGAAAACGCGGATGTCTTTTGGTTCGGACGACAATCGATGCTTGTTACGTTCATCTTGGAGTTGTTAGCTGCAGATCAATGTTTTATCGATGAGATCTAACTTCAAATGAACTTGGAAACAGAACAATAGTTAATATTAGAGCTAGTAAACTATACTCCTTACTACCGGCCCATAGAATTTTATTGTTAGGGGTAACAATGAGTATCTGACAGGCTTTTGTGGTGCTATTCTGAAAAGGTTCTTTGTGAAAGCTCTCGAAATCTTCCGTTGTTCGTTTCAAGTTTGTATTGATATGACTATTTACAACTGGTCAAGATTGTTGTATTTGTATCTCTGTGGTCACCAAGATAAACTACTGATATTATGATAAACTGATGCGTATCTAAACGTTGTTTATTTATGCAATGTAATTGACTATACTGTGTAATGATTTTGAATGACCACCCCCTTGGCTTAAAGGTATTATGGTACATAAAACACATTGACAATTCTGTTGTCCAATTCACAATTGATGAAGTTTTATTATAAACTGACTGATGACGAGTTTAAGCCTTGGATATTACAGCCTGAAACTAACGGATCAAAAGACACTTTGGATTCGAAGTGCACTCGAGAACAACCGTGCGAAAAAAGCTAGTGTAACTCATTACCAATCAACAATTGTAGAGTCCCAAGTATCGCAAGGAATACTGTCATCTTGTACTCTCAAAAAACGAGAGAAAAACGCGCATTGGAAATGACTAACTCAATTGCAAACAATAAAACCGCTGAGTTGTGAACGCCACTGTAAATAACAGTTCATAAAACCACCCCCTTCTTTTATCTAACTGGTCATTTAGTGATTATAAACATGTTTGTCCGTGATTGTTGTAAAGACGTGTTAATGCCTTAGCTATTTAGTGCTAATGGCTGGCTAACCAGCGAAGGCGTGTTTTTGCCTACCAATAACAAAGCTATTAGCTTGGTTCTTTGTGTAGATTTTAATAGCCTTTCAAACTGCATGAGAAACTGGTTTACATGTTTAGTTCATAAACAACATTAGTTTATACGCAAAAAAGAATCTTGTTATTAAGTGTTTTTATTTTACGGATAGCGCGCGTATAAATTTCAAAACAGCTGGAAAAGCATTTCGACTTCCATTTGTAATTGTACTTTAATAACTAAATCAACTATAAAACTCTGCCTATAAAAATTTGATCAATAAATGCTTTGAACAAACATTTAATTAGTACATAATTGCTGTTTTTAGACTTAACGCCCTAGTGGTCGCTAATCTCATTAGAAGCAATTTGAAGTTTTTTGTATTTTTATTCGTCTAGAACTAGGTATTTAATCTAAAACTTTTCAAGCTGTTCCTGACTGAATCTAAACTAGTGTGTATGCTTATTGTTATTGCAACGAAAATTTAGATTGTGAATTTAACTTCATTATTTCAAGTGGCAAGTGAAATGGATTGTTGACAGAAAGGATAAGTGGCTTTCGACTAGCCACCTCAAACAAGTAAGATATGTGTTTCCTTTGAGAATCAAAATCGATACAAAATTAACTGATAAAAAAATTGATGAATAAACTTATGAATTAAAGTGATTACAAGTGTGGAAATCAAATAAACAACAAAAGGAAATGAGCATTTAGCTTATAAAAACAACTGTTGTTTTTCACGAAGACAAACGTTTATTTGATTCAATTTTACTGCATTTTAGATTGAATAACTCGAATCCAGTTGAACAAAGCTTGCATACAATTTAACTCGGTACTACATGGATATATAGATTTTAACTGTTTGAACCGTTAATGTTGATGCGTTGTAATTATCTGCCGGACTAAGTACACTTTTAAAAATGATGTGCTGATGTTAGCGTCTGCTATTCAAGGCGATTTGTTTTAAAAGCAATGCTAGTAAGCTATGGTCTTTTGATTGATTGCATTGATTGTGTTATTAGTTTTTAGATATTTTAGTCGGGTGCTGGCTAGCGTTTCCAAAAGAGTTTCACTGAAAAACAGGAAATCATTGTATGTGGTCGATCAACAACTTTGACTAGAAATTAATAAAAGTTTTTTTTCTTTATGATCATACTAAATTATCTCAACAATGGGTTACAATGGCGACTTGATTTGTAACGCCCAAGTATTCACTGTGAAAAGGCTCATGGTGTTCGCTTTGTAATTAGTTGACTTTGGTCAGTAATTATGAGCACAAATGATGATTAGATGCAATATAAAAGAGATTGTTTAAACATTGAATGGCCTATCCAAGTTAGTGTAATGTAGTTTCCGGGAAAACTATCAAAATCATTACGATAAGTTTACTATTGGGCTTTAGATATGAGATTCATGCATAATAAATGAAAACATGCAACCTTTCACCTTAAAAATTATCTGAATTATTAAATACTGCACTAGAGTTAAACGCACTGACTGAAATCTAGCAATTTTACAATTAATTAACGTTCATTTTGTACTCCAGTTTTCTTATGATTATCTAAGCTATTTCACATAGCAAGTGTTCAACAGTACTTTCTAAAAACTCCAATTGTTTTGCCTCTTAGCAACAATCTACGCTAATTGTAATTCAGTAACAACCACATATTAACAAAAACACGGTTACAGAAAGCTTGGATGGCGGGCTAAAACGCTGTTCAGGAGATAAATTCTAAAGACATTCTATGAAATGGATAACGCTTATCCAAGATTACTTTATTCAGGCTTCGTGCGCGCAACCACCCCATATTTCTAACCTGAAAGAGATAATAAGTCAACATGTCAGCCGAACAATCAATCAATAAATACTTTTTGTACTACCCTGAAATAGTGTTGTAATCCCAATGAATGAAACTGATCGAACCGTCCAGATGGGATGAAATAATTTTCAATAAAGAATTGATAATTTGGTGTGAAATGCACATGGTGACCTGGTTGTCAAGAAGCCTTATGCATGCACATGGACACAAGGGGGGTGGGTTCGGCTCCTATAACTCATAATTACATTCTACTCGATTAATCACGTTTTTTTTTAATGAAGAAAATCTGACTCTATAATATTATCTTATGTCCAGAAAAGTAAAGTTTTCCACTGGATAAAGTACTTATATCCTCACCATTAGAATTTGTATTCATCCGCTGGCAAGGACTTTTAGTCATGAACAGTCAGTGGTTGACTATGTTCACAGCAGTGCAAGTCGTGCATGGCATTGATTGCCCTATCAGTCTCACGTGTTGCTGGACTTGTCATATACAACCAAACTAACTGGTAGACGGAAAAAGTGATTGTGTAATTGCAGGTTGTGTGAATTGCAAGTACGTACGATACAGTCATTAGGTGTATCTATAGAAAACACATGGAAAAAGACTACTTAAAAACGCGAGCAAAGGAGGTTTCCGACCACATTTTGTGTTTATGTCATAAATGTTGACTGACAAATTGCCTGCTCAAACACAGGTAGCCCAAGCTAGATATTTGTGACCGTTTGTAGCATTTAGAACGACATAAATAAACTGTGATAAAAACTAAAGTCTGTACTTGTGTATTGATACACAACTAACAAGTAAGAATTAATTCCCTAGAACTTGCTACAAATTGCCTGAAATTCAATAGGAAGGCAAATAAAATAACAATACACAAGTACAGACTTTAGTTTTTATCATATTTTATTTAATTCGTTTTACTGCTACAAACAGTCACAAACATCTAGCCTGGGCTACCTGTGGCTCAAAAAACGTTTTGATTTCAGTGTTTCACAATAAATCGTTTAAACTCCACACAGAAATGTTTGAGAGAGAATAAATAAAATAAAAGAAAGAGAATACGACGAACAAAAGATATAATTATAGATTGAGAATGATGTCGCCCCAGCAAAGGGAAGAAGTTGTTCCGGATTTAGATGTGTATAATCACTGTTCTCATCACAACCCATTGTTTTTACTCAGTATTATCCCAACGAATGCATTAGGTCACACTTCAACAAACAGCAAACTGCATTATCAAAAATAATGCTTCTAGCTAAAAGCATTATTTTTAATAATGCAGCCAGTTCCACCTATCAGTCAATATAACGAAAACGAATAAGACAACGATAAGAACAATAATTATACTAGATAATCACTTCGTCACACAGAATTCGTGGGTATAATTATACCCACGAATGCTGTGTGCCTCAGTGATTATCTATTAAAGATTGTCTCAAACACTGCCATCATAACTACTAATTGCCCACTACATCCATGCCTCTGGCATAAGAAAGAAAAAGTGATTATAACGGACCAAAAGTGCTGTTTAACAAAACAAAAAACACCTGACTGAACACAAAACTAACAAAGACAGGATGTAAGTTTCCCTTTTGAAGATCCACCAGAACTACTTCAGGATATATCTAACAACTTTAAATCAATGACTTGGTTAGAGTACCGCTAACTTATAACAAATTCCTTTCATAACCTATAACTTCCTTCCACTTCTAAAACACTAGACCGAGTGTTGTACATATCAAAAGTTGTGCTCTTCAAAGTGAGGCTTTGTTAAACAAGTTTACAACTAGTGTTGCTCAATTGTTTAGCAATATGTGAGTTCACATCCACTTGAAACTTGATACAAGAGTCTATTTGTATTTGTTTGGCTCAAAGCACGTTCGTATTTTGTTGGTCTAAGTTAAAGTGAAAAAATACTCGCGTACACCGTTGAACAAAGTTCGAGTTTTCGCATGCTTTTTAGGAATATAACGGTTACGATACGATTGTGTTTTCCGCTTATATGAAATCGACTCTCGAGTTACTTTCACATCAGTGGGAAACAGTATCGCATCGCATCGTAACGGAACTGATTTCTATATATAAAGTTGTTCGAATTGACTGCGGTGTGACGTGATCGTACTGTTTCTGATTGATACAAAAGTCACTCTAGAGAAGTATAAAGAAAGCAGCGAAATGAAAGTTCTTGTTCTGTAAGGCGTAAACCTCGACCGTTTATTTCACTGCACCAACGAAAGTCAGTTTTGTCCAAAATCCGCACGACAGTGACATTTTTAAGTAAAAGAGAATAAACGTTAATCCGAGTTTATTCTGGTTGATATTCAACCTGCGAAAGATAAAGTTCACGATTACTGCTGTGTTTTGGTTTTATTTCAAAACCATCATGAGTCAAGAAGTGACTATTCAAGTTGCATATGGTATTTAGTAATTAATTGAATGAATTAAATTCTCTATAGGCGCGTCCTTAATTGTCGCTCTTTTTTGTTGTTTCAGTATTTATTTACTGATTTTTAATTTTTTTGGGGGGAGACAGGGGGTATGATGATTATATGTGCTGTATTTTTATCTTTGTGCAAAATCATTGGATGATTATCTTAAATTTCAGTTTCAAAAGATCAGCGAAACTAATTTATATGTGAATTGCTGAGATTCTCCTGTACATGAAACCATCCAGTGATGGGTTGTTTTTAAGATACCTCCTCCCTTCTGCTATGTAAAGATGCAAGTATCAGTGTGTCCGATGTCTCTACAAAGCGAGTTCAAAAGTCCTTCTCCAGCCAAAAGCACATATCTCGTGTTTGATGTCTAGGTACTCGTCTGACATGAGTGGGTATTCATGCTTGGAGTGTAGTCCTTCTAGAAGCATACAACACATTGTTTACTTCGGAAAAGACTGAGAAACCGCTCGATCAGAACCCCATGAGAGCTCGAGACAGCCGTATCGAGATTGGGACCGAAAAGGGAACAAGACAAGAGAAGGAATCACTTGATATTGAGTTGTTATTTCTATCAGATCACTTTTGAATTCTTTTCTTACAACAAAGAAACTATTGAAATTATTTATTTGCAAATATTTTTTTGGATAGTCCGTAAATACAAAAATCTCCCGAATTTTATCTAGTTTCCACCTCTATTCTCTGTATAATTGATTGATTGACAGTTTTTTTGATTGATTGATTTATTGATTGATTGATACTTTGTTTGATTCATTGATAGTATGTATGATTAATTGATTGATACAGTTGCAAATGTAATAAGTTAGACACCATTGAATGATAGTAGCGAAAACTGACGTTTCGGACGTTAGTCCTTCGTCGGAGATATATGAAAAGTCAGTTTTTGCCCGGGGGGGGGGGGGGGGGGGGGGGAGGTGCCTCCGGAGGTAAACGATCGGGGATGCTCGTCGTATCTTTTAGGGGTAAAAATCGGCGATTTGGTCTCTTTTAGGGTTTAAAAATATGAAATTTGCCAAATCAGTCACTGAAACTAATGATTTTGGTATCTTTTAGGGAGGAAAAATTTGTGAAGCCACGCCCTTTAGGAAAACGTCCCGTGTCTTTTAGCAGGGGCGGCGGAACAGAAACAGCCATGGGGGGGCACTATAATCAACCACCCCTCCCCTCCTCATCCCCCACCCCAAAAGCTGTGTAAACTCATGCATTAATGTCTTTTAACCAATATTTTGTGGGGGGGCCGAGCCCCCCCAAAACATTTTGTGGGGGGACCCGTGCCCCCCCCGGCCCCCCCGGTTCCGCCACCCCTGTTTAGGAGAATTTTCGAAGAAGTCCGACGAGCATATCACATCTCCGATCGTTTATCCCCGGAGTATCCCCCCCCCCCCCCCCCTCCGGGAGTTTTCGCTACTATCATTCTGTGTAACTTATTCACATTTACAACTGATTGATTGATTGATACAGTGATTGATTGAATGCTAGATTGTTTGATAGATTGGATGATTTATTGGATGATTTATGCTAGCTACCTCTTTTGTTTTGAAGTATTTGCCAGCTGTCTCGGAATACTAGTATCAGCTAAGGTACTTGTGTAGTGCTTAGTGTTTTGATTGCTGCATTTATATACTAAATGACACATTTTATAATTTATCATCATTCTATATATATTCATTTCTTACGTTCATTTTTATTATTATTATTTAATGTTTACTAAACATTGAATAACAATATTCTTGTGATAAATGTAGATGTATATTTTGCGGGCTGCCTGTGGTCTTTGTTGATTTACCCATGATGCACCACTGCCTAACCGGTAAAATGAAGACACGTACATGATCGTTACTTTCCGCTGATGAAATCCGATTTTTTTTGAAATCTTGCTGAAATTTCCAAGCCTGGAAAAATCACCTTTGAACCTACGTAACACAAACCTTCATTTGACTCCTTCAAACACGGAGTAGAGCTTTTTAAGCGCTATGTACACGAGGAGAAAAAGTCGAAAAACACGTCGTACAAATGATTTTGACAGTTTTCAGCAACAAGAAATAGAATTAAATGGACACACATTTGAAGATAGTAAAGATACAGAGATGGAAATACACATTCCGACTTCTGATCGCAACAGTATTGCCATTTTACTCTTCTTATACGTCTTACAAGGTATACCACTAGGTCTTGCTGGGTCTATACCGCTTCTCTTAGCGAAGAAAGTCGGTTACAAACAACAAGCCATGTTCAGCTTCGTTTACTGGCCTTACAGTGTGAAACTCTTGTGGGCTCCGATCGTTGATGCAGCTTATTTCGCAAAAATTGGACGTAGAAAAACATGGCTCATTCCAGTGCAGTATTTGCTAGGGATATTTATGCTTGTGTTATCAAAGGTATGTTGTGGTTAAAGATTGATGGATTGTTTAATTTGAATGATGATTGATCTCTGTTGATTAATAAATTCAGTCCATGAAAGGAGCATTAATCTGTTGTGTTTATTTGTTATTGATTTAATAATGCATACAAGCAGTGTAAAGTTTAATCTTCAATAATTTTTGATATTTACAATATTTGTGTGGTCTAATGAATGGATTGTGATCATCTGGGTGTGTGTAGCTTGAGAGAGACTGACAGTTTTACGAAATAATATTTCAGTGGTTTTAGCTTTATTTTTAGACCTCTTTAATTTGATAATGTTGATGTATTGTGATCATCTGGGAGTGTGAAGTCTTGAGACTGAAGGAGTTTCACAATGGGTTACTTCCATTAAGAGGTCACATGGCCAAATCAAGAAGACCGGTAAAAAGTGAAGCCCGAAATGAAAGGAGCATATCAAAATTAGTAACAAATACACAACGCAACAAAAATGACAATAAATTGAAGTTTGTGAAATTTCTTGAGATTCGTTCGTTGGGTGGTAAAAAATCAGTACCACCCAACATGTTTTCTCAAACTATTGGTAAGAAAAAATGCCACTGCTATTTCTGTTTCCTTGTTTATAGTGAGCTTAAAACTTAGTTTTGTACTAATTATAACATGCGCTTTTCATTTTGCATCCTAATTTGTATGACACTTGGTGCAAGTCGACCATTAAGATTTAATGTTCCTATGCTGGCAATCCAGAATATCAGTCTTTCTGTTATATAACACTCATAGATATGTCCAAGCCCTTGATATATAATCAGACAATAACTGTACTGATACAAATTACTTACTTTTTTCACAGTACATCAACTACCTTCTAGGAGAAGAAGACAACTCAACACCGAACGTGCTGACTCTAACAACCATATTCTTCTGTCTAAACTTCTTAGCGGCTACACAGGATATAGCAGTTGACGGCTGGGCATTAACTATGCTTTCAAAAGCTAATGTTGGTTGGGCATCAACTTGTAACACTATTGGGCAAACTGCAGGGTATTTTCTAGGAAATGTTGTCTTCCTTGCTCTGAGCTCTCCAGAATTTGCCAACAAATACATTAGATCCCAGGCGTTAGACACTGGTTTGATTGACCTGGCTGGGTTTTTATTTTTCTGGGGATGTGTGTTTCTTAGTACTACCACATTAATTGGTTTGTTCAAACATGAGAGATCAGAGGAAGAGGTACATGGTGATGAACATGAAGTACAAGGGATTCTATCAACATATAAGACACTATGGACAATTGTCACTCTACCAGCTGTCATGAAATATATCTTTATACTCTTGACTTTAAAGGTGGGTGATACTAGGAGTGAGTTTTGTTTGAACATAGTCTGAAGTACTTTAGAGAAAAGAAGAGAAGAGAAGAGAAGAGAAAAGGACAACTTGAATCTAAAATGACTGTCATTTTCATATTTCCAGATTGGTTTTGCTGCATCAGACTCATTGACAGGCCTTAAGCTGGTAGAGGCTGGAGTACCTAAAGAAAACCTTGCCATGTTAGCTGTGCCGATGGTCCCTATACAGATATTACTGCCATTGTTTATTAGCAGATATACATCAGGCATGTATACTAGATAGTCATGTGCTAATGTTAATAATGATGTTGATGATGGTAATGATATTGGTAATTGATGAAGTTGGAAATGATGCTGATAATGTTGGAATGATGATGGTAATGATGTTGATGATGGTGTTGGTGTTGGTGATGATGGTGTTGGTGATGGAGTTGTTGATGGTGATGATGATGATGATAATGATGATGGTGTTGATGATGATGATGATGATGATGATGCTGTTGGTGATGATGTTGGTGTTGGTGATGATGTTGTTGGTGATGATGGTGTTGGTGATGGAGTTGTTGATGGTGATGATGATGATGATGATGATGGTGTTATTAATGATGGTGTTGCAGATGGAGTTGTTGATGGTGATGGTGACAATGATGCTGATGATGGTGTTGGTGATGATGGTGATGGTGATGATGGTGATGATGTTGGTGCTGGTGATGATGCTGTTGGTGATGGAGTTGTTGATGGTGACAATGATGCTGATGATGGTGTTGGTGATGTTGGTGATGATGTTGGTGTTGTTGGTGTTGGTGATGGAGTTGTTGATGGTGACAATGATGATGATGATGGTGTTGGTGATGATGTTGGTGTTGGTGATGATGGTGTTGGTGATGGAGTTGTTGATGGTGATGATGATGATGATGATGATGATGATGGTGTTGGTGATGATGATGATGATGTTGGTGATGATGGTGTTGGTGATGGAGTTGTTGATGGTGACAATGATGCTGATGATGGTGTTGGTGATGATGGTGTTGGTGATGGAGTTGTTGATGGTGACAATGATGCTGATGATGGTGTTGGTGATGATGGTGATGATGATGGTGTTGGTGATGGAGTTGTTGATGGTGATGATGATGATAATGTTGTTGGTGATGATGGTGTTGATGATGGAGTTGTTGATGGTGACAATGATGCTGATGATGGTGTTGGTGATGATGGTGATGATGATGGTGTTGGTGATGGAGTTGTTGATGGTGATGATGATGATAATGTTGTTGGTGATGATGGTGTTGATGATGGAGTTGTTGATGGTGACAATGATGCTGCTGATGATGATGATAATGATGATGATGTTGTTGGTGATGATGATGGTGTTGGTGATGGAGTTGTTGATGATGATGATGTTGATGATTTTATTAATGGTAATTGTATTATTGATGTTGATGTTAATAATGGTATTGATGGTATTGATGTTATTGTCCAGGTCCTAGACCACTAGATGTCCTTCTGCGTGCCATGCCGTTCCGTCTGTTGTTTGGTATTGTATTCATGGCTGTTGTCTGGTGGACCAATAACATACGTGAACCAGGAGTACAAGCCTTTCCTATGTACTATTATGGGGTATTATTATTGGTTTATGCTGCACACCAGGTGAGAAAGTTTTCCTTGTCTGCTGTCATGTACTATGATATTCTATTACAGCCATTTACATGGGGCCACCCCACATAGTAATTTGAAGTTTGTAATTGACTACTATCAATCAAGTACATTATGTATGGCATGGGTTGCCTGGTGGTAAGAGCACTGGCCTTTAACTACTATGACCGGGGTTCAATTTCTTGTTTGTGAGTGTTTATTTTAATGGGAAGCAATGGTGACCCAGGGCGCCAGTCTGTCAATGCTGTGGTCCCAGGTTCTATTCACAGATGGGGAAAAATATGCAGCTTGAGTTTGTTGTCACTCTTTCTCCATCGCTTCAATTGTTTTTCTCAAGGTTCTCCAGTTTTCTTCCTTGTATAAAAAATTGACTCCTTTGGATCTTAGCTGTGCTTCATGGTTAATAAGTTGGTGGCTGCTTTGTGTGTGTGTTGTAATTGTGTAAATTGCCCTTGTAATGATAACACCCTTGTACAACCAACTTGATCACGTTGAGCTGTATCATACGCAATTCTGCTTTAAGCTGCAAGTTAGGACAATGAGCACCCACTTATTTAACTATTTATTTATTTGTTCATTTGTGTTTGCTTTAATGTTTATTTGTTAGTTTGTGTTTGTTTATGTATTTGTTTTTAGTTTGTGTTTGCTAGTGTCTATTATTATCTATTTAATCTAGGTATCGCTGTATTGTATGTTTGTTGGTCTTATGGCATTCAATGCAAAGATCAGTGATCCTAAGGTCGGCGGTACATATATGACTTTACTAAATACTGTGGCCAACTTTGGTGGAAACTGGCCTCCAACTGTAGCGTTGTGGCTTGTGGATGAGATATCTTGGACACAGTGTGTTGGACTGCCTGCTGTTGCTCAATGTAACTCTAAGGCACTGAAACAAGTATGTGGAGATTATCACGGATCATAGAAACCATTCCTATGACACTGTTTTGACATTGGCATCTTCATCGTCATCACAATTATTATCATCACCATTATCATCATAATCACCACCATCCTCATCACCATTATCATCATAATCACCACCATCATCATCACCATTATCATCATAATCACCACCATCCTCATCACCATTATCATCATAATCACCACCATCATCATCACCATTATCATCATAATCACCACCATCATCACCACCATCAATATCATAATCACCATCATCATCACCACCATTATCATCACCATCTTCATTACCATTATCATCATTGTCGTTATCACCATTATTCTCATGAAGGAATAGAAAACGAGGAAGCGTGCTCTGTAGAGCTAATAAGCACGCGGGTATTTTAAGAGGACGAGACAGTTAGAGGCGTTAGCTCGAGTCTCCTTCAAATTCCCAATTGCTCTATAACTCCATGGACCAGTGCTGCCGAGTTTTCCATTCCTATTATAACACACAACCACGGTTTTAGGCAGATTTTCTAGATTATTTGTGGCAAGAAAAGTGCGCACGCGTGCACTGTGCTCTCATAACGCACGTGTCTCAGCCACTCAGAGCGCGCGTTGTACCTCATATATTATAACCGTGAGATAATTGTTTGTGTTGCAGGCATGTATTGATGGTGGTGGAAAATGCATTGTAAACTTTGACGGCTACTACATCGAGTCAGTCGTATGCGTAGTTCTTGGATTCTTATGGTTAAAACTGAAACTAAAGGACTGTAAAGCATTACAAGATCTCAGAGAAACTGCGTGGCGAACATGAGATACGGGACTGCACAATGCTTTCTACTTTTACGCGTGAAAATCTGGTGCAATCCTTTAGGCATGAAAAGTACAGAGCGTTTTGCAGTGAAAACATTTCAATAAAAGTTGTAGATCTACTGTGTCAGGTCGTGACGCATGCAAAACCTCTCGCCACCTTTTGCAAATCCACTCGAAACCTTTTGCAAATGCAAATTCACGATTTTGTTCTCCCCCTTCCAACTTCGAATGCTATGGCGTTTTTTGACTGAGCGAAAAAGTTTATCCAAGTTATCGCAGATCGATACAATATTTTATTCAAACGACAACGTTGTCCACTGGCATCTATTTAGGCCGCTCAAGTCCAGTAAGAAAATCACATTTAAAGAAATAAAAATAAAATATAGTTTTAGATTAAGAAGAGATACTTTATCTATTTACCCCAAACCGGTTGTACATTTTTATTTATCATTGAGATTAAATATGCGATGAACTCTTCTTAATTGTGCTTTTCTTTTAAGAAATGTCGGTGAAATCACAAGGGGGGAGGGGTCATTTGAAATTCACTTGGGGATGCAATCAAGGATGCAGAACGTAAAGTTTTCTTTTGTTTGAGTCCTTATCTCGCTTCTCCGTTCGCTAATTCTTAGACGCGCAGAAGTGTCTTTACGTCTCTTTACGACTTCACTAGTAAAAATCGGACTTTAATGAATGCTCCCTTGCTAACATTGATGTTCATGTGAGCATACTTCTCTTGTGCTGTCCAGATTCTCTTGTTTTTTGAACTTAGGATTGTTCTACATGGGTATTGGAAAACGGTGGGCGAAAGATTGATAAAATCTACTTAAATAAGTAACTACAAAGGTAGTGTTTTCGCAGAGGCTATTACAAAGCCGAGCCAGCAATAATATTACTCCTGTCTGACCCTTGCCGACTGCAGGTCGGTTGTAATCCGGCCATTGTACCGGCAACCCCCATCACCGTAAGTACGGCTCTAGTGTGACATAGCATACAGTCATATCATCGAGCTGAATTATTCGAGGATTATAAAAAAAAACAAGTAATAACTATAAATAAAGCTTACACGCCATCAAGGCTACAACCTTTGCATTGTTTAAATATGACTATTTCCTATCGTATAATTTAATTTCACCAGGGTATCGGGTAAAATTGCAATCAACATCATGGTGCAGCTTGGTCCAGTTTGGTATACAACATGTATTTTAGAACATGTTTATCATTGACATTCGCAAAGCATCATTGTAAATCATGGTTCATAGTCAAAGCACGTTTTTCATTCGCACTGCATGATGGGATACTACGAATCACTAACTGGAATATATCAAATTTTGCTAACTGTCATACGTACAGCGTCACGGGACGCTATGGGGTGCTCTGCTAACTACTGTAAACTAGAAGAACATGTTTGTTATTATAAACACACTTCGAGTAAGCGGCAATTGTGACCTCTGTAACTCGATCGGTGTACAAGCGATCCAACAGTCAATCAATCGATTGCTTATGTTTTTAAACCACCACACATCCGTTCTTCAAATGACATCTGTACAACAGGATTCCACCACGCTCTAGTCTTAGTAGATAAGAAGACTCTGTCGATCAAATATGAAACCTTTCAGTCTTTCTTATAATGTAATCTTGATATGGTTGGTACGATCGTCTGTTGTGTCATCTTTGGCTTATGATTTGACTCCAGAAAGGTAAGAAGTTTTACTCTAAAATTTAATCTCCTTTTAGCGTTGATGATTTATGCTCGCGGCTTTGGAATACAAAGTCGGGTATATAGAACACATTGTGAAGCACATACTATAATATTTGATTAGTATGTTGGTGGCCATTTCTCTGATTTCACGTACATTCATTGATATCAATATAAATGATCAATTGTGATAGTTGTCCCTACATATGCATGTCCACGAGCTGCTATTGTCCATTGTGACGAAACTCATAATCAGTTCACTTCTTTGTTACATCGACTGGTGAAAATGAAAATGGTCAGTTGTTGTCAGAGTCTGTATAATACGTGACTTGTTTTATCACGATTGGTAAGACCAGCAATTTCATTGTGATGCATACGAAGATATCTGCTCTCGGTGAAGATTTTTAGCGCTGCATGTCGTCGAATGTGGGTTTTTGGAGAAGTAGGATTTCCTTCTTTAAAATCTCTCTTGAATCGGAAGTACTTCCTTTTCGATGGCTTAGACTCTTTATATCCGCAAAATGAAGGAATACAAATATGATAATATAGTCACGCAAGATGAACCGCAAACTGATGGCTGGATTCAACTGACAGGGACTTTATGCCTTCCACAGGGATAGATGCAAAACATTTTTTTGTTATACTCATTTATTATTATTGATAATTTATTTATTATTTTCTTATTTTGTAATAATATTTAGTCAGGTTACTTCAGCATCGGAGCCGATTTACATGGAGACCTGTATATAACGAAAAATAGTTACGACAGCAAATGTTCGTTTACTACAATGTATACAAACGAGAAAATAAAACGATAGGAAAAACAATTGAAAATACACACACATATATACAAAGAAACTGTACACATACATATACACAAAGAAACTGTACACATACATAGAACATTAGAATTTCAAATAGTGCTTTTTAACAATTTTAATAATATTTTTCGTTCATTTCAATAAGAATAGGAAAATATAAAAGGTTATCACTGGATTTCTCGAGTCGTGACTCTTTATCGAGAAAGATCTCTAGTGGACAAGCTAGTATGAACTGAAGCTTTATTAATCCCGAAGTGTAATATGCTTATGTCGGTCCTCGTACATCATGTACTATTCACTCGGTACAGCGACTGATGGATGGCTAGTCTGTTACAGTAAAATGTCTGTCAGGTTGTGAAACGTAGCTGATTGTTGTGGGAAGGGAAGACGTGTGTTTATCCATAACTATGGATTGGTTTATTGGTCTCTTGCTACAGGAAGGGAAGAAAGAGGGGTAGGGGGGAATCACATGAGTTGCTCCTTCATTCATTCATTCATTCATTCATTCATTCATTCATTCATTCATTCATTCATTCATTCATTCATTCATTCATATCTTTGATTCCTTCCTTTCCTTTCTTCGTTTGTTCGTTCCTTTGTTGTTTCGTTTTTTTTTTTCGTTCTTTCGTTCGTTTTTTTCGTTCTTTCGTTCGTTCTTTCGTTCTTTCGTTCGTTCGTTCGTTCGTTCGTTCGTTCGCTCGTTCATTGATTAATTCATTCAACCAATTGTTCTTTCGGTCATTTCTCGTTTAGATGCTCTATAGATATTTCATATCATGAATGCAGTAATTATGTAGTCTGCAACGCTATTCAGCGATCACCCATACATACTCATTATAAACACATGATACATATGCATAATACATATTCAAATTCATGTAATATTTTTTTCTTATTCAATTACTTATAAATGAGTAACATTTCAATGATCGTTTTTATCTGTTTTGACAGCCCTAATGTCTGTAGATATTCTCGTCGTGGGGTTATTCAAAACAGAGTCAGTGTGATACGTTCATACATAAGAACCGTTCCAGTAGTGGTCCATTCTTGCTATGGTTCTTGTGTAAGATATGTACCAAGGTAGGTTGTGTGGAATAGAATGTAGTGTTTATATCAGAGCGCATTTCACTTTATGACTCAATGCGCTTGCCCTAGTTCACTATGACGTCATCTCTTGTTTACATGGACGAGGTTGTATGGAATATAATGTAGTGTTTATATCAGAGCGCATTTCACTTTATGACTCAATGCGCTTGCCCTAGTTCACTATGACGTCATCTCTTGTTTACATGGAGGAGGTTGTATGGAATAGAATGTAGTGTTTATATCAGAGCGCATTTCACTTTATGTCTCAATGCGCTTGCCCTAGTTCACTATGACGTCATCTCTTGTTTACATGGAGGAGAAAATTACTAAACTCGATAGAAAATTTGATCAAAATTGCTTCCATCGAATGGTCTAGTCTTTGGTAGTACAGATTGTTCTATTAATTTCCAAAAGGATTAAAAAATAAAATATGAAAGAGAATTCGCAAAGAATGCTGGTAGTGGTAGTAATATGACGCCATAATGAAAATCGCCTATCCAGTAGTTAGTAATTGGTATGAGCGTAGGCCTACAATCTCATAACCTCTCAGAGCCCGCGTTTTTCCTCGCCAGCAGCGCTGGCCGAAGTAACGAGGACTCAGGGTACGAGATTGCGTAGGCCTGTAACAGAGGATGATCGTGACCTGCGTCCTCAGGCGTTCTTTGACGTCCCCCCGTTACTGGCTTGCTGTCAAAGTGTGGCAAGACGAGACCTCCGAGTTAAGGAGGCGTAGATGTAATTGACCCGTAACGGTTTTCGATAGCCAACAAATGTTTAATCGCGTTTATATAAACTAGTGGGAGTGTTTGCGCGACTGAACTTCTCAAATTATTTTGCAAAAGTTTCATGCCCTAACTGGAACATGCTATTGTTACGCTACTCACCAAATGTGGGGGCTTGAGACTGTCGCTGTGACGTGAAATGTATATTTTTTTTATAAATTACAAAATTTTTTTGTTCTTTCATAGCGGTTATTTATATGGAGTGAGCCAGCACGGAAAAGCGGGCTGGTTTGTTTTGTTTTTACGCTTTGATAGCTTGAACACAAAAGAAACCAGCCCACTAGACCGGGCTAGCTCACTCCATATAAACAGCCCCATTGTTAATAGAGGGAGATGGTTAGGAAACCTATTGTTATAACTCTTTGTACAAGTTTTTCAAGCGTGACAGTGCACAATCTTTTGTTTTAGCCTTGCTAGCTATGGCTGAGTGAACAGACTGAAATCTTTCTTTTGGCTTCTAGTTTTAAATAGTTAAGGATTTAGTATAGATATTTGAACATTCCCACCATAATCACGTAGACAATACTTATGATTAGTTATTTTGCAATTTCGGATGGATGACAAGTCAAAAATTGTGCACCCTCAGGACCCGTTCAACATTACTGAAAAAGTGACACAAAGACATACAACAATAGATTTTTTAACACTCTATTGACTACGGTGCTTGTCTGCACGCAAGAAAACCCATTGTAGAGTGAAAACAATTAATCCGTGACACTTTAGTAATACTAAATAGTGCTATTTTATGCAAATTCTATTGTTTTCTTTTGTTTAATTAGCACTATTTTGTCCTATTTAGTAATTAGTGTTTCAGGGATATATTGTTTGCACTCTAGAGACACTTGTGCATTAATATTCGTGATTTCAGCAATGAGATCTGTACGTACGACATGTGTCGGTTTTGAAAACGATATAATACACTGCATTCTTAATTATTGTGCAAAAGTCAGTTTCGAAGATTTCTCCTCACAGCGACAGTACAAAGAGCCCATATTTGGTTAGTAGAGTCACAATATCATACATGCTCTACAAGCATGAAGCATTTACAAAACAATTCCATAAGTTTTGTTCATTTCGAAAGAGATAACAAGTTGATGTTTTGATACATTTTGCAAATAATATTCTTCAAATAACGTCGTTTTAACGGCCGTTTTTATTGCTGGACACTTTGAAATTAAATATATTGAACAGTGGCTATAAAAACTAGATAACATCTACTTTTCTTATGGACAAACAGTTGTTTCCAAACTGACAGAAAGAAAATAGGGGTATTTTGAGGTTTGATGTAATATTTCAATATGTCACTGTAACGCACGGACGTGTATTGATAGTTTTCATATTGAGGGTTTTAGTGTAGAAAAATTGGGAAAATGAAGACTTTTCTTTTGTTCATAGGACGTTCTATTATGTTTCCTATCAACCTGTTAATCGTCCGGTACAACGTACTGTCTACGACTGCTGTCAAGGCTGGGCACGTGATCCCAGTGGTAGACCTGGATGTCCTATACGTAAGTTTCCACAGGGGAGGACACAATGTTTTTCATAGTTACTCAGACATACACAGACAGACAGACAATGAACAAACAGATAAAAACAAAGGGAGGCATATGAGATTTGGGGCGGATACAGGATTTTTCCCAGGGGGTACAGCATTATCTATAACAACTATATCAACATCTATATAAAAATTGTTTTTAAAATGCTAGTGAAAAACTGTTTTTGATTGTCTGAGCTCAGGGGGGAGGGGGTGAAGTGTGCATCCCCTGCACCCCCTGTGGATTCGTCCCTGGGATTGAAGTATTGAAGCTTCATATGGAAAAGGTATTCTTTGTCCGTGTGTTATCCAGGGACATCGGACGATGGTTATCAGTCATGTGACATTAGTAATGGCGGCTGTCAACATATATGCACTTTTAACCAAGGCAAGGTACAGTGCGCATGTCATCGAGGGTTTACATTAGCTGCTGACCAGTCGTCTTGTTTAGGTAAGTCTAACTGACCTCATTTCCACGACACATCAAACGGAAAGAAATGTTTTGTAGTAGTGAGATGTTGGTAAGTAGTGCTTATAATGTCAGTTGGCTGTAGAGGAAGTCCAAGCCATTGCTGTATTGTCAGAATAGTCTAGTAGAGTGACTTTGCTTTTGCTTTTTGTTTAATGGCAAGCTTGTACCCAGAGACCGAATACTTCGTTTTCGAAGAACGAGGGATCTGGCATAATCCGATATCGGAAGCCATGTTTTATGGTTTCCAGTTTTAGTTGTTTATGTGGCCAGTAACGTCGCCATTTTGACTGAGACGTTACTTTACTAAACACATGCGTATAAACAACTAAAACCGGGAACCATAAAACATGGCTTTTGGTATCAGATTACGTATGCCAGAGCACTCGTTCTTTGCCGCAGGCCATAAGAAAACGCGGGCTCTACGAGATTGGTTCCATGGGTTTTCGAGTATAACCCTATATACTTTGTTACATTTTATCCGTAGATATCAATGAATGCCTCGTGAATAATGGTGGATGTCAATCAAGATGTATCAACTCGCCAGGTACTTTTAGGTAAGATAAACTATCAATAGCTCCCTCCCATCCCTCACAAGCTTTATTGTTTTACTCACGTCAACCCCGCTACTCCTTATCCCCTCTCATTACCAGTGTGTCAGACTCACTTACAAATTTACCCTTCACCTGAGACCGCTGCTCTTTTCACTGCTTTAATGACCCTGTCTTGGTTCATGGATCGGCTGAGGTAATATGTGAACTGAGTTTATTTATGTGTTGTTTCTTTCTCATGCCACTTAAAATTCTAATTATATAATTATAATAATTATAAATTTATTAGGCGCAAATTCTATAGAAAATATATTGAAATAAGGAAAGTTGTGGTCTTGAGCGCGAGTGAAAATAAACAACAATATTTTAAAGGGGATATCAGAGATGGAAGAGAAAAAAACACACCATTGAATGTATTTTGAAATATTTACCAAGACAATTTAAATATAGAGCAGTTAGCAGTCGGTATCCGACATTCTCTTCGACAACGATTTTTTGAGTGAGTGAATACTAACACAGTTCAAAATGTTTCTAGATGTGAATGTCCGTTTGGATACAGAATCGCCTCTTCTTCACTAAACCAGTGCATTGACATCGACGAATGTAAACAGGTATTAAAGTGAACGACCGACCTGAGTAACGGACTGACTGACTGAGTCACTGGCTGATTGACATATACCGACCGACCGACTGACTGACTGACTGACTGACTGACTGAGTAACTGACTGAGTAACTGGCTGATTGACATATACCGACCGACCGACCGACCAACCGACCGACTGATCGAGCGATTGATGCGTTCGTTCATTTGTTAGCTCCATCCAATACCGCTGATCTATATGTTTTTCCAGGGTACATCAGGTTGTTCTCATGGTTGTACCAACACCGTGGGCTCATACCGCTGTTATTGTCGATCAGGTTATTCTCTTCAAGACGACAAGAAAACTTGCAAAGGTACAAAATAATACAGTAAAATACTACAGTACAATTATATATTTCTTATGAGGTTAAGGTGTCTCCTTTCCTCAAGATGCTGGCTACACTAAATCAACTGAATGCACTAACACTAAACAAAACCCTAGCTACACTATGCCGGATAAATTGAAGACCCTGGTTACACTATACCGGATAAATTGAAGACCTTGGCTACATTATGCCGGATAAATTGAAGACCCTGGCTACACTATGCCGGATAAATTGAAGACCCTGGCTACACTATGCCGGATAAATTGAAGACCCTGGCTACACTATGCCGGATAAATTGAAGACCCTGGCTACACTATGCCGGATAAATTTGAAAACGCAACTTTTGTTCCGATACCGTGACACAAATTGCTCGCTAAACAATGGAATTAGCATAAAATTGTTTCGGATTCATGCGTTCTAGTGTGGACGGAAGGCCTAACCGGATAAATAAAGTTGCGTTTTCAAATTTATCCGGGCTAGTGTAGACACCGCCTAAAACTACAAAACTATTTGAATAGCTGTCAATATTGAACTTTATTTCCAGTCAAACTTGACTTTAAATTTAAATTCATATGTATATAATAAACTTGCAAATTATATTTACATTCAACAAAATAATGAATCAACCGGCCTGAAAGACACATTTGGTTGAATTAACATTGAACATTTTTGTTGAGCGTGAAAGCTTTTTCGAACCTTGAATTTGGACAAAATTTGATTGCCGTTGGTTGATTTTCTTGATGTTGAAAAAATCTTGAATGTGAAGTAAAAAATTTGCGTTGAGCTTGATTCATCTTTTGTTGAAAGTAACTGATACATTTTCGATTCTTGGATTTACAACCATGTGTATTTTCTATTTGTTTCAGTTATTCTTACAGGCAAAAAGACGGCAATTGAGTCTGCAGGGTCACAATTGACCGTGGTGGACAGATACATCAAACCTGTACAAAGCCATCAATCAGTGCAAGGTAAAACACAGACACACTACATACACAGTCGGTACGTACAAAGCCATCAATCAGTGCAAGGTAAAACACAGACACACTACATACACAGTCGGTACGTACAAAGCCATCAATCAGTGCAAGGTAAAACACAGACACTCTACATACACAGTCGGTACGTACAAAGCCATCAATCAGTGCAAGGTATACAAAACACAGACACACTACATACACAGTCTGTACGTACAAAGCCATCAATCAGTGCAAGGTAAAACACAGACACTCTACGTACACAGTCGGTACGTACAAAGCCATCAATCAGTGCAAGGTATATAAAACACAGACACTCTACGTACACAGTCGGTACGTACAAAGCCATCAATCAGTGCAAGGTATATAAAACACAGACACACTACATACACAGTCGGTACGTATAATGCTTCATGCACTGTTAGGCCGATCACTCTAACATATTGCATGTTTTACTAAAAGGTTGTTTTATTCCAGCATGTCCATTTGGTTACATTGGTCCAGGATGTCAGCTGACATGCGATGACTGTCAGAATGGTGCACGATGCGACATCAGAGAAGGACGATGTCTGTGTCCAACCGGTTGGACCGGTTTGACTTGTAATATATGTAAGTGACGCAAACAGGTTTGACTAGTTCGACATGTTATTACTAGTAAGTACCGTATATAAACAGGTTGCAGATCGATGTTTTTAATCCTCATTCATGTATCTCACTCATAATGTGTATATTCTTCAGCTTGTAATTCAGACGAGGCTGGTCCAAATTGTCTTCTAAAGTGCGCATGCGTCAATGGTGGTACTTGTGATCCCTATACTGGCATCTGCGCATGCTCACCGGGGTATCTTGGAAAGAACTGTGAACAAGGTAATGCAAAAATGACAGGAAAATTCAATCATTTAGTTACGATATCTAATGCATCCCCGTATATCCTAACATTGAATGTCTTCAAAGAAGAAACTATAACAACGCCATGACAACACCATAACAACGCCATAACAACGCCATAACAACGCCATAACAACGCCATAACAACGCCATAACAACGCCATGACAACGCCATAACAACGCCATGTTTCTCAATATTTCAGTATGTCGTGTTGGTAGTTACGGTCCGCGATGTTCTCTTAAGTGTCGCTGTCCCAATGGAGAACATTGTCGACACACTGATGGAGCCTGTCGTATTTGTCGCCCTGGTTTCCAAGGAAAAGAATGTGATCAAGGTTGGTTGACATAGCAACATCATTGTGTGAGCTATTTGAACCTTGCGAATATATTAAAATTTCTTCATGGACATGTTTGACTACCATCATCTCGTCTATTTAGAGTGTACAAATGGTCGTTATGGTAAAGGATGTCGGTTGCTATGTACCTGCCAATCAAATACTACTACACGATGTGATCACGTGGACGGCACGTGTGTTTGTAAACGTGGATATTACGGATCAAAGTGTCAATCAGGTAGGAGTCACTCGTACATTCACCAACACCATGTTAACAAGTCATCGACGTGTCGCACACTGATCCCAACACCACCACCTCATTGTAACAGATAAAAATAAATAGTTCTTGATATATATCCCCCCGAATCTCATCCTTACATATTGGATATTGTTGACGTGGACCTTATATTCTTTACGTAATTTTTATTACTAGAATGTCCCCAAGGAAAATATGGGCCTGGCTGTACAAATACGTGCCAATGTGGACGTGATATAGACTGTGACCCTGTCTCAGGAATGTGTCTTTGTCCTGCTGGTAAAGCTGGACCTAAATGTAACCAAGTATGTCCCATAGGCACTTATGGCGCGGGATGTACTAAAACGTGCCAATGTGGTCCCAGTATCAATTGTAACCCTGTCTCAGGAATCTGTCTTTGTCCTGCTGGTAAAGCTGGACCTAAATGTGACCAAATATGTCCCAAAGGCACTTATGGCGCAGGATGTACTAACGCATGCCATTGTGGTCCCACTATCAATTGTGACCCTGTCTCAGGAATGTGTCTTTGTCCTGCTGGTAAATCTGGTCCGCGATGTGAACAAGGTGTGTATGATTTTCAACATACACATCTATCAATAACATTGTCGAAAACAACAACAACAACAACGAGAATGGCGATAACACGATGATTTGTGTGCAACAGTTTTCACTTTCAGTGACTATACATAGATAGCACAACAAGACTATACAACCTAACATCATCAGTCACTATACATAGATAGCACAACAAGACTATACAACCTAACATCATCAGTCACTATACATAGGTAGCACAACAAGACTATACAACCTAACATCATCAGTGACTATACATAGATAGCACAACAAGACTATATAACCTAACATCATCAGTGACTATATATAGCACAACAAGACTATACAACCTAACATCATCAGTGACTATGCATAGGTAGCACAACAAGACTATACAACCTAACATCATCAGTGACTATACATAGATAGCACAACAAGACTATACAACCTAACATCATCAGTGACTATACATAGGTAGCACAACACGACTATACAACCTAACATCATCAGTGACTATACATAGATAGCACAACAAGACTATACAACCTAACATCATCAGTGACAATACATAGGTAGCACAACAAGATTATTCAACCTAACATCATCAGTGACTATACATAGGTAGCACAACAAGACTATACAACCTAACATCATCAGTGACTATACATAGATAGCACAACAAGACTATACAACCTAACATCATCAGTGACTATACATAGGTAGCACAACAAGACTATACAACCTAACATCATCAGTGACTATACATAGGTAGCACAACAAGACTATACAACCTAACATCATCAGTGACTTTACATGGCTGTCATAATTCATATGTTGATATTACTGCTTATTTTTGTTATTTTAATAGTCCCATGGTCCTTTGCTGTTTCGTCATATCTAATCAATTTGTTTGTCGTCGCTTATTGTTTCATCTCTATTTCTCTAATAGAAAAGTTTCGTATATTAGTGTGTGATTATTTCTATCACAGAATGCCCTACAGGTACGTATGGTAAGAACTGCTCAAAGAAGTGTCTTTGTGTTGGCGATGCTATCTGTGATCGCGTGAATGGCTCGTGTACCTGCTTAACCGGTTTTACTGGAATCTACTGTGAACAACGTAAGTCAATAGATGTGACGTCATCACAACAAGAACCACAAACGAATTTTAAATTGCTTATTTTCTGTGTGTGTGTGTTTTTTGCTTGTTTGTAGTATGTAAGCATGGTTTCTATGGTGACGGCTGTAACATGGTTTGTGGCTGTCATGGAAATGAGTCATGTGACCCAATTACCGGCCAGTGTTTGTGTGGACTGGGACGAACTGGAAGAACATGTGATCAAGGTATGATAACGTAACAAATACAGAAGGCTGACGTCACACATTTTCCATTTCCTTCCACGTAAGTGAAGATATTTAAGGCGAGCCGTAGCAATTTATCTGCGCGACAAACCTATACAACAATGACAATACCCAGGGAAAAATATTACGCTATGTGTTCAAAGTTGTATGCGTATTTTTCAGGAATTGGCTGTCTTGTATCACGTGACTTCTGTCGTAACAATGGGACCTGCAATACTTCATCATCGATGTGTCAGTGTCAAGATGGATGGGTTGGAAAACAATGTCAAGACAGTAAGATATCTAGAGCATTTAATATTTTTCTCTTATTTGATCTTTATTTCATTTCATACGCCGAATGAATTAATGAATGAGTACTACATCTAGTACAATCTTACGTTCAAAATACGTTCATTTCAAAATACGTTGTAGGAGAGAATGTCAGATTACTCCCATGAAATGTCTTAGTAAATGTAACCAAATATAGTCTATTCAAGTGTCCAAACAGTTTTTCCTTTCTTTATGTTATAATAGTTTTTCTTACGTTTTGTGTACACTGCAAATAATCGACAACCGACATCCGAGATTCGGCATTTTCTCCGAAAACTTGTTTTGAAATAGGTGTAGATACAGACTTCACACCTTAAAAAGGAGAAGAAACGAGGGAACCGTACTGTGTAGCCTTGTGAACGGATGACATGGAGCGTAACACAACCGTGCATGATATCCTTGTTGGACATTTGATTAACTCCGCGCAGATTTATCCCAAAAAACCTGATTATCTATTAGATTATCGTTGTCTAAGGTTGGTTTCTGTGTGTAGAATGCTCTCTTGGACGCTATGGCCCAGGATGCTTGAAGATCTGCACTTGCACAGCATATGAAAGATGTGATCATCGAACAGGCAAATGCACCAGAGGTTCGTACATCAGCACTCTACACAGAACACAAATACAATATGACAACTTACCAATCGAGTTTGTTTCTCTGTCTCCCCTTCCACGGGTTCTCTGGTTGAAGGAAAGAATGAGCAAATGAGTGAACGAATAAAGAAAGGAATGAAGGAAGGAAGGAAGCAAGGAAGGGAGTCAGGAGGGAAGGAATGATTGACCACTTTGTGGATGTGTGAAAGGAGTTGTACTCATTTAGTCACTGTTTGTTTGGCTAAATCCTTGTCTCTAGTTTGTCCTCAAGGGTTATATGGAATAAACTGCAGTGAACAGTGCGCATGCCCAAAGTCTGCTATCTGTGATCCACGTACTGGAGAGTGCATATGTCAACCAGGGAGACATGGACCACAATGTAACCAAGGTAACAGATTGGTCAAGTACTGACGGCAGTGAGAAATATTGGCACAACTTTACTTTCATGTTCTTACTGTGTTACAAACGTGTCAGAACTGAGCATGGTTACAAAAACATTTTCTACAGGGGAAGGGTGGCTACAAGTCCAGTCTATTAGGCCGTTTGCCTTGAACGGGTGTACTGGGCTGGAAAAGGCCTTGTTCAACGGTAGCCTGCGCGGAGAAGGTTATTATTACCGTCTACGTACAGACTCATGCAACAGTAGACGTTTGAAAGTTCCTTGATCATGTTTTTTCTTCAAATCGATCATATTATAATGCGTTCCATATCTTGATCGCTTTGTATAGGAATTCTTCTGTGTGAACATATACATAAAAACACGACAATTGATAGATGATTGTTTTAAAACTATTTATATTGTGTATATGTAGTGTGATCCCAGGATCGGTATGGTAGAAACTGTTCATATCTTAGTGGTAGTCCATCGTGTATTTATAATATCGTGTTGTTTGTAGTGTGTCCCAAGGATCGGTATGGTAGAAACTGTTCATATCTTAGTGGTAGTCCATCGTGTGTTTATAATATCGTGTTGTTTGTAGTGTGTCCCCTGGATCGGTATGGTAAACTGTTCATATCTTAGTGGCAGTCCATCGTGTATTTATAATATCGTGTTGTTTGTAGTGTGTCCCAAGGATCGGTATGGTAAACTGTTCATATCTAAGTGGTAGTCCATCGTGTATTTATAATATCGTGTTGTTTGTAGTGTGTCCCCTGGATCGGTATGGCAGAAACTGTATATATAACTGTACATGTCATGGTGGTTCATCGTGTAATGGCACCACTGGTCTATGCATCTGTCCACCTGGTCGAATAGGAGCCCAGTGTGAAAAAGGTACAAATAAGCCAAGACTAAATCAACACGGTGTAATAAGGTAGTTGGAATAGAAGGGTAGGGAAAGCGAATGGGCTGTAGAGAAGATGAAATACAGTAGACAGAGACCGCTGGAAGCTAATGACCGAAAAAATGCGACCTTACTTGAAGTTGGATTAGCTGGGAAAGAGAAGAAGCTTAGTAGATGTTTTCTGATAACTTTTTCGGATTCTTTTCAGATTGTCCTCATGACACCTATGGTATGAACTGTGAAAAGAAATGTAAGTGTTACCAAGGTAACTGTGACCACGTAACTGGAGAATGTCGCTGTAAACCAGGTTACCGTGGCAACTACTGTCAACAAGGTATCACGTGATATATTGCATCCATATCAAATTAATATCGTCATTTCAACCTGATCAACAATATCATCAACACAATCTTCGCCATCGTCACCACTATCATCGCCATCTTCACCACTATCATCGCCATCATCATCGCCAACAGCTGTTTTTGTACAATTTTTTTTCCTTCTCAGAATGCCCTCCAGGTACATTTGGCGTCGGCTGTACAGGATTATGCACGTGCAACACTCTGGCAATCTGTGATCACGTGACGGGAAAATGCCACTGTGGTATGGGAAGGACTGGTTACAACTGTGAAAAAGGTACATTACGTCATTACGGTTTTTGTGATGTTCGAGTAGTTTGGATTTATACATGTTTTTTCGTTATTATGTCAATATTTCGCCAGTTTTTGATCACTACTCTTTAATTTGTAACTTATTTTGCTTGTGAAAATCACTCTAGTTCAAGGGACCAGAAATTTGTGTTGTCGTTTATAGGTTGTCCAAATGGCTACTATGGTTTGAATTGTGAAGAGGTGTGTGCTTGTAAGAACCAGGCCCCTTGTGATTCTGTGACTGGATGCTGCCAATGTAAACCGGGATGGCATGGAAACAAGTGCCAATACAGTATGTTTATAGCTTAAACCTCACAAATATTACTAGGGCATAGTCTATTTTTGACTTAATACATAAGTACACAAATGTCCTGTAAACGTCTGTTCATAAGAGTTTGTAATTTGCCTTTCTCTAACAGTTCTGGGTAACTAGATTGCCGGTTTATCTTTGTAAATGGCTCTGAGGGCTCTTTCTTGTAATATATAAAAAACGAGCAGGAGTGTTTATATCCACGATAAAACACGACTTGCGAGTTTTTTATATGACTTCTAAAACCAATACATATTTCTCGATATGATTATAAAAGATTTACGCAAAATTTGAGTTCTAAATTTAAAAGTGAATTTGTTCATAAATCCAGTGTACAACTTCGATTTGGCTGACTATAAAGAGAACAATGTGCATTGTGATCAAGCCTTTTAGTTGGACGCTCAACAAATACTATTCAATAAGTTCATTAGTAAGTTAGTCATTTTGGAAATAGTGTTTTTATTAAACAGAAGCACACGTGCAATTTGTTATTCATGTTTGCCTCAAACTAAGATTCTGTGTAATGGGCCATATCATTACGAAGATGTCGCGGTTTCGAAAAGTCAAAACGGCTGAGGAACAGAAAAAAAACTTGGAAGATGCTGTTCCTTAGAGTACGAAATATTCAAATAAGTGGGCCTGCAAAATTTTGCTGATTGGCAGACGCAAAGACAAAATCACGACCCAAAAAATTTTCACTTATGAAGTAAAAGAAGTTTCAGCAATCCAAGACTTGTCCAGGCAAATAGATGAGTTTAATGCCGAGTCGATGGATTTTTGGCTAGCTAAGTTTATACAGGAAGTCGCTAAGCAAAATGGAGAACGATATCCACCAAAACGTTAAGAAGAAAAGAGTGCAGGTTTGATTGATAATTCACGGGTACCTAGCTTGCACTGTTAGTGTTCAGTAAACCATGATAGTTATAGAACTGTTTAATAAACATGAGTGTTATAACTGCGATGCAGCCCACAGTTATAACACTCATGTTTATTAAACAGTTCTATAACTATCATGGTTTGCTGAACAATAACAGTGCAAATAAGCCCCATGGAAATTGTTAATCAGGCCCGCACTCCCCTGAGATATTCAAAGCCGCCCCCAACTTTTAGTTACCTAAAACTTTATCTGCGATAAGAGGTCCAACCATGTGACCTATTGGTGGATTCTCATTGGGCTAGAAGCTCATGAATTATTAATGAGTTTTAGAAGTACTCTTTCAAGCTTACGTGCGTCACTAGCTTTACAAAAGTGCCAGACAAGGTGGCAGTAAGTGAGATATGGTAGTATGGACGACTTGACGAATGAATGAATGAATGAATGAAATGTAAACGAAACGAATAAATGAATGAATGAGTGAGTGGGTGAGTGAGTGAGAGAATGATTGGATGGATGGATGAAACGACTAACGAATGGACGGATAAAAGAATTAATTAGCTATTGAATGAATGAAGTCAGAAGCACCAATGAAAGGTTCAGTAATGGGTGATTAAGATACAGCTGAGAAAAATAACAAACAGTTTTTTTTACGTCGACTGTGTATTTCATCAGGTTGTCCTCCAGGTCGTTATGGCTTATACTGTACTCGGTTATGCCAGTGCTATAACGGTGGTGTATGTGATCATATCACTGGATCGTGTACTTGTAAATCAGGCTGGACTGGCAAACACTGTGAATTTGGTACGTATGCAGCATGTGCGAAGTTAGGCTAGAGTGAGTTAGTTTGACATAAGAGCCATCCTCAGGTTTCACACCAATTACATGTTGTACAAATGAATTAATACAATTACGTTAATCGGGAAGCACATACCATGGCGTCAAGGACAAACCAAACAACATAATTGAACTATAGATAACGGACATTGAAGATTATAAACTGATGTATAACTCATTAAGCTTGCATCTACGTCCTAAAAACAAAGAAGCGTCTTCGATCGGTCCATCTTCGAAAAGGACAAGATCATGATACTTTTGGATCAAGTTTGCAGTCGTATTACTTTCACGAGGTTAATATTTTCCCGTTTTCATTATACATAGAGTGTTCATTCGGTAAAGGTGAAGTGGAGTGTACCAATCTATGTAGACATTGTGATGCTGCGTTCTGTGATCCTCTCAATGGGCGGTGTCAGTGTCCTCCCGGAAAAACTGGCTGGGATTGTAAAGATGGTAAGTGGTTTAATAAAAGAGGGAGGTTGAGTATGTCTGTACAATTGCCGTTAACCGGGGTATGGTTAAATTTTTTCCATTGATATAGATTAATAGTAGTATAGTGTGCACCGAATTAACCTGGTGCTGTGTGCTGTGGGCTGCTGTGTGCTGTGGGCTGCTGTGTGCTGTGGACCACCCGACCCCCAGGGGAGGTGGGGAGGTACCGGGGAGGTGGAGAGTTCCGGGGAGGTGGGGAGTTACCGGGGAGGCGGGGAGTTACCTGTGCAGCACCCCACCCCCACCACCCACAACAACAACAAGCGACCACCCCACCCCCTCCATCCACAACAACAAAAACAAACGACCACCCCAGCCCCACCATCCACAACAACAACAACAAACGACCACCCAAGCCCCACCATCCACAACAACCACTTATGAACACGAAAAACGACCACCCCACCCCACCACTTATGAACACGAAAAACGACCACCCCACCCCACCACTAATGACAAAACTAATCAAAACCACCATCCAAGATCTCCTTTCTTAATCCACTCTTATACCAGTGAATATCAAAAAAAAAAAAACAACAACCAGTACTAGGTGGCTCAAACTAATATTAAAAAATAATAATAACGAAAATTACCATTTCGTATTGTTCAGTACCAGAAGTTATTTTGAAACATTATTTATTTGCAGTTTCAGACAATATACTCATCACAAGATTCTTACTAACGAGAAATATACCAAATACGCTTTACAGTGCTTAAATTCACTGAACTGAATCGAAATCGTCTTTTATGAATACTGATGAACCATCCATAATCCTTCTATCAGGCTATCAGGCTATCAGGCTATCAGGCTATCAGGCTATCAGGCTATCAGGCTATCAGGCTATCAGGCTATCAGGCTATCAGGCTATCTGGCTATTGGCTATTGGCTATTGGCTATTGGATATCTGGCTATTGGCACCAGCCTGATAGCCTGATAGCCTGATAGCCAGATAGCCAGATAGCCTGATAGCCTGATAGCCTGATAGCCTGATAGCCTGATAGCCTGATAGCCTGATAGCCTGATAGCCTGATAGCCTGATAGCCTGATAGCCTGATAGCCTGATAGCCTGATAGCCTGATAGACTGATAGCCTGATAGCCTGATAGCCAGATAGCCAGATAGCCTGATAGCCTGATAGCCTGATAGCCTGATAGCCTGATAGCCTGATAGCCTGATAGCCTGATAACCTGATATTCAATAGCCTGATAACCTGATATTCAATAGCCTGATAGCCAGACAGCCAATAGCCAATAGCCAATAGCCAATAACCAATAGCCTGATAACCAATAGCCTGATAACCAATAGCCTGATAGCCAAAAGACAATAGCCAGATAGCCAATAGCCTGATAGCCGGATAGCCAAAAGACAATAGCCAGATAGCCAAAAGACAATAGCCAGATCGCCAAAAGACAATAGCCAGATAGCCAAAAGACAATAGCCAGATAGCCAAAAGACAATAGCCAGATAGCCAAAAGACAATAGCCAGATAGCCAAAAGACAATAGCCAGATAGCCAATAGCCAGATAGCCAGATAGCCAGATAGCCAGATAGCCAATAGCCAGATAGCCAATAGCCAGATAGCCAATAGCCAGATATCCAATAGCCAATAGCCAATAGCCAATAGCCAGATAGCCTGATAGCCTGATAGCCTGATAGCCTGATAGCCTGATAGCCTGATAGCCTGATAGCCTGATAGCCTGATAGCCTGATAGAAGGATTATGGATGGTTCATCAGTATTCATAAAAGACGATTTCGATTCAGTTCAGTGAATTTAAGCACTGTAAAGCGTATTTGGTATATTTCTCGTTAGTAAGAATCTTGTGATGAGTATATTGTCTGAAACTGCAAATAAATAATGTTTCAAAATAACTTCTGGTACTGAACAATACGAAATGGTAATTTTCGTTATTATTATTTTTTAATATTAGTTTGAGCCACCTAGTACTGGTTGTTGTTTTTTTTTTTTTGATATTCACTGGTATAAGAGTGGATTAAGAAAGGAGATCTTGGATGGTGGTTTTGATTAGTTTTGTCATTAGTGGTGGGGTGGGGTGGTCGTTTTTCGTGTTCATAAGTGGTGGGGTGGGGTGGTCGTTTTTCGTGTTCATAAGTGGTTGTTGTGGATGGTGGGGCTTGGGTGGTCGTTTGTTGTTGTTGTTGTGGATGGTGGGGCTGGGGTGGTCGTTTGTTTTTGTTGTTGTGGATGGAGGGGGTGGGGTGGTCGCTTGTTGTTGTTGTGGGTGGTGGGGGTGGGGTGCTGCACAGGTAACTCCCCGCCTCCCCGGTAACTCCCCACCTCCCCGGAACTCTCCACCTCCCCGGTACCTCCCCACCTCCCCTGGGGGTCGGGTGGTCCACAGCACACAGCAGCCCACAGCACACAGCAGCCCACAGCACACAGCAGCCCACAGCACACAGCAGCCCACAGCACACAGCACCAGGTTAATTCGGTGCACACTATACTACTATTAATTGTTTTATCAGATGGATATAGCGCTGTTCGCGGCCTGTGGACCCAGGTCTTTAAGGTGTCCAACCTCTGCAGCAAGGAATCTATTTCTAAAATTGTTTTAGCTTTTTCGTTGAGATATTGAGAAGTTTAATTGATAATTATTGTGCTTTTTAGAATGTCCCCCGGGCACATATGGTCCAGGATGTGTGAATCCCTGCACATGCGCAAACAATGCAACATGTGATCCAATCAGCGGCAAGTGCAATTGTCAGCCGGGATGGACTGGACCGGACTGCACTAAAGGTATGTGGCGACATGGGTGAAATGGGTGAACTCGTAGACCATCCGATTCTTAAAATCAAACAACTATTTTTAATGAGACATGGTTAGTGTACTACCGTCTCTAACAACTCAATATGTTCTTTGTTAGAATAATAAAATGAGCAGAAACAACGAGAAAGAAAAGCCCAACACCTTATAGTCTTTTGAATAGGTTTTTATCAGTGTACGTTCGATTACTGCAAAGGAAGTCCGAAATAAATACGGAATTCACTTCTCGTTTCGTGTTTCAGAATCAAAGAACGAAGAGGTCTTTACAGACGACCATTTGTTTACTATTAACAAGTTATAACATCGTCCCGCAACACAGCTCACAACTATATGTCTTTATGCTTCATAGACACTATACAGTGTCCAAGACCTGCACTACAATTGTAACTGTCACAGGACAAATCATGTTGTTCAAACCAGACGTAAACAAGACTCATCTGCTACTCAACGCATCTGCAACATTGCGTTCTGGTTCGAGTGCCTCATGATCAGGCTTGCGCGTTAAGTGCAAAACGTTTAGTCTGGTTTATCGTAAATACATCAGCACAAATATAACGTCCAGTCGATCTCAGACAATCTCATTTGATTGCGTATGCCTAATCCATCATTCAATACTCTCAATAATACTGAATAAATAACCATGTTAGTGTGCGTAGAACCTTCTCTTCCGTTTCAGGCCAGGTTAACTGTTTCAAGTATGTGCATCAATATTGAGCTTCCTGTGGAATGGGAGCAGCGAGTAGATGATGAATCCATGTGGGAGTTTTTCCTCCACCATTTCTGCTCTTTCTCGTGGTCTATAGTCCATTGATTTTTCTCATAAAATCGCACATTTTCGATTATTTTAGTGGGCTTTAGTTCATTGATTTTTGACCAAAATCGCACATTTTCGCTCATTTTAGTGGGCTATAGTTAATGATTTTTAAACAAAATGTCGCATTTTTGCTCATTTTAGTGGGCTATAGTTCATTGATTTTTAAACAAAATGGCCCAGTCTCGCTCATTTTAGTGGGCTATGGTTCATTGATTTTTGACCAAAGTGGCGCATTTTCGCTCATTTTAGTGGGCTATAGTTCATTGATTTTTAAACAAAATCGCGCATTTCTGCTCATTCTAGTGGGCTATAATCCATTGATTTTTGACCAAAATCGCGCATTTTTGTTCATTTTAGTGGGCTATAGTTCATTGATTTTTGACCAAAATGGCGCATTTTTGCTCATTTTAGTGGGCTATAGTTCATTGATTTTTAAACAAAATCGCGCATTTTCGCTCATTTTAGTGGGCTATAGTGCATTGATTTTTGACCAATATGGCGCATTTTCGCTCATTTTAGTGGGCTATAGTCCATTGATTTTTGACCAAAATGGCGCATTTTCGCTCATTTTAGTGGGCTATAGTTCATTGATTTTTGACCAAAATGGCGCATTTTTGCTCATTTTAGTGGGCTATAGTCCATTGATTTTTAAACAAAATAGCCCAATTTCACTCATTTTAGTGGGCTATAGTTCATTGATTTTTAAACAAAATCGCGCATTTTTGCTCATTTTAGTGGGCTATAGTCACTGATTTTTAAATCGCACATTTTTGCTCATTTTAGTGAGCTATAGTCCATTGATTTTTAAACAAAATGGCCCAATTTCGCTCATTTTAGTGGGCTATAGTCCATTGATTTTTAAACAAAATGGCCCAATTTCGCTCATTTTAGTGGGCTATAGTTCATTGATTTTTAAACAAAATCGCGCATTTTTGCTCATTTTAGTGGGCTATAGTCACTGATTTTTAAATCGCACATTTTTGCTCATTTTAGTGGGCTATAGTTCATTGATTTTTGACCAAAATGGCGCATTTTCGCTCATTTTAGTGGGCTATAGTCCATTGATGTTTAAGCAAAATGGCCCAATTTCGCTCATTTTAGTGGGCTATAGTTCATTGATTTTTAAACAAAATCGCGCATTTTTGCTCATTTTAGTGGGCTATAGTTCATTGATTTTTAAACAAAATCGCGCATTTTTGCTCATTTTAGTGGGCTATAGTTCATTGATTTTTAAACGAAATCGCGCATTTTTGCTCATTTTAGTGGGCTATAGTTCACTGATTTTTAAATCGCACATTTTTGCTCATTTTAGTGGGCTATAGTCCATTGATTTTTAAACAAAATCGCGCATTTTCGATTATTTTAGTGGGCTATAGTTCATTGATTTTTAAACAATGTCGCGCATTTTTGCTCATTTTAGTGGGCTATAGTCCATTGATTTTTAAACAAAGTCGCGCATTTTCGATTATTTTAGTGGGCTATAGTTCATTGATTTTTAAACAATGTCGCGCATTTTCGATTATTTTAGTGGGCTATTGTACATTGATTTTTTGTCCAAAATTGCGCTTATTCGATTGTTTTAGTTGGCTATAGTCCGTTGATTTCTGGTCAAAGTTTTCTGCAAAAACACGCATCTTCCCATCATTGTCATATACGACAAGTTGTTAATGTACTCACATTCTTTCACGTTTACCTTTCCACCAATCAGCAAGTTTCCACTGCAGTTCATTTGCTGATTGGTTAATCGATGCAAGTAAGGAATGCCAATACATTATCACAGGTTAGGTTGTCGAGTCACGCGGTATATATGACTTATATCAACATGTATTATTGACCAAAAACACTTTATTCGCATTATAACAGCGCGACGGAGCACGTTAAATCACTATTTGTATTCTTGTGAAGTAAAAAAATCATATATCAGACAACAAAATGGAGTTGCTTCCCAACTGAGACGCCTTCCGTCTTTTTTTACGGAGGACACAAAATAGTAAATTGCGGTAGCTTTTGCTGTCACTAGACAGATTGTAAAAAGCTACAATAGTTATGGCTGTTTTACAATAGATAAGCATCGATTAACCAAGAATACAAACGGTTGTCCAACGTTCTCGCTTATATATATTATTGCACAAAAATAAAACAATATTGATTTATTTAGAAGCTTTGTCGCTTTGTTTGGACTTGATCCATGCATCGATCTTGTTCTTCATGTCTGTAGCTGCAAGAAAACAACAAACAACAGTTCTAAAAAGGCAAGTTTGGACAGTTTGTGTGTTTGACAGTATTCCGTGACCCGTTTAGGTAACGACAGTAAATAAATAAAGACCCATCTATCAACATTTGATGACTTAGTGGTGTTTTGTTATTCGGCTGGTCTTGAGATCCCATCTCTTGACACACGTTGCACGTGAAACTGTATACGTCCCTATGGTTATATATTACCTATACGGTATAAATTCCTTGCCGGGCACAAGCATATCGGGGCTACGTGTGCATATATTTTGGTCTATGGTGATATTTTGCCTATACGGTATAAATTCCTTGCCGGGCACAAGCATATCGGGGCTACGTGTGCATATATTTGTGTCTATGGTGATATTTTGCCTAAACGGTATAAACTCCTTACCGGGCACAAGCATATCGGGGCTAAGTGTGCATATATTTGTGTCTTTGGTGATATTTTGCCTAAACGGTATAAACTCCTTACCGGGCACAAGCATATCGGGGCTAAGTGTGCATATATTTGTGTCTATGGTGATATTTTGCCTAAACGGTATAAGTTCCTTACCGGGCACAAGCATATCTGGGCTGAGCGGTTTTCTGTTAAATGGATCAGTAGATGAGTTCAATAAATGTCGGGTGATGACCGGTCGGTCCATGATTTTACCGCTGGTTGGTAGGATCACGGGCTCTGCCATCAATGTCATCATTAATGGATCTAGAACAAGATGAAACCAACAAAGTTAACTTACACTGGCTTAACAGAACGCTTTATAGAAGCCACAAATAGTAACAATTAATCGTTGTAATCAAGACACAAGTTTAATTAATTGTTTAATTTTAAATTATCTGCACAATACAAATTTTGCCATTTTTAGTCAATAACTGCTGCTCTGGATGCTTGTAGAAGCAAGATATTCGAATATATTGCTTTCTCGGTGCAGTCTCCCAACTCTGTAGAAGACTTTGTGTTTCCTGTAAAATGGCTGAACTTTCGGCGCTAAAAATGATATTCTATTTATTAAAACTTTCGCCAAAAACCAAAAGCAACATAAAATAGACATGAAAATCAACCTTCAGACTTAATTTGAGATGTTTCTAAAATAGTCATTTTCAGCCGGTGCAACTACCTTAAAGTTGCTTACTGCCTGATGGTGTTATTACAAGTCACCTTTAAATCAAGGTAACAAAGTTGCTTAATGTCTGATGCTGTTATTACAAACCTTTAAATTCATCAGGTGCATCGTCAAAGTCTTCATCCCATGTCGCATTCTCGCGTTCTTTCTTCTCCACTTTTTCAATGAATTGTTGAAACTGCATTATCACAGTCTACAAACGAACAAAACAACAATATTTCATCTTTATTATACATTTATCTAAAAAGCGCACGAAACAACAATATTTCATCTTTATTATACATTTATCTAAAAAGCGCACGAAACAACAATATTTCATCTTTATTATACATTTATCGAAAAAGCACACGAAACAACAATATTTCATCTTTATTATACATTTATCTAAAAAGCGCACGAAATATGCACAAGAACGCGAAAATTATCCGATCGTGTTTTGGTAGTAACAGTCAACTGGCTTCCCTCACGCTGTTCGCTTTGTCATGCACTATTGTAGGTTTAAAAAAATGTGGGAAAAAAATCACAAAAACACCCAAATACTGCGTGACTCGTAAAAATACACGGCCCTATTATATAGCTAGTCAACTAATAACTTATATATATATTTAGCCTGAATATCGGCCATTTTGGGAAGCATAAGGGTAGGGAGGGAAGGTTTTACTAACCAAGCCTTTCTAGTAGATGCAACGCAATGCAATAAAATGCAATGCAACGTAACGCAATGCAATGCAATAAAATGCAATGCAATGTAGTGGTTAATTACCTCTGGTTTATTCAGTGTTTTCTGCATATGTTTGCTAGCATCATCAAACAGATCTTTCCTGTACGATCTCTGTAACAGAAAAAAAGAACATATCCCAGTAAGCCAATGCGAGCTTGCTGAACTGAGAAGTGCACTAAAATAAAGAATAAGAGCAAAAATAAATATGCTCTTAGCGGGATTCGAACCCAAGTATTCTAGTCCGATGTGTTAACCACAACACCACATGGACAACCACGCGGGCTGGTCATTTCACACCAGAAATGTTACGTCATCCACGTAGATACAGAACTTAGGTTTATTGAGAATTACCTCGCAGTCAATTAAAAATGTCCCTCACCTGATCGCAAGCTACAGCATTAGCAAACTCGTCTGAATTCAGATGTATATAGATGTCAATGATCCTGTCTAGTAGTTTCTTGGGCTCAAAACCATACTTCTCTGGCGATTTCACCTGTTAGACAAGAAACAATCAACATAACCTCTTGAAAGTGTGAAAACCACTCGAGAAAAAAAATGGCTTCTTTATAGTTCTAGGTTATTTAGCATTTCTACTAATCGAGGAGCCTTTCTATCCACTCATACCCCTAAATTCATATATTTTACACAGATCTTTGCACATAGTTGATTTTTGGAAGGTGTTATTATTAATATATATATCCATGTATAGCGGATAAATTCGATAGTAGCTCTATGCAGTGAATAACCTGATCCGGGTATGGTGGTCTCAAGCCAAGATATGTGTTATACAGGAAGTATAATAGCTCTATGCAGTGAATAACCTGATCCAGGAATCGTGGTCTCAATCCAAGATATGTGTTATACAAGAAGTTCACTTAGTGCTCCTTATTCATTAAGATGTCAGTAGTTCTTTACAAACCAAAGTTAAAAACACTAACCTTAAGGTTTCTGCATTTGGGTCCACAAAGCTGCTGTAAATTAAAGTTTAACATGGCAGCAAGGCGGTCGATTAATTCCTGAAAAACGAGTTTTAAATGAGCATAATTTGTTTTTGCAAGGATACACTGACGTTATTGTGGTCAGAGATGGACTGATATCATGAAATACCAAAGAAACAAACAACTACATGCATGACACTGTAACTAGTTCAGTGTGTACGTACCGGTCTTAGGAATGGTTCTCTGACATCTTTAGTCAAGTAATGCATCATGTCTAGGGTTTCAGAAGCCAGTGTCAGGTAGGAGCGACATTGTCTCTCGTCTGTATCTAACTGACGTTGACGGCTTGTGCGATTCTCCTGTAAGAAAGGATGATCAAGGTGGCAATAGTGGCAATGTTGATGATGATGATTGTAGCGCTAGTTGAGACAATGATGATAGTGCTGATGGTGATGATAACAATGATGATGATGGTGGTGATGATCATGGTGACGATGACAATAGTGGCAATGTTGATGATGATGATTGTAGTGCTAGATGAGACTATGATGATAGTGATGATGGTGATGATAACAATGATGATGATGGTGGTGATGATGATGGTGACGATGACAATAGTGGCAATGTTGATGATGATGATTGTAGCGCTAGTTGAGACTATGATGATAGTGCTGATGGTGATGAAAGCAGCCATTACAATGATGATGGTCGTGGTGGTGATGAAAATGATGATGATGTGATATACAAGCAATATTTGTGATTTGAACTATTGACGTACCCTAGTCAAGGCTTCCCATTCTGCAGTGTTAGTCATTAGTTGCTGTATTTCATTGATTCTCTTTAACGAGTCCAGTGATTCATCCAGTAGAAATATGGTATCATTGATCAACATATTAACAAACCGCACAAACCCATCCGTACTGATAATAAAAATAAACACAAAAATATACATGAGTACAACTACAACAATAACCACATAGCTTTTTAGGTGTCGTCTTAATAATATCATATCATATAATCATCATCACCATCATCACCACCACTGTCATCATCATCAACATCTTCATCACTACTACAATCATCACCATCATCACCAACACCATCACCATGTTCCTAGTACCTGCTTTGTTTAATAATGGACATCCGGTGGAAGGGATCGTCCCACATGGTTTTCATGATAATAGAAATATGGTATCTGATGCTGAACTTGTCATAGAACTCATTGGAACTGCCTGTTGTCTCAACATCTAAAAAACAGAAAATTAACATTTTAAAAACTTGCTGGGGAAATAAAATTAGAATCTGAAGTCGAACTAACTAGGAACCCAACAAAACTTGCAGGGAGAAAAACCAGTCGCTATCACCACCATCATCATTACAATCATCATTATCATCATCACCATCAACACAATCATAATTATTATTATCAATATCATCACCATCATCATCACTATCAACACAATCACCGCCATTATTATCAATATCATCACCATCATCATCACTATCAACACAATCACCGCCATTATTATCACCTTCATGAACACAATCATCATCATCACCATCACTGTTGTTATCATCACCATCACCCTCACTGTTATCATCACCATCACCCTCGTTGTTATCATCATTATCACCATCACCCTCGTTGTTATCATCACCATCACCCTCACTGTTATCATCACCATCACTGTTGTTATCATCACCATCACCCTCACTGTTATCATCACCATCACCCTCGTTGTTATCATCATTATCACCATCACCCTCGTTGTTATTATCACCATCACCCTCGTTGTTATCATCACCATCACCCTCGTTGTTATCATCACCATCACCCTCGTTGTTATCATCACCATCACTGTTGTTATTATCACCATCACCCTCGTTGTTATCATCACCATCACCCTCGTTGTTATCATCACCATCACCCTCACTGTTGTTATCATCACCATCACCCTCACTGTTGTTATCATCACCATCACCCTCACTGTTGTTATCATCACCATCACCCTCGTTGTTATCATCACCATCACCATCACTGTTGTTATCATCACCATCACCCTCACTGTTATCATCACCATCACCCTCACTGTTGTTATCATCACCATCACCCTCGTTGTTATCATCACCATCACCATCACTGTTGTTATTATCACCATCACCCTCGTTGTTATCATCACCATCACCCTCGTTGTTATCATCACCATCACCCTCACTGTTGTTATAATCACCATCACCCTCACTGTTGTTATCATCACCATCACCCTCACTGTTGTTATCATCACCATCACCCTCACTGTTGTTATCATCACCATCACCCTCACTGTTGTTATTATCACCATCACCCTCGTTGTTATTATCACCATCACCCTCGTTGTTATCATCACCATCACCATCACTGTTGTTATCATCACCATCACCCTCACTGTTATCACCACCATCACCCTCACTGTTGTTATCATCACCATCATCACTCTCACTGTTGTTATCATCACCATCATCACTCTCACTGTTGTTATCATCACCATCATCACTCTCACTGTTGTTATCATCACCATCATCACTCTCACTGTTGTTATCATCACCATCATCACTCTCACTGTTGTTATCATCACCAACACCCTCACTGTTGTTATCATCACCATCATCACTCTCACTGTTGTTATCATCACCATCATCACTCTCACTGTTGTTATCATCACCATCATCACTCTCACTGTTGTTATCATCACCAACACCCTCACTGTTGTTATCATCACCATCATCACTCTCACTGTTGTTATCATCACCATCATCACTCTCACTGTTGTTATCATCACCATCATCACTCTCACTGTTGTTATCATCACCATCATCACACTCACTGTTGTTATCATCACCAACACCCTCACTGTTGTTATCATCACCATCATCACTCTCACTGTTGTTATCATCACCATCATCACTCTCACTGTTGTTATCATCACCATCATCACTCTCACTGTTGTTATCATCACCATCATCACTCTCACTGTTGTTATCATCACCAACACCCTCACTGTTGTTATCATCACCATCATCACTCTCACTGTTGTTATCATCACCATCATTACCAATCATCTCACCTGTATAAAACTTCATTAGTGCTGGGGACAGAAACTCCTGTGCTAGTCTATGCCCCATAATCATCTCATGTACTTTGACTGTACGAGGCTGAATATTGGGATTGAGCACAAATATAACCTATACACAGATAGCAACAAAGGTTTTCATGAGTACACTTTACACTACCCACTCCCACATAGGACTTGGTCACCCCTCCCCCCATAGGACTTGTTACACACCTCAACTATCATGGCCACCAGATAAGGGTTTGATATATAGAGAGAGGAACAGAAGTACACTTTACGCTACCCACTCCCCCATAGGACTTGGTCACCCCTCCCCCCATAGAACTTGTTACACACCTCAACTATCTTGGCCACCAGATAAGGGTTGGATATATAGTGAGAGGAACAGAAGCACACTTTACACTACCCCTCCCCCCATAGAACTTGTTACACACCTCAACTATCTTGGCCACCAGATAAGGGTTTGATATATAGTGAGAGGAACAGGCAAACACAATGAGGAATCGTACAATGTCTGTAACTGCTGGGTCCTCGTAGACTTGGGGAGCATGGCTGAAAGATACAAAGATACATGTGTGGATAACAAATACCTACACTTATCTAGTATTGTAAAGAGAGCTAGAGTCAGCAAGCCTTATGGTCACTATATACTATAGTAATATAGACTAACAAATACCTACACTTATCTAGTATTGTAAAGAGAGCTAGAGTCAGCAAGCCTAATGGTCACTATATACTATAGTAATATAGACTAACAAATACCTACACTTATCTAGTATTGTAAAGAGAGCTAGAGTCAGCAAGCCTTATGGTCACTATATACTATAGTAATATAGACTAACAAATAACTACACTCATCTAGTATTGTAAAGAGAGCTAGTGTCAGCAAGCCTAATGGTCACTATATACTATAGTAATATAGACTAACAAATACCTACACTTATCTAGTATTGTAAAGAGAGCTAGAGTCAGCAAGCCTTATGGTCACTATATACTATAGTAATATAGACTAACAAATACCTGCACTTATCTAGTATTGTAAAGAGAGCTAGTGTCAGCAAGCCTAATGGTCACTATATACTATAGTAATATAGACTGACAAATAACTACACTTATCTAGTATTGTAAAGAGAGCTAGTGTCAGCAAGCCTAATGGTCACTATATACTATAGTAATATAGACTAACAAATACCTACACTTATCTAGTATTGTAAAGAGAGCTAGTGTCAGCAAGCCTAATGGTCACTATATACTATAGTAATATAGACTAACAAATACCTACACTTATCTAGTATTGTAAAGAGAGCTAGAGTCAGCAAGCCTTATGGTCACTATATACTATAGTAATATAGACTAACAAATAACTACACTCATCTAGTATTGTAAAGAGAGCTAGTGTCAGCAAGCCTAATGGTCACTATATACTATAGTAATATAGACTAACAAATACCTACACTTATCTAGTATTGTAAAGAGAGCTAGAGTCAGCAAGCCTTATGGTCACTATATACTATAGTAATATAGACTAACAAATACCTGCACTTATCTAGTATTGTAAAGAGAGCTAGTGTCAGCAAGCCTAATGGTCACTATATACTATAGTAATATAGACTGACAAATAACTACACTTATCTAGTATTGTAAAGAGAGCTAGTGTCAGCAAGCCTAATGGTCACTATATACTATAGTAATATAGACTAACAAATACCTACACTTATCTAGTATTGTAAAGAGAGCTAGTGTCAGCAAGCCTTATGGTCACTATATACTATAGTAATATAGACTAACAAATACCTACACTTATCTAGTATTGTAAAGAGAGCTAGTGTCAGCAAGCCTAATGGTCACTATATACTATAGTAATATAGACTAACAAATAACTACACTCATCTAGTATTGTAAAGAGAGCTAGAGTCAGCAAGCCTTATGGTCACTATATACTATAGTAATATAGACTAACAAATAACTACACTCATCTAGTATTGTAAAGAGAGCTAGAGTCAGCAAGCCTTATGGTCACTATATACTATAGTAATATAGACTAACAAATACCTACACTTATCTAGTATTGTAAAGAGAGCTAGAGTCAGCAAGCCTTATGGTCACTATATACTATAGTAATATAGACTAACAAATACCTACACTTATCTAGCATTGTAAAGAGAGCTAGTGTCAGCAAGCCTAATGGTCACTATATACTATAGTAATATAGACTAACAAATACCTACACTTATCTAGCATTGTAAAGAGAGCTAGTGTCAGCAAGCCTAATGGTCACTATATACTATAGTAATATAGACTAACAAATACCTACACTTATCTAGTATTGTAAAGAGAGCTAGTGTCAGCAAGCCTTATGGTCACTATATACTATAGTAATATAGACTAACAAATAACTACACTCATCTAGCATTGTAAAGAGAGCTAGAGTCAGCAAGCCTTATGGTCACTTTATACTATAGTAATATAGACAATAGTGAAACGAAAATCTTTGTTGAGTATGGAGTCTAATTATTGAAATATCTCTGATTAAAATGTGTTGCAATATGTGCTTGTCTGAATACATTATGCTGGTACAAATATGGTATCCTAAGTTTGTTTGTCCAAAGCAACCCTGTGTTTTCCGGAACTTTGCAAAAATCACAAACAATCATTTATTTTCACAATCAAGGATTATTTACATCATAATCTGTTTATTTGGATTAAGAAAATGTATACTAAGTAGTAACTGTTAGTTGCAGTTTAAGTGCTAAGGTACCTAAACCCACTAACTATCATAAAAGTTTCATTGACATAAGGGATAGTGATTGTCTCAGAGTCCATCTCAAGAATAACATTTATGTGTTTAATAGAATCAATATCCTGTATGTCAGTATCATTTGAGTGTTGTTTCATTCTTAATAATACTTACGGGTTGATAAATAAAAGGAATTCAGCAATATCTTCCATAAAGAAGTCAGGAAGGGCAGCAAATTCTTTGGGTATTTCTGATGACAGCGGCAGCACAGACCTTGGATTAGAAATGAGAAACAATACACCAAGGATATTCAACCATCAAATAATAAAGTGCATACATTGTACTTCACTTTAATGCAGCCATTTATAAATGTTATTTTTGCTCTCAATCAAACAATAGTACACTAACAGAAATTCAATTGTAATGTACATTTGTGAATTCCTGGAACAAACTAATCTATAGACCTTTTCAGCTTCGCATGCAAATTGTCCATTTCAGACCACGTGACACTCTCTAGGGAATGGTTCTTTTATGAAAAATGAGTTGAAATATTTACAGAATCATTTCACAAGAGTGACATCACATGGTCTGAAATGGGAAAATAAACAAGGAAGTAAAAGAAGTCTATTGTAATATTTTCTTTGGTCCTTTCTGTGAACACTTTCAGTTGTCACACTTTGTTCCGTGTATATTGTTATGGCCACAATACTACACATACCCTTGTTGTTCAGGTTTGAGTATATTGAGTATCCATTGACAGGCCATACCATAGAACTTTATGCAGGACTGCAGTAACCTCTCATCCACTAGACCAGCATCAGATGTCATTTTACTGGTTGCTAATTTCTGCACAAAACGAACTCAAGATAAATTATTGAGTAAACTAAATTTATTGAATGATATTTGTTCAATCAACTTGACATAAGCACGTGTCAAGATGAATTGTTGATTACCAAATGAATTTATTTATTTCTATTCAATCAACTTGACATCGAGAAAGGTGTCAATTGATACAAAATACAAATTGTCTACTACTTGGTAAAGAGGAAACAAACAAGGAGAAATTAAAAAAAAAAAAAGGAATGAAAATAACATACTTAAAGTATGAGAGAAATTAAGGAATGCAATTAGGAAGACAGATTTTTGAAATTAAAGGAAAGATGAACAGATGGACTGATAGGACAACAGAGCAGGAGAGGGATTGAGCGAGGGAGGAAAGGAAGAGACAGGGAAGGAGGAAAAATGAAAGAAAACATGGGTATTAAAGGGGAAGTATTTCACAAAGAACAAAACTTACAATGAAAGAAAGGAAGGACATGACCAAAGACTGCATTGTTGATCAAATTTAGATTATCAAACCATTAAACATTAGCCTACCTCTATCTGTGCTCTCCACTTTTTCAGTAGCATTTTATTCCTGGTTGCAACAGGTGTTTCTAACCACTCACTTTCCTGTGATTCTAGATGTTCTACTGTCCGGGATAAATCACGTATAGCTCTTAGCCGTCTGGTGTACCGTCTAAGCCCTGGAATCACAGCTTGATGGTGTGCTTCAAATGCCATGTAGAAACATTCCGTCGGAAACTTAGGTTCTGAGTTTGATTCTATAGTAATAGACATAGTTAGAGTATTCTGCATCAAATTTACATTATTTACATTACAAATATGTAGGTAGTATATCTACAATATTGCACCATTTGACATAACTTTCACAGTGTGTGATTCTACTGATGTGAGCCTAACCTAGTTGTTGCTTCCATTCTTTGACTTCATCAGATGTTGCCTTTAGTCTGCTGTCATCTGGTATGTTTAGTCTACACTTGGACTGGAACAGGTATTGTGTGTCCACCTACAATAAGGTCACTACAGCTTTAGTTACATGTCCGCCAGTGGTGATACAATGCACCATCATGAGGATGGAGTGTACCACATACCACATAAACATTCACAGTTACTACAGCTTTAGTTACATGTCAGCCAGTGGTGATACAAGCACCATCATGAGGATGGAGTGTACCAAGTACCACATAAACATTCACAGTTACCACACCAAGAATCTCAAAATGATATTACAAGGAAACAAGGAGTCAAAGTCCCTTCAGGAGGGGGTGTGCACTAAGCTATGAAAACTATGTTGGACAAAACAGCCTACATGTGATTGATATTATCAGCAGCGACTCAAGGCATTTACTGTCAGTAATATGCAGTAACTATGATGGTGATGCACCCCCCCTGACCTCCTCCTTCTATACATCAACAACTATACATGCTAATGATTGATATCTACTGGGAATTATTACAGGCAGTCCATACCTTATCTACTGGGAATTATTACAGGCAGTCCATACCTTATCTACTGGGAATTATTTACAGGCAGTCCATACCTTATCTACTGGGAATTATTTACAGGCAGTCCATACCTTATCTACTTTGACTTTAACACACAGTCTCTGTAGAACAGCCATGAAGTTCATCATGAAGCCGTCACTAGCTACTTGTCTGTCGTCAGTCTATAAACAAATAAACACAATATACAATGAAACAATGAAACAAACAAACTAACACAGCCTCTAGTGAAACAAACAAACAAACAAACAAACAAGCAAAGAGACAAAAACAAACAGAAATAGAAAAGACACAAGATGAGAAACATTGAAACAAGCAAATAAAAAAAAATAAAAAAACTGTAAGCAACTTAATTAATTATAACTAAAAGAACAAAATGAAATGAAGTTAATAGGTTAATATTGGATGATGTAAGGTTCATATTGGATGATGTAAGGTTAATATTGGATGATGTAAGGTTAATATTGGATGATGTAAGGTTCATTGTGTACCTGTAGTTGTGCCTTTTTAACATTTCTGTTGAGTACAGTACTAATGTATTCTAGACCAGACTCTCTGCTGTCACTGGACACTAGTAGACTATGCATTACCTTGAACAACTCAGTCTAGTAAACAAACATTAGATAACACTCAGACACAACTAATTGACTTCTCCAAGGCGTTCGACTCAGTAAATCATTCAATTTTAATCAATAAGTTAGAGAAATATGGAATTCGTGGAATGCCTTTAAAATGGTTTCGTAGTTATTTAGAAAACAGAAAACAATACGTTTCATTAAACAACTTACAATCAGGAATGCAAACCATAACTTGTGGAATTCCCCAAGGGAGTTCATTAGGTCCATTGTTATTCTTAATCTATATAAATGATCTCCCAAATTGCACAGACAAACTGAAATTTAAAATCTTTGCTGATGACACAAATTTATTTGCTTCTGCAAATGACCTCAAATCTCTGGAACAGATGATGAATTCGGAACTAGCCAAAGTTAAAGAATGGTGCGACGTGAATAAGCTTTCAATCAACTTTTCTAAAACAAATTTTATGATAGTAAAATCAACTAGAAAAAAAGACTTCCCTGTGGATATTAAGTTCAACGATAGAGATGGTACTTCCCATTTATTGGAAAGAAAAACACATTTAAAATACCTAGGCATCATAATTGATGAAGCAATGTCTTGGAAGTACCATATCTCCTATATTTGTTCGCGAATATCACGCAATAATGAAATTATATCCAAATTAAGACATTTCCTATCTTTGGCTCAACTAAAACAAATTTACTATAACTTAATTTACCCCTACATATCTTATGCAATTATTGCATGGGGTAGTACTAGCGCAACAAACCTAAAAAAAAATTCAAGTAAAGCAAAATCATATAATCCGTCTCATCTTCTTTGCTACTCTATATGGCAAAGATACAGCAAGTGCTAAACCTCTTTTAAACCTACTAGACATTCTTTCAGTAGAAAACATCTTCCACTTGCACGTCTTGAAATTCATGTATTCCTGGCATAATGGAAGCCTACCCAGTATCTTTAACAATATGTTTACTTATGCTAGTAATATTCATGGATATCACACAAGATATGCAAGCGGGCAAAACCTCCATAAGACTAAAGTAAGAACCAACACTGGCAAACAGACATTATCATTCACGGCAATTGACCTTTGGTCAAACATCCCCCTGCAACTCAAATCAGCCAGTAATTTGTCTTTTCCTAAACAATTAAAAATATTTCTTCTTTTCCAACAACATTCTGAGTTTAAAAATGTGTAATTTTCCATCTAATATTTCTAAACAATTTTTCTTGTATCTTTCTTGTATTTATCTAGTGACAAATTATTAACTATTTTATTTCTCTTTTCTTTAATATTATTCAATATTCATTCGATTTCTTTATAGTTAACCTCAATAATACTTATTAACTTTAAAACTGGGGGCTAACTAGAAAACTTAACAGTTTATTTAGCCCCCAGGCTCATTTTATTTTATGTACAAAAAACATACTGTAAAAAAGACTTTTTTATTATTATTATTGTACACTTATATAAAATGTAACTATAGCTTGTATTGAGCAAAATAAACATTCTATTCTATTCTATTCTATTCTATTGAAAACCCATTAAAACCTGTGAAATTGTTCATGTGTAATTGGTTGTTGATGGGTCAATAACAGGATTTTCATGGCAGATAGTGATGCGATAATCATAGGATAAAGTCTATGAAAATACCATTAACAAACCAGGAATATTTTGTGGATAATACCACATCTACATACAATGCTCGTTTCTGATTGGTTGATCAACCATGGTTTTTTTTTAAATCTGTGCAATTAATTTATAGCACATGTGCTATTTATTAATTACACGAATCCTTCCCGATATGCTTTGCGCATTTGTGTGCATTTGTCTTTCTTTACATAAAGCGAACTACAGTTAATGACAATGGAGGAATACTTTGCTAGTTTTGAAAACTTGGACGACTTTTTGACATTGAAGAGCCAGATTTTTGTATAGAGTGGCTTGATAATGAACATGAAGCACATCACCAAGACCCACTAGAAGCAGCTGGTTTTGATATTTTATCCTCTGAAGAAATTCGTGCAATGAAGGAGAAGAGTACAAACAAAAACACAACAAAAAACACAAAAACATGGATTAACACATATTTTGAATAGGCGAAGCAAAAACATCAAAGAGAAGGTATAGAGAATATACCACTGAGTGAACTTAATTTGCTTTTGGAGCAGTTTTACGCCGAACTCCGAAAGAAAGATTAAACAGAGTACAAACAGGAAAGTTTCGCCGTAATGCAAGCCTTCATTGACAGGTATCTAAAAGAAGAAAAAACTAAATGAAATTTCAATTTTTGAATGTATTTCACATACTAAGTATTTCATTATACTTGATGAATTTTTAATAAAGTTTTGTTTACTTTGCTGTCAGCTGTTGGCGAACCTTGCGTACGGTTTCTTTATCATAAACTTGCATTTCATGTAGATGTGTTATTAACAGGAAATTCCACCTAAGTTCTCGAAGAATTAATTAAAAATACTGCTTGTATTTGATGAAAAAGCCAGAATACCACTCGTGATACGCACTCGTTATTAAGCCATTTTCATCAAATACGAGTGGTATTTTTCATTGTTTCTTCTGGAATGGTGGAATTTCCTATACAAATACTATGAAACCCATGTGAATAATGGAATATACATGGCTATCAACAATCATTACCCCAGGATGTCAAACCCATGAACAAAATATATCAAGATGGTGGTGAATAATGGGTACTTAATGAATGCATATGTTTGTGTTCAATATGTAAATGTGCAAACTGTTTGCCACATCTTACAAATTAAAATTGTGTCACATAAAAATTGATTATTCAAATGAAAATTGAGAGCAGTCTAGCCACCTGTTCAAGACTATTATCTGGGCATCTGGCATAGTGCGATGATGCGATTTCACACAATCAGACCAAACATTTGCATAATTTCCTAAAAATCGCACAACTGGAGAAAAATCTCATAATTTAAGAAAAATGTTTTCAAATATAACATAAATCCTTGATGAAATATATATTTTTTAATCTAAATAGGAGGTGATTTCGACTTTTAAATAGTAATAAATTTACCTTGCAAAAAGCCATAAAAATGTAGAAAACTTCAAATACGAAAACACGATGCAGATCGATCTAAATCACTACAGGGACTAAAAGATTTAGAAGAAAAGCTCCTGACCAAGGAATCTTACCCGCACAAATTCCAGTGATGTCTGCAGTGATGCATTTATCAGCTTGATTTGCTCTTTTGTCATTATTTTGGATGAATAATACTTTTCCACTACCTTTGGCTGGAAAAATATGAAACAAAACACACCATGTTCATTATTAAATAATGTTTGCTTAAAATTGTTCTTAAAAGTACTAAAATATCACCTAACAGTCTTTCTCAAGACTATACACACCCAGATGATCACAACACATTGACATCACTTACACCTGGGTTACACAAACCATTCAAACATCACACACTAACACCAACAGTCTTTTTCAAGACTTTATACAAGTTTCAAGATTTATTTTTTCACTACTTACACAATCTTCAGCAAAGACAGATAAACTAAAGAAAGGTCCAAGGAATGATAGTTTCTGAATTTCTTTACCAGCAGCTTCTGATAGGGGGTCAGGTAACCAACAATCAAGTGATACAATCTATTGGTCCAGAATAAAATACAGTACAGTACAAATATTATTATCATAATATGCACCTAAAGTATTCTAAATTTCTCAGATAATTTACATTTGGTGATCACGGAACTAAGAAATAATAACTACAGGGATGGTGGTATAACGCGATTATGCGATTTCGCATAATCGGTCTAAAATCGCATAATCCGCGTAATCGCGAAAAAATCGCACAATAAGCCAAAATTTTCACAAGTTTGAGTAAAAAACAAGCAAAATATCGTTACTTCTTGAAAAAAATAAGAAAAGAAAGGTTTTATTTTGTAAACAAATCTCGAGAAGAGCCTTAAAAACTCCACAAAAACAAGCCAGACTCGCACGATTTTTCGCTTTACCAAAATGCTTTCATATGCCAAAAATTACACACTTTGAATTGCAGGACAAGTTAAATATCAATAATATTTTTTTTAAATATAAGAATAGATACGTTTTCTGTGTAAAAAACTTGAAAAAAACATGAAAAACCCCATAGCACAATCGAGACTCGTGCGATTTAACGTTTATCAACAAGGCGTCACTCGCAATGGCAGAGTGTAGACTAGAACTAGTTTTGTTTTAGCGGCAATTTTAATTGGTTGAAATGATCCAATGAGCTTTGCTGTTATATATCTGAACAATTACATGTGCTTAATTACAATAAATTATTCCAGATTTATGCTTGATTATTCTATTGTAAGATGGATAAATTTTTATTTATGGGCCATGCAGTATTATGGGATTCATACCATTCACATTTCCTGACTTACCAGAAGTAGAGCAAGTATACCAGTATTTAAAGAAAAGTAGAAAATAGGGTGTTATGTAATAGTTATGTACTAAATATGACTGACTGGCTAAAAACTAGACTACACAAAATAAATTTAGCATGATTGAGAACTATTTGACCTTTTTGAACTGGTATTGAGTAAGGCTATTTTTTATAAATCAGTATGAAACAGTTATGGTAATGTTATTTTACAGTTCATGTTATTTTTCAAAATTGAATGCTTGCACACAGCTTTGTAAGTATGTGCATGTTTCTTTTGGAGTCGTTACCATAAACTGAGAAATATTGTTTGTTTTTTGTTTGCCTAAATATTTATATTTAGAAAACCTTTCAGTTAATTAACTAAAGGTACTAATGAAAATCTCTCTCAGGACAATGTCTATAGATAGTACACAGCTTATTGTTATTAAAGAGGTTATGCTGTCAGATCTGTATATTAATAAATCATTAATATGTTTTTCATTTGACTTAAAAAATATTCTAAACTTAAAGTGCTAGTCTGACGAAAATAAAAGACCGAAATTTTAAACTTTCTGTACATCCTGGGCTTTATTAGGTGCTGAAAATTAACATGGTTGAAAAATGTTTCAAAAATCGTCTTTTTTAAGCTTGAATTTTGCTTTCAAAAAGACGCGATTTTTGCTCATTTTTGATCGATGTTGATTCTGCACAGCGGTTGCATTTTAAGACCAATGACGTCATATGCGCAAGTCGTATCTTGTACACGTACATTCTTCACTTATTTTACTCAAAATGTAAGTTATTTTAGAAGCATATTTCCCGATTTATAGGTAAATAAAATTGAGGATATACATTTAACAATGTCTTTTATGATCAAACCAACATTCTCCATTAATCGATCTACAAGTTATATCGTATTTTTAGAGTCCAAGTTTATAACTTCTTATCACCATATTGCCAGAACGTAGCGCCATTAGCGTACGAAAAATAGGGGGATAAAAAATCCTAATTTGACTTTAAGAAATTTGTCTGTAAATCACCTTATACTCGAACCACTTTCATTTTAACTTTGAAATTCTGATTTAACTTTGAAATTCCGATCTAAAGTGATACATCATAGAGTAACATGCATGCCTATTTGCAAGGAGAAAAGTAAAGTAATTGATAACTTTGACGTAAGAGAACATGAAAATCGAGTGAGAGACAAAACAAAATAAGATATCTAGATTTTTGACAGCAAATTTGAATTCAAAACTTTTTGTTCCTATTGATTAAAGTAAATTACTTTATTGTATATATACGTTCAAGCCTAAAATAGCACGTTATTGAAGTTTAATGAATACTATATCTCTACCTGACTATAATCATTTTTCTAAAACAATGCATTAACTAAAAAACGTTTTGTATGTGATCGTTAAAATATGTTTTGAAAACTAGATTCAATTGTGGAGTTGTTCCGATTCACTATCACTATGGTCAATGAGAGTGAGACTTGATCTGACTGATAAGTTTTCTATTTATTTGTTACATGCATTTATTATATACGGTAGTTAAACATCGCAACCAATACAATATTATTATACTGAATCTGAGCTGGGCATTACAAATGATCCGAGTCTTGCTATGTGTGTAAATGTGTGTAGTTATCAGAATATTTCGTCTTCTAGTTGGTCGATGACTGTTGTTATACTCGATTCATAAGTTGTACACAAACTCATTTGAAAAAGTATCGCCGGTTTTTAGTCTCTTGCAGTCAACCTTTTTAATGAGTTGGTGGTATTCAAAACAAAACAATTATCTAGCTATCTCAAAAGCGTCTTGGATAAATGGGTCTTTCTCGTATATTTCATGCGACCTTAGCTGAACTTGATAAATATTCTGTACAGAAAGCAACTCGAGACTAAAGACTCAAATATATCAAAATCTCATCGTTTTCCCAGATGTAACGGGGTGTCCTTGAAGTATACATTGTATAGAAGCCATATTTGTTGTTGGATGTTGAATAAAAATAGATAATAACAAGAAATATCATGTAAATCGAAAAAAAATAAGGTAAGTCACAGTAAAAGTATACAAACATCGGCTGATTTCCGGCGCATATGACGTCATATCAAGCAGGCTCAAGTACACTCTCTGGAATCAAGTCGGGTGACGTAATTCGAAAATTTGTAAACTTTAAGATAAAAAATGAACGTCTTGCCAGTCTCGTATTGATAAAAAATTTTCACAGTGATTTTATAGGTATATAAAGATTTAAAAACAGTCATTTGCAGAACTTTTTCGGATCTGATCAGACTAGCACTTTAAAATGCTCACAAAATGGTTTTATACAATTTTCTGTAATATTGCATAACGTTTTGCAATATTGCGCAATTTTTCCGCATAATCAACACTTTTTCCCGCATAATCAATTATTTTTTGCGCATAATTTTATCAGAAATTCCGCATAATTTTGATTTTTTTTCCGCATCATACCACCATCCCTGTAACTAGATCAACACTGACTGCAAACATGGAAAACAGTATTGTGTGATTTGACAGCAAGTACTTACAGTGTTACATATTGGTCTGATAGATGGTGAACCCACTCGGATATCACATAGCTCGGAAAGGCTCTACAAACACACAGAAAACACTTATTAAAGTAACTGGTCTACAGTCACAAACTAGCCTGAATAGTCCATTCTCTCTGTTATATTCACCATTTCTCAAAGGTGTGTAATCATTTATGTTGTTTTGTTTAGTAATGGCCCATGGAAATGTGGAGGCATGTGTGTGGGAAAAAAAAGACAATTGAATTTCTACATTTTTTTTCATACACTCGAGGCTAAGGCTGGGTAAAAGAGAATTTGAAAATGGGCTTTTGATGCTTTCTTGTATTCTAGACAAGCACTGAGCCAGTCCATAACTTGACAACTAGAGGGAGATGTTAGCGGAAAAGGTATCAGACAGGCACTTAATGTGAACTGGCCTGGGTTCATTTCCTAGACCAGGTGATCCCGGTGTGTCTTTAGACAAGATACTTTACTCTCTCTCAGTCCCTCTCCATCTCCACCCAGGTATATAAACAGGTACCGGCATTTGCTGGAGGTAAATATAGTGACCAGAGTATATTGTGCACTCCCTGGTAGACCATGATGAAGGGGCTTTGGACGTTAAACATAGACATTTTTTTACAACACATGCTACTCAATTGGGGTTCCTGTGCTAAGAATCAAAAATCAAAAATCAAAAAACTCAATTCAACCCAGTCTCTCTCGATCCCTTGGATACCACAGGAATCCAATGCAATGCAACAGGAATAAGTTGTCTGTAGAGGAGTATATTAGAGAGGAGAATATTTGAGAGTAAATGGTGTAGTAACTCACCATTAATATAGATTTATAGTGGTCATCTACTAGTGTTGCTGTTCTCATTTCTTGCATCATGCCTAATAGAACAGGCTTAAACACTTCTGAAACTGTTTGTTGATCTTGTCCAGCAGAAGTTACAAGGTGATTGATATACCCTCTGGGAAGCTTGCTTTTCTTGTTGATAAGATATGGTACCAATGGCGATGAACTTGATGAAGGTCTGAAAATACAGGTGTTTTCGTATGAGTGGGAAATGTTGTGCAGCTTGGTAGATAGATACATAGATTGGTGTATTAAAGCCTATTGTAGAAATAATCTATAATAGATATACCCCTAATTAATACTTATAAGATAAATAAACAATCTAATACAATGCAATTACATCACTGAAGAGTCAGGATTATGGTTAGGAGAGTTTTAAAGATATAGTACAATGTGACTGATGCCCCTTGTAATAATGGAAAACTAAAGAGTAAAATGGACAGCTCATAGACAATGACCTAATCACCTACTAGACGAGAAACTATGAAACCTACCTTACTGTAGACAGGACATTCATCAGAACAAGGAGAGAAAAGGACACACACTGCTCTTTTGTTTGACTGAGAAAAACACTCCAATTATTATCTTGAGATCTCTGTAAAATATCAAGTCAACACATATATAATTTACTAATAGCTAATAGGCTTTCTGCAACCCACCTTACTGGACAACATTATTGTGTTCAAAATGTATCCACTAAATACTGGACAGGTGTTTATCAGGTGGGTACTATAAGAGTCTTAATTGGAACCAGCATGGCAAGCAAACAGATATACAGACAGACAGACAGACAGAACATAAAACACATTTGCAGTAGACTGTGTTCATATACCTTAGGATAACATTTCTCCATTGTTGATACCCTGTCATAACACTGCATAAGGTAGTCCAACTGCTCTGCTTGCGTCTCCAATAAAACTGCTTCACAATCTTCGCCATTCTTGACATCATTACCATCATCTATAACCATTTGAGATGTTTCCTCTGCTATTGTAGAACTGTCAACTGACATCCTTGATTCGCTTATTGTCTTGGTGTAAATAGGGGACAGGCGCTCTATCAGGATTTGGCTCATCAGGTCATTCATGTTACAATAAACTGAAAATTAGTTCAACTGAAGTGAGTAATATTCATTGTTAAAGGTCAGTGAAGGTTTCAAGAAAACATACTTGTACGTGTAACTCAAATGAATTCATGAAATCAATAAACAAATGAATTTCAGAACAAACAGGGGCTGATTGTACGAAGCCAGAAAATAGCGCTATCTACCAGTTAAGCCCCCTATCCCTATCCAGTGGATAAATTCTTAAGAAATCCTAGGAAGAGGAAAACTTTTATCCAGTGGAGAACTTTATCCAGACTTTGTACAACTGGATCTAGATGGCCAAATGGGTAATTGAATGGGTGAATAAATGGGTAATTGAATGGGTGAATAAATGGGGATGGAAGGAGGAAAGAATGGAAAACAGATGAATGGATGGATGGAGGAATGAATGAAAACATGATGAATGAATGGATCAATGTATAGATAAAGGAATGAACAAAAAACAAGATTACTGAGATAAATAAATGGATGGATAAATTAACATATTGGGTTATCTTACCATTTGTAGTACTCCCATCAAAGTCTCTAGCAACACCAGCAAGATATGTCAAATCTGATGAAGAACCAGTCTGAAAGAAAACACAAGAGCTCAAGGAACTATGAGTGGTGCAACTACAAATTGTCAGGCTGTTTGTTGTTCAACTACGAATTGTCAGGCTGTTTGTTGTTCAACTATGAATTGTCAGGCTGTTTGTTATTCAACTACGAATTGTCAGGCTGTTTGTTGTTCAACTATGAATTGTCAGGCTGTTTGTTGTTCAACTATGAATTGTCAGGCTGTTTGTTGTTCAACTATGAATTGTCAGGCTGTTTGTTGTTCAACTATGAATTGTCAGGCTGTTTGTTGTTCAACTAGGAATTGTCAGGCTGTTTGTTGTTCAACTATGAATTGTCAGGCTGTTTGTTGTTCAACTAGGAATTGTCAGGCTGTTTGTTGTTCAACTAGGAATTGTCAGGCTGTTTGTTGTTCAACTAGGAATTGTCAGGCTGTTTGTTGTTCAACTATGAATTGTCAGGCTGTTTGTTGTTCAACTAGGAATTGTCAGGCTGTTTGTTGTTCAAGTTGCATTCATTTCTTTTTGCATGATCAAGTTCATCATCTTTTTGGCTTTGGATTGTAGTTATAATAATACACATGATAATATAAATAGTGATCTATATATATTTTTTTAATATTATAAATGTATAAATCTATAAATAAAAGCTATATAATTCTCTATTTCATTCACTATGACATTGCAGTACCATTTGTGCAGAAGTACAGATCTTCATACTTTCAATGTCCATTGATAACTGAAGCCTGGTTTCCATATAATCAAAAATGATTGAGAATTGATGGTCGCAAGCAATTGAAAAAAAATTGTGATTATAGGGTAACCAACATTTTTCGATCCTACCACCATTTCGTTCAAAACAGTCATAGGATTGAAAAAACTTTGGTTTCCTTAAAATAGAAAAAAATTTCAACCATTTGTGACCATTCTTGATGATTTGCGATGATATGGTAACCGGGCTTAATATAATTATGATGTACCTTCCAAGTGACGTTGAAAATTCTGCTAACAGCTGATAATATCATTTCTTCTGACACCTAGTAAATACATTATTCTACTTACTGAGTGAATTACTACAAGTAATAGATCATTAATATCAGATTAGTCATAGAAATCAAACCATTCATTTCTTACTGTTGACAAATTAAAAAAAATTTATCAACATTTTCCGCCCAAGGAGTTTATTTTCAAAATAAACAAACAAACTTGTAAACAAACAACAAAATTCATTTCAAAAACAAATAAGTAAACAACCCTACATCAACATGAAATTAACATACCTTTTTAAACAGAACAGAAAAAGTATTAATTACAGATGTTTCTTGTTCATGAGAATAATGCCATATCAGACAAATAGGAGTGAGCCCAGAATCAACTATTATCACATCTCCTGTAGAATCAACAATATCCTTACCTTAGTAGGCAGGCTACTTGGGCTTGTTTCGGTATCAGAACTATCTTTTGACCTCTTGTATTTAAACCCATTAGTTGGTGAAGAAGAAATTGTAGGCGATGACCTTTTACCAACTTTTTCTGTAGTCAATTCTTGAGATTCATCAAATTCTAGAGATTGAGGGAAAGAGCCAAATCCACTGTCCAGGGATTCAGTTTCTGGGGTCACACATGTGGACTTTAACGACACAGGACTTTGGCTGTCACATGAATGTGACACGGTTGGGACGTGTAGGGGAGGGGAGGCTGATAACCCAGATTGCTCTAGTCTTGCAAGACGTCGACGTCTTATCTGAAATTATCAATTTCATCATTTCAGACCATACATTTAGATTGTTTGAATTACATATGCAAAAATCTGTATATTTATCGGTGGGGAAATTTAAGTTTTTAGGTGGGTATCTTTATATGGTTATCACAGAGAGATACATGAGCTATTCTCTCATTAGTCAAACCTACTGATCATTTCACCATTAATTTAGTTGGTTAAACTGCACAAAACCAATAAGTCAATACAAATATTTATCAGAGAGTGTGATTTGACTTACATTATAGTGACATATATGTATTCATTAGATTTACTTGCATTATAGTGACATATATGTATACATTAGATTTACTTACATTATAGTGACATATATGTATACATTAGATTTACTTACATTATAGTGACATATATGTATACATTAGATTTACTTACATTATAGTGACATATATGTATACATTAGATTTACTTACATTATAGTGACATATATGTATACATTAGATTTACTTACATTATAGTGACATATATGTATACATTAGATTTACTTACATTATAGTGACATATATGTATACATTAGATTTGTAGAAAAACACATCAGACAACTAGTCATAGCCTCACATCAAACACAACAGCAACAATAAACATTGGATTTATGAGCAAAACAACAACATTTCTGACTAGTAATGGTCATATCTAATTATACATTCACAAACACTAATTTCATTGTCAAATTGATATCCTTTTAAAACATTTCATATATTTCTTTGTAGGGATATATTCCTTTCAAATCTGTCCTTCTTAATCATTTTAGTTCCTAGTAAACATACGCGTAGTTCTGCTTTTATCAATGCATGATGTCATCAAAACACAACAAAGCTACGTTGTCTCAGTATTTTGATAGCAATATATAAACAATATCTTTTGTCCATTAAAGTAGAACTATTTCGACTGATATTAATCAAGAGAAGGAAAGTAGATTGACGCTCAAATTTCCAAGACAGACCACCGATCAATGTACTCCAAAAATATCACTAAGATTTTCAAGCGAGAATTAAAATTACATTAAACAACGATTGAGTTTAGTATTTAAAAAAAAAACGTCATGAACAGGGCATAAAAGTAAAGTAAAGTCCTTGCTAAACATTTCGGAGGAATCTTTTGTTACAGATAAGAAAATTGGCTAGCTAGTTTTTAGGATGTCAGAAAAAGCGTTGAAATCATAAGCCGGACTTACTTCGTCAGGAGTTAATTCGCTCATTTTTGCCGGGTATCCCACTGACAAAAATCCTCAATTCTTCTTCTATCTCCAGGAAGCTCGAGCTGGAACTCACTTAGTAAGTAGAAATAAGGTTGCAGATTTAATCCAAGTACTTATTTCGTAGCATTATGTCTATTTAAGGACTAAAAACATTTTTTTGCTGACTCGAAGCGACGCACTTTTATGTTGTGGTCGCCATGTTGTTTTTGTGTTGTCACTGTATAACCACAATGCACCGCGATGCAATGCAATGAATGCTGGGAGTGTCACGTGCTTCGTTCTTTAGACGCCATCTTTTCTCAAGGAATTGTGCAAGGTCTAACTAAAGCGACATTTTTAGCTTTTTTACCCTAAAAAAACATGAGCCGAGACAGAAGAAACCGTGTTTTCGTTGGAAGACTCCCTCCGCGTATTGAAGAGCGTGATCTGGAAAAATTTTTTCGTGGTTTTGGCAAGATTTTAGACATTAATCTGAAGAGCGGATTTGCCTTCGTGGTAAGATTCGGGTGTTCTTGATTGTTTCGACCCTCTTTTCTTTCACTAAACTAATTATTACAACTTCTTAACCAATTAAAACAAAGGATGCTAATATATCTGACAGTTTTTATAATATTTTAAGATTCTTTTTAATGCTTTTTTCGTTTTAAAAAAGTTTGGTTTATTTGAATGCAAACTGACTACAAAATTAATTGAATACGTCTTTTGACCTAATACACAAAACGGTTCCACGGGGTTTTGCATTTAGTCGAATACGGTTAAATGTATATTTGAAACTAAAAAAGTTGATCTTTAGAAGTGAAATTTTGTATAATACATGTATTTCATTATGAAAGCGAATGTGCAGGTGGTTCTGGCGTTCAGATTAGTTTTGTTGGTATGCATTAAACAAGTTCCATACTGTTGTGTAAGGGATTGGCTTGAGTTGCAGTCTAGCTCAAAGACTTTTACCTTCATTACAAGGCGAAAATGAACATTAGATTGTAAAACCAAGACGTTTAGATTGAGATGTTCTTATTTTTAAATTCCGCTAGGCTAAAAATATTTGAGATGTAGCTAAAAAAAGATAAATTATTGTACTTGCAAAAAATATATATTTATTGATTGTAGGAGTTTGAAGATGAACAAGATGCTCAAGAAGCAGTTTATGAACTAAATCACAAAGAATTATTAGGCGAAAGGTAGGGGTTCCTAAACAATCCTCAGTGTTGGCTAGAGTCAAATCCTCACCCTATATGTGCATACAGTACACCATAGTTTCTTGCTACCCTAACTGAAATATACTGCAACATGTAATAATTGAAGGGTTGACTTTGTATCAATAGGGTCACAGTAGAAAGAGCTCATCCTAATCGCAGCAGTGGTGGTGACCGTGGTGGTGGAGGCGGGTATGGTGGTGATAGAAGGCGCTCTGGCGGCTACAGTAGTCGGTTTGGTTCACCATACAATACAGAATGGAGGTTGATAGTAGAAAACTTGTCCTCCCGGGCAGGATGGCAGGTAACCCATCTAGATATACAACCACTGAAAATTATTGCTTACATACAGTGTAACAGCTCTTTACTATCATACAGAAAACTGAAATTGTGAGTTTGAGCTTAACTCTGTTCTCTTTTTATTTCCTTATTTTATTTTTTTCTAGCAGCTTTTGTTCTCGTATCTAGAAACTAGCCCAACTTAGTTTTTTTCTAGCAGTTTTGAAGTATTGAAGTGTTCCTAAGGATTTTCTTGATAGTATTTTTAAGGCAAGGTTTTATCCCTTAATAATGACAAGTTTTTATATTGCATAATATAGTGAGAAACAAGCCATAGAATAACCCCTTTGTTGATCTTTCCCCTTCTCAGCTATAGCCGTAGTTTATTTATATCATGTGGTAAATGGTAGAGTGGTATAAAGCACAAATGGCTTGCTCTTTCAATTTTCTCTGGTTGGTTCCTGGAAACTTGGTTCACTCTTAGATTTCCTGGTCACCATGCTAGGACTGGCCATGGTTTTGGTCAAATCCCCTGTGTGTTGCTATAGTAACAGTTACTATGGTGTAGCTGGTTCTGGACACTTGGTTCTCTGTAAGATTTCCTGGTCACCATATAGGACTGGCCATGGTTTGGTCAAATCCCCTGGGGTTGCTATAGTTACAGTTGCTATAGTTGCAGTTTCTATAGTGACTGGAGCTAGGGAAAAGTTAGTGGTGGTAATAGTGGTGGCTGTCCATTCTTAAGCTAGATCTAATTGGATAGTTTGTAATGCTTTGGTTTGGTATTGAGTGTTGTGTCTTGGAAAAATTAGTGGTTAGTCCAGGTAAGAATGTGTGCCAACATAAGTTCCACGAGAAAGCTGCCAACGCAAAAGGAATCACAAGTAGAATTTCGATGACTGTCAGAGTGTAAACGAGAATGTGTTCATAGTAGCTTTGTTACCACTCCTTTGAACAGATAGAGTGCTTATTGCGTGACATATCTAAACAGGGTCATAAGTTGTGCATAATCATGTGTAGTTCAACTACCGTCAAGTAGTTGTTGGGGTAATGTTCAGTAATTGTTACAGTGTTGTTTATCTATACCTTGGTGTTGAGTTCTCCATGAGATTATGCATTCCTCAACTAAAATGTGCATCTTATGCTTAAATACCACAAGACATGTTTTTTCATTGTAAAGTATGTATGTGTTTTCAGGATTTGAAGGACTTCATGAGGCAAGCTGGCGAAGTTACCTTCACACAATGTCACAAAGACAGAGCTGGAGAGGGGTAATTATCAACATTGATGGTTATGTTATAATGCTGTATATCATGATGGTTGTGGTGATGAGATGATGGACTTGATCATGTTGTGGTTGAAGTAATGACACATGTCTCTATTTTTCAGAGTTGTAGATTTTGCCAATGAAGGTGATCTCCGTCGTGCTGTCAAGAAACTGGATGGATCTGAACTGTTAGGGAAGAGAATACGATTGGTTGAAGTAAGTTACATGTACAATTATTGTCAATTCAGTTTTGTAGACATGTTTGGATACAAGTCCCAAAATATGTGATGTTAAAGTATAATCATAGTATGTCAATGTAATAAACTAAAAATTTGCCTTGGTTTCACTCAAACCACTGGTATCATTCACTGATGTGATTGATTATTCAGACAAATGCCTCACTTGTATGATGATGCAAACAAAAGAGTTTTCTATTGCAGGCCTAGTTATAATATCTCCTATTTCATGTCCTTATTTATTTTCAGAGTATAAGGTCATCGTCCAGAAGAAGATCTAGATCATCATCGCCATATTATAAGAGAAGGTGTGTTACTATGTTCTTAATATCTTGTGGTTGCCATTCATTTATTTAATGGTTCAAATATTTACTCAATATCCGTCAGTTGTTTGATATATTTGTATTCATTTATATCTTATCATTCTTTCTCCTTATTGGTTTGTTATGTCCTTGTTGTTGCAGAACTGATCGTTCAAGATCTCGTTCCCCAAGACGATCTATCTCTCCCCGAAGATCCCCATCTCCCGGCTACAGCAGACGTTCAGCATCACCACGCCGTGAGGAAGATGCTCACTAATCAACACCTACAATATATTATGATAGTGTTTTGTTTAGCCATTGTAATAACTTGTGTATAGAGGGTAGAAAGAATGCAGTAATGCTTGACAATAGTTGGCAACAGAATTCACTTGCACTATTTTATGGATGTGAGACACTGTTTGCAGAATGTTTTTCATAAAGACAAGAAACAAAGTGTACTGAAGTGTAGTGATGTGATAAATCACCAATGAAAACAACAAATATCAATAAGTAAGAGTATTAAAGTGTAATAGGCACATTTGTATTTCATGTTTTAGAAAACCTTTCTTGTTGCAAACACAAGTTGTTTTGTCCCATGTACTGCTGTTGCCGTCATTCTGAGTGTAAATTGCAAAAAGTTGGACTTTTTCAGATTTTAAAATAGTGTTGTATTGTAATATTTTTTATCGTTAAGTTCACATAACTCCTTCCAATCCTTTTTAGACTAATAGAAATTCAGTAAAGTATGTAGGAAATTCTGTTGAATATTAGTGTCTTTTTTTTGTTTGATGAAACTTCTATCTTGTAAACAGATGAGTTCATTCATAACTGCAATAAAATCTTATGTCAGAGTTTCCTTGTATAAGTTGATAATTTATGTATAAAGAAGTAAAGTAACACCCTCCCCCCCAAAAAAAATAAAAAAAGATAAATAAGCAAGAAATGTCTCACTCTGACTGCCTTAGCGAAGCGTTGCCATGTCGATGTTTTCTACTTTATTGTTCTTTCTATAGCTTGTTGGGTTGGTTATTAGTTGGTGACCGTTCCTCTGTTAATTTTTCCGTTTCTCGTTATGCCTTTTATTTCAAGTCTGCTATTTATGTTGTTAGTGTAAAACAGAAGACTGAGTAATAATAATAATAATAATATTTAATACTTATAAAGCGCAAATTACATGTGAATATAATCAAATGCGAGGTCTGAGGTCTAATATGTATCACTACGAAGAGGGCACGTGAAGTGCTTACAATATGTCCACGAAATAGAATCGAATTAGTTACTACCTATTAGTTCATATTTAGAGACTATTTTAGGCAAGTTGTCACAAGCTAGCTATTGCTTCCTTTGTCAGTTTACCTTTTCTTTGACTGTTCTGGTCGAATGATTGCACCTAAATAGTCCCTAAATAGAGACTATTAGTCGGTAACTAATTAGATTTTACTACATGGATATAGTCTAGTGGAAGCACATTAAATACAAATCTAAATAAAGTAGAGAAATTCTGATCAATTTGTCATATATTTTGTTTTTGATCAATTTTCTATTCAATCCCGCACAAAGTAGCCGAAATTACCCTCCAACTCCCAAACAGGTTTTTTCACGTTTTACCCCGCTTTTCAGAGTCGTGTCAATCAACAGACGAAGAATATTACTGGGGAAATCCCCTAGGTGATCAAGCTATTCAGTTCAACAACTGATTGGAGAGAACGTCAATCACTGGTATTTGAAACAATATTAAAGTAAGACGCAAAACGCGACAGTAAAATTATTATAAAATGATGCATGTATTGAAAAAATAAGTGTTCCAACAATTCAATTGTCTATGTTGTTACTGATTTACCAAATGAATACGTTTTTGAACACGACCGACGTTTTTAAAAAGAGTGTATATTGTATCCCCTCCCAGTAGATTATTGTTGGTGATTTTATTTTCATCTTGAGTTTCTTAATAAAAGCACACCAGACAAGGTTGTGTTTTTTTGTGTGTGTCTGAAAATTAAAAAATATATATGAAGCCGTAATGCGCGGACTAAGTCAACGAACGAACAAATGAGTCGTACACGAGTCAATGAATGAAAGAAAGGTGCAATAAATGACTAATTATGATTTATTTGTAAATTGAAATCTCCGATTATATAACGAATGCTAGCCTTATACGTAGAGAAGCCAGCAACCGCGGACTAAAAATCGATGGCAATACATTACGAAATTCATCAGTAATAAAAAAAATAAAATAAAAAAAACAACAACAACAAAGTCTTCGCGTCTAGATCGTCAACTTGCATTCAAGTGGATCCTTGAAGTACATGTGTCGTTTATTCAAGTTTTCTAAAGTCAATCTCCAATAGGCATTGATACACATAGACAAAATAGAGGCGCCGTATATATTGTTGGTGTTAAATTGTCGATTGCTGGCATGCTGTCTATTCGTCTCGTTGCTCAGTGAACTTACCAATCTTATGTTAATGACCTGATCTTTTTCTTAGAAATTTGTTTGCATTGAACAGTTTTTAAACAATTTAGAGTCTTCTTACTTTTGTTGAATCAGTTGAATCAATGGTAGAAATAGTCTTTTTGGGCGAAGAATAGAGGAGTTTAAAAACATTTAGATTGCATTAGTTCATTAACAAAAGAAAGACAAACTTGACGAATGAGTCAGTGACAGGAACAATCAAAGCACTTGTGATGCACTAGTTCGATTCCATTGTAGTCAATTGATCCTCTATTTGATACTGCAAGACAAAGACAACAACTGCAATTGACATTTATTGACATTTTTGCAAGAGTTTTGCTTAAATTTCTTCAAAGGATTTTGCTTTGCTTTGCGAGGGGACGTAAAATCCCATTTTTTAATGAAAAATTCAAAAGCAAATAAAATGAACTATACGTGTCTACTCGCTGGATGAGCTTTCAGATGGGAATGGCAAAATAAACATACAACGAGGGCTAAAGACTGAGCCCTGGCAAAGCCGCGGCAATAAGACCCTGCTATGTGCATGATTTCTTCGCTATTCTCACTGATTTCTGTTCTTTCCATCAAAGCACACTCCTTTAAAACTATACTAAAAGCTAAGCAGAGTCCAAATCAGTGAAAACTGGGAATCGAACTATAACTCGAGACTCGCTCGGGACTACGATCAGTCTTGCACTAAACTTTACTCGCTTTTCAATATATACAGAGTAGAAAGCTATATAATTTGATTCTCTTGCTCCTGTCTATAATTGCGGCTATTCATAGTAGTGTATGTCCTTGTTGTGTCGACTACTGCCCACCTTGTGCACATTGTGTTGGCCGCCGGGAGCAAGAATGACATAATTCCATACAACCCGAGGAGAGGCTTAACAAGACGACAAGTAAAAACACTGAAAACTAAAACAACAAAGGACTTCTTTACTTTCAAACATCTATAGCGTAAACAACACTATAACAATTAATGTTGTAATACTCAGTTGGAAATACATATATTTATATATATATATACATATATATATATATATAGTGCCTTTACATCAGAAAGAGCATACGTGGACCCTTCGATGCTCATGCTTAAATATTAATACGTCTGACTGACGAAACTTTCTCATTTTCCTCTTTTCCCAGAACAACTTTCAAGATATCTACCCCAATTATGTCTTATTCTTTGACTGCGTCAAGCATAAAGAACTGTTTACTATAAATGTCTAATTTTTTAAAACTTTGTTTTCGATATTTTTCAACTTTCATAGCAATCCCGAATTATCCCCTGTTCGTTTGTAACTAGCCAACCGTTCCGCAAAGAAAATATGCCCTTATTTTTACTTGTGGCTGGGAATCAACGTTTTACCATTGCTTAACAAAAGTATACGATTTACTTAGTGTTAATTTATCATGATACTCAGATTTGGATAGATGTATCAAAGATCGACTCCAAGTCGAGAGAAAAAAAGGAAAATTAATTACCTTGGGTTATTTGACAGGAAGGTAGAGTATATATTCAACACTGTTATCGCATAGATTTACATTGGAGCATGACATACCGAATTCGGATGTTACAGAGTTTAAACAAGCCTACTACGACTTTTAAGTTGTAATTTTAGTTGGGGGATTTCACACGTTTGGTCGCAACAAGTTTTGCGTAGAAGAGTAAAATAATGATTAGGAAACTGAGGCTGTAATGAAGACCAAGAGAAAGATGAAGTAAGAAACAAACAACTGAGGAAGAAAAAAATGAAGGCAAAGAAGAAAAAGTAAATAAAAAATAAGAAAAACATGTATGTTAACAGAAAGAGGCCATGAAAACGAGCCGCAAGTACTTTTCTTTATATCTGGAGCCTTTTTAACAAGAAAAGGGCACGAAAAAAATGTAAAAATATAAAAGAAAATCTATAAAGAATGATGAGGAGAATAATTTGAAGAACTAGAAATATGATGCAAACCTGACAATTATCAAGTTGTTGAAAATGATACTCGTCTCATTGTGCACATGAGTTTGCTTGTATGGTACTTGAGAGTTGCAGGCCTTACGGATTAACTGTCTGCATGCTCCATTTTGTTGTTGAGACTTGTTTTAAATCAATTACTGAACTCACTTGTATTTCAGACACCTTCACAACTGTCTCTTATTTTTTTATTTATCTTGTGTGTCGTACCTTTTTCTTTCTCTGTAGACAGATTTTGTCCTACCTTTGTTCTACTTTCTTTACATTTTTTTTAATGATACTTTTTACCTTTATTTCGCTCTTTTTTTTTTTTTTATACTTGTTTTTTCTTTCTTTTTTTCTCTCTTTCGAGTCGCTCTTTGACATTATTTGTGTTGAGTTTAGTCCATGTTTTAAATCAATAGTCAAGTTTCGCCTCAATGAAGCTCTTTGCTGGTAATTTACTTGATACATTTGTTCAGCTGAAGATAAGGGACGTAAATACTTTGTAAACAAACTATTTGAAAATACGTCAAGTGTCTATAATAGAAGTTCTCATTGACTGAAATAAAGGAATGAATGAATGAATGAATGAATGAATGAATGAATGAATGAATGAATGAATGAATGAATGAATGAATGAATGAATGAATGAATGAAGGAAGGAAGGAAGGAATGAATGAGTGAGTGAGTGAGTGAGTGAGTGAGTAAGTGAATGAATGAATGAATGAATGAATGAATGAATGAATGAATGAATGAATGAATGAAAAGGAGAAAGATCCCTTTCACCCTATTTCATAGCTAACACAAGCTAGATGAAGAGTAAAAAGAAGTAGACTGATGAATATTGATTGGAATCCAAATTGTGCTAAATCATTTAGATGACCGGGAATTGACGCACTGTGCGTCATCCTTATTTTCTCAAATGATCACAAAGCACAATCAGTATTTTTAGAAATAAAAGAAACAGTGTGAATCAAATATCAATTAGTTTTCTACAATATTTGAAAACTCCCATGACTGCCTCAATGTCTGTACAAAAAACACGTTGACGATGTGATTGACACAAGTCATTTAAACCAATAGCCCCGTAAGTGTGCTCTAGAATCCTTAGTAATGTCAACAGGGATGATCTTAATGAATATTTGTCTTTGTTTTTACTAACCGCTTCGCTGAAAAGGAAGTTAGGCAATTTATTCGACCGTAGAAAATATCAACGAGTGAAGAATTGCTTTACTGTTGCACACCACACACTACAATATTGCAAGACAGTGAGCATATTAGTTGTCAATACTAACATGACCGGGTACGAATGGCGCTCTGTAGACAATCTTTTTCCAGTAAGCGAGAATTTTCCCGAAGATTTTCTAACGTAAGTATGCACAATATTGCACAAGTGGCACTAAGTGAATATGCGAAAACGAAATGGAAATTTAAATTCATGCATGTTAAAACGCGTTTTACTTTCAACTAATTGAGAACTTTCCTTTTTTCAGGGAAGAACAAGTCAAAATTGAAAACGGAGGTAAAGTTTTGTTTTTTAGTGTTGTGTTATTTTAGTGGTGCGCACACGAGAAGAATTTTGTGTATCATGACGAGAAAAGCAAAAGTCGGGATAAGATCGATTGTCGATGATATTGTAAAAAGGTTGAATTCACAGTACACGCAAGGAAATCCAGTGCAAAGAAAATATGGAAGAATTACCCGTGAAATCCCGAGAAAACGGTATTTCTTAAGAACGCTCAGGTCTACAACATCAAAGAGGGGTAAAATATAGTTGCAAAAGAGTTTAGTTTAACAATTGCTTACAATATATGTTCAAATGCACTTTGCGGTGTATTTATTACACAAAACATTTAACAGTGAAGTAGAATTGATGATCATTTGACATTCAACATGTTCAAATGCACTCTGATACAACACAGGCTGTTAATGATATAATGATTGCAGTAGCAGTTTCAGATACAAAAATTTGAAACTCAGCTAAACGGCATAGAAAATATATTGCAAAAAGGAACAGTACTACAGCCAGGACAGAACTGAGTCCTCGTCGTACGGCAGGCTCCCAAAAAACATTTTAACATTGAAGTGAAATTCATGATACTTTGACTTGACGGACTTCCCATGCATGCAATGCGTTATATCTTTACGGCATCTTTCCATGAATTGTAGTAACAATTTCATGCAAAACATTTTGAAAAGAAAAAGAAACTGTTAAAAAAAATGAGAATAGCAAAATATTTAATTTTCGTTCTTTACTAGAGAGTCCATTTTCGTTACCCAAACAATAAGATATCCAAGAAACACTAGAAGAAAGTTACAAGTGCATAAATACAGAGATTTCGTCCAAACCAGTGCATTTGTTTCTGCTATAAGAAAGAACACCAGTATTAGGCACCTTATATATGTAGACATGTTGTTTTAAAGACTCACAGACTGTCTTCCATTGCCATATACAGATGTGAATTATACCTATGTATACCAGTCCTAATACATCCGTGCCTTTTTCGCAAATAGAGTCAGTCATATGCAGTATTTCTGCTCATTTTCGTGAAGTGCTTGCAGTGATGTCTAAGCCATAGAACCTTTTTCGACACCATCAACCCTCGAAACGCACACTGTGATTTGCAAGTACTTCCCTTTCTTTACCTCAACAAACTTCGGTCATTCCACAACTTAACCGCTGAGGCTTGTGCAATTCGAAGATGAAATGATCATGCTATCTGTAAGAAAACTCATTGCATTTGAGTTAAAAGTGGAAACAAACCGCTTAAATTAAATCTGCTCGGACTACGCATAACGTTTCACCACTGGTTACCGTCGTCCAGTCATATGAAGACTTTTTATTTATAAAAACCTTCGTACAGTAGTCTGATTTGTGTACATGAATTAGTATAGTCCTAGAAAATGGGCATGCATCAACGCTTCCGCGTACGGATCAATGTAATAGTCTTACTGGTGGTGTAGTGTATTGCAAAACAAAGACGAACGCCTCATAGTGTGACCCTCAATAAGCGCTAGATGTGTACATAGAACTAGAAACTACTCACTGAAAACAACATCTGGGTGCTGCTCTTGTGATCACGTCAAAACCAAAGACCGAGAAAAGATGCATGGTTTGTAGCTGGCTGGAATGAACATATTTATAGTTTAATTCATTTAATCCATGAGACACATATTAGCAGTGTTCTAAAAAAAAACACAAAATCGATCGTACAAAATAACTATCAGTAAATGATAAGGTTTTTGGGCAATCAGTCTTAATATGATGTTATTTTTGAAGGCTGCATGTCTCACACGTATATATGGGCAGGATTCCGAATAACCGTATTCCTTGTTTTTAAGCTTGCCACTTTTTGCTTTTGAGTTTTTTACTGTAGACTGAATATCGCATATCATTTGATGCAGTTCTATGCATATATGAAAATCTACTGTTAATCTTTATGTTTCTTGTATTGCTGTACACCGCCGGTGACCTGGGGAAATGGGGTGGTGAATTCGCATCCAATATATTTATTATTCTGCTGCCAGAAACTGAAGCCAGTATGATTTTTTTGCCTTGCTGTCTTAGCTTGCTAGGCTATGCACATTAACGTGTTGGATTCAGGGATCCCGGCAATTTCATAGTTTTTTGTCATAAACAGAGTGCCAAGTGAACACCAATTTGCGGTGTTGAACTTTATAATATTTTCGCATATTTCACCCGGGATTTATTTTTGTATTATTTTATGTTTAATAATGATGACTGGTAAACAGGAAGTTAATCTTTTTTTCAGATTTACGGATACCTGACACACTGTCTGCTCTTGACGCTTTACAGGTGAGAAATCTACTAGACCGTGTACAGATCTAGAGATCAAAGGTTCGAAAGTCTTGATCAAACGTTCTAGATCCCAGGTGAAACGGTAGATGTTCAGTGAGCTAGTGAACATTGTACCTTGACTGAACCGATTCAACCGTTTGGCTATCCAGTTTGCAATGCTGTCCAGTTCTGGCCATTGCATGCTTTTTAGTGGAATGTTCAGTGGATGGACAACTTCAATGTCTTCAATGTGTCCAGCCACTGAATAATCTTTACCATTTGTTCAGGTGCTAAAAATGAAATAAAATATTCAAAGGAATTTAAATTGCTGGACTTTTTTTACATGCAAAATTTTAGAAGTCAGTGATTAAATGTTCTTTCAGGTAACCTTCTAAATACCTCTCATTGCGCGTGAATAGAACTCTTGATCATGTCGGACCAAATATTTGAAGGCCATGAAATTAATCTCCACGTGCAGACCCGGAAACATTATTGTATGCGACTAATATCTAATATCTTTTTGTTATTGCATGTACCATGATGAGTAGAATTTCTTATTCTCCTCAATTAAATTAGTCGTTCAATTGTTAATCCTTTCCTATATTGCGATATAATATCTGTGGTTTATAGATTGTGTCAATATAAACACACCGAGAACAAACTTCCGCTGTGGTTTTGATTGTGGGTAAAAACTCAGCACAGCTAGTATTGTTTACTGTAAAGTGGCTTCACTTACATCTTAGAACGGAAATCATTCCAAGCTACTGCATGGTTAAAACATTGATTAATAATTCTTAAAACGTCGCAGTATATGATCCCCGGTCCTAATCAAGTTGCGCTGATCGCAAGATTTCTATGTTGATGCTACCATCGATCTCAATCTCATGGACCTTGTTCCTGATCCCAAACACTGATTCATCACTGTGATCCCTGGTTCATCACTGTGATCCCTGATTCATCACTGTGATCCCTGATTCATCACTGTGATCCCTGGTTCATCACTGTGATCCCTGGTTCATCACTGTGATCCCTGGTTCATCACTGTGATCCCTGATTCATCACTGTGATCCCTGATTCATCACTGTGATCCCTGATTCATCACTATGATCCCTGGTTCATCACTGTGATCCCTGGTTCATCACTGTGATCCCTGGTTCATCACTGTGATCCCTGGTTCATCACTGTGATCCCTGGTTCATCACTGTGATCCCTGATTCATCACTGTGATCCCTGATTCATCACTGTGATCCCTGATTCATCACTGTGATCCCTGATTCATCACTGTGATCCCTGATTCATCACTGTGATCCTTGATTCATCACTGTGATCCCTGATTCATCACTGTGATGCCTTTAATTTTACTTTACAGTTATTCCTCTATGTAGAGGCGAATCCAGGGGAGCGGCCAGAGTGGCTGGTGCCCGGCCCTTTTATAAATAGTACTTTTAAATTTTGAAAAGTGCAACCCTCCCCTCCCCCACTTAAAGTTACAGGGTCCACCCCTGCCCTGTTCCTAATCGAACACACAACCGTTGATTTTCATTCTTGGTCCATCGTATATTTTCAGAGTCAAGACTACCCGTCATTTCAACAAATAGACGACTGTCACCATGGTTACCCAGAGCCCTTGACTCCGGACAGTCCTTCGTTCCAACATCAAGGACTAAACTGCCTGATGACGTCATTACCACCATCTCATGTCATATCACCATCTAGGTAACTATCCCTCCCCCCCGGGCCCTCCCCTCTCTTACTAGCTAACGGTCTACCATGACGTCATTACCACCATCTCATGTCATATCACCATCTAGGTAACTCTCCATCCCCTCCCTGCTTATTACGAGTTGACAGTAAACGATTAAGTAAAAGCTTCCGCTACATTTTACTGATCAATTTCCATATTTTAATTGATTTTTATCTCATTTGTAGTGATGAAATCAGTGGTGAATACAATTTCGTTGTATCCCTCGAAACACAGGTACTTACAGTTGCTGTTGGGGTTAACCGTATTAAAAACGGGTGTTGTTACTATCAATGTTATTGTTATTGTTGTTGTTATTATCATTATTATCAATGTTATTGTCATTGTTGTTGTTGCTATTATTATTATTATCAATGTTATTGTTTTTGTTGTTGCTATCATTACTATCAATGTTATTGTCATTGTTGTTGTTGCTATTATTATAAATGTTATTGTTATTGTTGATATTGCTATTATTATTATCAATGTTATTGTTATTGTTGTTGTTACTATCATATATTACTATCAATGTTATTGTTGTTGTTATTGTGCGATTTCTGCTTTTTAGCAGGATCAATATTCACATCTTCCTCTTTCTTCTAGCCCAAAAAAGTTGCCAATCCAGACTGGATTGTAAGTATTAGATTAACTGACTGACCGTCTGACCGACTGACCGACTGACCGACTGACTTATTGCCTTCTCTTTCAGTTTTCCCCATGCCAAAACAAGTTGTATATCAAGTCACAGACACCCTGTCCCATGAAGTTCTCTGTGACTGGTTCGCCACCTCCAAATACCTATGTCAGAGCTATGCCTATGTTTAAACTACCAGAACACGCTAAAGACGTAGTCAGGTGCTGTCCAAATCACACACAACAGGACCAGGGAAACATAGGTGAGATGAATCTATCGTTAGCTCTGGATGGAAATATGTTGAAGACCAAAAAGTGTACTAGACAGCATAAAAGCAAAAAAAAAAAAAAAAAAAAAAAAACCCGTCCCGACCATGACCAACAAGCAATCAGGCAGCAGACTATGCAATGATTTACAAACGTTTATGAAAAATGATTGTCAAAGTGTTGTTGTGTTTCTTTACTTTTTCTTGCTGAGAAATCATTGTTCAATTGCATGTGATACAAGAAGTCAAGTTGTTGTCTGCTTTTGCTGGTTATAGAATAATCGTAGCACACACAAAAATTGATTCCAAAGATAGTTGTAATTTTGCCTTTTGCTGCTGAATGGCGCGTGCCTTGTTTGAACTAATCAGTTGACATTGACATTGTATAGAGAACCCAGCCTGTGGCCATTTCATACGCTCAGACAATCCTCATGCTGAATATCAACAGTGCAGTCAGTCAGGGAGAATGTCAGTCAAGATACCATTTAACACTAATGGTGAGCTAGAACTAAACCTTGTAGCTGATTGGTTGATTATAGCGATAGCCTAACCTTGTAGTTGATTGGTTGATTACAGCGACAACCTAACCTTGTAGCTGATTGGGTGATTATAGCGATAACCTAACCTTGTAGCTGATTGGTTGATTATAGCGATAACCTAACCTTCTAGCTGATTGGTTGATTAAAGCGATAACCTAACCTTCTAGCTGATTGGTTGATTATAGCGATAACCTAACCTTTGTAGCTGATTGCTTGATTATAGCGATAACTAACCTTGTAGCTGATTGGTTGATTATAGCCATAACCTAACCTTGTAGCTGGTTGGTTGATTATAGCGATAACCTAACCTTTGTAGCTGATTGGTTGATTATAGCGATAACCTAACCTTGTAGCTGATTGGTTGATAATAGCGATAACCTAACCTTGTAGCTGATTGGTTGATTATAGCGATAACCTAACCTTGTAGCTGATTGGTTGATTATAGCGATAACCTAACCTTGTAGCTGATTGGTTGATTATAGCGATAACCTAACCTTGTAGTTGATTGAATTATTATAGCGATAACCTAACCTTGTAGTTGATTGGTTGATTATAGCGATAACCTAATCTTGTTGCTGATTGGTTGATTATAGCGATAACCTAACCTTTGTAGCTGATTGGTTGATTATAGCGATAACCTATACTTATAGCTGATTGGTTGATTATAGCGATAACCTAACCTTGTAGCTGATTGGTTGATTATAGCGATAACCTAACCTTTGTAACTGATTGGTTGATTATAGCGATAACCTAACCTTGTAGCTGATTGGTTGATTATAGCGATAACCTAACCTTGTAGCTGATTGGTTGATTACAGCGATAACCTAACCTTGTAGCTGATTGGTTGATTATAGCGATAACCTAACCTTGTAGCTGATTGGTTGATTATAGCGATAACCTAACCTTGTAGCTGATTGGTTGATTATAGCGATAACCTAACCTTGTAGCTGATTGGTTGATTATAGCGATAACCTAACCTTGTAGCTGATTGGTTGATTATAGCGATAACCTAACCTTGTAGCTGATTGGTTGATTATAGCGATAACCTAACCTTGTAGCTGATTGGTTGATTATAGCGATAACCTAACCTTGTAGCTGATTGGTTGATTATAGCGGTCCAGTGCATAAACTAAAGCAAAGCAGGGGGCTATATAGAAAGCATGAACGAATTGTATATTCATATGTCCCAACGGCCCACACCAATCTCTTTAGTCAGAGCGTGAATCGAACCCAGGACCACGAGACTGCGAGACCGACGCTTTGAACATTCAGTCATGATGATGCCATTTATGGTGATGATGGTTGTGATGTGGCTGGTGATGATGATGACATTGATATATAGATAACAGAGACGACACTACCACCGTGAACACTTTGAGCTTTTTTGACACATTTTAAACATTCTTTATCCTTTGAGGGAATCGATTATTGTTATTTTGATATATACCTTAGTGCATTTTAGGGGGATTTGAAGCAGTAAAAAGCCCCAAAAAGTAAATAAGCTAATTAAAGACAAGTGTTCCTGATTGGAGTGTGATCGCTGTTGCCATGTCATTTATAACACAAACTGTATTGTTTTCTATCAGTTGGAGCATCGATACACGATGAAGTCACAGTACATGAACTATTCTCATTTGTTTGTAACAACTCTTGTGGGGGACTGAACAGACGGGCTATATTGGTCGTGTTCACCATGGAGACTGGGTATGAAATAATCATGATGAAGTAAATGATCGTAAATGAGTTGTTATGTCCTGCAGTTTTGTTAATAAAGAAGGAAACCCGGGGGGGGGGGGGGGATCGGAGGGTTAATGATCGGGGATGCTCGTCGTATCTTTTTGGGGTAAAAATCGGCGATTTGGTCTCTTTTAGGGTTTAAAAATACGAAATTTGCCAAATTCTCACTTTTTGTATCTTTTAGGTGTTGAAAAATTTGTGAAGCCACGCCATTTTGAAAAACGTCCGGTATCTTTTAGGGGTATTTTTGAAACATTCCGACGAGCATCCCCGATCGTTTATCCCCGGAGTCCCACCCCCTCCCCCTAGGGTTAAAGTTAGGTTTGTAATGGCTTTTATGGGAGTCCTTCTTAAAGTCTGCAGAGTTTATTGCTTTTTACGATGGTTTAAACCAGTGCAGGTGGATGATTATGAAGAGAAGATCACAATGATGATGAATTTTGATGATAATAACGATGATGATAATGATGATGGAAAGTGGTAACTAATGGTGGTGTTGATGGTGATGGTGATAAAGATGATAGTGTTATGGCAATGATTTGAAGACCACATTGGTGCTTATGACGTTAAGGTGGTTGCACCGAGAAATACTGGTCATTTCAGAAGGAATTTTAAGTGAGATAATGACCATTCAAAGAAAAATAAAGCTTATTGATGGAAAGTTTGATAATTCTAGATTTCAAATTTGTACAATTTGTGGTGTCATGAATAGACAGGGGGGTTACTTGGATTAAACAAAATTTAAAAATTTGACTTAAAACCCGTTTTATTCGTAAAGTATATAAAATATGCTTCCATTTTTTCAAAAAGTTAATACTTGGAAGGAAAAGAAGAAAACTGTGCTTGGGGAACATGATCAGCAAAATATTCGCGTAGTTAATAATTAACTATATTCCGTAAGACCGGAGTGATTGAATCTTTAATTTGTGAAAGTTTCATAACAAAAATTTCGATCAGCGCCATAAAAAATTGAATCTGTCTGAACCCTATTGTGAAAAATCCTTATTTTTGTTGTTCGAAATTTGCCTTGATTATCTGCACAATAAAACTTTTGTCATTTTAAATCAATAACTGCTGCTCTGGATGCTTGTAGCAGCAAGATATTCGAAGATATTGTTTTCTCGGCTTAGTCTCCCAACTCGGTAGAAAACGTAATTCTTTAGTTTGTTTTCCTGTAAAATGGCTGAACGTTCGGCGCTAAAAATTATATTCTATTTATTAAACCTTTCGGCAAAATAAATAAATAAATAAATAAATAAATAAATAAAAAAAAAAAACACATAAAATAGACATGAAAATCAACCTTCAGACTTAATTTGAGATGTTTCTAAAATGGTCATTTTCAGCCGGTGCAACTACCTTAAGGCTGATTGATTTTATTGTACATTGCTTAATTCCAGTGAATCCCAGGAGCTACTCGGCCGATGTGCAATTGAAGTTCGTGTGTGCGCATGCCCAGGTCGAGACTCCAAGCAAGACAACGAGGCTGTCAGCAAACCAAGCAGAAAAAAGAGAAAAATGGCAACAGGTTAGTCTGAGACTTCCCAGTCATGCATTGCGGGCACTCGTGCAATTATTTCATATCCTATTCATGGTCATCCATGCTGTCAAACTTGTTTGTATGAGGCTCTACACGTATCGAATAAATATTAATTTACATTTTTACTGTGTTTCAGATGGTGTGTCCAGCTCTACATCTGTAACGTCATTTCCCGCGTCAGAATTCAGTCCCAGTCAGCCATCGCGGCCCTCGATAGAAGATAATACAGTGTACAACCTTAAAGTAAGCGATATACACCGATTTCTTCCTGGAAAATAACGTCTAGTGGCTCCATGAATTTGTTGCTTTTGATTCAGGTTTACGGCTATGACAATGTCTAGTTGTTCATAACAAGTTGGTGTTGTTTGATTTAGGTCTGTGGCTATGTCAACTACCTGATGTTAAGGAAGATCGCATTTGCTTTGGAGTTCTTCGCCAATATGAAGTCAAGATTGTAAGTAATCAGACGAGAACCATATCTTCTCTTCATGTTTTAGAATTGTAGTTTAATTAAAAATACTGACAAGTATTACTTGATCGACTGGTTGATAGAATAGTTTCAGTGATCAAATCTCCACCACTAGCAACAACGTTTGGGTAAACAACAATAAAACAACATAATAATGAGCAACAAACAAACAAAAACAAATGATTAGTGGAAACAATATCAAAATAACAATGACAACTACAACAAACAAACAACAACAAACAAACAAACAACAAACAAACAAACAACAACAAACAAACAACAACAAACAAACCACAACAAACAAACAACAACAAACAAACAACAACAAACAAACAACAACAAACAAACAACAACAAACAAACAACAACAAACAAACAACAACAAACAAACAACAACAAACAAACAACAACAAACAAACAACAACAGCTACAAAGAAATGTAAAATTTACAAAACGACAAATTGTTACGAAAGATGGATGTCTCGATCATCAATAAGATCTTCAGTTCCCAAAGGGAAGGTGATAATGTCGAAAACAAGAAATACAACGATAATAGAGATATTTATTATCCACTGAATTATTGTTGTCTGTTTCAGTTCAAATATGCCTACTGACGACCCTGAATTCCCAAATCTCTTTGCCGACGGTCTGGAAAATGATCAGGTGACAATAATATAGGATTATCAATTATCACTCAGATACTACGCGCGCTTTGATTGGTCGACAGCCATGTGAGTACAGATGACGTCACAACAGTGCTTTCAATTGAACGATATTAGCTCGCTGACTCGCCATATAACAGAATATTATTTCGCTTGATTTTACACTCTCATAGATGCATAGAAAAAGTTGAAATGTGGTTAAAACAAAAGACGTCATTTAATCGGCTGCGGCTCGTTCCTACTCTGTTGTTCTCACCAAGCTTTAATGTCGTGTGAAATTGCACACGCGCGCATAAAACTTTGCAACTATCAATGTTAAATCCAACAATGTCCTTGTCATGTGGTATATCTCTAACATGATTTACAGGGTAATCAAATATAAACTTTATTTTGATTTTTGTTTTGTTTTTATTTGGCAGCAAGAATGTGATAGCTGTGATAGCAGTGAGCCCATTCCACGGTAAGACTCCATCATCATGTATCATCATCATCCCCACCATCATCACCATCATGTATCATCACCATCACCATCATGTATCATCATCACCACCACCATCACCATCATGTATCATCACCATCACCACCATCACCATCATGTATCATCATCACCATCACTATCATCACCATGATGTATCATCACCACCACCATCACCATCATGTATCATCACCATCACCATCACTATCATCACCATGATGTATCATCATCACCATCACCACCACCACCATCGCCTTTATTGTCACCATCACCATCTACAGTAAAAACGGGTACATTGCACCTACTAAACCAAAAGAATTGAGCACAAACATCCACGTTTTTTTTATTTTAGACCAATTCCACAAGCGTCTCCAATCATGAACAGTCAGAAATCACTACCAAGCTGCGCAGTCTCGCACACATCCGGTGAACTAGATTCAAGTTGGTACCAGTCTACCCCACAAGACTGCGCGAGCCCATCCCAGTCAGCACCATTCATGGAGTGTTATACTACTTACAGAAGAATAACACTGTCCGTGGTGTATTGTGGGAAGGCTGAGTTGTGTGCCAATATTGGGGGATAAAATACAAAAGCAAATTTAAGTACTGAGAGTAGGAGAAATGTGTTTTTTATATGTCGATGGGCGGACGGGGAGCTGTTGATTTACAAGTCACGTTTATGTCAACACATGCCGAATTTTGTTAAGGCAGGAAAACCGGGTTAGCAGAAAAATGTTGCAATACAATTATAATGTATTTTGTATTGTATATTTAGTCAATATACTATTTTTAACCATAGATTCGTTGTTATATATGAAAAAATGACACCCTTTGCGTTGATGTGAATAAATAAAACAAGCTTTTAAAAATAAACATTTTAATGAGTATTGTTTTCAATCAATTTTATATAAATGTTCTTCCCCTTTTTTTGGTAAAACTGTATATTCTATTGCTTATAATTTGAAACGTTTCGGCCATGTTTACAGCTGGTAGGTTGATACAACTGATCTCCTGATTTTGTGATGATAACTATTTGAAACGTTCCTCAACCCCCCCCCCCCCCCCCAATTTTTCAATTGATGCAACTGAGATGTATGTTTAAACCTTTGTCCAAAACGACAAAATTCAATTATTCAATCGAACAATTGAAATTAAAATTATTCTTAACTTATGATTCTTGATAACATATCATATGTGCAGTCATGTTTTGAATTTTATCAAGAAGCTTTTATGATTTTGACTTTTAATTTCTTTTGTTTGTTTTTGTCGGCTACTTTTATTTCCTATCAGAACCTAGAAACAATAATCTTCTTGTAAATAACAAAAGCCTTGATGCCGGCAACTGGTCAATTTTTCCCAATTATTTTTCAAAAATACCTCTAAAAGATACTGGTCATTTTTCAGAACGGCGTGGCTTCACAAATTTTTCATCTCTAAAAGATACCACTATCATGGGTGTCGTGCATTATGGCATCATTTTACTACCAAGACCAGCATTCTTTGCAAATGTTCTTTCATAGAGTGCACGCACTAAAAGTGTACAACATAATTATCACTAAATATTTAGTGCTATTTTATGCTAATTCTATAGTTTTATTTTGTTTAATTAGTGCTATATACTGCTAAATAGTGACAACTGTTGCAAACTTTTAGTGCACTCTATTCAAATTTTTAATCCCTTGGAGATTAGTAAAGCACTCTGCGCTAATTGCGATACAAAAGAAAGTCAGCAAAGCATTATGGTATTGGTAGTATATGACGCCATAATGTAAATCAATTTGCAGTACAGTCTGACATTTCTTAAACTTTGCGTTAAAATATTTACAGTAGTTTTTAAAACCTGTGATTTGTTTGTAAAGCAAAGCATTTCAAGTCCAAAATCCTCATGATCATTTGTATTTTATTGCATTCATGATGGATAGCTGGATTCAACTGTTTGAGTAGTTTACTGTTAGCAAGTTTAATTTTCTTTTCTTGATATATTTTTTTTTGATACTATAGCGCTTTGATATATCGGTTGAGTAAAAGACTAAAGGACGTCATCTGTTACTCGGTATTTTGATCGGTATCAGATCAATAAGTTGAATACTATAGTGTACCAAATAGCTGCTTGTACCTTACGTTTATTTATCTCTTGGGCCCAATTCCAACCCATTCACTCCACTGTTTTGCTGTTTGTTTGCTGCCTTTTAAAAGTTTTTAAAGGTTGTATAACTTTGCATCAGTATTTGTCCATGTTATGGTCACGCTATCCATTGACTGTCGTTTCCATGTCAACACTCAACCGATGTTTGTCACGCTATCCATTGACTGTCGTTTCCATGTTAACACTCAACCGATGTTTGTCAATAATCTCTTGGTTTTCGTACACCTCATCTTCGATGACGTCATTGTCATTCTCATCTACATTATGAGCATCGGATACTAGACTGCATTCCTCGCTGGCCAGCGGTGCTCTTGGTTGTGACGTCACACTTGCATCAGAGTATCCCCTATTGACGAAAGAAACTCGGGCATTGCTGTCTGCCTCTAGAGCGAGCTCGTTCAATATTTGGCTTGCTCGTTTACGCTTATCTCGAGCTGATGTTTTGGTGTCGATGTCAATCATTTCTATTGCCATGGTTTGTAGTCGTTCAAGATGCCTGTAATCATCTTCATCATCATCGTCATCATTATCATTGATATTGATATCATTAACTTCGGCATATTCATTGCAACTGACGACACTATCGTTGACATGCTGAAGCGACTGCAAAGCATTCTGGTAATCATGGAACGAATATCTTTTGGGTTTTGAACTATTTGACGCACGCGATGAATTACTCTTGGTCCTAGTCTCCCTATCAACGGACACATTTCCCAAAGACTTACCAATGGCATACTTCATGGATTCTGACGAAGTGCTTTGGTTTCTGCCCGAGGTGGAGCCTATGCCCGAGTCACGTGAAAACTCAGTGAAAGACGTAAACGAAAAGCTGTGTTCTTTACTTGTTGATTCGCGCTTGGGTTTTGTTACTATGGCAACGGTTGCGGGAGACTGGACCCGTCGCTCTGGGTCTGGAGTGGGCAATATCTCGATTTCTTCATTTTGCTCGGCTTGCTGTGTCTTTCCTACAATACTTCCAGAGTTTGTTAGAAATGGAGACGGCGAGGGATCTGGTTTCATCGAAGCTGGAGGAGAGAGACCTGGGCCTGTGGAAACTGGTTGAGGGGGGCTTGGGACGGACAACGTGAAATCTGGTGTTGGTTTTGTTATATTGACCAATGGTAAACTGTCTTTATAAGTGTTTACATTTTTCTTCAATTCACGAAAGGTTATCCATAGAAGAATCAAAGCGACGATAGTGAGAAATTGAAAGACCGTCAGGACTATAACCATGTGAAACGCAAAGTTAGCACGGTCAATCGACATGTTGTTCGTTTACCTACAAAGAGATAAAAACCACCTTACATATCTAATAATAATAATGTTAATCAATAAAGCATTTATGTAGTAATTTAATTAATTTAGAATAGTAAATAGTTAATAACTCGGCTACTCCTCCGTAGCGCTACATGGTGTATTCGCCTTGGACATGTGCAATGCTATATATATATATATATATCACTTGCTGCTAAGACAGTCTGGTTTGTTTGCACAATCGTACCCAGGGCTCCGTGAAGTCTGGGTTGATATTATCAGCAAGAAGGCTTAATATTAATTTGAAACACTTCTAAGCCGGGCAATACTTGATTTCCTCCGAATCGACAAGGGTAAATAACATATTGAAAATATACAAAGAGACGAGCAAGCAAACAAGGCAACTATTACCGAGTAAGGGAGGGGCGGGAGACCTTTTGACCGGATGTAAATACCAAAGCCATTTTCCACATAGCTTGTTCTCGCCATTATAAGATAAGTCTCCCAGTCAAGACCAGTCAAGGGCCGCTTATAAAACACGTCTAGTGATTATGGCTGACCTTGTTATCTAGAGCGCGTTGTAGACTGAATATATATAGATCTGAATATTTCAGGAACCAGTCTCATATAGATATCCATGGATAAAAGAATTCTGGCGTTGTTTGATACAGTAGTGTTTACTTTTCTGCATGGATATTCAATTCCGCTGTTGCTCGTTTGTCTGTCTGTTAGTCTGTCTGTTGGTTAGTTGAGTTGTTGGCTGGTAGGTTGATGATCCTTTTTAGAAAAACTGCTGAAACATTGCTACATAATCTGAGGTATTTCATTCCAAAGACTAAAGAAACATCATTAACCCTCGCAAATCCGAAACATGTTTTGCTTGCTTAATAACTTGTTTGATTGTTGTTTTAATAATCATACGCCACACTCCATTAAAATAAAAATGTATTTCCAAATGCAACCATTTTGCATTCTTTGCATTTGTCTTGGAGAACCCGGAAACCAAGAGCCATATGCGCTTTCGGTCATGTTAAATAAAATATATAGAAAATACTTGATGGGGCATGTGGTTTTATTCACTAGTCGTGAAGTTCTATAAAACAAAATGATTTTTGGGAATTCATATCAAGAAAGAATTCCACCACTTGATCCATCGACCAAGCCACGCATTTCTCAATGACGGTCTTTGCGTCAACTTTCCTAGCCTTTCTTTTATACTCGAACATGCGGAACTATTTTTAGCTTATTTCGAAAACTTCGGTTTAAATCCCAAAAGCTACCAAAAAGAATGATTTCGGTGGTTTTCAATGGACAAAAATGTTTTTCCAGCACAAAACAACACCAACAACAACAACAACAACAACAACAACAACAAAATGGCCCAGTGTAGTGTTACATGGAATTCGCTCGGTAAGTTTGTGTCAATTTTTTTCCGAAATAACTTTGACTTTTTACTGCTGAAAACTATCTGTCTTTACAATATTGCGATATTAAAAAGGTTAATAAGTGATCTTCAAATGTTTTAACATTTTTTGCTGTAACATGTTTCATAGTTTTTTTCTGTTATTTTCATCAGTTGTGATTTTTCGAATCCGTCGAAGCGACCAAAACAGTTGAAATTATCGTCTTTTCGTCATTGTCTTTCCAGATATTTCCTCCGGCCTTCGGCCTTGTTTTCATCAAAGGAAAAGATTTCCACGCCAATAGGAGTGTTAAACTAGTTACACCCCGTATTTGTTCTTTTTTCATGTAATGCTGTAGAAGTTTCGCTGAAGACCTTTATTGACAGTGGCTGACCGTACTTGTAAACAACAACTTGCTTTAGTTTAGTCGAAGTAACAAACATCTTTGGCTTTTTTATTTCCAAGATGTGGTTTTAATTCTACAAATTTAAATATCAATGCCCATCAAGTCCGGATACAATAAAGGGCGTTGCTGTTTGTTGGCGTTTACTAGATCTCATGCCAGTATAAGAACGCTTTTACTCTATTTTTTTACAATTAAAAAAAACCCACATAATTTAGTCTTGTTGGTCGATGTTGTTAGAAATATAAAAGGTATTCCGCTTTTTTTAAATAATTTCTTATTATACCATTAACTGTTCATTAACCGCACTGTAACATTCATTCAAGCAAAAGAGCATTACCATTAGCGTGAAGAAGCATTCAGAACATGAACAAATACTCAATAACAGCAAAAACAATGTTTGCAAACAATGTATTTCTAAAGAACCATTACTCTTATTCACTGAGTGTTCACATTTATTGAATGCCACATCGCGTTAATGATAATCATTTTTCGCTTGAATGGAGTGTTTTAGTGTCGTTAATGGACAGCAAAAGGTGTGCTGCATTTTTTTCTGATCCTTCAGTTGTCGAAAGCAAAGCTTTAAGTGCGACAGGCAGATAAGGACAATGGATATATTGGACAATGGATACCCGAAACTCAATATGCCTCAATTTAACCTATAATGTATAAATATGCATATATCAGGCAAAACTGAAGGCTGACTATCTATTGTTTAAAGAAACACATTATATTGGAATCAAGGGTTACTTATATATATTGTATATATAAACTTATAATAACAATTTACATGTTCGCAAGTTAGGATAGAGTTGGGGATATTGTTGCAGTTGACGCAACGGAGAACATATCAAGGGTAAGTAAATAATAATTAGCCTAGCAAATCTAATTGAGCATTTTAACAAAGCTGTAAATACGTAAATCCCGTTACAACTTATAGCTAACAGTAACTAACTACAAGTATGAAATTCATTCTAATCAATCAAACATTTAAGGAACAATAGAAATTGAACTAATATCTGGACAGATTTCAAGTCATTTTCCTTCCCCATAAAATGTGAATCTAGCCGAACAAACAATTAAACACTTACCAGTTTGCACCCTCGATAAAGATAATTTTCCGTGAAAACCTTTCTTTCTCTTTTACCGTTGGTTAAAGAACTTCCAACCATTGATCGCCTGAGATAATTCTGTTCTAACTATTTCGCACGTTTTTAGCCACGACACAATCTGAAGCAAATTGGCAAGTTTTTCTACTTATAACTGTTTAAACTGCAGTTCAATTTGTGTTCTGTTAGCAAGACAGTCTGCAGGCAACCACAAAGAAAAGCGACTGCATGCCCTGCATGTGTCTCGTTCGATTACATTTCAAGTGTGTAATATAATATATTCTTTTTACTTCCGTGTCGTAGCTAGCCAATCACATCGGTCCTTTAAAATAACAATTGTCACACATGGGCTTTGTCACGTTTGCAAAAGTCAATAGAGTCCCCCTGATCGGGAAATAATATTATGATTCACTCATCGATGTTTAGCAATAGAAAAGAGAAAAGAGGAGAAAAGTAGAGAAAAGAAAACAAGGGAAGAAGAAGAGAAAAGAAGAGAAAAGAGAAAAAGAAAACAGATCAGAACAGAATGCAATTGGAATTATATGAGCCATGCAAACTATTTGTAACCTTAATCATTTATTCCTTCATACCAATCTTAAACAAATTCTTACAGAATGCACAAACATCTTTTACGATAAAAGGTTTTCACCCAGCAGTTTGATTAAAAAGGTCCCCTTATAGTCTGAGTTCTACTCTTGGCACACAAGGCTGGTTCTACTCTTGGCACACAAGGCTGGTTCTTGCACACTATCCATGTTTATTGGTGTGTTTTTGAAAGTGTCCACTTATTTTCTTTGCAAATTTTCTATATTCCATAAATCTAACAGATCGAGATGTGTGACATTCTAGGCAAGAAATAAAAACCATTTTAAGCATCAGATATATTCTTTAGAGTTTGGTTTTTATTAGTATAACATTTTTAAAATAAATTAACAATATGTTTAAGAAAGATTTTATAGAATTACTCCTTTCTTAAAGTCGTTCTTCATATTTATTCATTTATTTGAAGCTGCAACCTCAAGATTGTATTTATAAAATAACAGTATTTGATAAAGCTTGACCATATTTTCGAAATTGAAAAGCAGCAAGGCCTTGCTGCCACGATCGTACAATGTTTGTGAACACAACAATTGTTTCCAATTACATTGTACATTTCCTCATTATCCGATCCTGTGAGGAATGGATCAATAACATTCAGCCCTGTTGATTATAAAGGATCTAATAATCTACAATATCAGCATGTAACGGTACACGATTCGTACAGGACTACCGTTATGTCCTAACGCAACTGATTTAGTTTAGTTACCGTCTATAACTGATTTAGTTTAGTTACCGTCTATAACTGGTTTTGATGACATTAAGATATACTACTCTTCCTACCAGTAAATGACGAGTACAAATTTAACGTCTGAATTGTTTTATGATATCCCGATTGACGTAAATCGGTTCGTCGACTGGCTGCGCAAGTGCTGATGTCACGTGACTCTCTATAACTCTATCTTCACTAGTATCATTGTTAATGTATGTGCTTTCTACTCTACACACATCGTTGTTGTTGTTGGAAACTGTTCTTACAGCCTCTTGGTTCTCGTAAATACCATCGTCGTTGTCATAGTAACTATCATTTGCTCCAGCGTTGTACTCACTCGGCTGCTGAACATGAATCGACGGGACAGCAGTTGCTGTGTGGTGTTTGGGATCTGCGGTTGCTGTGTCAGCAGTCATTGTATTCTTTATTGAGCTCGCGGCCTGCACTTTCGGCGCAGCGGTTACTTGAGGGATTTGTGAGTGTGCGGTTGGTATAAAAGGTTTCGTTTCAACGGTTGTCTTTTGAATTTGTGAGGCAGCTTTACGCTTCTTTGTTGCAGCGGTTATTCCATGCAATTGTGAGCCCGTTGATGGTACTTTTAGACTAGTGTTTGTTTTAGAAAATTTAGAGCCTGCGGTATCAGTTGAGTCAGCGGTCGATTTTTCCATTGCTAATTCTTCAGCAGGTGAACATGCAAAGTTTTTGTTAACAAATCCAATATCACCTTGGTTAGTTTCTTTTGGAATGACTACCGTTAACTCAGTCACGTTCAAGTCTTCGTCGATGTTTTTGGACCGTCGTTGGGGAGTGGGGGTTGGTACCCAGACTATACTTTCATTCGAATTTGTTCTCACCAATGTACTCGAGTCGCGTGTACCAGCTATGTAACTGTTTTTAGAGTCTTCTTTAGCATCGGTTGGTCGTCTCTGTTTTTCGAGGTCCCAAGAGGCCTGGTGGCTATCGAACAGCTGCTTTAGTTTGTGATATTTGCGCCACAGCACTATGAGAGCTGCAAGGACTATGACTTGGACGGCTAATAGACCTATCACCAGATACAGTGTGATTGCCCCGTTCATTATGGCCTTGGCCTGAATAATAAGAAAAACAAACTGAAATGAGTAACTGTATTCTATTGGTCGGTTTAGACCACGTGTTTTTTTCAGGGGCATCGAGTAAATGAGAGATAACCAGAATATTGCAATTGCCCAATTGGTTTTTCTTTCCACAGGGAACCCGAGGAGCAGAAACAAGGGATGAAGGTACTCTTTGATTGGGTAAGGTTGAGGTGATAGGCAATATATTTTTTAGGTATCAAAATTTTGAATCAGCATTTCTAGGGTATGTATTGTAGAGAAAAAGTCTTTTTAGGAGCGTTTTTACGATACGAAACCGCTAAGATACAAAAGAAAATTCGAATGTTTTTGCTAAAAAACTGCTACGACTCTATCAGCCCGGGGGATGATCCGCTGAACAGGGTATGGTTTTTCGACCTTGGTGTCATGAACAGGGTATCTAATTCTACTCTATTTCCGATTTAATCCAAATTTTCTGTCATAATCAGGGTCCAAAAAAATGAGAGAAATTAGTTTGAATTCAGGAAATCGGCAGGAATAAGATCGTTGACTTTTAAAAAGAGCAGCACGTGTGTCTGAATTGATATATTTGTACAAATCATATAACGTTCTTAAGCAATTGTAATTTGTCATAAACAGGGTATGGAAGTTACGTATTTTTTGTCATAAACAGGGTAACCCCTACAAGATCCCAGCGGAACACCCCTACCCAGATCTGAAGGGAATACCCCCCCCCCCCCCCCCCCCCGGGTCTATCAGCTATTGTTCCGACTGTACATGGTTCGCATGAATTTAAATAAAGACACCGACATAGCAGACATAGTTTTGCCGTCAAACAAAGCGTCTTTGACATGTACAACCACATCTATTATTAACAACAATAGATAATAGTTCTAGTGCAGTAGCCATATAAGGACAGTCCGTCATGTGAGCATGTCCCTTTATGACCCGGAAACACCAGTCGGTCTGGATCTACATATTAATATGTTCGATCACACAAAAATAACATGGATCTACATATTAATATGTTTGATCACACAAAAATAACATGGACAAAATGATCATCAAAACCGGTTTGTTAACTTTAAATCTCAATCGACGTATGCATTCAATACGTCCGACATTCAATATCTTGTGAGTTTAGTTCAGTGACAGTAAAATTGCTTAAGTTTGACCCGTCTCCTCTGTCGACCTTTTTGCGCAATTTGACAATTACATTAACTAATCACTCAACCAAAAGGATTGTTTTCTAACTATGTTGTTCATAAAACTAAAGCTTCTTTGAACTTCTGAGCGTCCTTAGCAATAGGTTTCGAAAACTGACCTGCAGTTTGAGACAAAACAAATTTTAGTATTGATTTAAACTTTTGTTGTCGATTTTGGGCTTCCTGTGGTGAAATACACTGGGTTCCTGTTTTAGGTTCACCAGTTTATTTTCGGCCAAAAACCAAAATGGCTGACTTGTTGTGCATGCCTACACTAAAAAAACTGCAAAAAATTTCGAGATTTTGCGAGAAAAAATCGCTTTTTTCGCATTGCTGATTTACTCCAATGCCCAAATATGGTAGCACAATCCTTATAAGGAAATACATGAGGCTTGATAGAAAACGACAACATTCTTAAGGGAAAAGCTTGATATGGATTTCGTGTTTCAACAACCTCGGAAAACGGGAGAGAACTTTGATTTCATCTCTCCAAAAATCAGAAACCTATTTCCCCCTCTATTTTCAATTTAACACTTTACAGGAAATAAAATTACAAATCGTAAAAGTTGCAAATAAATAGAAAATGAGATCCAAAAGTCATAGTTCACTGTTTCACAAAAATGCTTCAACCAACTAAGACAATTTGAAGAACGATTTTGTTCGTGAAAGTCTAAGAATAACGCAAACCAACCTAATTAAACTGAGCCATACAGTGTTTTAAAAGGAATACGTAGTTTCAGTGAGAAATGCTGCTTGTTGTCGAAAACTGAATCAGGCGCTTCAGCAAGAATTACTGTTATATTCTCGAGGCTTGCAATTTCTTAAACATTACATTTTCTTTAAGCGCCAGAAAAAAAATTAACATGCTTTATATCAACTCTATTTCGCTCATACTTCTTTCTAACTTTTGAAGTCAACTTTAGAATAATAATGCATATTATCGAAGGAAATAAATAGGGACAAAATTTGAGTTGTTTTGACAAAGAAGTTTTAATTGTAACAGCTTTGATTAAGTTACTTTCCAATCATGCAAGGAAGTCGATATGTACGAAGGATCATTAACTTTCATAATCATGGGGATTTTTTTCTACTTTGGAAAGTGAAAGCTAAATCCTTAATTACTGCGAAAACGTAGTCAATAACTTGATATAGTTTTCACAAATAAAAAATTCAAATAAATGAACTAATTTCGGGTCAGTGCGTTTCTTTCTGAAAAAGCCTCATCTTATTCCTTGAATTGTTTTTATTTTCTCTCTAAGAACATCGAAAACTTATGATAATAACAAGCAGCAGTGTTTGTGGTATTCTTACAGTTGTTTGTTTTTCTTATTTTTGTGAGAAAATAACAAAAATTTGACCAGAACTGAAATTATTTTTGTAAGATACGCCGGATTGACTTGACGAAATGCCATGGATCAATAGTTCAACTTCAATTTGATGTCAGCATAAATTTCACATGAAAAACAACATAAAATTACTCTCTAACAATGTAAAATTTCTTTAAAAAAATGACTTTATAAGTAAACGAAATCAATTCCTTAGTTTTTGACTTTTAATTGCGACAAATTCATTCAGCAAAATGCCGGTATTTTTGCATGCTTCAACATGTTGCAAAAGCTTGTATGTCAGTAAATACAATACTATATACATTCCCCTGAAACTAGCCAACATTTTGTATCCCTTTAAAGACTAAAACTACAAAGGATTTAGCAGCAAGGCCAATTGGTTAACTTAACATAAACATAATGCACAAAACTGGACAATGAGAAGACAAAATACATTGATAACAATCAACAATATGTCTATAAAATGGCCCCATACCTCGGTATAACCGCACTCTTCCAAAACTACTTGTTTGTTGAGTTTTCACGGCAAAAAGCAGCAAATTTCTCACATTAGTTGTTTTGATGAGGCATGTAGACCTGAATGGTCGTACAATATCGATCTTATACGGAAATAAAGGTTGATTGAACAACGTCGGGACATTCCCCGAGGCTATGACATCACCAGTTGACTGACATATCACAGGAAGCCCGAGTTATAGAGACGATATACCAAATGAAGCCAAATGAAAATAGCATTAATGAATGGATAGATGAATTGATAATTGCACTGGTAATTGAAATGATGAATAAATGGATGGATGTTGGGAGGGATTAAGCAAAAAACGAACGAATGATAAATTGAATGAAAAGATGAAGGAACAGACATGTGAGCCGAAATGAAAAAATACATGGATTGATAGGCTAATGAATGACGTTGTGAACAGATAAACAAATCAATTTTTCAAATAATTAGAATGAAAATGTTTTATTTGAACGGCACGATCTTGTGATAAGGATATACATAAAATGTGCTTGAGTATACGTATTATGGTGGTGGAAGACTGGGACTAGTAAAGCTGGGGGTTCTTGTTTTCGAAAACTGAATCAGGCGCTTCAGCAAGATTACTGTTATATTCTCGAGGCTTGCAGTTTCTAAAACATTACATTTCCTTTAAGTGACAGGAAAAAATAATATTATAAAGTGGTCATAATTACTCAACAGAGTGATATAAACCACGCTTGCTATATATGGCATGGTACGACTATATATGGCATGGTACGACTATATATGGCATGGTACGACTATATATGGCATGGTACGACTATATATGGCATGGTACGACTATATATGGCATGGTACGACTATATATGGCATGGTACGACTATATATGGCATGGTACGACTATATATGGCATGGTACGACTATATGTGGTATGGTACGACTATATATGGCATGGTACGACAATATATGGTATGGTACGACTATATGTGGTATGGTACGACTATATATGGCATGGTACGACTATATGTGGCATGGTACGACTATCACATGTCTGGGTCTGACCTGAAGTCTTATCTACATCTACACCAAGCATATGATTTCAATGAAGATTTAAAAAGAATCTAATTCTAGCTTTTTTGATTATAATTAGTGTAGCCTTAAAAAATATGTTTTTTAACCATCTAGGTTTGTAGCCTTCATAGAAAAAATTACCAAATTACATGCAAGTTTGCCTTGCTTTGTAAAAATAAGGCCTGTCCCCCATATGAGCAATTTTAAACACCACTTTTTGTGATGTCATCAGTTATTCCAGCAAGGTGAATGGTAATGTTTCAAATTCTCGACAAGCATTCCCCTTTATACTCATGAGACTCCTACTGCAAACTATTATATACCTATATGGGTACCCCTAGGGTATATATATACCTACAAACTATTATATACCTATATGGGTACCCCTAGGGTTTTCTTTCTTCTAGCAATTTGAGAGCATGTTGTCGTTGCCATAGATATGTTCTTCTTCTTCACAGTTTCCATAAATATGATCCTCTGTGACTACTTGATCTCTTTCGCAATTTTGGTAGAATGTCTCTTCCTCGACCGCCTGGGATGTTTCCCCAGAAAACGTATTTTGTGGATACATTTTAGCCATGTGAGCAATGTCTGAAGTCAATTGAGATGACTTGAGCCGATTGAACGCGTCGACAATTTCCTGGTTCTCGAAATGTTCTTCTTCTTCTTCTTCGTACGGTCTTCCTGTGTTTTTGCAGCTGTCAATCATTTCTTGGTTCTCATAAGTCTCGTCCTGTGTATAAGCTTCATTGCTACTCGCCATTGGTAGATAAAGCTCATCTATCTGTGGCTGGTTTTCTCTGTGCATGTCAGCTCTTGTGTCACGGTTGAGCTCATGCTGTGTTACATTATAGTATTGTTTTGCGTGACTGGCATGTTGATTGCGTGGCACGCGAGTCTCGTTATAATAATGCCTCCCCATTGATGCTGTTTTCTCTGATTGTTGCTCTCGTTTATTCATCGGAAGAGAGCGTGATTTATTTACAGTGTCTGTTCTTGGAAATAGATGGTGTGACATTTGCTGTTGTGCGACATTGTCATTCATATGTCTGATGGGCGTTGCAGCATTATGGCGTGACGGATGCTGTTGCGTGACAGGTTTTGTCAAATTGTTACGTTGTTTTGAATTGTGCTGCGTGACAGGTTTTGATGGATTTTTTGGTGTTGATGCAATATTTGCTGCAACTTTGTTGACCCTGTCTGTTGCCACTGTGTATTCTATGTCCTCCGTTACATCGTCATTAATCATTTCCAAATAAGAATGGTTGGATGTGGTTTTAGCCAAAGGGTTTCTAGCCCCACAATGGCGTGACCCTTGTTGTTGCGTGACAAATCCTGAGTTAAGATGCTGTGGGTGACGTCTGGGCGGTAGCTGTGGCCTTGCTGCATGTTGTGTGTTCTGCTCAGCGGTTTTACTAGTACTAGCGTGTGCGGTGCCATCAATGTCTCGAGATTGCAGTCCAGCGTTCATCCCTGTAAGATCAAGCGCACCAGGTGTCTCCTGGCTTTGGTCGGTGTGACTATCAGGCAAGTCTATCGCAGGAATGTCGTAGTTTTCTTCATCTTTTTCTCCGTTGTCTTTTTTAAGACTTTTAATATATTTATTTTTAGTCTTTCGAGGTGATTCGTTGGTGGGTTTCTTGACGGTCATTTCCATCTCACTGCTAATCGCTTCTTCAATTTGTTTGCGAAGTTTTCGGTAGAATAAGTATGTTCCAATTACACCTACAACAAGTAGGATTGCTCCAACTGTCAGGAAGATTGTAAGGCCGAATGCAACTCCTTTTTGGGCCGACATTTCTAGACGCTCTTGTTCAGACGACTGGTAATAGTGTGTTCTGAAATTATAACAAACTTAGTATATTTTTGCTGCCCCTCCTCAATATTGAGTACGGATGTTCTTAAGTACTTTTTCCGTTCCAAGAATACGAAGCGTACAGAGACAGATATCTTAGCCAACCGAAACTAGTTGAACTGAGCTATAGAAATATCTGGGGTTTCGATCATATATATTAGGAGCAAGAAAGCAAGGATTCAGTGGGCTGGTTTTAAAGCAAGTTCAATTTCTGATATACAGATCTTTCAGAACCGTCGATCAAATTCATAGGTCATTCATAGGGACAAGTTTACTATAAAACGTTTTGTTATTAGTCGATCTCAAATTTGCCTGTGGAATTGAATTATGACCAGTCCAGAAAACTAGACGTTATGAAACGGCTAAACAGTGTAGAAAGAAATCCAAACAAGGTTGTGAGGAATAACTTTCGATTTAAGAATCATTAATGATATCCTTATATGAACTTGATTCACTTGAAAGAGCTCCCAATGTCATTCAACCTTGGTTAATAGCCCTGAAGTGTGATGACGTTTTACCCCCCTTGTCTCTCTACCATAATAGTTTATAAAATCCTTTCATATTCAAATTTCATATTCCTTCGAGAATACAGGAACAATAGTCATAATTAGTGAACAAAAGCAATGCGAAAAGGATTCTGGTCTAGACACGGGGTTGAAACGTCATCACGCTTCAGGCTTATTACAATAATAAAAATACATAAAAGGGTACTTCGGTACGGTCATTCATGTGCAAGAAAGAACCTGAAAATTGTTCACGTCTGCATAGTTTGTTAGCCAAATTGTGGTAATGTAACATTTTTCACTGGATTGATGAACGTGGGTCAGGAATTTAGAGACCCGTATTTTAATACAATCCCAACAACTCGAACGACAAAACAGTTCAATATAGTACATATATTTTCGTTATCAGTCCAGTCAATACTATTTCATGTACTATCATGGTTTGATTTGGAAAAATATATTCTCCTAAAAAGCCACGTTACTGATTCTAAAGTATTGCTCAAAACATCACGTTTCTACGGACCTTTAAACTATAGACATCTTTATTGTACAGTTTTTTTTTGTTTTTGTTTTTGGTCCAATCTGTAATTATTTAAAGTAGTTGTAGAGTACACACACTAAAAGTGTGCAACATAAATACCACTAATTAGTGCTATTTTATGCTATTGATTTCTCTTGTTTAATTAGTGCTATTTAATAGTGACAATTGTTGCACACATTTAGTGTTTGCACTCTACCAAACCTTAAAAAGAAAACAATACACGATGATATCATTCAAATTACATAATAACGTAGAATTAACTATTTAGAACCTCGAAGTCAACATATATCTTATTTCAGACTTTCAGACACTCAATTATTTCGTTTATTCTTGAAGAAAGTTCAATATTAAAGTCAATTTCTCCTGCTTTCGACATAAAAAACAACAAGCATGAACTTTTACATAATAATTACGAGTTTCTGGGGTTTTATGCCAATTTTTTATCTGTGACGTTCAAGTTGGTCGACGATTAATCCTCAAGTCGCTTCAATAAAAAGTTTCAAAACTTTCAAAAACTTTTGTTTGGCTAAAATAATGTTATTTAACATTGAACTTACCATGAATTTTGGTTGTTGTTGCGTTGTCGTTCAAAAAAAGATGTCATTTGGGAATCTAAGAACTTTCCTAACGAATTTTTAAACAAATTTGATAGGTAAAGTTCTAAACCTTTAGCGAGTATACTTCCTTGTTGTAATGTATGCATTGTAATGCTTCATTGGCTCTTGGGGTTCCTGTGGTAAGTTCTTTTCGAAAACAACTTTATTTATCTATTAATAGATACATAGAAAACTAAATTTAACTACAAATCAGAGATGGTCAATATACACTTTTGTAAAAATGTATTTTATTTATATTAGCAGTCTATTTCAAATATATATATTCAGTAACAAAATATTTCGTTTGTCTGGTATACATGATGTTATGTGGACTTTTCTGATAGAATAAAATTAATTTTATTGTATTTTCTGATAGAATAAAATTAATTTTATTGTATAGAGAAAATCTTTATTTCTTGAATCAGTATAACTTCATTGTCGGGAGAACAAGCTTTCTAAAATCTGCCATCAAAGAAAAATAAAACGCGAACATTAGTACAAGGCAGGCAGGCAGGCAGGCAGGCAGGCAGGCAGGCAGGCAGGCAGGCAGGCAATCTCTCACCTCTATATTTTATAACGCCACCACTTCTCATATCCCCCTTAGCAAGACGTAATATATCATTCATTTCTGTATCTGCGACAAACATGCCACCTGGCATCTTCTTGAATGCTTGTTTTAGCTTGCCAGTAGTAAGAAGGGTGCCATCATCATCATTGAAGACACTGTATGCAGTCTGTATATCGTCCTCGTAACAGTTATGTTCCGTCACTATCTTATGCATTATATTTATAAAGTCTTTCAACGTGATGTATGGTTGAGCTGAAAGAATCAAAGATCATTTGCTTCGATCTACTATAGTGATAACAGACAGAAGTAAAGGACAACCTAAACGAATATCACACTACAGTACTCCTATGAATTGTTGTAAGCTTTATAGTGATGTCTCTTCCTTGACCATACGAAGGACAAATCTGACTAGATTATCATACAGTGCCCACTGTAAATGGTGTCTGATGTAATATCAATAGTTTCCTGTCTTTCTACGAGGAAACGAGATAACAACTACCCAAAGAAATTGGTGTAGGCTGGAGTGGTGTTCGTGCCTCAATTCATATGGAGGAAGAGCTCAATAGATATCACACTACAATGCTCACTGTAATATTGATGTAGGCTGTGATGGCTTCCCTGCCTTCACATGACGGAACATCTAATGAATCGTACTATATATAGGTTTCGAACTTTAGTGGTGTCCACGCATTGAAAAAGCTTACAATGGGTCCAGTAGGTAAAAACTGAATTAAACTTACTGATACTGTCAGCCCTAGTTGGTTTATATAGTACTGTAAATGTGAGAGTCAAACAGATACCTGTCAGTCCTAGTTGGTTCATATAGTACTGTAAATGTGAGAGTCAAACATATACCTGTCAGCCCTAGTTGGTTCATATAGTACTGTAAATGTGAGAGTCAAACCTATACCTGTCAGTCCTAGTTGGTTCATATAGTACTGTAAATGTGAGAGTCAAACAGATACCTGTCAGTCCTGGTTGGTTCATATAGTACTGTAAATGTGAGAGTCAAACAGATACCTGTCAGTCCTAGTTGGTTCATATAGTACTGTAAATGTGAGAGACAGATACCTGTCAGCCCTAGTTGGTTCATATAGTACTGTAAATGTGAGAGTCAAACAGATACCTGTCAGCCCTAGTTGGTTCATATAGTACTGTAAATATGAGAGTCAAACAGATACCTGTCAGCCCTAGTTGGTTCATATAGTACTGTAAATGTGAGAGACAGATACCTGTCAGCCCTAGTTGGTTCATATAGTACTGTAAATGTGAGAGTCAAACAGATACCTGTCAGCCCTAGTTGGTTCATATAGTACTGTAAATATGAGAGTCAAACCTATACCTGTCAGTCCTAGTTGGTTCATATAGTACTGTAAATGTGAGAGTCAAACAGATACCTGTCAGTCCTAGTTGGTTCATATAGTACTGTAAATGTGAGAATCAAACAGATACCTGTCAGTCCTAGTTGGTTCATATAGTACTGTAAATGTGAGAGACAGATACCTGTCAGCCCTAGTTGGTTCATATAGTACTGTAAATGTGAGAGTCAAACAGATACCTGTCAGCCCTAGTTGGTTCATATAGTACTGTAAATGACACTCTTGTAGACTGTAACCAAGACTACGTACTAAAGGCAAGACTAAGCGAGCCTTGACAGTACCGTCACCTACACGATCGTATACTGAAAAACCATCGGCAATCTCTACAGAAAAACAAAGATTTGATTTGATTGGTGCTTCTATAGTTTTTACATGAGTGGGAAACAATATTACGGTCACAATATAGTTAGGATAGGATAGATGGTTCAACTGTTTTCTTACGGTAAGATACGGTACTGTTTCTCACTCATGAAAGCGACCTAGTGTCTGAATATAATACGAAATATATTTGCTAAGCTTTATTGTTTGTAAATATCTACATCTACGTCTATGAATGTATTTTTGTTAGCATAAAATATCCTGATAGATCGAGAAAGTGCCGAATAAAAATAAACTGTAAGTACTACTAAATAGTAGCTATTTATAACTATTTGTCACTCAACCAGAACACAATACGCAGACAAAAGAACTAGCCAGGAGTAGCCAGCGTGCTTGACAGAAGCACAACTCGCATCTCATCCTTTTACCTTCTATCTGTTGTCTAGTAAAAACTGCCATCATATTTCTCTGATAATCTTTAAAGGCTTCTATAATTTCCCTCTAAAAAGATCCAAATAAATCAGTGAAAAATTTGAAACATTATTGGTGAGCAAACTCCCGAAGCCTCCACGACTCTGATCGATCAATTCCCGGCATGCATTGTTTGGTGCTCTCCAGGTTTTGTCTCACACCACTGTCAAAAGCAATGTCTAATACCTGTCTATGATGAATTCGTTTCACGATAAACTTCACGGATCCCTGTGCTTTTCGTATTGTGTTGACAACAAGCCGTAATGATACTCCTGCCAATTCAAGATCGTTTACCTGAAATGAACATAGAAGTGCGCTAACTGAAATAGTCACATTGTTGGCCTTAAATCCACCAGATTGGTTACTTTTGGTTGGTCAGAGGAGAATCCAGTAATATTTTCAAAAGCAATAGGACCGGGAAGCACCATGATCAATAATTCTTTAGGGGAGGTTTTATCAAACAAATCCTCGCATGGATAAATTTATTTGGGTAAGTTATCTAGAAATGTCTCTGGACAGGGAGTGGGCACTCTTGTACTTTTCATCACCGTTCAATTATCTGGGTGTACTAGTGCTTTAATACGTGGGTTCGTCTGTCAGCTGTATGTATAGATGACATGATTCTTTCAACTCGTATAAAATCCACTCACAAAGTCACGAGATACTCACCGATAATATTCTATCACCAGGGAACAGCTTTCCTTCTGCTGGGCTGTTCACTTTAACCATCTTTACAAATATGCCAACATCTACACCGCTCGATGCATTATGGACACCCCCCTCTAGGCAAATACCTATCTGTGTATCACCTTTATGAATGTAAATGAAAGAAGAAAACATATAGAATATGACATTGTCATCCGAAATTTTTATTATTTGTCAGATTCATGATTAAAAATTGACTTTTTTTCATCCATAGTATTTTGGCAACATATCTAACAATGAACATGGATTAAAAGAAAATCCGATTTTCAGCATCAGATCGAGAATGGATATTATTAGGGATAAGCAATCTACAGCCAATCGTCAATCAATCTGACGTGCTGGAGTTACACAGAACACATCACAAGTATTGGTATTCACATATATATTCGCGCCACGTGGTTACCTATAGTTTCTTTAGTAATGTGAATGGTCTCATTTTCCTTGTCAAGTTGTAGAAACTTGATCAATGATTGGCTCTCGCTGTCTGATAAATAGTCCTGTGATAAACAAAGCACAGTGAGGAGTCATCATTATCACCATCATCATCTTTGCCACCCTAACCATCATCATCGTCATCTCCATCGTCATCATCATCATTGTCATCGTCATTATCACCATCATCATTGTCATCGTCATCATCATCACCATCATCATTTGCATCGTCATCATCATCACCATCATCATCACCACCTTTATCTTACTTTCTTATATGCCTGTCGTCCTCTGGTGAGTTTATAGACCAGTCGAACTAATGTCATCAGTACTGCAGCTATCAATACCAATGTTGGTAATGTTACCATAGTAATTAGTAGTCCGTAGGCAGCTGTCTGGTCTGTATCACTGGTGTCGAAGTCAAACATCACAAGCATGGGTTAACTCTGTAAACTAGAACAGCAAGACCCAGTCATAATATAGGTTTCAAAACATTTGTTTTAAACTGGACAAGAAAGTGAAGGGCTGAATAAAGGTATCCACTGGATAAAGTTATCCACCGTATAGAATTTCTCTAGAATGTATCCATTGGATAGAGATTTATCTGGTGGATAGCTAGCTAGCGCTATTCAGGCTTCGTACAATCACCCCCAGTTCTTTAGACGTCAATAAAATATGAATATTTTTACTGCAGCATAATCCCTTTAGTGGTGGTTTCGTGTGCAGACTCTAGCTCTACGTCTATTGCTGAAGTCACCCTTCGCTAATCGACCTACTCACAGTCACGTTCCTTATTCATCCATGTCACCTATGTCTTATATCGCATCTGAGCACGCGATATAGAGACCAGCGGTACTAGCACAAATCAATAGCAAAAGAAGCGTCAGGATCAAAGGCTCGTACTTATGACGATATACCGCTGTAATATAGTATGGCGGGCTCATAGCCAAAATTCGAGATATTGTTTTTTGTGGGGTAACCCAGACCGTTTTCGATCCATAATTTATAATCTATAATCTCGATCGAAATCAGTTCAAAAACGTTCGTAGGAACGAAAAACGGGATTATATGGGAACCAGGGTTAGCTGCCAGGACCCACAATGCAGTGCAATTCATTTTAATATTTTCCGTGTTAGGCAGTGCGAAGTGCATTTTATTCTTGGATGCCTATCGTTGTTTCAATAGATAATTACTTACGTAATTCATTAAAATAAGATAAAGGATATTGTTCATATTTGTTACTAAAAATTGTTTGTATGTTTTACTAATTGCATTGACATTCACTCAATTGACAATGCATAGCATTACAATGATTACAATTATTAGTCTACCATTTGCACATTTTACTAAATTGTATATTGTATTAAAATATTGCTGAACAATAATAATATCCATCGCTTATATCATATATAGTTAGAATTGATATGGAAAATGTCACTAGCTACCCTAAAAGTTACAAAAACGTTCCTTACACTAATGGGATATATCGAGTTTACATGAATAAGACTGTACGTATAAAGTACGACAAAACGTTTAGCAGCAATTGAATTACTGTGATTCACAAGTACAGAACGAGAATATAAGGCTTATGGCTACTTCAATGCCCTAATTTCAAAATAAAAAGAGTAAAAGAATTCTAACAAACACTTACCAATAATACGTTCATAATATTTCTTCTCGAAACCAAGTAATGTTGAAATCATTTTTGGTTCACGATATGGATGCAGCGACGCATTCAACCAACCGAAAATATGCAAATAACCAACTGGCTCTCATGAGACCACACTTTCGAAACTTTCGCTTTCATTGGAATAATTGTTAATGCAAAAGAAAAACGAAGAAAGACTTGTGTGTAAGTTTTTTGCGTATGCACGCTGAATTCATTCATTTCTTTCTTCACTAATGTATCCATCCATCCCTTGGTGATTTATTAAAGCACGACACATATAACACAACAAATATTAAACACATTTATTCATTTATTTATTTATTGTTAGAAGGATTTTGTAAACATATCATCAAGTAACAAATACAAATGTTTTTCATTGTAATCTTTACATTTTGTGAAAAGAACTTTGAGATTCTTTACATTTTTTCACTAAAGGTCACCAAAGCATCTTGATCATGGCAAAGGAAACCCGCAAAGCGAAAATGGATCACCCATGTAACCAAGATACATTTTAAAATTTTATCCAAAATATTGATTTAAAGTCTTCTTATAACATGAACTGAATTGTCACGAGTAACTTTTCCTTCCTATTTCGACTTTTTTTTAAAAATTCGCGTGAAATGGAGAATGGTGAAAAGATGGCGTGTATTTAGCCGACTATGAGGACAGTTTGTTCATCAGTACTTGTGGAATATTGGTAGGACCAGGTCTTTAAAATCTATAAAGATATAAAACAATAGGGACATCAGCGATCAACCAACACACGAACAAACAAACAAACAGAAAGACAGACAGACAGACGGAAGGACGGACAGACCGACAAACAGACAGACAGACAGACATAACTGAGAATAACTGCAAGAAAGCGGGTTTACTTGGCAAGAACGCCATACAATGTTTTATCATGAATTCTCTTGAAGCTCATCGGTGATTGGCTCAACAGACGATAGTCTTTTGAAAATGACCAATGAAAAAAGCGAATCATATTGTTCTCAGGCTATTTCGGCCAAGTCAAAAAAGTTATTCAAAACACTTTGGTCACTGCTTTTTTTATCTGGACTCATTGCTAATGTAACTTTTATGGTGTATGAAATACCTTGATAGTAAACACTTTGGTCACTGCTGTTTTTATCTGGACTCATTATTAATGTAACTGGTGTATGAAATACCTTGATAGTAAACACTTTCGTCACTGCTGTTTTTATCTGGACTCATTATTAATGTAACTGGTGTATGAAATACCTTGATAGTAAACACTTTCGTCACTGCTGTTTTTATCTGGACTCATTACTAATGTAACTGGTGTATGAAATACCTTGATAGTAAACACTTTCGTCACTGCTGTTTTTATCTGGACTCATTTCTAATGTAACTGGTGTATGAAATACCTTGATAGTACACACTTTCGTCACTGCTGTTTTTATCTGGACTCATTGCTAATGTAACTGGTGTATGAAATACCTTGATAGTACACACTTTCGTCACTGCTGTTTTTATCTGGACTCATTTCTAATGTAACTGGTGTATGAAATACCTTGATAGTAAACACTTTCGTCACTGCTGTTTTTATCTGGACTCATTACTAATGTAACTGGTGTATGAAATACCTTGATAGTAAACACTTTGGTCACTGCTGTTTTTATCTGGACTCATTACTAATGTAACTGGTGTATGAAATACCTTGATAGTAAACACTTTGGTCACTGCTGTTTTTATCTGGACTCATTACTAATGTAACTGGTGTATGAAATACCTTGATAGTAAACACTTTCGTCACTGCTGTTTTTATCTGGACTCATTACTAATGTAACTGGTGTATGAAATACCTTGATAGTAAACACTTTGGTCACTGCTGTTTTTATCTGGACTCATTGCTAATGTAACTTTTATGGTGTATGAAATACCTTGATAGTAAACACTTTGGTCACTGCTGTTTTTATCTGGACTCATTTCTAATGTAACTGGTGTATGAAATACCTTGATAGTACACACTTTCGTCACTGCTGTTTTTATCTGGACTCATTGCTAATGTAACTGGTGTATGAAATACCTTGATAGTACACACTTTCGTCACTGCTGTTTTTATCTGGACTCATTGCTAATGTAACTGGTGTATGAAATACCTTGATAGTACACACTTTCGTCACTGCTGTTTTTATCTGGACTCATTTCTAATGTAACTGGTGTATGAAATACCTTGATAGTAAACACTGTCGTCACTGCTGTTTTTATCTGGACTCATTACTAATGTAACTGGTGTATGAAATACCTTGATAGTAAACACTTTCGTCACTGCTGTTTTTATCTGGACTCATTACTAATGTAACTGGTGTATGAAATACCTTGATAGTAAACACTTTGGTCACTGCTGTTTTTATCTGGACTCATTGCTAATGTAACTTTTATGGTGTATGAAATACCTTGATAGTAAACACTTTGGTCACTGCTGTTTTTATCTGGACTCATTTCTAATGTAACTGGTGTATGAAATACCTTGATAGTACACACTTTCGTCACTGCTGTTTTTATCTGGACTCATTGCTAATGTAACTGGTGTATGAAATACCTTGATAGTACACACTTTCGTCACTGCTGTTTTTATCTGGACTCATTTCTAATGTAACTGGTGTATGAAATACCTTGATAGTAAACACTGTCGTCACTGCTGTTTTTATCTGGACTCATTTCTAATGTAACTGGTGTATGAAATACCTTGATAGTAAACACTTTCGTCACTGCTGTTTTTATCTGGACTCATTTCTAATGTAACTGGTGTATGAAATACCTTGATAGTAAACTTTACTGTCGTTGTTAGAGTCAGCAATTTGCATAATCTCGTCTATCTCTTCGCTACTGATCGACGAGTATCCTGGCATCGATTGGAAGGCCAGCTTGAGATCGTCCAATAGAAAGAAACCCCGTCTCTCTCGGTCAAATATCTCAAAAGCTTCTAAAATGTCCGCATCTTTTTGTAGATAGAGAGAAAATTCGGAAATCATGTGAAGGAAATCGTGAAATGAGATTCGTTTGGGGCCACCTGAATATACAATAAAACATTGTATAGTTAAACAAAAGAACAAGGTTTTAAACAAGACTTTGCAAAGGGTTTTAAACGGGGCTTTGGGGAATGCTTTGAACAAGGCTTTGGACATCTGCGCTTTGGACCCATGCAATAGGCCAGGGCATAAAGACGCGGATTTCTGCATGCAGTGTCTTTTCTCACCATCATGTTGCTTGGCAACCATAGCCTCGATGTCTTGGTCAGTCAGGTTAAATCCTAATGTACGGCATATTCGTCTCATGTCAGATGGTCGTATTTTACGATCCACAGGACTGCAGTATAACTCAAAAGCGTCCAAAAACTCTGAAAAAATCCAAACGGTATTTAGAATTAGCCTCGCGTTTATGGCTTGGATCCCCATTGAAAAACGTGTCATGTGGTTTGAGTTTTGCTGTAATGGCGTCCTTTTAGACACTCTAAGCAATGAGCTACTGGAACTCAGTTTGACACAAGCTACAGAAACATAAATCATCATTTGCAAAGCGTTAAATGTGTGCCATGTGCACAGTCAAGCAACAGTCAACCCATGATAATCAGCAGTTGATACAGTAAGTTATCTAGGAATTTGATGCTCAAATAAACATCGGTGCGCTTACACGCTCAACCAACAGAGACAAGAAGATGTTCGTACCGTTTACTTGGGTAGAATCAAACACTTCACTTATACTTTTCTTCATCTTGCGTTCCTTAACAAAAACAGAGTAATTAATACCCAGTCAGTGCCAGGGAATGGTTGCTGAATGTATATGCATGCAGTGAGTAACAGTCCAGTTGATCACACAACCCAGTCAGTACACGAGCCGGGTACTCGAAGCCATTTTTTGGTTTAGACAGCACTGCCTCGGTCTGTGTCCATTTCTTTGTCGCTAGCATACCTCATGTTCATTGACTGATTGTCTCTTGATGTGCAGCAGAACTCTGTTATCAGCCTTTTTGATTAAATCCATGACTTGACCTTGCGTTGCTTGAGTCACATTTTTACCATCAACCTATAAAACATGAACAAAACGTCAATATATGTGCAAAGTTTCCTCGATTTTGTTGTTGTTGTTCGCACGGGACTGGGACACACATTTCATTCAAAAACGTGTTAATTGCTTTCAGGAAGATAAAGGAGAATGACGGGGAGTTATCACATCATTCTGTTCAGTCCTTAACGTTTTTAACAGTGGTCACCTTTAGTAATTTGTCCCCAGGTTTCAGTAGTTTTTCTAACTTCGACCCAGGCTTTACGGCTTTGACAAATACTCCAGGGTCACCAGGCTTACACGGTCTATCTCGACCGCCAGTTATCTTGAACCCAATCTGACCACGACGTCCTGGGAACAACAATTTCGCTTTTTGAACATGACTGGTTATTTCAATGAATGAGTGTGATCAAATAAATTATTGGGCGTTTGCATTAGTGAATCGCTGTTTGTAAAATAATTGTTTGCTGCAGGATGGCTAGGTTGCATGATTGATTGGTTGGTTGCTTGATTGATTGGTTGGTTGATTAATTGATTATTTTAGTGATTGATGAAATGATTGATTTGCTCATTGATTGATTGATTAGTTGATTTATTGATTGATTAGTTGATTGGTTGATTGATTAGTTGATTTATTGATTGATTCATCGATAGATAAGTTGATTAACTGGTTGATTGATTGATTGATTGGTTGATTTGTGAGTTGATACCTCTTGGTCCTGTTTTTATCTCAATGATGAGCTCATCTTGTGCTCCCAATGTGTTGACACAAATCTCTAAATCATCTTGGAAGACACTTGCATTGATCTTTAAAAAAGAAGAGACCAGATAATGGTGGGGATACTACTGATAATAACGATTATGCATGATGATGGTGGTGACATGGTGACGCTGATTATGATGGTAATTATGACGTTTACGTTGGTGATGGTGACGACGATACTGGTGATGATGATGATAAAGTTGATGATGATGGTGATGAAAAAGCAGATGATGGTGATAATGGTGAAGTTCATGATTTATATTCAAAACGCTTTTGGATTAGCACAAAAAATGCACTGCCTGTATTTAAATGGAGGTGAGTAAACAATATATATACACCTAACCATGCTGTAACCTATTGTTTCATAGCTCAAGAACAAAAGATATATACATATATATATTCAAAGTTGCAGAATTTTTTAGGTTAGGTATTCACTTTATTCTACTTTATATATATGATTGATTGAATGAGTACGTTTGTAGAGTACCTGTTGTTTGTTAGCTTGTCTAACAGTCATCGTGGCTTTACCATGTGAAGCTCGGATCAAGTTGATAAATGTATACTGTGGTACATTAGAAACATCCACACCTTCCAACTGAAACAAATAGTATACTGTAAGCGAACTACACGGCTCTACTAGAGAAGTACTCTATGAAAGCCAATCAGAAGTAACATCAAAAGTGATAAGAAGAATTGAATAGGTTTCTGGGATTTCATGAAAAAAATAGCTGTTAAATTGGTTGGCTAAAAAATTAGTAGCGAACTGAGCTCAAGATTTGTGTATCGATCCCATTAACATTCTGTGGTTACTCGCATTGATATCGCTAGCTTTTCATAAGTTCTTACAGTCTTATAAGTTTACAGTCTTTAACAGTAGATTGTCGTGGTGATGTACAAACAATGATAACACTGCTGGTAAGTACACGACAGATTGCGCATTGAAGAAACTAATTGAGTCAAGATGGTAAACCAACCAACCAACCAACCATGCGTTGATTTCTTACCTGGATAATTTTATCCCCTGGGGATATCTGTTCCTCCAACACACTGCCAAACTTAACCTTGGTGATGAATATCCCGCCATTCCTTGGAACAAACGGATTATCTTTACCCCCAGCAAACTGGAAGTCTAGTTCATCTAACTGACCTGTGTAGAAGAATAGGGATATCTATTCTTACTTTACAGAAGCATGCATGTAACTACTGTCTGTCTGTCTGTCTGTTTGTCTGTTTGTCTGTCTGTCTATTTGCATGTTTGTCAATCTGTCTATCGGGCTGATTGGGTATGCCTATCTATTTCGTTAGTCGATAAGTCTGTTAAAGTCAGTTTGTGCTATACCTGGTCTGCCACTGAAGAATCCAACCTCTATTTCTTCCCCTCCATCGGTCTCGTCCACTGCTGTCGCATTGCCAGCATTGACATTCAACAACGATCCCTGCTTTGATCCTTGTTTTGATCCTTGTTTTGATCCTTTATTCTCTTTCGACCCTTGCAAAGAGCCAACAACTGATCCATTAATAGATCTTGCAATAGATCCATTAATTGAATCTGGATTTGATCCCAGTGCATCTCTAGGTAACGATCCTGTGAAGGATCCTGAAACCGATTCAGTCTTTATTCGTTGTAATGAACCCATTTTGCATCCTGAACTCGGATCAACATTGAATCCCATAATTTGTCTTTGTAACGAATTTGTCGATTTAGATCTTTGATGCGATCCCATCATCATTCTTTCTAAAGATCCCGTTCTGGAGCCTGGATTGGACCCAGGATTGATAGCAGGACTCGATCCCATGATTTGTCGTTGTAAAGATCCACTTTTGGGCCCTACATTCGAAGCCATATGTCTCTGTAATGATCCAGTTTTTGGTCCATTGTTTGGATCTTGATTCGATCCCATGTTGAGTGCAAACATGTTTGCCATAAACAGTCCACTTTGTAGTCCATGTTCTATATTTGCGTCTATTGGTTGAGGTAGTTGATCAAAGTCTTCATCTTCATCTTCTTGTCCAGACTCAGCAGGTCCACTATCGTCAGAGCTATCTTCGGGAAGCTTTGGACCTAGCTGATATAACGACAAAAAATATGTTAATACTTTAATAAGGACCATCACTCACGCGTCTTCTCGGATAAGGACGATAAACTGGAGGTTCCGTCTCGCCACACTTCACATTAACCAATAACGGTGGGACGTAAAAGAACGACTGAGGACGCAGGTCACGACCATCCTCCGTGATAGGCCTGCACTAATACATACTAATTACTACACTTACAAACTGATTGCTTACTACTAATCAACCTCATGCTTGTAAAACCAGATTTCATACTATAAATATCAGAAATTGTAAAGCGCACTGAGACATTAGGTGAAATGCGCTATATAAGCACTACATTACATATTAGAGATTGTAAAGCGCATTGGGATATTAGGTGAAATGCGCTATATAAGCACTACATTACATTACATATTAGAGATTGTAAAGCGCATTGAGACATTAGGTGAAATGTGCTATATAAGCACTACATCGCAACACATCACATCGCATCGCATCGCATCGCATCGCATCGCATCACATCACATCGCATCGCATCACATCGCATCACATCGCATCGCATCACATCACATCACATTTTAACGTCTGTATAATTAGCTGATATTTTCACAGTGTATGAATGAAGATTCCGGGACTTATAAGTTTGTTTGAGAAAATTCATTAGATTAGTTTTCTTGAGCAGTCCCACAATCCCTCAAGCAATCCTTAAACAATCTGGTAAAACAGGTAATCCAACAATCCTCAAACAATCCCATAATTCCCTACAATATGCATACTATATTATCAGGATGTTTCAGGATGTTAATGATGATTCTACTATCTGCTGCTCGTAGAAGATTAAGAGCGTGGTGCAACGGGACATCATTAACAGATTGACCACCAATCTAAATACAAAGTGAGTCATTAGTCGGGCATTAACAATCCCCCCCCCCCCCCCCCCCCCCGCCCGGGTAACAATTTATGTTTATTGAACAAATTATCCCATGTGTAGAACTTCAAGGTGTGGCTTAATCAAGTAAATACAGTATTTTACTCAACCATGACTAGAGCACACTTTACTGAGCAATATTTGACACATAAACGTCAAAGAGTCATTTCTAGTGATGTGCGTGTGTGTTTGGGGGAGGATGGGGCGAGGGTGATCGTGGCTAAGTTTTAACTGTATCTAATCGACGTCTAGGCCTGGTGTCTTCTTTATAAAAAAGTTTAAATGGGGGGAGGGGGGATTCCACCTCTATGATAAAACCATTGCGGTACGAGCCCATTGTCGAAAGGCAATAGTCCGCATTCGAGTTCTCTTTCACACAGCCTTAAGGTCGGTACACACTAGGCGACAAGTCGCAGCAACTTGCCCCCGCGACATGTCGCTTCAGTGTGCACTAGTTCAATAATCTAATCGGTTGGATTTCATGCGGCAAGTCGCAGCGACAAAATTCTGTCGCGGTGACAACAATTTCCGCCAAAAATACCTAGTACCCACGGGGGAAAATTGTCGCTGCGACATGTCGCCTAGTGTGTACCGACCTTTAGACTCAAAGGTATGTGACATTGTTTATTAACGGCCCGTGCAAATGTGCTGTCTGCACGTGTGAAAAAGACAATTGAATTTGTGAATATTTTACGCACAATTGAGATAGCTAAAGCTGTTTAAAAGACATCTATTCCAAATTGGATTATTATAGTACTTGATATGAGAAGACGTCAGTACTGTCTATTCCCAACCAAATACAAATCATTTTGTTGGCCTTAAAAAGACTAGAATACTCTATAAAACAGATTTATCTGGATGGTTCTAGAAAATGCATTTAAGACTACACCTTTAGTATCTGGTCTCCTGCTTCGATGACGGTAGCTACATCATGCCCTTCCACCACGTCCTGCACGTAGATACTGGGATCATCGTAGTCATCGTCGTTATAGGTACGACCCCCCATCAACTCGAAACCTAGATCACCAAGCTCACCTAGGCAATACACAATCAGAATGTGCTCGGTAGGAGAAACAAGGGGGGAGGAAAGCAAAGAGGGAGGAAATGAATGAACGAATGAATGAGTGAATGAATAAGTGAATGAATGAATGAATGAATGATCGAATAAATGAATGAATGAATGAATGAATGAGTGAATGAATGAATTTATGAATTAATGAATGAGTGAATGAATGAATGAATAAAAGAAAGAAAGAAAGAAAGAATGAATGAATGAATGAATAAATAAATGAATGAATACATGAATGAATCAATGAATGAATGAAAGAAAGAAAGAATGAATGAATGAATAAATGAATGCGTGAATGAATGCATGAATGAATGAATGAATGAATGAATGAATGAATGGATAAATGAATGAATGAATGAATGAATGAATGAATGAATGAATGAATGAATTAGTGAGTGAGTGAGTGAGATAGTGAGTGAGTGAGCTATGCAATCAATTCAAATCAATCCATCTATCGTTCAGCCCGGCAAGCACGACAAGCTATTTTTGGCTAACCTTTTGGTCCACAGTTAACAGTTATAACTCGTTCTCTATCGTGCTTCTCTTGGTCTGAAGATTCTGAATCCGTAGACACTTCATCCAAACCAAGATTATCCCTTCCCAGAGATGCATCGTGGCCTTTATGATTATTCTTTTTTATTTTAATTTTCAATTTTCTTTTTTCGTGGCCTTCCTTTGTAGTTGAATGTTTGTGTTTTAGTTGAGGGCCTTGACTTGTATTCTTTGCTCGTTTGTCTTTCTATACAACGAAAATAAAGGGGGATTCAACGATACCTGGTCACCCCGTGTAGGATGGTCAACGTTTAGCAGCAATTCAACTTTTGAATTAGAAGCAACGAGATGACATTTACTCAACTATATTTTGCCTTAATTCAAAGTCCGCATAGTCATGCTACTACGTGTACTTGTTGTACTCATTAAGTTCCATGGTGCACCCAACATCAATTCGCAAGCTTAGCCGAAGTATTTTTTTCACAGATAAAAGAAGGACAAAAACTGAGCAACACAGTGCTGACTGCGTGTATGTCGTTTGTGTTTATATCAAAACCGGCTCAAGTGAAAACCAACATACCGTCGACACACTAGCTGCACTAGATTAAAAAGTACGTTGCTCATTCAGTGATTGTTTGGTGTATAGTGTTTTATCAGTTCTTATACGTAACATTTTGTATCAATTTATTCACCGCTGACGCAAAAGATTTATAATTAATACATTAGTTTTAGTGGTTTATAAACACATAAACCATATTTATATACTGGGCTGTAGTAAGAACTATCAAATCGACAGCACTTAATATTTGCGAACAGTGTATATTGTTAAAAATACATCTATTTCACGGGGTTTTGGAAACCAGCCTATAAACTATTTTTTTGACAATTCAGAATTGAATACATAATACTTGGCAATAGGCAATAAAAGGTTTTAATTCTTATACAAATAGTTAGCGACTTACGGCATGATTGTTGAGCACAACTTGGCCAGGACGACCAATGTTTTTCTTCATCTTTTATCAATTTAGCTCTTCAAGACTTGACACTACAGTTACATCTTATCATGTGTTTATTGTTTTCACTCCACAAAAATCTCGATTTTCGCCAAGAAACAACATTATCATCTATGTCATAGTCAGTTTGAATAAAAACATTTCAAGAACCATTCATGCGAGAGTTAAACGATTTGTTAGAATAATAATGAGCACCGTTGCTTTGGGATTATTGTTAGTAGTTTTTCTACCGTGAAATATCGTCATTAATCGGGACAAGAATATATTTACTATATATAGGAACTTGTTCGGGCGGGTTCAGGTTTGACTTTGTGGGTTTCCTGTGGTAGGGAAATGAGGTAATCGGAGGTAATCGCGGTGGCTTATGCAGAAGAATTGAAGAGAGACGAAATTTTCAAACTGTAAGCTTTTTGTCGTCTTCTGGTCGTGTAGAGGTTTTTTTTACTGACTTACATCGAGTACCTGTCTTCAATGGAACTTTATATCTCTTTCCTTCAGAACCTATTCAAACGTATAATCAAATGTTCCTCCCGGCTAACTATTAAAGCAGACAATATGCGATCTGCATTATAGCGTCATTTTACTACCACTACCAGCATTCTTTGCGAATTCTCATCCATTTTCCCTGTGGAGATTAATACAACAATCTGCACAAATTACGATACAAAAGAACAGTCAGCAAAGCATCTTGGTATTGGTAGTGTTATACGTCATCATTCGGATCGCCTTCTCGAGCAAATAACGAAAATAGCGCAATAGGGCTGCGCGGCCATGACGTCACGGGAAAAGACCCCCTACCGTGACTCAGACAAACTTGTGACCTTGTTACTAAAGAAATGTATGGGTGGAATTAGCACGCCGTTTCTAAATGAGCTCCAAAAAGGTTGTTTTTTAACAGAAAATGACGGAGTTCCTGGTTGTGAGCTAGAGGGAGACCCAAATAATTATACTGTCGATCAATTGAAACGCTGGTTAAAATGTAGAGAACAAAATCTCTCATGAAAACGGTCCGATCTTGTCGAGCGCGTTCGTGATCGTATAGCGTCAGGAAACCATCGAATTCTTGACCCAAGTATTGATGGTGTAAAATGGCTCGATCTTAAAATTTAAAAAGAAACAAGAAAAGATGATTCTAGCAAACTTACGTCTTCAAGCTGTTCAAGTAAAGTTCCAAGTATACTGAATTCTGGCTGGAAATCATGGCCATCTTACCATAAACCGGCGCAGATTAACTACGGTTACATATACTATACGCAGTAGAATCACTTCCATCGTATCCTGATTATAAGAATTATTTGAACTCAGAAATATTTTCTAAAATAGAAGAAGTAGAAAGACTTGGACATGTGACAGACAAGCTGATCAAGAATGGACGAAAATATGTAGACTCTGGATTTGTACACGATGTCTCGGATAACAAGACCGAAGATTAATTATTATTTTGTTCGCGCTCACGTTTGGCCTTCTATGGAAACTGATTTGCCACACAATGTTGTAATAACATTATCAGTCCATACTGGTGCAGTTATTTGTGCATCCTGTGCATCCATGTCAAGGCCTTGTTTCTTAGCATTTGAAGTCTATTCTTTTTGCAAATATTTTTGTGAATACATATAAGTTTGATAATAATCCATGCAGATATGCATTATAGAAACTTTATATTCATAATAATAATTATATTATTTTACCATTTCTCTTTCTCTCTGTTCCAATTTATAAAATAATGAAGCATATTTTTAAAGAAAAAAAATGCAGCACATATGTAGCACTCTTGCTATTGTACATATTGCTATTTTGATGCTTTGTATATATGTAGACTTGCAATAAAAAATAAGAATTGTACATTTCATGTTTTGTAAATTAAGTAACAAGCAAAAAAGTTATATTCTCCACGGTAATACCGCCGTAAAATGCTTACGAGAGCAAGCCCTAATCCATCTGTTACAACGCTCAAGGTCTTGCGAAGGCTTGACAAACGTACGGTATGAAAACTTTTTGTCCTAATTTCACCATTTCTTGTAAAGATTTTGGCAATCTATTTGGATATCTTGAATCGCTTCTACATTGCCCCCAACAGCAATGTTTTGTGCTAGCCATATTGTACGTATCGAACGCGAAATTAAAGAAAAATAGCGACCGTATCAGTAATCTTCCATACATTTACTCAGAGAGTTGACCTCAATGTTGTCTGAGTCAGGCGGGGGGTCTAATGGCGTGACATTTATTTTTAGAACGGCCGCGCAGCCCTATTCAGGCGCAACACCACTGCAAAAACCACTTATCAAAGCCCATGATATACTCTCCCTAGAGACTGCTGACATGGGCACATCGACTGGGCATTGACTGGACAGAGGCAATTAAGGAAAAAAAAAAAAATGAAACAGGCTAATAAAAAAAACAACAAAAAAACCAGACAAACATACAAAGAGAAAACTAATTCATGGTGTATTTTGTCATTGTTTGAATTACTTCATTCGCACAGAAATAAATTATTTGTTGGCACTATTTCTACACACATTTGAGACAACAACAAGTCGATTCCAATCCCACACACAAATGATCAAGGTAGATTGTATGGTGTATAGTTTGTCTGTTTGTCTGGTAAGCCTCGTTGCATATCTAAGACTTGTACATTATATTGCATAGAACTACTCCTGTCAAGCAGCTCTCTTGTGTTTGGGATTCCTGTGGAATATCGATCTGATAGCTTTGTATTCTGGAGAAAAGAAATAATAGTATCATTTTATTACAAGGATAAAGAAACAAATTGATTATAAATGAATGAATAAAGTTATGGATGGGTAAAAAATGGATGAATGAATGCAATACAATGTAAAATACAACACAATGTCTGTTTATTACCCTATTATAGTTCATGTGTTACAATAAATAGATCAATAAACAATAATATAGGATCAGTCATTATTACTCAGAATAGCTGAAGTTAATCTAACTGAGTAAAATATCTCAAGTAATCAGCTTAGGCGATTTGTATGGTTTAATACAATAAGATGGAAAAAAAAAATAGATGAAGAAGTAAAAGAAGAAGCAGAAGACACAAAAAGAGAGTTAGGCGCGGTATTGACCCTATATCGTTTATCCGATAATTAGAAACCGATATCATCGTCTCTATTATATATCTTTTATATGTCACTAGATGTCTTCCTTGGGCCTCTCTGACTACCTTGATAATGCGATATTATCTGATAATATCATTAATTACATCTAATAGATAATCACTAGATGTGCCCTCTCTCCCTGTCCGAAACCCTTGATATCGCGATATTATCTGATAATATCATTAATTACATCTATTAGATAGTCACTAGATGTGCCCTCTCTCCCTGTCCGAAACCCTTGATATCGCGATATTATCTGATAATATCATTAATTACATCTAATAGATAGTCACTAGATGTGCCCTCTCTCCCTGTCCAAAACCCTTGATATCGCGATATTATCTGATAATATCATTAATTACATCTATTAGATAGTCACTAGATGTGCCCTCTCTCCCTGTCCAAAACCCTTGATATCGCGATATTATCTGATAATATCATTAATTACATCTAATAGATAGTCACTGGATGTGCCCTCTCTCCCTGTCCGAAACCCTTGATATCGCGATATTATCTGATATCATTAATTACATCTAATAGATAGTCACTAGATGTGCCCTCTCTCCCTGACAGAACCCATTGATATTGCGATATTATCTGATAATATCATTAATTACATCTAATAGATAGTCACTAGATGTGCCCTCTCTCCCTGACAGAACCCGTTGATATTGCGATATTATCTGATAATATCATTAATTACATCTAATAGATAGTCACTAGATGTGCCCTCTCTCCCTGACAGAACCCGTTGATATTGCGATATTATCTGATAATATCATTAATTACATCTATTAGATAGTCACTAGATGTGCCTCATGTAGCAGCCCGAAACCATTGGTATTGCGATATTATCCGATAATATCCATAATATGATTTCAAAATGGCGGATGGTTTTTGATATTTCATAGTTGGATGAAAGAAATGTCTCCTCATCATTTAATATGGTGTGATATTCGGTCATTATATTACTTAATAAGTAAAAAGGATATATTCTTCATAGAAAAAATGTTGAGTAGTTTAAAGCTATTTGAAATAAACAATTTTGATGTTAGTCTGTACGAACAGATTTTAGTTTGGGATGTAGCTTTTGGAAGTTTGCTGCCGGAAAGCTATGGCTTAATACAAGCCAGTTAAGAGTTTATTTGCGATCTAATCGGTTCTAAGATACGTATGATATCTTTTATTTACATGGAATGTAATTGTACCAAAATGGCAACACGATTTAAACAAGAAATCTGAGATTTTCTTGGATGCATGCCTGGAGAAACACTAAACCACTCTTGATATTTTGATATTATCCGATACTATACAATAAAGTCCCACAATGCTTTGCGCTACTTTACTTTTGAAAAGACATGTTTTCGATTTCATGGTTATGTGAAAGAAATGTTTCCTTGTCACATAATATGGAACGATATACAGACATCAGCATAATTTAACGAATTACAAGGAATAAAGTTCTTAAGCCAGGCATTCTGGAATTATGCGTGTAATGTCATGGACGGGCATAATCGGTCCCTCTCCGCAAAATTTAGTAAATCGCACATAATCGTGCATAATTTGTCAAATTAGACAAATATAAACCTGATGCGAAACTTTGCTACACCTTTAAGCTGTTTATTGTTGCTTTTTTTCTAAAATATTGCGCACATATAAACTATCCGTATCGTCTACCATCTTGAAATTAACGACAGAGAGGAGCCTGGGAAAAAACATCAAATGATGGTTTTCCAAAATGGCGGACGGTAGGTAAAGAACGGCAGAAAGAACGTTTCAGTTTGCAATTGTTGAAAAACGTCGTAAACAGTGCATAACATTACATTGATTTGTAAAGGAGATAACTATATTCAAAACTCTAGAATTTGTAGATATGATTGTTTGAATCATACAATCTAAGTATTAAGTACTGTTGCTGAGTTGTATATAGAATAAATTCTTAAAGGAACAATTTAGAGTGGTATATATAGTTTTACAGGCATAGTGCATTTGTTTTTTTAATCATCAGTATAATGAAGATCGTACATCCTTACTGCTACAGCTTATAGTACTTATTATTAGTATAATGATGATACATGTAATATTCTGCTTGTTGAAAAGCATGTCCAATAAATTTACGCATAGCATTGTATTGCATTATATGGCCATAACATGTTATCATCTATTCACTAACTGATTGAATATCACAGTACCATAGTATTACAAGGGTATAATATCACACTACCATCGTATCACAGTACCATAGTATCACAGTACCATAGTATCACTACCATAGTATCACAGTACCATACCATCACCATACCATAGTATCGTATAGTACCATCGTATCACAGTACCATAGTATCACAGTACCATAGTATCACTACCATAGTATCACAGTACCATACCATCACCATACCATAGTATCGTATAGTGCCATAGTATCACAGTACCATAGTATCACACTACCATACCATCATACTACCATAGTATCACAGTACCATAGTATCGTATAGTACCATAGTATCACAATACCATAGTATCACTACCATAGTATCACAGTACCATACCATCACCGTACCATAGTATCACAGTACCATACCATCACCATACCATAGTATCGTATAGTACCATAGTATCACAGTACCATAGTATCACACTACCATAGTATCACTACCATAGTATCACAGTACCATACCATCACCGTACCATAGTATCACAGTACCAAAGTATCACAGTACCATAGTATCACAGTACCATAGTATCACAGTACCATAGTATCACACTACCATAGTATCACACTACCATAGTATCGTATAGTACCATAGTATCACAGTACCATAGTATCACACTACCATACCATCATACTACCATAGTATCACAGTACCATACCATCATACTACCATAGTATCACAGTACCATACCATCACCATACCATAGTATCATATAGTACCATAGTATCACAGTACCATAGTATCACAGTACCATAGTATCACAGTACCATAGTATTGTATAGTAGCATAGTGTCACAGTACCATAGTATCACAGTTATACCATAGTATCACACTACCATAGTATCACAGTACCATAGTATCACAGTACCATACCATCCCTGTACCATAGTATTGTATAGTACCATAGTATCACAGTACCATAGTATCACAGTTATACCATAGTATCACACTACCATAGTATCACAGTACCATACCATCCCTGTACCATAGTATTGTATAGTACCATAGTATCACAGTACCATAGTATCACAGTTATACCATAGTATCACACTACCATAGTATCACAGTACCATAGTATCACACTACCATACCATCCCTGTACCATAGTATTGTATAGTACCATAGTATCACAGTACCATAGTATCACAGTACCATAGTATCACAGTACCATAGTATCACACTACCATAGTATCGTATAGTACCATAGTATCACAGTACCATAGTATCACACTACCATACCATCCCTGTACCATAGTATTGTATAGTACCATAGTATCACAGTACCATAGTATCACAGTACCATAGTATCACAGTACCATAGTATCAAAGTACCAAAGTATCACAGTACCATAGTATCACAGTACCATAGTATCACAGTATCATAGTATCACAGTACCATAGTATCACACTACCATACCATCAACGTACAATAGTATCACAGTACCATAGTATTACAATGCCATAGTATCGTATAGTACCATAGTATCACAGTACCATAGTATCACAGTACCAAAGTATCACAGTACCATAGTATCACAGTACCATAGTATCACAGTACCATAGTATCACACTACCATACCATCACCGTACCATAGTATCACACTACCATACCATCACCGTACCATTAGTATCACACTACCATACCATCACCGTACCATAGTGTCACACTACCATATTATCACCGTACCATAGTATCACACTACCATACCATCACCGTACCATAGTATCACACTACCATACCATCACCGTACCATAGTATCGTATAGTACCATACCATCACCGTACCATAGTATCACAGTACCAAAGTATCACAGTACCATAGTATCACAGTACCATTAACTATCACAGTACCATAGTATCACACTACCATAGTATCACAGTACCATAGTATCACAGTACCATACCATCACCGTACCATAGTATCATATAGTACCATAGTCTCACAGTACCATAGTATCACAGTACCATAGTATCACACTACCATACCATCAAAGTACCATAGTATCGTATAGTACCATACCATCACCGTACCATAGTATCACAGTACCAAAGTATCACAGTACCACAGTATCACAGTACCATAGTATCACAGTACCATAGTATCACACTACCATAGTATCACAGTACCATACCATCATACTACCATAGTATCACAGTACCATACCATCACCATACCATAGTATCGTATAGTACCATAGTATCACAGTACCATAGTATCACACTACCATACCATCCCTGTACCATAGTATTGTATAGTACCATAGTATCACAGTACCATAGTATCACACTACCATACCATCATACTACCATAGTATCACAGTACCATACCATCACCATACCATAGTATCGTATAGTACCATACCATCACCGTACCATAGTATCACAGTACCAAAGTATCACAGTACCACAGTATCACAGTACCATAGTATCACAGTACCATAGTATCACACTACCATAGTATCACAGTACCATACCATCATACTACCATAGTATCACAGTACCATACCATCACCATACCATAGTATCGTATAGTACCATAGTATCACAGTACCATAGTATCACACTACCATACCATCCCTGTACCATAGTATTGTATAGTACCATAGTATCACAGTACCATAGTATCACACTACCATACCATCATACTACCATAGTATCACAGTACCATACCATCACCATACCATAGTATCGTATAGTACCATAGTATCACAGTACCATAGTATCACACTACCATACCATCCCTGTACCATAGTATTGTATAGTACCATAGTATCACAGTACCATAGTATCACAGTACCATAGTATCGTATAGTACCATAGTATCACAGTACCATAGTATCACAGTACCATAGTATCGTATAGTACCATAGTATCAAAGTACCAAAGTATCACAGTACCATAGTATCACAGTACCATAGTATCACAGTATCATAGTATCACAGTACCATAGTATCACACTACCATACCATCAACGTACAATAGTATCACAGTACCATAGTATTACAATGCCATAGTATCGTATAGTACCATAGTATCACAGTACCATAGTATCACAGTACCAAAGTATCACACTACCATAGTATCACAGTACCATAGTATCACAGTACCATAGTATCACAGTACCATAGTATCACAGTATCATAGTATCACAGTACCATAGTATCACACTACCATACCATCAACGTACAATAGTATCACAGTACCATAGTATTACAATGCCATAGTATCGTATAGTACCATAGTATCACAGTACCATAGTATCACAGTACCATAGTATCACAGTACCATAGTATCACAGTACCATAGTATCACAGTACCATAGTATCACAGTACCATAGTATCACAGTACCATAGTATCACACTACCATACCATCACCGTACCATAGTATCACACTACCATACCATCACCGTACCATAGTATCACACTACCATACCATCACCGTACCATAGTGTCACACTACCATATTATCACCGTACCATAGTATCACACTACCATACCATCACCGTACCATAGTATCACACTACCATACCATCACCGTACCATAGTATCGTATAGTACCATACCATCACCGTACCATAGTATCACAGTACCAAAGTATCACAGTACCATAGTATCACAGTACCATAGTATCACAGTACCATTAACTATCACAGTACCATAGTATCACACTACCATAGTATCACACTACCATAGTATCGTATAGTACCATAGTATCACAGTACCATAGTATCACACTACCATAGTATCACAGTACCATAGTATCACAGTACCATACCATCACCGTACCATAGTATCATATAGTACCATAGTCTCACAGTACCATAGTATCACAGTACCATAGTATCACAGTACCATAGTATCACACTACCATAGTATCACAGTACCATAGTATCACAGTACCATACCATCACCGAACCATAGTATCATATAGTACCATAGTCTCACAGTACCATAGTATCACAGTACCATAGTATCACAGTACCATACCATCATACTACCATAGTATCACAGTACCATACCATCACCATACCATAGTATCGTATAGTACCATAGTATCACAGTACCATAGTATCACACTACCATACCATCCCTGTACCATAGTATTGTATAGTACCATAGTATCACAGTACCATAGTATCACAGTACCATAGTATCGTATAGTACCATAGTATCACAGTACCATAGTATCACAGTACCATAGTATCGTATAGTACCATAGTATCAAAGTACCAAAGTATCACAGTACCATAGTATCACAGTACCATAGTATCACAGTATCATAGTATCACAGTACCATAGTATCACACTACCATACCATCAACGTACAATAGTATCACAGTACCATAGTATTACAATGCCATAGTATCGTATAGTACCATAGTATCACAGTACCATAGTATCACAGTACCAAAGTATCACAGTACCATAGTATCACAGTACCATAGTATCACAGTACCATAGTATCACACTACCATACCATCACCGTACCATAGTATCACACTACCATACCATCACCGTACCATAGTATCACACTACCATACCATCACCGTACCATAGTATCGTATAGTACCATACCATCACCGTACCATAGTATCACAGTACCAAAGTATCACAGTACCATAGTATCACAGTACCATAGTATCACAGTACCATTAACTATCACAGTACCATAGTATCACACTACCATAGTATCACAGTACCATAGTATCACAGTACCATACCATCACCGTACCATAGTATCATATAGTACCATAGTCTCACAGTACCATAGTATCACAGCACCATAGTATCACAGTACCATAGTATCACACTACCATAGTATCACAGTACCATAGTATCACACTACCATAGTATCACAGTACCATAGTATCACAGTACCATACCATCACCGTACCATAGTATCATATAGTACCATAGTCTCACAGTACCATAGTATCACAGTACCATAGTATCACAGTACCATACCATCACCGTACCATAGTATCACAGTACCAAAGTATCACAGTACCACAGTATCACAGTACCATAGTATCACAGTACCATAGTATCACACTACCATAGTATCACAGTACCATAGTATCACAGTACCATACCATCACCGTACCATAGTATCATATAGTACCATAGTCTCACAGTACCATAGTATCACAGTACCATAGTATCACAGTACCATACCATCACCGTACCATAGTATCACAGTACCAAAGTATCACAGTACCACAGTATCACAGTACCATAGTATCACAGTACCATAGTATCACACTACCATAGTATCACAGTACCATAGTATCACAGTACCATACCATCACCGTACCATAGTATCATATAGTACCATAGTCTCACAGTACCATAGTATCACAGTACCATAGTATCACAGTACCATACCATCACCGTACCATAGTATCGTAAAGTATCATAGTATCACACTACCATAGTATCACACTGCCATAGTATCACACTACCATACCATCACTGTACCATAGTATAGTATAGTTCCATAGTATCACAGTACCATAGTATCACACTACCATAGTATCACAGTACCATAGTATCACTACCATAGTATCACAGTACCATACCATCACCGTACCATAGTATCGTATAGTACCATAGTATCACAGAACCATAGTATCACACTACCATACCATCACAGTACCATAGTATCACAGTACCATACCATCACCGTACCATAGTATCACAGTACCATCCTATCACAGTACCATACTATCACACTACCATAGTATCATATAGTACTATGGTATCACCATACCATAGTATCATAAAACCATAGTATCACAGTTCCATAGTATCACAGTGCCAAAGTATCACAATACCATAGTATCACAGTACCATCCTATCACAGTACCATACCATCACCGTACCATAGTATCACACTACCAGATTATCACAGTACCATAGTATCACACTACCATAGTATCACACTACCATAGTATCACAGTACCATAGTATCACAGTACCATACCATCACCGTACCATAGTATCATATAGTACCATAGTCTCACAGTACCATAGTATCACAGTACCATAGTATCACAGTACCATACCATCACCGTACCATAGTATCACAGTACCAAAGTATCACAGTACCACAGTATCACAGTACCATAGTATCACAGTACCATAGTATCACACTACCATAGTATCACAGTACCATAGTATCACAGTACCATACCATCACCGTACCATAGTATCATATAGTGCCATAGTCTCACAGTACCATAGTATCACAGTACCATAGTATCACAGTACCATACCATCACCGTACCATAGTATCGTAAAGTATCATAGTATCACACTACCATAGTATCACACTGCCATAGTATCACACTACCATACCATCACTGTACCATAGTATAGTATAGTTCCATAGTATCACAGTACCATAGTATCACACTACCATAGTATCACAGTACCATAGTATCACTACCATAGTATCACAGTACCATACCATCACCGTACCATAGTATCGTATAGTACCATAGTATCACAGAACCATAGTATCACACTACCATACCATCACAGTACCATAGTATCACAGTACCATACCATCACCGTACCATAGTATCACAGTACCATCCTATCACAGTACCATACTATCACACTACCATAGTATCATATAGTACTATGGTATCACCATACCATAGTATCATAAAACCATAGTATCACAGTTCCATAGTATCACAGTGCCAAAGTATCACAATACCATAGTATCACAGTACCATCCTATCACAGTACCATACCATCACCGTACCATAGTATCACACTACCAGATTATCACAGTACCATAGTATCACACTACCATAGTATCACACTACCATAGTATCACAGTACCATACAATCACCGTACCATAGTATCACACTACCATACCATCAACGTACCATAGTATCATATAGTACCATACCATCACCGTACCATAGTATCACAGTACCAAAGTATCACAGTACAACAGTATCACACTACCATACCATCACAGTACCATACCATCACTGTACCATAGTATCACACTACCATAGTATCACACTACCATACCATCACCGTACCATAGTATCGTATAGTACCATAGTATCACAGTACCATAGTATCACAGTACCATAGTATCACACTACCATAGTATCACACTACCATAGTATCACACTACCATAGTATCACACTACCATAGTATCACACTAACATACCATCACTGTACCATAGTATCGTATAGTACCATAGTATCACAGTACCATAGTATCACAGTACCATAGTATCACACTACCATAGTATCACACTACCATAGTATCACACTACCATAGTATCACACTAACATACCATCACTGTACCATAATATCGTATAGTAGCATAGTATCACAGTACCATAGTATCATACTACCATACCATCACACTACCATACCATTGCCGTACCATACCATCACCGTACCATAGTATCACACTACCATAGTATCACACTACTATACCATCACCGTACCATAGTATCGTATAATACCATAGTATCACAGAACCATAGTATCACAGTTATACCATAGTATCACAGTATCACAGTACCATAGTATCACACTACCATACCATCACCGTACCATAGTATTGTATAGTACCATAGTATCACAGTACCATACCATCACCGTACCATAGTATCATATAGTGCCAGTCTCACAGTACCATAGTATCACAGTACCATAGTATCACAGTACCATACAATCACCGTACTATAGTATCTTAAGTATCATAGTATCACACTACCTGTAAAGTTTCACTTAGTTCTACATTAGACGACGCGGTGTTACCTCATATACAGATTATTTTAATCGTGAAGCTACAGTACAAATATTACAAACAAACTACATTAGCAAAATATACAAAAACAAATGCTGGAAAATACTGAGAAATGACGGAAACGAAAACTTACCGATGTCCCGCTACTAAGTGAACCTTTATAAGTACGCAACGCAACGCAATTTCACAGATACTTCTTTAAACTAGTCTAGTGTCGATTCAAGTGAGAGCAAACTGATTACAAAGTCAAAATCGCTAAAACTTAAAAGCTAAACGAATTTACATAAGATTATGCGGGACAAAGAAACAACGAAGAAACAAAGGACAGCGAAATCTTGCGAGACTAAATACAAAACGGAAACTAGTCAAACGGAAGTGAAAACAAAACGGAGACGGAAATAAACAAAAACGGAAATAAGCTGTAGTTACACTACCATAGTGTCACAGTTCCATAGTATCACAGTGCCAAAGTATCACAGTACCATAGTATCACTACCATAGTATCACAGTACCATACCATCACCGTACCATAGTATCACAGTACCAAAGTATCACAGTACCATAGTATCACAGTACCATAGTATGACAGTACCATAGTATCACAGTACCATAGTATCACACTACCATAGTATCACAGTACCATAGCATCACACTACCATACCATCACTGTACCATACCATCACTGTACCATAGTATCACACTACCATAGTATCACACTACCATACCATCACCATACCATAGTATCGTATAGTAGCATAGTATCACAGAACCATAGTATCACAGTTATACCATAGTATCACAGTATCACAGTACCATAGTATCACACTACCATAGTATCACGCTACCTTATCATCACCGTAGCATAGTATCGTATAGTACCATACTCTCACAGTTCCATAGTATCACAGTGCCATAGTATCACACTACCATAGTATCACAGTACCATACCATCACCGTATCATAGTATCATATAGTACCATAGTCTCAAAGTACCATAGTATCACCGTACCATAGTATCACAGTACCATAGTATCACAGTACCATAGTATCACACTACCATAGTATCACAGTACCATAGCATCACACTACCATACCATCACTGTACCATACCATCACTGTACCATAGTATCACACTACCATAGTATCACACTACCATACCATCACTGTACCATAGTATCGTAAAGTAGCATAGTATCACAAAACCATAGTATCACAGTTATACCATAGTATCACAGTACCATAGTATCACACTACCATAGTATCACGCTACCTTATCATCACCATAGCATAGTATCGTATAGTACCAGTCTCACAGTTCCATAGTATCACAGTACCATAGTATCACACTACCATAGTATCACACTACCATAGTATCACAGTACCATAGTATTACACACCCATACCATCACTGTACCATACCATCACAGTACCATAGCATCACACTACCATACCATCACTGTACCATACCATCACTGTACCATAGTATCACACTACCATAGTATCACACTACCATACCATCACCATACCATAGTATCGTATAGTAGCATAGTATCACAGAACCATAGTATCACAGTTATACCATAGTATCACAGTATCACAGTACCATAGTATCACACTACCATAGTATCACGCTACCTTATCATCACCGTAGCATAGTATCGTATAGTACCATAGTCTCACAGTTCCATAGTATCACAGTGCCATAGTATCACACTACCATAGTATCACAGTACCATACCATCACCGTATCATAGTATCATATAGTACCATAGTCTCAAAGTACCATAGTATCACCATACCATAGTATCACAGTACCATAGTATCACACTACCATAGTATCACAGTACCATAGCATCACACTACCATACCATCACTGTACCATACCATCACTGTACCATAGTATCACACTACCATAGTATCACACTACCATACCATCACTGTACCATAGTATCGTAAAGTAGCATAGTATCACAAAACCATAGTATCACAGTTATACCATAGTATCACAGTACCATAGTATCACACTACCATAGTATCACGCTACCTTATCATCACCATAGCATAGTATCGTATAGTACCATAGTGTCACAGTTCCATAGTATCACAGTGCCATAGTATCACACTACCATAGTAACACAGTACCATACCATCACCGTACCATAGTATCATATAGTACCATAGTCTCACAGTACCATAGTATCACAGTACCATAGTATCACAGTACCATACCATCACCATACCATAGTATCGTATAGTACCATAGTGTCACAGTTCCATAGTATCACAGTGCCATAGTATCACACTACCATAGTATCACAGTACCATACCATCACCGTACCATAGTATCATATAGTACCATAGTCTTACAGTATCATCACACTACCTTACCATCACCGTAGCATAGTATCGTATAGTACCATTGTATCACACTACCATAGTATCACACTACCTTACCATCACTGTAGCATAGTATCGTATAGTACCATAGTGTAGCAGTGCCATAGTATCACAGTACCATAGAATCACAGTACCATACCATCACGCTACCATTGTATCACACTACCATACCATCACCGTACCATAGTATAGTATAGTACCATAGTATCACAGTACCATAGTGCAAAGTATTGCCCACATTTAATGTTTTATCTATCATCTGCATAATAATGTTATCAGTTACAATGAACGTTATCATGTATCACTAGAGTGCACACACTAAAAGTGTGCAAGATAAATACCACTAAATAGTGTTATTTTATGCTGATTTTATTGTTGTTTTTTTGAGAGAACTGTTTTAATAAATATCCACTAATTATCGAATATTAGTACGCTATCGACACTATCAAACATGCTTGTCCAAAAATGATTAAGATGACCGTTTTTCAAATATCCAATAATTACCAGATATTATTACGGTATGGATAATATCAAACGCACATATCCAAAAATGTAATGAGATTATCATGTTTTTAAAATATCCGATAATTACCAGATATTATTACGGTATGGATAATATCAAACGCACATATCCAAAAATGTAATTAGATTATCATGTTTTTAAAATATCCGATAATTATCAGATATTATTGCTCTATCGATAATATCAAACGCGCGCATCCAAAAATGTATTTAGATGACCGTGTTTTAAGATATCCGATAATTATCAGATATTACTACGACATTGATAATATCAAACGCGCGCATCCAAAAATGTATTTAGATGACCGTGTTTTAAGATATCCGATAATTATCAGATATTAGTACGCTATGGATATTATCAAGCGTGTGTTTCCAAAACTGAATCGAGGTAACCGTTCCGTAAGATATCCGATAATTATCAGATATTAGTACGCTATCGATATTATCAAACGTGTGTTTCCAAAACTGAATCGAGGTAACCGTTCCGTAAGATATCCGATAATTATCAGATATTGCATACAATATCGATATGGTAATCGATGTTCACAATATTAGATACGCGGAAAATATCGACGTAACTATCGGATAAACGATATAGGGTCGATACCGCGCCTAAATGCAAAAAGACAATGAATCTTTTATGATTGATGAATTATTGGATATACATGTATTCGTAAGTGCATAGATCCATGGATAAATGGATGGATGGATAAATGAATATATGGATGGATGAATAAAAACTGAGTGGCTATAATAAAATAATGAATGCATATGAGTTAACAAAGTAGAAATCTCAATATTAACAACTTTAGAAATTATCACTTCAAAACATCAGTTACCATAGCTTCTCTTGTTTTATACATGGATGTTCTAAGATCCAATGATGTCTGTGCAGGAACAATAGCAGGTTTAGAAGTCTCCCATCCAGCCAGGCAATGAGAGGACAGACCAATTGAATCAGTTGGGTCAAAGCTAACTCGTCTGTGAGGTTTGACTTTATATGGTGACATGAGGGTGGAGCGTGGCACACTTACCCTGAATAAATAAATACAAAGATAAATAGATTAATTAATAAATAAATAAATAAATAAATAAATAAATAAATAAATAAATAAATAAATAAATAAATAAATAAATAAATAAATAAACAAATAAAAAAAAATTAAAGAAAATAAACAAATGAACAAACAAATAAATAAATGCATAGATAAATAGATAAATAAATAAATAAACAAACAAATAAATAAGTAGATAAACAAATAAACAAATAAATAAATCAACAAATAAATAAACGAACAAATAAATAAATAGATAAACAAATAAATAAATAAACAAACAAATGAATAAACAAATAAATACATAGAAAAATAAAAAATAATTAGATAAATAAACAAATAAATAATGATAATGATGATAGGATGTCGTTGAAACGTCAAAATTTATCTATGTTGATTTAATAACAAAAGTCAATCTTATACATAAATGTACACACTAATTCATGTCACCTAACATAACTATCTTCAGTTTCATATTCAGGAGGTGGTTTAGTATAACAAACACCACAAGTTACATCATCATTGTGAACCTTTTCAGCAAACAGCCTCTCATTTAGTTTGTATGTATTGGTACCTAAAAAACAACATCTCATTTAGTTTATTGGTACATATAAAACAACCTTTTATTTAGTTTATATGTATTGGTACGTATAAAACAACCTTTTATATAGTTTATATGTATTGGTACGTATAAAACAACCTTTTATTTAGTTTATATGTATTGGTACGTATAAAACAACCTCTTATATAGTTTATATGTATTGGTACGTATAAAACAACCTTTTATTTAGTTTATATGTATTGGTACGTATAAAACAACCTCTTATATAGTTTATTTGTATTGGTACGTAATTATAAAACAACCTTTTATTTAGTTTATATGTATTGGTACGTATAAAACAACCTCTTATATAGTTTATTTGTATTGGTACGTAATTATAAAACAACCTTTTATTTAGTTTATATGTATTGGTACGTATAAAACAACCTCTTATATAGTTTATTTGTATTGGTACGTATAAAACAACCTTTTATTTAGTTTATATGTATTGGTACGTATAAAACAACCTCTTATATAGTTTATATGTATTGGTACCTAAAAAACAACATGTCATTTAATTTAAATGCATTGGTACGTGTAAAACAACCTTTTATTTAGTTTATATGTATTGGTACATATAAAACAACCTATTTATATTGGTATATATAAAACAACATCTCATTTAGTTTGTATGTATTGATGTCTAGAAAACAACATCTCATTTATCTTCTAGAAAACAACTACTATTGTATGGAAAACTGCTTCAAATATTTCCGGCAATCATGCATTAATACTACTGATAAACCTAACAGAATGTCTTACATGTGTAAGGCTTTTTGTTCTCCATATCATCTTCATCATAATCAGCACCCATTTTTGTTGGTGTCACTGAATGGAACGGTTGAATTAATCTGTCAAAAAATCAAAGGAAAACTTGAAAAAAGGTTTTGAAAAGTAATGTGCAATGATGTACATCAAGCCATATTAGCTAATTTGGTAAGTATACCTGATAAAACAGGCGCTGCGAGTTTATTGAATGGCTTAAAAAGATGAATTAATAATTCATGACTATTTTGTCCAATATCGATGAAACAAAACAAAACGAAATGGAATTGAAGGTTGTTTGCATTTGGGAATTGCACAACAATAGCAAAGCTCTAATTTAAATATGCAAAACTTTGTCAGTATCTTATTCAGTCGACTGTGGTGTTTTGATACTTCTCTTGCATGGGTGAAAACATGCTTGCGAAACGAGCTTTTAGGTCACCAAAGTCTAAAGAAGAAGAGAAAAAATGCATTGGAACGGTGCATCCCAAAGTCCACATTCGTCTACAAAGTTGTCAATTAAAAGTTTTTTTCCAAACAGAAAATAGGTCAAGTCAACAGAGATCCTTCGAAAGAGCAGCGTTCTTTTGAAGCTGACATTGGAATCATTGAAATTAATGCTTTTTAAATTTTATTCCTACTTCTTCAAACTTGAAGCATTATATAACATCACACATAGCATTATATAACATCACACATAGCATTATATATTAATATTCATACTAGATAATGCAAGATGTGCAATTATATAGTAATGCTTCATGTTCATTTGACGTATTCCATTGTTTTTCCATTATACCCCATTATTCCCCTGGGCCACATTCAAAACCCTCCCCAGGCTTTATAGTAAGTTTCAAGCGTACTTTATGTGGAAAAGAGTGCTTTCCTTGTGACTAGAGAGGAGCATCGGATTGGACAAAATGGTCATGAATTATTAATGAATTTTTAAATATACAATAAAAAACGGAAACACAGCCATTTGCAATATGTGAAAGAACCTCAACTGACAAAGCCTGACAAACCAGTGAATTGGCTATTAACAAAGTATTGTGAATAAACTGCCTGTGTGGTACTACATTGAAAACATGTCACCAAATACAGTTTAAACAAAGAGTCAGCTAATTTCAGGGATAAAATGTACAGGACCACAGATCAGGGTTTATATTCTATAATATTAAAAAACAAGGAATCCAACTGGTCAATCTGTAGGAATGAAAGACTCTCCATGAATCCCTCCCAGCCTGAGCTGAAAATCAAAACTCAGTAAGAGTTGTAAAAGAATCTCACCGCTAGGCTAACATGAAAAGAACTGACAGTGTAATATTCATCTAGATGATGTACTTACTGTGGGGCTGCCTTGCTATAACATTCATCTTTATTAACTCGTCTAAATTCCTTCAAGTCCTCAAAGAAATCATCATTCTTTTCAGCAAGGTAAGATGTGTTGTCAAGGATACCAGCTATCCAATCATATCCCAGCATTGACCTTTGGTTTAAATCATTCTCAATGACATTGCTGTTCTCATCTGTTTGGAAGCTAACATGAAGGTTTTTCTTTGGTGTCTGAAATGTTTATAGACATAGAAAAACGTGTTAAAAACTTGCTAGGATTTATATTTTGATCAGAAACCTATTTCCTGTGAACTGTACATAGATTATAAGACTACAAAATAAGATTTATACAAAATCTGAAAAAGACGTTATAAAACAAACAAACAAACAGAAAAATAATTGATTTGACTTTGTAATGACCTTTATGATCAAAATTAGAAAATAAATCTTGACAACATAAATACCAAATATGAAATGAGATATCTATTTAAACCACAGAAGAACCATGGATGAATACTATACAATATCTATAAGTACGTAATCTGAAGACCAAATGCTGAAATAAGCTTTAGGGATTATATTTTTTGTAAACTATCTCTCACCATTTTTGATTTGTTCTTTGTTGAATTTCGTAGTATTGAATTGGGCGTCATTTCAAAACCTCTAGTCCGTCGATCATTCCCTGGTCCCACGAGAGCATCTCGATAGCTTTTTGGCGTACTAGTTTCAGATTTTCGAAAGTAATCTTTTGTTTTAGACGTTCGTTGTACTGTAGTTGGAGTCCGATCAAGCCCTCGAACAGTAAAACTTGTGTCATGATTGTCGCGATCTAAATGCGAAAGAGCCGGCTTTTGAGACTGCAAATCTTTCAGTATAGATCTAATTTCCATCTGGCCTTGTTTTAAGTTGTTAAGCAGAGTAGAGTTCGCAGTTCTTAACCGTAAAAATGGCGAGTCTTTTAACTTTGTTTGACTCCAGTCCGCCATTTTTTGAAATTTATGTCAATATTGACATAGCTCGACCCAGACCTCTGTTTTTTGATAATTAACACAGGAAGCCCCAAAAGACTGCAAGAGAGAAAATGACTGCACTGCCTTAAGTTAAGGGATGTATTGTTTTCTATTTCAGGATGCCTATCCTAACCAAGAGAAAATGACTGCAAGTGGTTAAAAAAAAAAAAAAATCGTCGAAGAATAAATAAATGAAAAAGTTAAAGAAAAGGAGCTTGAAATAAATATGTAGATTTATTGGTGGATTTGTGCTCTAGGCACTGGTGTACTAGCAATAGGACATTTGGTCCCCTTCGAGGCTAGTACAACATGGACCTCTTGCTTAACGTCCTTATCCGAGAAGACGCGAAATTCTAACCATTTGCTGTTGAAATTTCTCCTCAATTATTTTAAGACCCTGAGTGTTGGTCCGGCCACAGGGATCGAACCCGTGACCTCCCGCACAATAGACCGGCGCTCAACCAACTAAGCCAACCAGACAGCGGTCTAAAATAAAATCGGTCTAGATAAAACATAAACGGTCGAATAAATGAAATAAAGAATGCAAAAGTTCTGGTGTGTCATTTTTTATTACTCTTTTAATAACTAAACTGCCTTAAGGTAAGGGATGTCTTGTTTTCAGAATGACTATCCTAACCAAGAGAAAATGAGCTAAGACAACCTATCTCCAGACCCCTTCACTAACCCCGCTAGTGCTATTTTTAGAAACCAGGCTATTTTAAGTCTGCTTTCAATCCCGCGCGGCCAGTATTAGATACTCGCTTTGTACGTTTAGATCATTTGAGAATGATTCTTCTATCGAATCTTGAGTACTCGATTCGTCGTCACAGTCGTCTGGCTCGTAATGAGCAAGCCAAAAAAAAAATTCTTCCTGTTCTTCCTTTTTTTGGTTTTCGCCCCCCCCCCCCCCCCCCCCACAAATATCTAATGGTCCGTCCCTAACGGGGCTGATGTTGTGTGCAAAGCCCATTATGGGGGATAGGTTCTCTTAGCTCATTTTCTCTTTGTCCTAACATATTTACACATGCCATTGGGTAACTGCTACACACGATTCTTTTAGAATCCTTTTCGCATGAGTAAGAAACGATACGACAGAAAATTCGAATGTTTTCTTACAAAATATACGTCTACGATACGCTACGATACAGTACTGCTACGCACGATTCTTTTAGAATCCTTTTCGCATGAGTAGGAAACGATACGACAGAAAATTCGAATGTTTTCTTACAAAATATACGTCTACGATACGCTACGATACAGTACTGTCTCCCACTCATACGAAAACGAATCCAATTCATTGCGATAACGCGGCGGAGTTTGGACATTTCTTGTTGCGACTAAAAATTCTTCGCATCAGCAACATACACAGTTTCAGATCAGTCTTTGATGTGCAAGTACTAGTTCATGCTCATGCAAGTTGTCTTACAAATTCAACGAATTGTGCAATTCAAAAGAATTTGTTCAGTTTTTATTTCGATATTTACAGAATCAGCCAGCTGTCAGCAGTTCAAAATACCTTCGTAACGAGATGCCTTGTTAATGAGATGTCTTCGTAACAAGATGTCTTCGTAACGAGATGCCTTGGTAACGAGATATCTTGGTAACAAGATGCCTTGGTAACGAGACATCTTGGTAACAAGATGCCTTGGTAACGAGACATCTTGGTAACGAGATGCCTTGGTAACGAGATATCTTGGTAACGAGATGTCTTGGTAACGAGATGTTTTTGATAACGAGATGTCTTGGCAACGAAATGTCTTGTTGGCGAGATCCCTTGGTAACGAGACATCTTGGTAACGAGATGCCTTGGTAACGAGATGTCTTAGTAACGAGATGTCTTGATAACGAGAATGTATATTTTTATTCTGCTGTTATAGAAGAGGATGCCAATCAAACAGGAGATCCAGAATCAAACAGGAGATCCAGAGCTGACATTATTCATGGATCGATTTATAGTACTCTGACGTAACTCAGCCCTGACGAACTCTGCTGTGTTCTTCTCTGGGTGTCTGATAATGATGTAAAGCTTAGGCATAAAGATGCATCCCAGAAGGCCATACGAGCTGAGAAGTATCGTTGCACCTGATAAAACCGCCACATACCACCCCTCTAGGGCGTAGTCTATTGGATAGTACGTTACCCAAGATAAGAGAAATATATACAAAGAGAAACAGATATATTTTGCTTCATTGAAATTGGCGGGAAGATTTCGCGCGCGGAAGGCATAGTATGTGCAGAGTCCAGCCATTGAAATGAGGTAGACCAATAGCATTAACTCTAGGCCTTGACCAACCACAGTCTTGAAGGGCTCACACTTCAGAAACACGTAACGCGTAGCTATTATAGTGGTTTGGAGATATGGAGGATCGACTAGAATCCATGCTAGTGCCAGAAATACCTCTACGCTGAGTATCAGAGCGAGGACTAGAACCTGGCGTTTTGTTTTACAAATGAATAGCCAGATCCAGTCCTTCAACCGCGAGACGTTGAATGCGTGAACGATCTGCAATGTCTTTAAGAAGAGAGCGGAGCAGCAGAGAGTGTACACAATGTAACGTAGTGGTTTGAGTATGTAACAGAGCTCAGCGCATGGCTGTGCAATGTACAGCAAAGACATGCCAAAACAAAGTGCTATACCAAACAACAGCATAAAGCTGTAGACTTGATTGGAAGCCTTGACCATCGGTGTATGACGAAACCGAGCAAAGATGACAAACGCGATTAAATCAATGATTAAACCAATCACACTAATAAGGGCTAATATCATTCCACTCATATCAGTCCATTTCACATTGTTTATGGGCAACTCTTCACATGCTGTATTTTCTGGTGACGACATTTGTGTTTCGGTACATGAAGTACAGTTTAAAGCCCCGTATGTTGTGGATACAGTTCCTACTGGACAGCGGAGACACTTCCAACAGAACGTGGTCGTCATGGCCTTGAACTCACCTGGAACACATTCATCTGTACACGTTGACAACGGCGGCTTGTCATTAGGCGTTCTCCATGGTATATACTCTTTATTTTTGAACACAAGCCTCTTTTGGAGTCTCTTCCTATTCCATTGTCCAATGATGTCTTTGGTAAGTGTTGGTGTGCCAGTATTATTAGTTATATTAAGAAACACTATGTCATAGACAGCCTCGTTAGGGTCTCCGTGCTTATCAAACGCGACCCTCCCCGTCACACCATCAAATGAGACATTCTTGAGGTACTTGGTCATCAATGTCGGCCGCACTTTTTGGAGATTACTGATCGGAGAATGTGAGCCTGTGCGGACTATTCTATCAATAGCATGTGCAGCAGCGTATATTGCGTCGATGATGTAAGGAACGAAGTCATCGTAGACCAACTCAACGGCCTCGTCAACGCAATCGAAAGAACAGTTCTTTTCTTGTTTTACCATCGTCCAGAACTCATTCCACCATCGACTGGCATTTCGTCTCGCAGCTTGCTTTAAATGCTTTAAGTATCCATTTGAATTGATTTTAGGAAGCTGAACACCGAAATGAACACCCGTTGATGCAAGCCCTGACTGAAGAGGAAAGTACTGCGGCTTGACCATGGTTAAGGCTTCGCTAAAGATCCAGACACGATCTCGAAGACCTTTTTCGGCAGCCAATTTAAGCATTTCTTTGCCTTGGAACGAATGACTCCATAGAATGATAACCTTGACCGTATGGCGTTGTTTTAGTAGGTTAACAATGTTGTTTAGTGTATCATGGTAGTTGGAGACGGGGATGTAACCTATAATATCCAGGTAGAATGTTGTTCGGTTACGGGATTCCCACTCCACGGCTTTGGCTCCGTGACGACCGTAAGAGTCATCCACTACTACAGCAGCCACGTATCTAGAAAACATCAATCAATGCATTTATACAGTTATGATCTGAATTATATTAATTAATTGACAATAAATACAATGGGATAAATGTTCGACAATCTGTGTGTTTTTTTTGCCGCGAATATTATATCTGGATGTTCAAGACATTTATCGATCCGACAACAACAATCCTTTGTGTTTAAACAATAAATAATAGACTGATTGACAAAGACTTATGAAATCAGTCTATATAAATAATCTTTCAATAAAAAAATAAATAAATATATTTTTGACGATTATTTTGATGTGAGGTTTATAGTGAATTAGGGCAATTTATTTTAAGGCATTTTACATACGGAAAATTATTTTTTCCTAGAAACAAATTACCTCCATCCAAAGTAGTCAATGATGTCAGCGATAGCTTTAGCCTGGTTCACGTCAGACGGTATCGTCCTAAAGAAACTATTGTACAATGGTGAACTCAGTTCTTCACTGGTCGCCGCCGAGTCAATTAGAGGCATTTTCACAGCCTCTAAGAAATTAGCCAATGGGATTGCAGCACGTGACGTAAGTGCACCGACAATGGCAGCAACTGGCTTTGTCGTCATGGTAACATTCTCACCGATAGTACCATTTGCACATGAGCACCTATAGTCACGTGAGCAGTAAATGTTTTTGCAGTCCATTTTTGATGCGATGGTGAACTCGTACCCATGCCTCGTCGCCATGACTGGGTCTTGGCAGAAGTCCCGTATGTCGTAGCCTAGGTTGATGTGGGGTAATATTTCTGTGTTGTTGTTGATTTTATAAATGGCGTATAGCATGGCCTCTACTCGTCCCAGTCCCTGAGGATAGAGCACTCCACACCTAGAAAAAGTAGTTTTAGATGAGCATAGTGAATTGTGACGGATTGTGTTTGGCAATAATTTACTGCGTCGTTCATTAATGAGTAGGGAGGGCTTCTGAAAGCAGCTTTATGATAAACAGAAAGAAAGATTACAGTAGACTTGGTTATTTCCTAAAGGAATTTTTCAGCAAAATAGATGGTTAACTCTTATCTTTTAATTTGATTGCTTTTTATTTTTATTTTTCACTGCAGCATGCACTTTGCAAATGATCAGCGTAAGACCCTCAAGACAGAGTGCTTATACATCGAGTAGTTCTTTGATTCTATCAAGACTTGGCATTTGAAAGAGAAGAAATCATTCTCCAAAGTGTTGATTATTTACTGAAACACCTGTGAAAAACATTACACAAGCCATGAGACTCATAACTTGCAAACACTGAATCAAAATGTCAGTTTTAAAGTTGTTTGTTAGCTCATGTCTTTTTGTATGAAAAGCTGGAAGTCACACTGTCGCCTTCTTTATAGATAAAAATGTTTTATTCAAATGATAATAACTGGCTATCAATATCTAACAATAATACAGAATCAAGCTGAGCGCCGTGGACTTTCAAACCATGCGCATTTTTCTAGTTCTCATCATTTTAATTCACCAAGACTGTTCGCAGTTGCACACTGATAAAAACACCTGTGTGAGGGTGTGCGGTTTCTGCATTAACAACAACATGATCAAAATAACTGATATCTTTTTATCAGTAATAATCACTATATAGCCAACTACATGGTGCTATTGAGTGCAAGTGTTTACTACGTTTTTCGTTTTTTCCCCCTTCCTACTTTTCTAGCCTATGGCAAACTTTTGCACCAATTATATTCCGATCAGTCCATATTATTCCAGTTTCCTGGTAAAAAGAAACCATCTAACTAATAGACTATTATCACCTAGTGCCTTTTTACAATTTCTGTTAATTTGAGTTTCTAATGTTCCGGGTGGTTATGTCGCCTACGCGTGCGCTCAAGCTGGGCACATGATGAAAATTAACCCATCACTTTATGGTAAAATACCCTACTGATAAAACTGTCAACGCATCTCATTAGTCATTTGTACAAGTTACAAATGAGTTGGGTATGGATCCCATTATAATTGTGGTCATTCAACCACTTACAACAGAATTTTCATAGATTAGACCTGCAGAGTCGAGAAATAAAAATGCTCTCTCGTTATCTCTTTCTTGATTATTCATTCGATATGAGGAATGGGTGTGTTTGTGCTACAATTCTCTACAATAATCTATCAGACTCCCGGTCGTTCTGTCCAGGAGGCTAGTTTAATAAGTGATTATTGATATTTGGTGAGTTAAATCGCGGATATTATAAAAAACACGCGTAACATCGATTGATTGATTTGTTGCCTGTTGTATAATGTAGATATTAATGGTATCTTAGGAAAACACAACTCCTTAAAATAAGGTTTATCCAATTATTAACAAAAATAGCCAGTTCTCTGTCATCTCTTCCAAAGTAACTTCAAACCTTGTAGCTTGCGTTACAACACAACGAGACCCATAGCAAAAACTACCAAGATATCAATACATTGTTTTCGACGACTTGTTTGATCAGCAAGTGAGCAGTTAATGGAATATATATCAATATGATTCTAATTAATAATTGACTTTCCTAAATAAATATGTTTTGTTTGTTTGTTTTTTTTTTTTCTTTTCAAAAGAAATATGTAATTCGTGATCTCAATACCCAGAATTAATGCAATATCAGGCTTAGATAAATCATGTTGTGCAAGGGACATTTTTAGGCTCATCAAAATCCTGAATTTGCTTGAACTTCGAAAAGCAAACAAACGCCGGTCATTTTATAACCGGTTCAAGCGACCGACTTTGCTATTCTAAAACTGACAGCTGATAAAATTTCCATAAATTTGAAACATGATGAACAAAGGAACGAATGCAAAGTAAAATCCTTACACCATAAATAACCTTAACAACCTTTTTCGGGGCATAATCACTTGTAATTAATACATGCAGTTTATATATAGTTGTTACCTATTTATAGCTTGAGATCTGTGAAGCCTTGCCAGTCCTCCGAGTATGATATGTCCATCTTTGAATAATCGATTCCCACTTGAATGTATCAATGGAATCGATGATAGGGCAACTAAAACTATAAGGGCTTTTGAATAGCAATTAAACTCCATTGGTCTGCCAAAACAGCACTGAAATATAACAAAATAACGAATTGTATAATCATGCATGCAAAAACATAGAACCAATTAAAAAAAGAGAAGAGAAGAGAAGAGAAGAGAAGAGAAGAGAAGGTCTTGTTTTATTAGTTGTTCAGTACAGACTTTGTCCATATCAATCATATCAATATGTTTTTCTCCAAAACAATGACATCTCACACCATGCAATTTAGCCAGTTTTCAAACAGTAATTAAGACTGTTTTGTTTAACACTGTTTTGAATCATAGCAGCAGGGCTCATATTTTTGGTCATTGTGAGATATGAAGTAAAAACGAAAATCATTAACAATAAGTAACAAACAAACAAACGAATACAACAAACAAACAAACAAACAAACAAGAAAGCAATTGAACAATGCAAGCGTGCGAATGGCAAATAAATAAAAAGATAAAAAGCAAACTATATACAAATAAACGACATTCAAATTGATGTTTAAATTATCAAAAAATTATATGATTATAAAAAGCGAATAAAACATAAAGTGATATTAACCCTAACCCTCCATTATGATCAAACTAAATACGGAAAGTAATTTTTGATGCGTATACTTTTTTTTGGTCTTTATAGTGCAACTATCGTATTATGTGCATATAAATACGAACATTTGCACTGCTCATTTGTACCATTTGTAACGAGTACATGATACATATTCGATAACATTCTAACCTTTTTAGTTGTTGTGTGCACCAGATTAGATACATATAAATTGTTTCGGTTATGGACCCTGTTTATCGAAATATATCATTTATTTGGCTTACTGTAATCGACGAAACGAAATGAGAACGAAATGAAAACGAAATGAGAACGAAATGAAAACGAAATGAAAACGAAATGAAAACGAAATGAAAACGAAATGAAAACGAAATGAAAACGAAATGAAAATTAAAAAAATAACCTTGATAGAAATAAAGTCAAAAAGGAAAATAACGAAAATAAATGTTATGTTTATTCAGTTGAGTGACAAATATGGCGGCAATATGCTTACATCAGAATCACATCACGCTTTCGCTAGATTTCCCATGCAAAAATAATACATACCCTCAAATAATATTCCCACAGAGTTCTATGAAAGGTTGATGATAGGTATGTAGGCATGCCATTCTTAATTTTGCACTATCATTCTTTGATTATCGTTCAAGACAACACGTGAGGCGACGGCAACACATGAAACAATCTCTCGCCGATAAACTTCACTTTTTCGCCGCTACAAACCACAACTGACGACCTAAAACTATGCCATGACAGTAGTACTTCCACAATTGTAGGTTGTGGAATAGCAAAAGACATTAAAACAAGGGATAAAGTTCTCATTTCGTTTTCATTTCGTCGTTTACAGTACACTGTAAACAGAGAAACGAAATGAAAACGAAATGAATCCGCACCCCCACCCCCTCAGTTTTATGATTATGCAATAAAAACAATTGTCAAGATTAGTTAGAAACGCTGCCGTGTCTCACATCAAACTATATAGACTTTATTTAAAAATACTTAACAATTCCTTTTAGCTGGACAGCTAAACAAAGGCGCATTTGTTTTGACTCGGTGAACTGCAATACAAGCAACGACTAACTAAGGCGGGAAACACGACTGTCCAACTTTTGTGAAAATGTTAGAGAATCCCTTGCTGTAATTCATGTTAAACTAGACATACTTGCTTCAGGAAGCCTAAGCGATTCCTCTAAGCTGAGCAAATCGACATAACATCCATTTATTTTTTCAATTTTGACAAATGTCTGACCATGATGATCGATCAGATGTGTCACTCTGGCTCTCGAAAATGCCATGGCCGATAAATCCACTTTTTCGCCGTTACAAACCACAACTGACGACCTAAAACTATGCCATGTCAGTAGTACATCCACAATTGTAGGTTGTGGAGTAGCAAAATACATTAAAACAAGGGATAAAGTCCTCATTTCGTTTTCATTTCGTCGTTTACAGTACACTGTAAACAGAGAAACGAAATGAAAACGAAATGAATCTGCACCCCCACCCCCACCCCCTTAGCAAATCCGGCACTTATACATTTGATTCACAAACAACTTTTTTTAAATAAACGTATTGAATAACGTAAATGATAGTGTGGAAATACAAAAAGGAACAGATGGGTGGATGGTTGGATGGATGGATGGATCGGGATGGATGAGTGAATAGTGAATAACAAAATAAAGTCGACATAAATGACACTTTGAACTTGTAAATAATATATATTATCAGCGTTATTACATTTTTACAATATATTAACAAAACAAAATTGGAACTAGAAAACATAACGACTGAACTAGGTTAATCATTCACATTATTTATATTATTTACCTATTATTTATATTATTCACATTATTTATATTATTTACCGATTAACAGGTTAGCTCAGTTGGGAGAGCGTTGGCTGTTAACCGGGAGGCTGCGGGTTCGAACCCTCAACCGGACCATCACTCAGAGTCTTTAAATAATTGAGGAGAATGTTCTTCGATTTATAATTGTAATGGTTCGCGTCTTCTCGGATAAGGACAATAAAACTGGAGGTCCCTTCTCGCCACACTACACATTAACCATTAACGGGGGGACGTAAAAGAACGACTGAGGACGCAGGTACAACCATCCTCGGTGATAGGCCTACACTAATACATACTAATTACTAATCAACCTGATGCTTGTAAATCCGGATTACATACTATAAATATTAAAGATTGTAAAGCGCATTGAGACTGAGTGAAGTGCGCTATATAAGCACCACATTACATTACATATTAATTATTATAATATCAATTATTATTAATTATAGTACATGACGTACTATATTTCCAGCAGTACTTTTTTACATGAGTAAACTTTACTCGTCTGTGAAACAAGTATAATGTAGTTACCTTTATTGCATAATCATAGAACTGAGGGGGTGGGGTGGGGATTCATTTCGTTTTCATTTCGTTTCTCTGTTTACAGTGTACTGTAAACGACGAAATGAAAACGAAATGAGGACTTTATCCCTTGTTTTAATGTCTATTGCTATTCCACAACCTACAATTTTGCAAGTACTATTGTCATGGCATAGTTTAGGTCGTCAGTTGTGGTTTGTAGCGGCGAAAAAGAGAATTTATCGGCCATGGCATTTTCGAGAGCCAGAGTGACACATCTGATCGATCATCATGGTCAGACATTTCTCAAAATTGAAAAAATAAATGGATGTTATGTCGATTTGCTCAGCTTAGAAGAATCGCTTAGGCTTCCTGAAGCAAGTATGTCTAGTTTAACATGAATTACAGCAATGGATTCTCTAACATTTTCACAAAAGTTGGACAGTCGTGTTTCCCGCCTTATTAGTCGTTGCTTGTATTACAGTTCACCGAGTCAAAACAAATGCGCCTTTATTTAGCTGTCCAGCTAAAAGGAATTGTTAAGTATTTTTAAATAAAGTCTATATAGTTTGATGTGAGACACGGCAGCGTTTCTAACTAATCTTGACAATTGTTTTTATTGCATAATCATAAAACTGAGGGGGTGGGGGTGCGGATTCATTTCGTTTTCATTTCGTTTCTCTGTTTACAGTGTACTGTAAACGACGAAATGAAAACGAAATGAGAACTTTATCCCTTGTTTTAATGTCTTTTGCTATTCCACAACCTACAATTGTGGAAGTACTACTGTCATGGCATAGTTTTAGGTCGTCAGTTGTGGTTTGTAGCGGCGAAAAAGTGAAGTTTATCGGCGAGAGATTGTTTCATGTGTTGCCGTCGCCTCACGTGTTGTCTTGAACGATAATCAAAGAATGATAGTACAAAATTAAGAATGGCATGCCTACATACCTATCATCAACCTTTCATAGAACTCTGTGGGAATATTATTTGAGGGTATGTATTATTTTTGCATGGGAAATCTAGCGAAAGCGTGATGTGATTCTGATGTAAGCCTATTGCCGCCATATTTGTCACTCAACTGAATAAACATAACATTTATTTTCGTTATTTTCCTTTTTGACTTTATTTCTATCAAGGTTATTTTTTTAATTTTCATTTCGTTTTCATTTCGTTTTCATTTCGTTTTCATTTCGTTTTCATTTCGTTCTCATTTCGTTCTCATTTCGTTTTCATTTCGTTCTCATTTCGTTTCGTCGATTACAGTAAGCCATTTATTTTATAGTTCCCACGGCACCAGATGCTACTGTTAACTGTTATTTCTTTAAGTTTTTGAGACTGAGACAGCAATGAAAAAAATATAGGTTCATTCAGTTCTAAATCATTTATACCGATCGTCTAAACCACAATTTCTGGCAACAAAATGTTTTTTTGTTCATTTGTTGTTGGACAGAAAATAATTGGCGAAGAGAAAATATGTTTTAAAGTTGTTTATCACATGAATCCTTTCAATATAGTTAATTGACTGCAACTAGGCCATTCGGAGAAGATCTACCTAAGAATCGATCAGCAGATATATTCCTTGCACGTAATATAGCAAAATAGTATAGCAGATTAAGAAATGACGAGCACAAAGTAGAGCAGTTGATGTGTTGCCTGTTGTGAAAGTACCAGTGATCGACGTTTACTGAAAACATTTACTTCATTTTGCCAATCAGTTTCGATGTCAAAATTTTGTTTTTTTTTCAGAGATGTTATAGAGAAACGTTCAGATGCGTTGGAAAACATAATTTATTATTCAATTAGCGTTTTTTACCTTTTCTATGGCTTTCTGGTTGTTTGAAAAGTGAGCATTCACCGAGGAACCTGATAGAACTCAAATTATTGCCCTGCGCTTATAGTATCAGCCAGAATGAACGAATAGGCGGTCTTATTATAACAACTGGAACAAATGCACATATTTTAATGTGCGTTGGTTTCAGCATATTAAGGTCATATATAATATTTCATCCATGTATATTTATTGTCTTCTCAGGGGGCTACTAAATCAAAATAGTCATTTTAATCAAGCTAAATCCGCTAATTGTAACAGCTATTTTCGGTTACATTACAAGCGACTACATCGTTTGACAAAAAGGTTGATATGCTCCATGAAGAACTTAACACGATACGATTGCCAATTGGTACAAATGTTTTCCTTGGGGGGGGGGAGGTGGGAGAGTAAGAGCATAAGTTCTACTATTTGTACAAAAAACATAGTTGCAAAATCAATTTTATTTTATTTTAGCCCATATTAATATCTATATTCGTCTCTAAGCTATTGTCATTGACAGTGTGCTTCCTCTACAATCCGATGCTTGCCTTTTTGACGATCACTGGATTGGTTATAAAAGGTTAGGGAACGCAAAGCAAACCTGCGACTTAATCATCCTTTCACATTCCTTGTTATTTAGTTGATGCTATTTTACCCCACTTACTGTTGTATATTTGGATTCATCTTTGCGGTTTTCAGTAGCCTGCCTTTAATATGCCGAAATATTAAGGGATTTCACTTTACTTTAATTAAGATCTCTTTTAGTAATTGCCTTTAGTCTGTTTATACGCTTCACGGGAGAGCGACATACATCATAATAACTACATATATATAAAAACCCTAACTGAACTACATCAATAAATTATAACAATCATTAAATACATTTATATATGACAAAAAAATCCTACTATATATAAACATTAAAACCAATAACATGCATATAAGCGAAGTTAGCAAGGACGATAAAAACAATTGAGGAATTGCGACTGAACGAATGAATGAATGGATGAATGAGTGAGTCAATCTATCTGTCAAGCAGTCTATATATATATATATCTTTCAGTGAAGGACAACTCAATTTATCCATTCGATTGTTCTTCTTTTCGTTCGTTCGTTTGTCTGTACTTCCCGTTTGTTCTTGGGTATCCATTAACGATTTATGCGTTGCAGATAGATGAATAATTGGACAACGAAAGAATTAGTAATCGGGTCGAAAGTCGACAATTATATGATTACATAGGCAAAAAAAAGGCAGTCTATTCAATCGTAATTCATTGAAGTCTTTTATTAAATATCAAAGGAAATGTTAATTAATACAACTCACACAAAATGACCCAGAAGTGATGATGTTGACCATTCGTTTTTCAAAACTCAATATTTTAGATTGGCACATTATATATCCTAGAGCTATTGATACTACAAACTCGTACATAAAACAATTATAGACGAACAGAAAAAAATAGCAACATTTACAAATGAACTTTCTAGTGTTTTTCAAAAGGAAAGAGCGCGAACAACATAAAAAGTTATTTCGTTTTCCTCAAATTCTTTTTGTATTAATTAGTTAGCTTCAGAGCAAAACATCACAAGACATATAACAATAACGTAAGAATGACAATGTGGTCAGAGAGAAAGTGTAATGCGGCCAAATGGCCTTACTAAAAATTGTCCATAGCGTCCTTAGGCTAGAACTATTTAAAAAAAAAAATTATGTTGTATTATTGTGTTCAAATATATTTTACGGCAATTATATAGTACTGTAATAACAAGAATGATAGCAATTATGTGGCGCATTTTCGTTCGAATGCGCTTTATAATTGTAGTACTTACAATCATACTAAGTTATAGCTTTGTACCCAATCTAGGGATTCTCGACTTTTTGTGCCTAGTTCCTATACTTGTGCGGCCGAAAAAACGCGTTTCGCGTCATCCATAAAACGGCGACTAACTTTGTCTCAGGCTAAATATCTCCTATACAAAATTCATATCATACCTTTGAAGACGACGAGACTTTCTTGTCGCTATGTCTTTCTAAAATACCGTCTATCTTTTATGTAATTGTACAGTTATCATGTTTAATGTTCACAGTTCAGCATATTTGCGCGCGTCTTTACAAGCTGACATCCGAAAGAGAATGCAATATGATTCATTTGTTTTTAAAAAACGTCATCGCCGCGATCGTTTAAAAACCAATCAACTCTGCCGAGTAATCACCATAATAATCGCTGATGTCGCCCTATATTTTCTTAGCACGAGGTTCACAATAGAGCCATTATAGTCGATGCAGATAGATAGTTAGGTGCTTGTCGCGGTCTGGGCGGATTCAGTGCTACTAAAAAGAGTTTTATAACGCACCAACATTTAGGCATGATGATATTGTTCACTTTGTCCATGGAAAAAGTATTATTTTGAATTATTTATGGGTTGATATAATGATGATGAAGTGATTTCTCATTCCATGGTGATAGTATATAACGATATTATTGTGATGATGATGGTAATGGTGATAGTATATAACGATATTATTGTGATGATGATGGTAATGGTGATAGTATATAACGATATTATTGTGATGATGATGATAATGGTGATAGTATATAACGATATTATTGTGATGATGATGATGGCCGTGGTGATAGCATATAACGATATTATTGTGATGATGATGGTAATGGTGATAGTATCGATATTATTGTGATGATGATGGTAATGGTGATAGTATATAACGATATTATTGTGATGATGATGGTAATGGTGATATTATATAACGATATTATTGTGATGATGATGGTAATGGTGATAGTATATAACGATATTATTGTGATGATGATGGTAATGGTGATAGTATATAACGATATTATTGTGATGATGATGGTAATGGTGATAGCATATAACGATATTATTGTGATGATGGTAATGGTGATAGTATATATCGATATTATTGTGATGATGATGGTAATGGTGATAGCATATAACGATATTATTGTGATGATGGTAATGGTGATAGTATATATCGATATTATTGTGATGATGATGGTAATGGTGATAGTATATAACGATATTATTGTGATGATGATGGTAATGGTGATAGCATATAACGATATTATTGTGATGATGGTAATGGTGATAGCATATAACGATCTTATTGTGATGATGGTAATGGTGATAGTATATATCGATATTATTGTGATGATGATGGTAATGGTGATAGTATCGATATTATTGTGATGATGATGGTAATGGTGATAGCATATAACGATATTATTGTGATGATGGTAATGGTGATAGTATATAACGATATTATTGTGATGATGATGGTAATGGTGATATTATATAACGATATTATTGTGATGATAATAATAATAATCGTCTTTATTAAGAAAATGACTTACAACAAACGTGTAAGTTAACATAAATAAGGAATATATAATACAATAAAACATTTATACTATGAAACTATGATATGTGAGATATGTACAATATTGAGAAATATATATTGAAATTTAAATTATAAAAAGACATCTATTTATAAAACTTTGCTTAAAACGTTCAGTTCTAATACTTGGTAGAGTAAAATTGTGTTTTCTATTTCTGAGCATGCGTTTTCTTTTGGGTGGAAGAAGGTCGTACAAACAATGTTCGCTGTTATTGATTATATTGTTGAATAAAAGATGGTCTCTTTGTTTGATTATATGTTCAAAAGGGGTATATTCGTCTACATAGCCATTTCTAAAAGCACGCTTCATGAACTTGTTGATTCGATTAATATACTCCCGACCAGCGGTTCCCCATACTTCAACACCGTATAAAAATATAGGTGTGATGAGACAGTTGAAAAGTCTGGATAGTTCTTTCGGAGAATAACCATAATACTTGCATACTCGTAAAATATAAACGCGTGACGCTGCCTTTCTTAACATAGTTTCAAATTGTGTATTCCAGTTCAAGGGGTTCTCGTGAAATTTTACTCCAAGAATTTTAAGTTCGGACTTCCTTTCAATACTTTGTACTTGGCCAGGTGGTGGTTTTGTAGTTTTGCCCTTTACAATCATCTCCCAGGTCTTTTTGATATTCAGTTTCATCCGATTTTCCGTGGCCCAATGCTGAATGTTGAGAACTTCTCTCTCAGAAGGATCTTGTGATTTTTCTTTAACTGCTATACTAAGGGTGATGTCATCAGCGAAATTAATCATAAAACTGGCTTGGTCAACTGGAGTGATATCGTTCACCATGATTGTGAACAAAACTGGTCCCAGAACAGTCCCTTGTGGAACGCCTCTATTAATGTCAACAAAGTCTGTTGTTATTCCATCAACTACTACCCGTTGTTGACGACCGCTGAGAAAACAGATGATCCAATTGATGACATATGGGTTAATCTGTAGAGATTGTAACTTTTTGCATACGATGTGATGAGGCACTGAATCAAAGGCTTTACTAAAGTCGAATGTAAACACTCTGACAAAATCAGCATCGCCGTCCAGGGACTTAAGCCAGTTGTGTTGGATTTTAATCATAGCCATTGTGGTGTTATGTCCAGATTTATAGGCGAATTGATCAGGATGTATTGATGTTTTAAGTATAGTGAGTAGTTCCTTGCTGTAAATCAATCTTTCAAAGAGTCGCATTATGATGTTAGTAAGTGATATTGGTCGAAGCTGGTCGCAGGACTCAAGTGGTGATTCTTTAGGAATAGGTGATACATTCGCTAGTTTCCACAGATCTGGAACCTTCTGCATATAGATAGACTTGTTGAAGATCTTAGTGATAATTGGAGCAAGATGGTGAGAAAAATCACGCCACAGCCAATATGGTAGATTATCAGGGCCTGCTGAGGTTTTCTTTAGATGTGATAGAAGATGCAGTACCTCGTTTTCATGCAAAGATGGAACTCTTGTACCTTCAGGGATGACCAGTCTTTCAGGTTCGACATATGCTTCATCGGTGTTGATAGATTGGAAAAAAGCATTGATGTCCACAGGACTCACCACTGAGCTAACTTGCGTAGATTGTGACTTTCTACCTGTGATTTTATTCGTGGTATCCCACCAGCCCTTAGTACCAGTGCGATGTTTCTGATTCTCCTTAGATACAGCATTCACTTGATTTTCACGTATGAGCGTATTGATCTTCTCTTGTAGACCAATGTCGTACTTGTAGAGGTTCTTATTTCTGATGTTGCACAAATGCTTTACCAAAGGAGACATGTATGGTGGGTCTCTAGATGACATTTTTACTTTGATAAGTGGAAAACTGATATCATACATAGACCAGATGGCGTTATTGAGATGTGTGACAGCATCAGAAGGATTGTCAAGGTAAGCGTCTAGTGATGTCCAATCATAGGAGCTCATCATTCTCTCCATCGTAAGTTTGCGATGTTCCCTTGTGTCTCTGAAGTACACTGTTTTCCTTGTTGGTTTCTCAGGTACGATTGGTGTAACAATGATAGCGAGATGATCAGAGCGTACGAGTCCCTTGTGCATCTTGGGTGTTTTCCATAAGAATGGAGAGCTGGTGATGAACACATCCAAAACCGGTTTCCTCTAGTCGCAGACTTGACCATTTGATTTAATGTATGCTGGCATAATAAGTCATGAATATTCAGTTGGTTGGTATGATGATGGTAATGGTGATAGTATATAACGATATTATTGTGATGATGATGGTAATGGTGATAGTATATAACGATATTATTGTGATGATGATGCTAATGGTGATAGCATATAACGATATTATTGTGATGATGGTAATGGTGATAGTATATATCGATATTATTGTGATGATGATGGTAATGGTGATAGTATATAACGATATTATTGTGATGATGGTAATGGTGATAGTATATAACGATATTATTGTGATGATGATGGTAATGTTGATGGCATATAACGATTATTGTGATGATGGTAATGGTGATAGTATATAACGATATTATTGTGATGATGATGGTAATGGTGATAGCATATAACGATATTATTGTGATGATGGTAATGGTGATAGTATATAACGATATTATTGTGATGATGATGGTAGTGGTGATAGTATATAACGATATTATTGTGATGATGGTAATGATAATGGTGATAGTATATAACGATATTATTGTAACGATGGTAATGGTGATAGTATATAACGATATTATTGTGATGATGATGATGGCCGTGGTGATAGCATATAACGATATTATTGTGATGATGATGGTAATGGTGATAGTATCGATATTATTGTGATGATGATGGTAATGGTGATAGCATATAACGATATTATTGTGATGATGATGGTAATGGTGATATTATATAACGATATTATTGTGATGATGATGGTAATGGTGATAGTATATAACGATATTATTGTGATGATGATGGTAATGGTGATAGTATATAACGATATTATTGTGATGATGATGTTAATGGTGATAGCATATAACGATATTATTGTGATGATGGTAATGGTGATAGTATATATCGATATTATTGTGATGATGATGGTAATGGTGATAGTATATAACGATATTATTGTGATGATGTTAATGGTGATAGTATATAACGATATTATTGTGATGATGATGGTAATGGTGATATTATATAACGATATTATTGTGATGATGATGGTAATGGTGATAGCATATAACGATATTATTGTGATGATGGTAATGGTGATAGTATATATCGATATTATTGTGATGATGATGGTAATGGTGATAGTATATAACGATATTATTGTGATGATGGTAATGGTGATAGTATATAACGATATTATTGTGATGATGATGGTAATGTTGATAGCATATAACGATTATTGTGATGATGGTAATGGTGATAGTATATAACGATGTTATTGTGATGATGATGGTAATGGTGATAGTATATAACGATATTATTGTGATGATGATGGTAATGGTGATAGTATATAACGATATTATTGTGATGATGATGGTAATGGTGATAGCATATAACGATATTATTGTGATGATGGTAATGGTGATAGTATATAACGATATTATTGTGACGATGATGGTAGTGGTGATAGCATATATAACGATATTATTGTGATGATGATGGTAATGGTGATAGTATATAACGATATTATTGTGATGATGATGGTAATGGTGATAGCATATAACGATATTATTGTGATGATGGTAATGGTGATAGTATATAGAGGATATTACATGGGCGCGCGAAGATACGGATTTTATCTTCGAGTGGTGAAAAGATCTCACGAGTGAGCGCAGCGAACGAGTGAGATATTTTCAACACGAGAAGATAAAATTCGTATCTTCAAGCGACCATGTAATATTCTGTTTATCATATGATTATTCATAAAACATTCAAAGACAAAGGAATATGTTCGCGAAGGACTCTGAAGCGAAGGCCTCTGAAGTGTGTCCATGGCAACGTGTTCTTTTCACTAGTGAAAATAACATGTTCTTTTCACTAGTGAAAATAACAGGTTTACGAAATTGAGAAATATAGGTATTTTATGAATAATCATATGATAAATAACGATATTATTGTGATGATGATGGTAATGGTGATAGCATATAACGATATTATTGTGATGATGATGGTAATGGTGATATTATATAACGATATTATTGTGATGATGATGGTAATGGTGATAGTATATAACGATATTATTGTGATGATGATGGTAATGGTGATAGTATATAACGATATTATTGTGATGATGATGGTAATGGTGATAGCATATAACGATATTATTGTGATGATGGTAATGGTGATAGTATATATCGATATTATTGTGATGATGATGGTAATGGTGATAGTATATAACGATATTATTGTGATGATGGTAATGGTGATAGTATATAACGATATTATTGTGATGATGGTAATGGTGTTAGTATATAACGATATTATTGTGATGATGATGGTAATGGTGATAGCATATAACGATATTATTGTGATGATGGTAATGGTGATAGTATATAACGATATTATTGTGATGATGGTAATGGTGATAGTATATATCGATATTATTGTGATGATGATGGTAATGGTGATAGTATATAACGATATTATTGTGATGATGGTAATGGTGATAGTATATAACGATATTATTGTGATGATGATGATGGCCGTGGTGATAGCATAGAACGATATTATTGTGATGATGATGGGCGTGGTGATAGCATATAACGATATTATTGTGATGATGATGATGGCCGTGGTGATAGCATATAACGATATTATTGTGATGATGATGATGGCCGTGGTGATAGTATATAACGATATTATTGTGATGATGATGGTAATGTTGATAGTATATAACGATATTATTGTCATGATGTATGATGGTAGTGGTGGCTATGCTACAGTACGTGCAATCCGGCTAAATGTGTGCAAAACTTGTCAACTAACAAAACAACAAAATGGTGATGATGATGGCGATGATGGTGATGGTGAGGATGATGATGGTGAGAAAACTCACACATCCATTTTTCAGAAAATCAAACTGTAAAAAAATGTTATATTTAATTGAATCTTGCACTTTAAAATTATACTTGATACTTTCGACGAGTAATCGAAACTGATAATATGTTTCGGTATCTAGATCAAGTAGAAGCATTTTGTTTTGAAGTCAAAAATAGTTTTTCAATAAAATGAAATAGACAGCTTCAAATCTATGTTTGCTTATTTTCATGTATACTAATCTAGTTAGATGTTGCAATTGTGTATCAGGATAAAAAGTTACTTTATAAAAAGGAAATTAATGCGCGCATTATGCATGGGATCGACCAGTTTCATCTTAGAAACGACATGCAGTGCTGGTCTATTGTTCATCTCCTCCCTATATATTTTTGTTTAAAAAAAAAATATTTCAAACGTCAATCCACTTACCAGTCTTGGAGTATATAAGATTACAGGATATTTTTGTCCTATCACATCTTGACTATTGTCATAAATGATCAGTTTTGGTTACACATATGCAACCTTAAAAGATCAAAAATCAGCTTTCGAAAGTAATACTAATGTGAATTGTCATTGGCTGTTTTGAAAGCTCATTTATGTATTTAACAGAAATAGTTTCGCAGGTATCAAAAGTGTTTTGTAAGACATCATAAGTGGCACGTGTCGTTTCGGGTGATTTGTTATATTTCCTTTACACGTGCGTTCAGCCATGATGCGTGCGCCAGCACCTCATACACACTTTATGATCGTCTGGTCTGGACGTGGAGACTGTTGGCGTTACATATCATGAATGTGGGTATGTCTCTAGTCAGTAAACAGTTACAAAAAATTCAATTTAGTCAGTAAACAGTAGAAAAAAAGCTTAGTCAGCAGATTCACTTTTCTTGCATCGTTCTCATGGTAACCAAACACCACAGGCTCAAAAACAGTTACAAAAAATGCAATGTCAAAGAAGCCCGGGGGGGGGGGGGGGGGGGGGGGGGGGGGGGTACTCCCTTCAGATCTGGGTAGGGGTGTTCCGCTGGGATCCTGTAGGGGTTACCCTGTTTATGACAAAAAATACCTAACTTCAATACCCTGTTTATGACAAATTACAATTGTTTACAAACATTATATGATTTGTATGAATATAATTCAGACACACGTGCTGCTCTTATCTTTTTTTAAGTCAACGATCTTATTCCTGCCGATTTCCTGACTGCAAAATAATTTCTCTCATTTTTTGGGCCCTGAGTATTACAGGAAGTTTGGATTAAATCGGAAATCAGAGTAGAATTAGATACCCTGTTCATGACACCAAGGTCGAAAAACCATACCCTGTTCAGCGGATCATCCCCGTATAGTCGATATAGGGTAGTACCACCCCCCCCCCCCCCCCCCCCCCCGGGCAAAGAAGAAAGCATTAAAAAGACGATATAATCTGTTGAATTCGGTCTTTACATTTGTTTTTATGTAAACATTTCAACATTTATTATTTAATCGCTGTGAAGTTTATAGTACATGAATTCTCGTCGAGCCGTCGATTGCTTAACTAATTTACATATTGTGTATGGTAATCATTGTCCATATATGGGCTACTACTATGACAGTAAGAATAAATGAAACATATTTAAACTCAGATCACATACTGATATTCTCCTCAGACATTTGCATGATTTAAAGTCACCGAATACGGTAAAACTTGGACATCCTTTTATTTGTTACTGAACGGTTATTTTTTGTCATTTGTACGTTAACGTCAAGGAAATAACGGTCTTATAAGTCAGTTAACCCAATTGTTACGCTACACTACTTTCAAATCCTTAGTTCGACTAAAGCACGGACCATTGTTTTCTTTCTTCTAATCGCAGGGGCGGCGGAACAGTAACAGCCATGGGGGGGCACTATAATCAACCACCCCTCCCCTCCTCATCCCCCACCCCAAAAGCTGTGTAAACTCATGCATTAATGTCTTTTAACCAATATTTTGTGGGGGGGCCGAGCCCCCCCAAAATATTTTGTGGGGGGGCCCGTGCCCCCCCCGGCCCCCCCGGTTCCGCCGCCCCTGAATCGTACAAAGTTTTTACTTCTAACTTTAATAAAAGATTATTCCTTCGTGATGTTTTTCTTTTTTAATCTTTCATACCTTGTATGATTGTAAATATTCATCTTTTATTATCATATATAAAGTAATTGTACAAATATAGAATGCCTAATAACAATTATAAGTGTAGTAATATAATATTGTAAATTGTAGGTGTAGTACATCTCTACAAACTATAGCATTTATCACCAAATTAAACAACGAAACTACCACTTCTATTTCTATATCATATACTGACATTATTCATAATATGTATATAATAAAACATAGTAAGTCTGTTAGTTATAATATAACATATTTAACATAATATTATTGTAAATAGCTGATATATATATATTTTTTTCCCAACACCACCCGCCTCGATTAGTTCAACTATTTGCGGGTGAGTGTTTTGTTTGTTTGTAATTTTATTTATTTATTTATCAATTATTATTAAAGTCAATTATTATTAGGTGGTGTAAATATGATTAAATATGGTAATTGACTGGTGATTTTTTTTCTGACAACAGTCGATCAGTCAGACATGTCCTTGTATTATTGGAAATGACAAACAGTTTTGCTGATGTTACCTTAAAATAGCCATAACGTAACGCATTGTCCTTTTAAGAAATAACTTGTTGTAAAGTTTTGCAATGTTCAACCAACAATTTTTTTGCAACAAAGTGGTTCCAAAGTCATAACTGGATGAATTGATTTTAGTGTGTTATAATCCAATTCTGCTCCGACAGACCTGACAGGTCGTGATTCGGCGTAAAAATATTTTGGATGCGAATTTGAGTCAAAGACGAAAACAAAACGGTAAATTTTGAGAAATTTTTAAACATATATAATTCAAAATTCATTACTCGAAAATGGGCACGGGACCATACACTTTAATTTCCATTTTTCAATTTAAAGATAAATCCTCTATAAAATATCTTTCTAAGAAAAATTAAAAAAAAACTTTTCGCTTAAGTAATCAGGACCCTTAAATGGTTGCTCAAAGATACCCCCGGGGGTATCAAAAATACTACTGAAAGATACCGGACGTTTTTCAAAAGGGCGTGGCTTCACAAATTTATCATACCTAAAAGATACCAAAATCATGAGTTTCAGTGGCTTTCAACCCCTTAAGAATATCAAGAAGTGAGAATTTGGCAAATTTACAGATACGACGAGTATCACCGTTCGTTTACCTTCGTAGTCCCCCCTTCCCCCCAACGGGATGCTGCCTAAAATCACACCATTATCACAAGAAACTTAAAGTCCACTTAGACGGACTTGGATTAAAGAAATGCTTAAAGCCAGGTTTACGCTTTATGCTGTGAATTCACAGATAAGGGAACAGGATTAGGCTAAATTATTACTATCACTGCTGTTTTGAGTAAACATAAAGGTTTAAATGTAGGAACTTCCGTGGCATCCTCTCCTACATTTTGAAAAGTTCCGTGCGTCAAAAATACAAAATAGTAGCCAGTCTGATTGACTGTTAGAATTTGATTCTTAGCTGAATTCCTATTGGTCATAATCCTATAAACTCCGTTGAAAGCTAAGAAGTTATAATTTGCAAATCGAACGAAATAATTTCGTTACTGTACCTCAGTGAATATTGCAATTTACAGTTCTTGTTTACTCAACTCAATCCTCGTAAGATAGCATGAAAATATTCTTAACAATTCCTTTGCTGTCCGTGGTTATCTGAGAAATGTAGACAACTAAGATCAATTGCTGTGATTAAAACAGCAGTAATTGTTCTAAAGAAGAAATTTTGATGATTTCGAGGTTGGAGTTGATAAACGTTACTGTAAATTGGAGTACATTGCATTTGAAATAGATTAATAACACTGAATATAAATAATCTATAAATAGCGAGTTATGTAACGACATGCAAATTAGCATAATTACAATAGGTGAATATTTAAATATGCATACATCATAATTACAGCAGAGGCGTTCATACACATCACTCGAGTGTACAGCAGTCATTTAACGCCAGCAAGTCAACTGACATGGCCACAGTAACTAACTTCGTTTTAACGTTTTGTTTCTTTTTGGCAAGCGTTGCGTCAGCAGATCTGATCTCTGAGTACAGCAACTCTGCTTATCTCGATGAAGCAAAAACATACAAACTTTATTGGAAGGTTGACAATGATAGAGAGATGATTTGGTTCGCTGTTGAAGTCAAAACGTTAGGTTGGGTAGGCTTTGGAATTTCATCTGGCAATGGAAATATGGTTGGATCTGATGTGGTCATCGGCTGGGTCAAGGACAACAAAGGATATCTAAAGGTATTGTGAAATATTTACTTTTTTTAGTAATAAACGACAAAAAGATACAATTGATTATGGCGCAGTATATATGGACGAAAATTCAAAACATAACCGATCTTTATTCAGTTTTATTCTATTTTATCAACCCTCATAAATGCTGCGGAATTGTATATGAACTGAATAAATTGGAATGTTTTGCCGAGAGGAACACAAGGAGCTGCGACAGTACATTGAATGCTGGTCACTTTTGGTGCAGTGATCGTATTTTGGTCAGTCAACAGGGAATATTCGGCTTTCGTAGATTTAAGGACTTGATAGTCGATCAAAAAAAAAAAAAAAAAAAAAAAAAAAAAAAAAAAAAAAAAAAAAAAAAAAAAAAACAAGAGTTAGGGTTAAAAAGTTACTGGAAAATCGGTCCTTGATCGATATTTAAGCTCATTTTCTTTTATACTATTTATTATTCCATAAATATATATGTTTTATGACTTTTGATGCACAGTTCGCTTCTGTCGTAAACTAAATTAGCAGTTCTTCACATTTTTTCTTCACGCAGCGGCATGCATTGGCATTTAGATGAAGTTCAGTTACGAGGTTCGATATTAGTGAGTCTTAGTGAGGTTCTAAATATGGCATTTCGTCATTGCGGGCCCTCTCGGGCGACTCGTCTTTTATACGTTGACGCAAGATTGGGGGAAAGCTTGAAGATGTTGAAGTACGCGTATTTGAGTGTCCTGGTCCAACTAATACCTATAGGCAAACAAACGATTCAGTATTATAAATACTCTTATCTTTGACATATATGAAATGTACCCATATGTTAACATTTTATTACATTGTAAATGATTTTCGAATTAAACATTTTCCAATTCTTTTCATATTCATGATACAATTGAGATTAAAGTTAGTTGTTAAACGTGGTCTTCATATATTGTTACATTCCAACTGTGTTGTTCTATGCATGCAGGCTTTCTGCAAGTTAATTCATGCATACCAGAAGTATTAACGAATTATAATAAACTTTGTCAAGGGAAGATACATCGATTTATAATCAATCATTGCAATTTGACGTTTTTTTATCGATATTTTACGTTTGCAGCTAACTAGGCTCCGTGTCAAAGGCACGTATCCCGTACGAGTCGACTTTTAGACTTTTTGGGCGATCAGAAAATTTCAATAAACGTTTTTGCAATGCGGGACATTTTCAGCATTTAATAAATGTTTTGTTTAAACAAGCGTATAGAGAATTATAATTTGTCTGCGCATGTCAGAAAAGTTTAGCTCGCGGTCATGTATATATTTTTTTTCTACGACCGGGGAACTTTTGAGCTCCAATCGCAATCTTAGTGATCTTCAATTTAGGAAAATATAAGTGGATACTTAAAGTCTACCACTTGGTTAGTTGCTGTGACTAATAAAGTCAAGTAAATGTGGAGGTTTTTGATCTCAAAATATTTTTGAGCAAATGTCCGCAAAACGAAAAAGAAAAACACAAACGTACTGCATTCGTATGCGGACTGCTCCCATAATAAAAGAAATAGCAGAAAACTTTTTCCACAGATTAAGAATCAAAGCTCATGGGAATTGTGTGGAACAAAATTATTTCTTATTGAGGATCGATTTTGGGGGATGATGAGCAGATTATTTGCCCATTTTGCAAGTTTTGGTAAACTTTCCTTCTTGATAAGCGGTATGTTTGAGCATAGTTAATATAGTTAATATTTTATTACGTGATATTGCGATATTTTTTAATATCATTGTTGTGTTTCTCCTCTCCAGCAATTTCGACTGATTTGAATACCGAACCTGAAAGTAGGTTAGAATCTTGCTTATAATCCAAGTAATTGGGAAAACACAGATGAACCACCAAATTTTGTAAATTTCTGGCCAGGCTTTTGTTGATATACCGTATACTTCTATCTTCATTAAATATAAGCTTTATCTCAAGCACGGAGAAGATTTGTCAGTCTTACTCTATAGTCAATTTTTTCACATAAATTTGGCGCCGCTAAGTTTTTCCTTGGTATGCTTTCTTTAATAATCTTAGATTAGTATTATACTTTTGGTTCTCAATAGAATTTTGGCAAAAATCTTTGATCGGCAGTCAAAGTTGACCTAGTCTTGTTGTGAAAGTGGCCATATTGCAGAATCTTGCAGATACTTCATGCTTATAAACAAACAAATTGTTATGCTAATGTGCCAACAAGAACTATAATAAGCCGTACGGAAATAACGGCCAATCACTGTACGGTTGGAACGGAGACTTTCGTCAGCTGAAGTATCGCTTTTGATTATAGCGGCTTCTACCATTAATTTCATGACATGCGCAGACAAATTCTCTATATACTGTTTAAACACTGATTTATTCTTAATCCCATGAATGCATTTTGGTTTGTGGACTATCAAATGACATAGGAGCGAGTTCACACGGCTTTTGTTTCTACACAACGAGATTCCAAAAAGTGTTACTTTTGTATTATAACTGTGGATCGACATATAAGTGAAAACACAAAATTATTAGAGTGAGTGAGTGAGTGAGTGAGTGAGTGAGTGAATGAATGAATGAATGTAATTAATAGCAAAAAAAATTAAATAAGTTCCCACCCCCACCTCATTAGTGCGCAACTTCTGGAGTTTAAAGCAAGTTTCTGTCGATAATGCTTTGTTGTTTTGACTCAGGATCGTTATGCTGACGCTTTGTCATTACCAGCCATCGATGAGAAACAAGACTACAACTTGACAGCAGCCTTCGAACAAAACGGCAAGACAATCTTGAAGTTTTCTCGTAAATATGACACGTGTGACAAGAAGGACGTGAAGATTGAGGTAAACGTCGTTCTACCATTAATAACACTTGAGAACGAGACTAGTAGGGGTTCGTCGTTGACACGCGAGTTTAATTACCTCCTAAATCTAGTTAGAGTATTGTAACGAATATAATCTATATCAATTCTAGTAGATATAAGAATTTGTTTCTGATCGTTATAGTAGCCACAATTGACCACTATCACTATGACCATCACCATCATCATCATCATCATCATCAACTTTTCCACTATAACCATCACCACCACCATCATCATTTTCACCATCGTATCATTGTGATCATCAACCGACCACTTCGTTGATCGACATCAAGCATATCCACTATCAAGACATGTTCACAATTAGCATGTACACACGCGTCTAATTGAAATGGAATATGTGATGCGACTTTTTCTCAATCATAGGAGGGTACAGCCCGTATTGTGTATTCCTATCATAGTGACGACCCAGACACACATACCAATAATATACCAAAACATCAAGTCAGAGGAACAAGATCATTGATTCTAAGAAACATACTACTACAGAAACCAACACTGCCCAATGATCTGCAAGCCTTCGATATGCGACTCAATGTGAGTACACAGACAGATCGAAAGACAAATACACAGTCTATCTAGAAAACAAATTGATTAAATAATCTTTAATTTAGAGCCATTTGCGAAAACGCGCGAAGAATTAGATGATCTCAATGCCGAACTCGCGGAAATTGGGACCAGCTTCTTTTGAGGCTGGTATAAAGCCCTTCTCCTGTACTGGTAGGTATTGCACAGTTCCCCTTCTCCTGTACTGGTAGGTATTGCACAGTTCCCCTTCTCCTGTAGTGGTAGGCATTGCACAGTTCCCCTTCTCCTGTACTGGTAGGCATTGTACAGTTCCCCTCCTCCTGTACTGGTAGGCATTGCACAGTTCCCCTTCTCCTGTACTGGTAGGCATTGTACAGTTCTCCTCCTCCTGTACTGGTAGGCATTGCACAGTTCCCCTCCTCCTGTACTGGTAGGCATTGCACAGTTCTCCTCCTGTACTGGTAGGCATTGCACAGTTCCCCTCCCTGTACTGGTAGGCATTGCACAGTTCTCCTCCTCCTGTACTGGTAGGTATTGCACAGTTCTCCTCCTCATGTACTGGTAGGTATTGCACAGTTCCCCTCCTCCTGTACTGGTAGGTATTGCACAGTTCCCCTCCTCCTGTACTGGTAGGCATTGCACAGTTCTCCTCCTCCTGTACTGGTAGGTATTGCACAGTTCCCCTTCTCCTGTACTGGTAGGTATTGCACAGTTCTCCTCCTCCTGTACTGGTAGGTATTGCACAGTTCCCCTTCTCCTGTACTGGTAGGCATTGCACAGTTCTCCTCCTCCTGTACTGGTAGGCATTGCACAGTTCCCCTTCTCCTGTACTGGTAGGCATTGCACAGTTCTCCTCCTCCTGTACTGGTAGGCATTGCACAGTCCCCCTCCTCCTGCATTGCACAGTTCCTAAGAATATAAACTGTACGAAAGACAGACAGACAAAGATTGACAGACAGACAGACAGAGAGAAAGATGGACAGACAGACATAAATGAACGAATTGACTGTCAATGGTGTCGACTTTTAGCGAACTGACAATCAATAGAAGTTTAAGCAAGTTTATTTCTTTGCTAGACTACTGTTATGGCCTACCCTACAACTTACATCTGCAAACCATTCAAATTACCTGAGTTCAATGGTTCGAAGAGACATGTTGTCAAGGTAAACGTAATGCAGTGCTTATATATAGCGCATTTCATCTAATGTCTGAGTGCGCTTTACAATCTCTAATATGTAATGTAGTGCTTATATAGCGCGTTTCATCTAATGTCTTAGTGCGCTTTACAATCTCTAATATGTAATGTAGTGCTTATATAGCACATTTCATCTAATGTCTTAGTGCGCTTTACAATCTCTAATATGTAATGTAGTGCTTATATAGCGCGTTTCATCTAATGTCTGAGTGCGCTTTACAATCTCTAATATGTAATGTAGTGCTTATATAGCGCATTTCATCTAATGTCTTAGTGCGCTTTACAATCTCTAATATGTAATGTAGTGCTTATATAGCGCGTTTCATCTAATGTCTGAGTGCGCTTTACAATCTCTAATATGTAATGTAGTGCTTATATAGCGCGTTTCATCTAATGTCTTAGTGCGCTTTACAATCTCTAATATGTAATGTAGTGCTTATATAGCGCGTTTCATCTAATGTCTGAGTGCGCTTTACAATCTCTAATATGTAATGTAGTGCTTATATAGCGCATTTCATCTAATGTCTTAGTGCGCTTTACAATCTCTAATATGTAATGTAGTGCTTATATAGCGCGTTTCATCTAATGTCTGAGTGCGCTTTACAATCTCTAATATGTAATGTAGTGCTTATATAGCGCATTTCATCTAATGTCTGAGTGCGCTTTACAATCTCAAACATGTAATGTAGTGCTTATATAGCGCATTTCATCTAATGTCTCAGTGCGCTTTACAATCTCTAACATGTAATGTAGTGCTTATACAGCACATTTCATCTAATGTCTCAGTGCGCTTTACAATCCCTGTTACTTATAGGAATACTACCTGCATTATTCCGATAACTTTAAGAGATGATGTGATAATATCCATCAGCCTGCACAGCGGCGCTTCATGGAGAGGGGATTGATTGATTGATTGATTGATTGATTGATTGATTGATTGATTGGCAGATCTCTCCCATCATCACGCCTGGCAACGAGGGTATGGTTCATCACATACTGGTCTATGGATGCAACGATGATTTCCCCGAGTCGAATCTAACTGTACAGGATCATTGTTATTCAGCTAACATGCCACTGGGTTTCCGGTCTTGTGTTGGTTCTTCAACAGTCGCGGCCTGGGCTATAGGTGGCAATGTATGTAAGCAATGGTTCTCATAAAGAACGTATCATCTCAATATCGTTAAGGTTGGTTGTCACTTGTGCCAAGCAATGCACGCAGTCTCGGTGACACATTTCTGTATCTGCGTATCTTATACAAGTGACAACCAGGCTGAATTTAAACTATCGAGTGGCGTCTGTAAAAATGTAGTCTAACCATTTATCTAGATTATCGATTGACATCGGTAGAAATGTAGTCTAACTGAATTTAGATTATCGATTGACATCTGTAGAAATGTAGTCTAACTGAATTTAGATTATCGATTGACATCTGTAGAAATATAGTCTAACTGAATTTCAGAGATTATCGATTGACATCTGTAGAAATGTAGTCTAACTGAATTTAGATTATCGATGGACATCTTAGAAATGTAGTCTAACTGAATTTAGATTATCGATTGACATCTGTAGAAATGTAGTCTAACTGAATTTAGATTATCGATTGACATCTGTAGAAATGTAGTCTAACTGAATTTAAATTATCGATTGACATCTGTAGAAATGTAGTCTAACTGAATTTAGATTATCGATTGACATCTGTAGAAATATAGTCTAACTGAATTTAGATGATCGATTGGCGTTGTGAGACAATACATCATAGAACTCATCTACCTTACGTCATTATGATTTTGATTTCTAGGTACGATAGGTTTATCTCATTCTAACACTGTCTTTCAACTCACTTGCATATTCAAATCATCCACATTTATAGCAGATATACAATTGTTTTAGCAAAAAAAGATCTTTCAAACGATTCAAAACAACAGATTATTTACAAAAAAATTGTGTCGGCGATAGTCGCATCCTGCGCATTTGAGGATATCTTTTTAGGTGTAATGTATTTTCTCTTTATAGGACTTTTATTTCCCTGATCACGTGGGTTATCCAATTGGAGATGACTTGTCGGTCAAATATGTAGTCATGGAAATTCACTATGACAACCCAGATAAAAAATCAGGTATGACGTCATCAGTATCATTATCGACGTCATTACGAGTTATTATCACCAATGTCTTGATTGTCATCGCTATAATCATTCATCATTACCATTATCATGGTTCTATCACAGCAACCATCATCACCATTATCATGGTTCTATCACAGCAACCATCATCACCATTATCATGGTTCTATCACAGCAACCATCATCACCATTATCATGGTTCTATCACAGCAACCATCATCACCATTATCATGGTTCTATCACAGCAACCATCATCACCATTATCATGGTTCTATCACAGCAACCATCATCACCATTATCATGGTTCTATCACAGCAACCATCATCACCATTATCATGGTTCTATCACAGCAACCATCATCACCATTATCATGGTTCTATCACAGCAACCATCATCACCATTATCATGGTTCTATCACAGCAACCATCATCACCATTATCATGGTTCTATCACAGCAACCATCATCACCATTATCATGGTTCTATCACAGCAACCATCATCACCATTATCATGGTTCTATCACAGCAACCATCATCACCATTATCATGGTTCTATCACAGCAACCATCATCACCATTATCATGGTTCTATCACAGCAACCATCATCACCATTATCATGGTTCTATCACAGCAACCATCATCACCATTATCATGGTTCTATCACAGCAACCATCATCACCATTATCATGGTTCTATCACAGCAACCATCATCACCATTGGGCCACTGCATCGAAACTGTCAAACATGCACAATTGTCATTAAATCATCACCATCATCATGGTTCTATCACAGCAACCATCATCACCATTGTGCCACTGCATCGAAACTGTCAAACATGCACAATTGTCATTAAATCATCACCATTATCATCATCACATCATCTTCGTTTGATTGACAGGTATCAAGGACATGTCCGGTCTTCGTCTCCACTACACTTCCTCTCTACGTCAGTACGACGCCAGTGTCTTATGGGTAGGCTCTGATGTGAGTACTTATCTATGGATTCCACCAAAACAAAATAACTGGACAACGACTGGATACTGTCCGTCTGAATGCACAGCACATGTAAGTACTCTCTCAAAATAACTGGACAACGATTGGATACTGTCCGTCATGCAATTTGTTATTTTTGTCGTTGTTACTGATTTGTACGTTGTTATTGCTGTTATTTTTTATCGTTATTATTGTTGTTGCTGCTGTTTATTAATCGTGTTTGTTTGTCTATTTTTATGTTTTATTTGTAGTGCGGTCTTGTTCCCTGTCAATGTTTCTTCACTTGACTGTATCCTTAGTTTTGTGTAGTTCATTTAAACCCACAGGAAACACTCTTTCGCTGCGTCAATTCACAGCTATCACTACATACTATGCAGCTATACCAATATCATAGCCATTGTAAAATGAATCAATAATAACATGTAGTGTTGACTACCGCCAGGGTTTAAAGGGAAGCAGTCTACCTGAGAAAGGAATCAAAGTATTCGCCAGTCTTCTTCACGCTCATCTTCTTGGTAGGAAAAACTAATTATTATCAATATACAATAAGGCGAACTTACAAATGGAAAAGCATTGTTATCAATAAAAAAGACAAATAAGGCAGGGAAAACATTACTATCGATATCACTTTTTTTACTATCTATATTCCTTGTCTTTGTAAGACGAGTCGCGTGCCGCCAACGATTTTACAAAAGCCTCTCAAACAAAGTATGCTTTTGATTGTAATTCGTTTTGTGATAACAAATTCTAGTTAATTGTTGATAAAATAGTATAAGTTACAATATTTGAGCAGTGTGTGTGGTACAGTATTTAGGCAGTGTGTGAGGTACAGTATTTGAGCAGTGTGTGTGGTACAGTATTTAGGCAGTGTGTGAGGTACAGGGTACAGTATTTGGGCAGTGTGTGAGGTACAGGGTACAGTATTTGGGCAGTGTGTGAGGTACAGGGTACAGTATTTGAGCAGTGTGTGTGGTACAGTATTTGGGCAGTGTGTGAGGTACAGGGTACAGTATTTGAGCAGTGTGTGAGGTACAAGGTACAGTATTTGAGCAGTGTGTGTGGTACAGTATTTGAGCAGTGTGTGAGGTACAGGGTACAGTATTTGAGCAGTGTGTGAGGTACAAGGTACAGTATTTGAGCAGTGTGTGTGGTACAGTATTTGGGCAGTGTGTGAGGTACAGGGTACAGTATTTGAGCAGTGTGTGAGGTACAAGGTACAGTATTTGAGCAGTGTGTGTGGTACAGTATTTGAGCAGTGTGTGAGGTACAGGGTACAGTATTTGAGCAGTGTGTGAGGTACAGGGTACAGTATTTGAGCAGTGTGTGAGGTACAGGGTACAGTATTTGGGCAGTGTGTGTGGTACAGGGTACAGTATTTGAGCAGTGTGTGAGGTACAGGGTACAGTATTTGGGCAGTGTGTGTGGTACAGGGTACAGTATTTGAGCAGTGTGTGTGGTACAGTATTTGAGCAGTGTGTGTGGTACAGGGTACAGTATTTGAGCAGTGTGTGTGGTACAGTATTTGAGCAGTGTGTGTGGTACAGTATTTGAGCAGTGTGTGTGGTACAGTATTTGAGCAGTGTGTGTGGTACAGTATTTGAGCAGTGTGTGTGGTACAGTAAACTAAAAATTTTGCTTTAATCACAATAGGTGCTGGTCTCTGGACCAAACACGTTCGCAATGGTAAAGAGCTGCCGGAGATCGCACGGGACAACCATTACGATTTCAATTTCCAGGTAACAGCTAAACCCTTTCCACATTAGCTAGCCCTCTATTCAAAGACAAGCCACAGTACGACCATATTATAACACTCGGCAAACTCCTGTATCGACCGATACGTCAACTTTATTTATGTTAAATGGATTAGTAATAGGTTCTGAAATAAGATCTATAATATATAGAAGTTAATGAGCAGTGAATTTATATCTCTCTATCTTTGTGTTTTAGGAATATCAGATTGCACCAAAAGAAACACACATTCTACCAGTAGGTTTGGAATTAACAAACATTCTGTAGGATTTGAAATAAGATCTTTATTACTAATACTCGATCAATCGGGTGAATGTTTTGGTTTTTGTGTGTACCGTAGCTTTCGTTACACGTAGTACATTTACCTTTTTGCTCATGCCGGTTGCATCTTACGCAGATTTTGCAGAGGGACGTTCGCGTGACTATCGCTGCGATCAAGATTCTAACCATTTGGGCCTAATAGCCTCCTACAGTACTTCTATTTATTTCATGCTATGCGAAAACAGAATAGCAAAAAACTAGGACATCCATCCCCTAAAAAATCTAAGTGATTTTACTCAATGAAGAATTTTCGCCTTGTGCGCATGCATGCGGGCGCGCATACTTGGAAATTTGCATGCTAGCATGCCGGTCACATTGTTAAGAATGTGTCTTAACTGATTGCATGTTTTTCTTGCCGTATCTATAGGGCGATGATATAATCCAGTATTGCCGGTACGACTCGTCTAAAAGGAATAAGTCTTCTTTTGTAAGTACCGTTAGAGGATATATCTTTTTAGACCCTGAAAATGAAGACCGAGGTCCAATCAAACGTGTGTAGAAATTCAAACTTTAGTTTTGTATGCATCTTATAGCATAGATTTGACGTTTGGGCCTCCCAAGACTAACTCAGCTGAACACTAGTTTGAATTCGTTAAAAAAATAGGCAGCATGTATAGAAATTGTAGAAAGTATAAGTTGTAATAAAATGTGTTGATATATGACCGTGAATCTTGGACCCTAGCAAAAGGAGCAAACTGACCGACTGCTTAGCATTGCTGATTTTTTTATTTTTTTTAAAAATATCAAAGCCGCCTTATTAACCTCACTGCGTTCGGTCTGTTCGGCCTCAGTGAAGTACTGTGGTTCAGATCTCACCGAAAACATTGCAAAATAAAATAAAAAGTGTCTAAAACGCATTTCACTGCTTTTAACGGCTCTAACTGCGTAGGTTCTAAGAACTTATAGAAACAAGAATCACTATCAAATCAATAACTATTTGTAAAATTCTCATTTCCTAAAGGGCGGACTGTCCACTTATGAGGAAATGTGTCTGGCTTTCTTATATTATTATCCCAGACTAAACCTCACGAGATGTGAATCAAGAAACTATGGTGGGGACGCTTTCTATAAAAAAACATTTTTGTAGTAAGTAGCTTAATTCAGTTTTATTGTTTGCTGTTTTATGACTTTAATCATTCATCTTCCATCTAAGCCAGCAGCACTGATTGTTACATATAGTTAAAGGGGATCTCTGTGCCCCTTCCCATACTAGCGTCGTCTCATTCTGTCTTCTCATTCGTTTATTAATGCATTTACTCATTCGCACATGCCTTACTTGTTGAGTAATTGTAACTTTTGGAATCTTGAATTTCAGTCCAGATGGAAGTCTTAAGATAAACCTAAATACAGTGGAATGGAAAAGTGAATGGTCAGATGAACTAAAAAAAGACTATGCCAGTGCCAAGGACGTACGAGCATCGTGTTTGATGCAAAAAGCACAGGCTCTGAAACCGGTATGTACTGTAAAACTATCAGACATTATTTAACCGGTATGTACTGTAAAACTATCAGACATTATTTAACCGGTATGTACTGTAAAACTATCAGACATTATTTAACCGGTATGTACGACTGTAAAACTATCAGACATTATTTAACCGGTATGTACTGTAAAACTATCAGACATTTAATTTAACCGGTATGTACTGTAAAACTATCAGACATTATTTAACCGGTATGTACTGTAAAACTATCAGACATTATTTAACCGGTATGTACTGTAAAACTATCAGACATTATTTAACCGGTATGTATACTGTAAAACTATCAGACATTATTTAATCGGTATGTACTGTAAAACTATCAGACATTATTTAACCGGTATGTACTACTGTAAAACTATCAGACATTATTTAGCCGGTATGTACTACTGTAAAACTATCAGACATTATTTAACCAATTTGTCTGTCCTCCATTTATATCTACACATAGAGACGTGTTATGATCTTGTGAAACAACTGTGAGAAATGCTTTTGACATACTTGACACACTAAGCAGAACGAATGTAATACTCAGCACTAGAATGGTTTTGACATGCATACCTGTTTTACCTGTTTGTCATGCATACCTGTTTTACTAGTCATACATAGTACTTAGTATATTAGTTGAAATGGGAGACCTGGCTGTGTTCATGTTCGTATATTATCGTATACATCGAAGTGATCCACTTGACTACTAACAATATTAACTTGAATAATACGGACCTGAAAGCACTGCTTTACAAATTTTAATAGCTCGTTCTAGTCAGGAAGCTAGATAAAATATGCAATATAATAATGTCTCGTTACAGTCAGGAAGCTCGATAAAATATGCAATATTATAATGTCTCGTTATAGTCAGGAAGCTCGATAAAATATGCAATATTTCGAACCAATAACCACAATCAACATCTTTCAGTCGTTTCAAAGTTAGGGATAAACATGTTGTGACTGAATGCTCAAAGCGGCATATATTAATTACATGTTTCATCATTGTTTTGTATGTGTTCTCCAGGTACACAGGACATTTGTACCCACACCAAAGATCAAAGAACCTCTCAAGATTCCTAACAAATGCCCCAGTCCTCCTCCTCCTACTCCTAGAGCTGATGGTGTTCAGATCAGCGGTAACATGGTTTTGGTTGCTTTGGTGCTTGCCTCAAGTATCTTGATGATGTAGAATTAGTGCACAACTCCACCCCTCCTGTGAAAAATATTAGTCAACATTAGTAAACGCTAACATCATCTGAGAACCGTATAAACCTCAGATAGTTTCGGTATCAGGTCTTCCGAGAAAGGAGAGGGAGGGAGAGGCTGTGTTGTCCCCGGCTGCTCCCTCTCCTCCACATCCTCCTCCTCTCTCCTCACACTCAGCCCAACCCTCCTACTCCTCTCCCTCCTCTCTCTCTTCCCACTCAGCCCAACCTTCCTCTCCCTCCTCCAAGAGCCTGATAATTACGGACACAGAGATGATCACAACATATCAACATCACATGACTACATTAGACACTAACACCAACAGTGTTTCTCAAGACAACACGCACCAACCCAGATGATCACAACACATCAACATCACTTACAACTGACTACATTAGACACTAACACCAACAGTCTTTCTCAAGACAACAGATGATCACAACACATCAACATTACCTGACTACATTAGACACTAACACCAACAGTGTTTCTCAAGACAACACGCACCAATCCAGATGATCACAACACATCAACATCACTTACACCTGACTACATTAGACACTAACACCAACAGTGTTTCTCAAGACGCACCAATCCAGATGATCACAACATATCAACATCACCTGACTACATTAGACACTAACACCAACAGTCTTTCTCAAGACGCACCAATCCAGATGATCACAACACATCAACATCACCTGACTACAGTAGACACTAACACCAACAGTCTTTCTCAAGACAACAGATGATCACAACTCATCAACATCACTTACAACTGACTACATTAGACACTAACACCAACAGTCTTTCTCAAGACAACAGATGATCACAACTCATCAACATCACTTACACCTGACTACATTAGACACTAACACCAACAGTCTTTCTCAAGACAACAGATGACCACAACTCATCAACATCACCTGACTACATTAGACACTAACACCAACAGTCTTTCTCAAGACAACAGATGACCACAACTCATCAACATCACCTGACTACATTAGACACTAACACCAACAGTCTTTCTCAACACAACAGATGATCACAACTCATCAACATCACCTGACTACATTAGACACTAACACCAACAGTCTTTCTCAACACAACAGATGATCACAACTCATCAACATCACCTGACTACATTAGACACTAACACCAACAGTCTTTCTCAAGACAACAGATGATCACAACTCATCAACATCACCTGACTACATTAGACACTAACACCAACAGTCTTTCTCAAGACGCACCAATCCAGATGATCACAACATATCAACATCACTTACACCTGACTACATTAGACATTAACACCAACAGTCTTTCCCAACGCGCACCAATCCAGATGATCACAACATATCAACATTACTTACACCTGACTACAGTAGACACTACCACCAACAGTCTTTCTCAAGACAACACGCACCAATCCACAGATGATCACAACACATCAACATCACGTACTTCACCTGAGTTCGAACCATTTCCGATGTATGATTACAAACACATATCAATTAGAATACATAACGTCTAGTTGGTGTGCCCAGTATATATTATGTATGGCTCTGTTGTATTCATAACACAAGAAAATTAATAAACACAATCGTATGTAGTTCAAAAATCGTTTGATTACTCCTTATATATTCAGTTCAAAGACATTTGTTGGAGAGAATGCCGAACGCATGTTGATGACAGTTTTCGATTATTTGCAGTCAGAATTGAAACAAAATGTAAGAAAACGAAACGCAAAATCAACCATTTGAGAAGTAAAAAAGTTAAAAAGGTGGTTAAACAATACGAATTTCAGCGTGTGCATTATGTTACATTTGCAGAGCAATGTTCTTTCATTCATCGTATGGTAGCACTCTCCGACAAACTTTTAGCCTGCGTAGCCCGGCTCTTGTGGGAGCCGGGCTACGCAGGCTAACAACCTTTTTCATGAAATGATAAACGCGTACGTCGATCAGCCTACTTAGCTAATTAGTTATTTTATTTTTCACTTCATCAATTCACCCACTAAAAGCGCGATTTCGAAAAACAAATAAAACGTTCTCGTGCCAGAAGCAGTTACCATCTCAAAAAGACTTGCCTGTTTTAGATATAACTAGAGCCACTATGTGGCTGAACCGTGCCGGTATTAGTGTTTTCACGCATGCTAGTATGCGTCATGTAGATGCCGACAGGCCCCCAAAGCTGTAAAATTCTAAAATGAGTTTTGCTTTCTCCTTATATAAATTTAATAGTTTATATAGGTAGAAACAAAAAATTAGAGTACACGCACTAAAAAAGTGTGCAATAGTTGTCACTATTTAGTAGTAAATAACACTAATTAAACAAAAGAAAACAATAGAATTAGCATAAAAAACATTATTGACTGGTTTTTATGTTGCACACTTTTAGTGCGTGCACTCTAAGAAATCACTTAAAACAGCTTAGACTGTCTTTAGTTGAAAACTTTGTAGAAATAAAGTAAGCTTTAATAAACAAGATGGGCTAAAAATATTTTATTAATTTGTATTTTGAATTTTTGCAACTTTGGGGACCTGTGGTAAATGAGGCTGCAGAGTTTAAAAAACTAAAAGTAATATTTATAAAACAGAATGAAATTATTGTTGATTATTAATTTAGAAACTATCTGAGGGTATTATAAAACGATTTTAAAGTGCACAAGAAACAAAGACATGTGTGTAAATTTAAAAGATTTTATTATTGAAAATCTGTTTTATTTTATTTTTCCAAACAGTAACATACATCAACATTATAACCACAACGAATTCAACTATGATGTTCTTGTAAAATAAACTGTAAATTTGGCGTAACGAGACCTCAATTCGCCTCTTTTTGTAGTATCAGCGATGTATACACGGGTAGACAAATCTTCAGCTTTTTCAAACAAATTAAACAACTAAACGCACAAAATAGTAATCATTGAACTGCAATACAACATGGAGTAGAACGGCTAGACTAACGACAATCATTGACAATATAAAGAGCAAAACATTATGAACAAAACTGTTTAATGGATAAAATATTAATATACATAAACACAATAAACTTATCGTGAGATAACAAGGCCAGCTTCTTGACATAAAATTTGAATTCGGCGGATTGAGAAAATCCAGCAGTTCTGTTCATCATGAATGTAGCCATGAAGTAGAGAGTTAGTATTTGTGTATCTTTGAGCATTTTGAGTTTCATTTGAGTATTATTTGAATATCTTTGAGTATCTTTTTGCTTTTGAGATCGCGGTAAATCGATTCAGTTGTAAATTGACGCTCTTCGCCTTCTTTTAGAGCGAGTCTACCGCGAACGGCGTGTGGATTTGTGTGGATTTTGAGCGTCCTGTTCACCACGTAACCCAAGTGCCGAAAGGATACGGGCTTCCTGTGGACCACGTGCGAAAGGCAAAAACTCTGCAATATACATACATACATACATACATACATACATACATACATACATACATACCCCCAAGACCGAAACCTAGACCGTGCGCGGCTTCGCCGCCGGCACGGTAAATATTTAGTATTGAAGTCAAGGTGCGAACTGTTACATGGGTTTGGTTTCATTCGAGTATTTGCTCACTTATTATTGATTTAGCCACTCAATGAGAGTTTCCCTAATGGTCGAGTGTCGAGAGTCGAGGGTATCATGTCGAGGGTCGAGGGTACCATGTCGAGGGTCGAGGGTCCCAAGTCGAGGGTACCATAAATCCCATATATAAACAATAAACCGTTGAGAAATTATGAAACCATACTTTTTTTAGCGTGCACAGCCGCAAGGCGGCGGCACGGTCAAGTTTTACCTTTCGGTCTTATCTTTCATCACCTATTTTTTTGCAGAGTTTTTGCTTGTGTCAGGTTTCAACACAAACAATTTGGCCAAGAGGTCACATATTTAGTCAAATGTAGTGTCATGTAGTGGAAAATACCTTGTGTTCACACTAGAACCAGTTTAAGCTAGATACGGCATTTTTAATTGCCTACAATCTGTCATCGTTTATATCTCAAATCTAGATAATGAATTTTCCCCGTTCAGACTAGAGCAATGAATAAAATTGACAGAGCTCAGATAGCAACACTACATTTGACCTAGGCAATGGATGATACAATAGCAAACTTTCTTGAACAAATTTATCTTTTTCGTGCACTCGTGTCTTGTCGAAATATAACAAGACGAATCCAAGTGCTTCCCCAATGCAAGGCAGAGAAGAAGAAGAGCTCTATTGATATTAGAGTTATTAAGAAGGCGACAGGCTCGTCAGAATGCAGTGTCCATTCTATTTATAAAATTCAAAATAAAGGCAGGAAATCTTCGATTGATACTCTTTCTCTCATGCAGTTTGCGCTCAAAATCGGACAGACGTCTTTGGAAGAGACCACTCGCAGACACAAGACCGTCAAAGTAAACAAAAACTGACAAGAAAAACATCATTAGCAACTTTTTAGTCGCTCAAACCATGTCCCGAGGTAGCTTGGCTTTATCTCATTTCCGGACAATTTTCAAAGGCAAAACGCCGCTCCCAAGCAGTTTCCAAGCGAATCGAAAATTGTGTTCACACTAGTCAAGCTACTTGGGTCGAATTCCAAAACACACACCGTCCGCCGTTTGTAGACTCGCACTATAAGAAGGCAAAGCCTAGCGTCGTCAGTTTCGAATCGAGTCGTTCTGCGATCGCTCAAAAACACAAACAAATTCAAATGTCACAACTTCGACACGACTTCGTCACGACTTTGACATTGTTTAAAGTTGTACTGACCACATTGTCACTATATAAATAAACACAGACTAAGGTAACATGACATTGTTTCTTGCTCATTACGATATATTCCATAAAAAAATCAGATATATCTTACAAACGAATATCTATATAATTATTATTATTATTGTTATGATTATATAGTTATTACATAATTGTGCTTACTTATTAGCTACACGACAGTTTTTTTTTAGTATTTTTGACATTGGAACGAAGGATCGAGCGTGACGAATGAATAAGCAACGTGTGCGTTATATTTTATCGAAGTGATGATTGATCAATACAGTACAGCGCAACAGACGAAAGTCCAAATAAACACGTCTTAAAGTCTAAAAAAAGTATGGTTTCATAATTTCTCAATGGTTTATTGTTTATATTTGGGATTTATGGTACACTCGACTTGGGACCCTCGACCCTCGACATGGTACCCTCGACCCTCGACATGATACCCTCGACTCTCGACACTCGACCATTAGGGAAACTCCTCAATGACGGGTTTATTCATTTATTTATTCACAATGTCATTTACTAAGTCTTTTACTTCACACTTGTAATATATCAAAATTTTTCCTGATAATAGAGGTTCCTGTGGTGAAGGTCCCAGTCTTTTCCCACTTTTCTCATTTCCAATGGCGGACGGATTGTCATCTTGAACTGATCACCATTTTTTCACACAGTTTCTGAAATTTTTCCACATTTCTGATCCATGATGATTATTTAGAAGATGTTTAAGAAAGCAGGCCAGCCAGAGCTGATCAGATCAAACCAGAAAGACGTTTTTTATGTGAATTATCTCAGAGAATCTGCTGGACTAATTTTCAGAGACTTTGCAGGTAAAGTCGTATAACTTATTGTTGTAACTAAATATGCTATTTCTATGGTATTTACAATTTATTTTTGTCTTAAGATGTCTCTGTCGTGAAATACGCACATATTGTTTGGTGACTATTTAATTCCCGGCGTACTTAATCGATAGCAACCGATCATTGAAAATCAATCAATAAATCGATATTGATCGATAACAATTAGCTAATTAGTAAAGTAGTAATTTATGATATTTTTCTCTTAACATTTCTTTCATTACTACACACCGAACGCATTCATAAATTACTACTTTACTATGTTCATACTATGCATACATATTTACGGTGTTCAACTTATCTATAGAGAAAAATATCGCTCTGGGATGCTCACGGTTGCCGTACACTTCACAATTCAGCTGTGTTTCCAGCGTGGTTGTCCTTGTGGTGTAGTGGTTAACACATCGGACTAGAATACCGAAGACGTGGGTTCAAATCCTGCCAAGGGCGTATGATATTTTTCTCTTAACATTTCTTTAATTAGCTAATTAGTATTGATTGGTATCGGAAAATCGATAATGAATCGATAGTCACACGAAGCCAAGGTATGGATTTGCTGAAAAAAAAAATTTGAACGCAACTTTTCAGCAGTAATATTTCCGACTTTAATTTTATCGGTTTCCTTTCGCGGTCTCTGCGTTACCAACTACGATTTCATCTGATAAATATAGTATACTGTATAAAACTGGACATCAATGTTATTGAAGGGTTTAATTAATTTTGAAACAGCCGAACATACATTTTTTTCCGATTTGTTAAAATATCAAGAAGTTTGTCTTTGTTTGCGTGATATATTGTAACTGAACTGACATTAACAGATGGCTTTCAATTAATCTAGTCAATGATTGACTGTCTGGTAATCGATGACTTTCAATCCATTATGATTGATTGACAATCGATGACTCAATCGATAACGATAGACGATCGATTGGCAATCAATAAAAGGTCACACCAATGTTCCCTATCGATTGGTCATCAATTATCAAACATCAATCGATTTAAAATTGGTATCGATTGTTATTGATTGGTATCGATTGGCATTGATTATCGAATTTATCCATTAAGAAGGTTGGGTTAATCGTCTTTATATGTAGGAGTGTATACATGGATCAAATGGAAAGAGGAGTTAGAGCTACTTGCTGAAGTATGTTACTTTGGATTAACAACAATCTCTGGTCAGTATTTATCCTTAGCCTTCACACATAGATCTCAGCACCAGTAGTGGCTCAGACTTTGGAAGATAGTTTGCATTCTTGGAATGCCCAGGGGACTTGTCAAATCATGGTGCCGATGTGGAAGTTTTTCTTTACAATTTATTTGTGCTCTCTTTTCAAATACTTAGCAGAAGACTGTGTGATTGTCATCCTTTATTGTGACATATTTTATGGAGGGTGAGGTTGTTTTGAGGGAAGTGTGAGCATGATTGTAGACTTCCATGGCTTGTGGTAAAATAATTTTTATTACATTTCACACTGCACATTATAGGGAGATGTGGTGGCATAGTGGTTTAGGCATCGGACTTCAGGTCCACTGACCAGAGTCTGTTTTCCATATCTGGTGATCACATTGTGTCCTTAGGCCACTCATGTGAAAATGACTCTATAATTTTTTTTGAAACAATTATGTCATGGAAAAAAATGAAAATCAAAGTCCTAAACACTTTCTTTAAGCAAATTAAATTGGCCTTTGGCTATCATTCTAACCCTACTCCTATCACAGGTGAAGTCCACTTACTAGCCGTAAGGTTAAACAAAATGCACCAGCAAAATTAATAATTTTGTTCAGGTTTTCAAACCCTTGGTGAAGAGTACTGCAATGTTGTACAAGTTGATAAGACAAGACAGGCTATACCAACAACACTGGTGAGAAGAACTTAATTATTGGTACAAAATAAACACAAGTTACTGTCAAGGAAAGCAATGAGTAGTTAAATAAATGCATGAATAATTGTATAACTAAATGAATGAATAATGGATGGCAAAATAGATTAAATGAATAGGTGAGTAATGGATTTATAAATAAATAAATGAATGAATGAGTTGACTAAGGTATGTATGAGTAAGTGGATGCATTTGTGTGAGTAAATCAGTGCTTGGATGTCAAAGCATGGAAAACTGACTGACATAGTCAAATACTTTTGTATATATGTGTGTCAAGAACAGTTGGATGAGTCAATATCAGTAAAATACAATGTGATCTTGATTTCTCAATATTTTATGTTTTTTTAGAATCGATGTGTGTTAGTATTTGTTCAAGCTGTTGTTCCATATTTATTAAGGAAACTTTCTACAAAATTGACAATAATATCACAATCCCCAGAGACCTGGCCACAAGGTATTTACAGCTCTGTACTCAGTAATTTTACTAGAAAGAAGTTATTTTTAGTGGATTTTTATGCAGTGTTTCTTGTTATTCATGGTTAAAGGATTGACTGAAAGATCAAGGCTTTGGCTGATAGAGGTTTTACCAATACTGGAACAATCAGTCATTTGTAAGTTACTAATATATAAAGTAGTACTAAGTGGTCTTATCGTTACATCTCATTATAATCAATGTTTCAAATGGGTCACATGTAATTTGCAGTGAAGCAATCACCATGATTGTCTTAGGTACAATCTTACATTGTCACCTCATTCAATTAATGTTTTGATCTTGTCAGTTGTTCACAGGGCTCACCTCACACTGTTTTATCTGAATGGCTTATTCTATCACATATCAAAGAGAATCACTTCCATCAACTATGTGAGTATTAGACAATTGTAAATAAATTATTATAATGAGTAAATCAAAGTATAAAAAACTAATGAATAGTTTCAATTTTTAACCCCAAAATCAATAAAATTCGAATTTATATTTCATTATTTTATATTTTCTTGTTTATCGAGGTCAGTAACAAACCAGACTGAACTGTCCTTGTTGACACTTGTCAGGTGCAATGCTCCATGACTTCTTTCTAGTACTATTTGTTAGCCCCATCACATATAAAATTGTATGTTACATATTAGAATTAAGTAATCACAATGCTAAAATCAAGGTTCCTTTTAAAAATCTGTACATTATTACTGATAATAAATGCATACTTCTATTTGGTACAATGAATAAAATGAGACGAAGGTTCTCTGTTACTCTGAGTTTCTTGCTTTCGCACTCGTCAGACAGACTATTTTCTATTTGGTATATATTATTGACTATAAATTCTGTACTTTTAACATTAACTAATTGACTTGATGTAAACAAGGACTGGTATGTTTGTTAATGTGCAGGTTCTAGTGCGAAGTGGTCTCAAGGACAGCAGCTCAAGACCAACATATCGATTACTAGGATATATCTCAACTGTACAACTGGTATTGTCCCTGCTATTCACTGCTTACAAGGTAATTCAATCCTTTTTTTGTTTGTTTTTAAGATTTATGCTCTAGGCATTTTGTGCTAACAAACAGACATTTCGTCCCATTCGAGGCTAGCACACCATGGACCTCCGGCTTAATGTCCTTATCCGAGAAGATGCAAAATTCTCTCCATATGCTGATGTAATTACAGAGGCAGCAATTTCTCCTCAATTATTTTAAGACCCTGACCAACGGGGATTGGAACTGTGACCTCATCAAATGACTGTTGAATCTAGAATGATAAAAATGAAAAACAAATGGATACATGCTTGAGGGAATCAGTGAATTGATAACATATCAATAAATAAATTAATGGTTATGAATGGATGACTTAGACAGATTGATGGGTGACATTATAAAAATTGGTTCTAAAGAGTCATTTTCTTTTGAGTGTGAAATGATTTCTTGGACAATACATGATATCATTTACTTTTTCCCACTCAAACAGAAGTGACTCTATCTGTCTTGTTACTGTTTCTAGTCCAGATCCTCCAAGCTATCCAATACTCAACCCTCCATTGAAAGTATTAAGTTTGAAAATGACACTGCAGTCAAGAAACAACCATCAAGCAAGCAAATGAAGTGTTCTCTATGTCTTGAGCGGCTGCATGACGTCACTTCTACACCATGTGGCCATTTGTTTGACTGGTATTGCATCGCTGAATGGTGTAGTACTAAGGTAGGTTATTTGTTTGACTGGTATTGCATTGCTGAATGGTGTAGTACCAAGGTAGGTTATTTGTTTGACTGGTATTGTATTGCTGAATGGTGTAGTACCAAGGTTAGTTTATTTGTTTGACTGGTATTGCATTGCTGAATGGTGTAATACCAAGGTTAGGTTATTTGTTTGACTGGTATTGTATTGCTGAATGGTGTAGTACTAAAGGTAGGTTATTTGTTTGACTGGTATTGTATTGCTGAATGGTGTAGTACCAAGGTTAGTTTATTTGTTTGACTGGTATTGCATTGCTGAATGGTGTAATACCAAGGTTAGGTTATTTGTTTGACTGGTATTGTATTGCTGAATGGTGTAGTACCAAGGTTAGTTTATTTGTTTGACTGGTATTGCATTGCTGAATGGTGCAGTACCAAGGTTAGGTTATTTGTTTGACTGGTATTGCATTGCTGAATGGTGTAATACCAAGGTTAGGTTATTTGTTTGACTGGTATTGTATTGCTGAATGGTGTAGTACCAAGGTTAGGTTATTTGTTTGACTGGTATTGTTTATTTATTTATTTATTATTTATTTATTTAAGGATTTGCCTAAGGCAGGTAAATTACAATAGGACTTGAAGTCCCCTTCGAGGTAAATTACCTATCCCTAACCCTAAAAAAAAAAAAAAAAAAATTGAAACCCAACCCACTTACATGCACCCATGCTACAAATTGAGAAAAATTAAGATAATAAGTAGAAAAGGTAGGGGAAAAAAAGATATACATATAAATTAATTAACAGTTACATTTAGTTGATGAATTAATTAACATTTACATTTAGTTGATGAATTAGGACGACGACATTTGACACAAATAAGTTTATACGAACGGATGTCGTCTTGGTCGAAGATATTATTTAGCCTCATGAAGAAAAACGATTTCAATTTCTTTGAAAAAGTTTGAATATTAACTAATTTTCTTAAATTGATAGGTATAGCGTTCCACATATGACAAATTCTTAAAAAGTACGAGTCTCTAAATAAGGATGTTCTGGCAGATTTGGTTTTAAGATTAAGTCCCGTAGTACCATGGCGGGTACGACTGTTGCTAAATTCTAATAAGTTGTTGCGATGTAAATCAATTAAACCTAATTTAAGTTTAAAGTAGAACATAATGTCTAGGTATTCCAGCCATTAGTTTAGTGGGAGTAGATTAAGTTCAATGAGATGTTCTTTGTAGGAAAGGTCAGCTGCTCCTCTACAAATAAAACGAGTGGCTCTACGTTGAATGTTCTCAATTTCACACATCAGAGCTGGGGTTTGAGGAGCCCATAGTTGAGATGCATAACACAGGTGCGATCTTACAAGCGATTTATAGAGAATCATCACTGACACTCTTTTGAGATCTTTGGAGCAATTCCGCTTGATAAAACCAATCATACGATTGGCTTTAGCGACAATACACGAGATGTGGTCAGTCCACTTCAGATCACTGGTGATGGTAACTCCTAGGTCGGTTGCAGATCTTACTATATCAAGCTCGGACCCAAGTATACAAAATGATCTGTCAGGACTATGCCGTTTTCTGGAGATTCTAAGGTTCAAGCACTTAGAAGGTTGGAAGTATATTTCATTAGCACGAGACCAGTTTGATAAAGCATCTATATCTTGTTGAATGTCAGCAAAGTCTCTGTTCTTATTATGGATGATCTTAAAACATTTAGAGTCGTCAGCAAACATAGCTAATTTGCAGTGATTTATGACATTAGGTAGGTCATTAATGTACACCAAAAATAAGATTGGTCCCAACAGCGACCCTTGAGGGACACCAGATTTTAGTGGGTGCCAATTAGAGTAAGTGCCATTAATTACCACGCGCTGCATACGTTGATTGAGATAGCTTTCAAACCAGGAGAGAAGAGGGCCACTTACACCGAACCATCTAAGCTTTTGAATTAGTTTATCGTGACAGACGGAGTCGAAGGTCTTGGCAAAATCTAACAGTATCAAGTCAGTCTCTAGACCAGCATCTAGGTGTTTACCGATTTCATCATATACAAGAAGGAGTTGGCTGACACAGGATTTACCTTTTAGGAAACCATGCTGAAAGTCATAGAGTTGGTTCTTGATAAAGTCAGTAAGTGCAGAGGCAACTATCTGCTCCTGGATCTTAGAAATTACTGGCAGTAAAGAGATCGGACGGTAGTTACAAACGTCATTACGCTTGCCTTTTTTGTGTATAGGAGTAAGATTGGCGATTGTATTGCTGAATGGTGTAGTACCAAGGTTAGGTTATTTGTTTGACTGGTATTGCATTGCTGAATGGTGTAGTACCAAGGTAGGTTATTTGTTTGACTGGTATTGTATTGCTGAATGGTGTAGTACCAAGGTTAGGTTATTTGTTTGACTGGTATTGTATTGCTGAATGGTGTAGTACCAAGGTTAGTTTATTTGTTTGACTGGTATTGCATTGCTGAATGGTGTACAGTACCAAGGTAGGTTATTTGTTTGACTGGTATTGTATTGCTGAATGGTGTAGTACCAAGGTTAGGTTATTTGTTTGACTGGTATTGCATCGCTGAATGGTGTAGTACCAAGGTAGGTTATTTGTTTGACTGGTATTGTATTGCTGAATGGTGTAGTACCAAGGTTAGGTTATTTGTTTGACTGGTATTGTATTGCTGAAACAAGCAGTAGTATAGATGTAGGTCAGAAATAAAATGTTGGAGTTACCTCAGTCTAGCAAGTAATTCATGTCATATTTTTTCTCTACAGCAAGAATGCCCATTGTGTCGTGAGCCAGTCCAGCTCTCAAGACTTATCTGTTTGCATCACTTTGATTGTAATTGATATTGTAAAGATAATGATGGTGATGAGAATTTACTGTAAAGTGCAAATTAGTAAATCCATGAGACCCTGCTTAATTTTTAGCACAAAAGGTGCTAGCTAAGCTGCAGAAAACAACATGCTTTGCATTGATTTAACATTAGCTATAGTTTCATGGATATATTGTTTACTTTGTTGTGGGTGCCAAGTTACCTAGAATGAAAATTAGGTAAAACAATAACAAGGAGATTAAAAAGAAATTTATAGTAATTAGTGAACAATAAAATAACAAAAAACTGTACATTTATTTTCAAGGACATAAATGAGAGTGCTAACTGAACTGCCAATACAATTTGCATAAAGTTGTGCTATTTAGTCTTTGTAAAGTTGAATTGTTAGAGTTCTTTTCAAAAACCTGTGAGATGCACTGTACCATAGTACATCTTATTACTCTTTGCTGTCATTTGATGTCCTTGTTCTGTTAGACATTACTACACTCCTTAGAGTACCATGAACAATATATACAAAACACACTAATTTAAAACAGGTCCTCAAGTGTTTTTTTTTTTTTTACAGGGGAGTGGGTAAATTGTTACAATGATGTCATCTGATCAACAATCATATTTTTGAAAAGGGGGCATTCTGGCACCTTGTGACCCTCCCTAAGACATGCCCAGCAATTTTACCATTCAAATCTTTAAACTCGCATAAAATTGTGCTTTTTTAGTTTTGATTTTTTATGCATTTGTTGTTTGCACTAATATTACTATTAATAATATCGTAATATACTTACTATTGTTGTTTGCACTATTATTACTATTAATAATATAGTAATATACTCTCTATTGTTGTTTGCACAATTATTAATATTAATAATATAGTAATATACTTTCTATTGTTGTTTGCACAATTATTAATATTAATAATATAGTAATATACTTTCTATTGTTGTTTGCACTATTATTACTATACCCTTTTTTATCTTTTTATTTTTATTTATTTTTTAAGGAGATTTCATAACCATTTTTAATTGTTTATTTTATAAAAAAAAAATAAAAAAATAAAATATGCTATGGAAATTTGCTTAAAAATCATTACTTGGTATGGACATCCCTGCGGATTATAACAATGGCAATCTTGTTCACGGTATTGTGGGTTTTGATCACTTTTCCATAACATTCTATGCAAATGAATTGCTTTGTGTTTACAGTGCATATATTTGTGTGACTGAATAAATTTTCTAGTTGGTGCTCGTTCGCTGGCTTTAAGATCCTTCATCTTTTGAGCATTACATTATCATCTTCGCTAAAAGGTTCTTCGAAAATGGTAAGATTATTATGATAAATTGAAAATATGTCTATTTAAAAGATAGCTTTAAAAACCTAAAAACCCACGTTGATTCACAATATGCGAATTTAAATTTTCGCGTCTTTTAGTCACATTCACGGCCCCGATATAGACTGCTCACACCTTTGTAAGACCACACTGAAATGACATAGATAATGCGGTTTAGTAATCAAAATTTGCTATCGCATTTAGTGGAAATCATCATCATTTTTTTTTTTCAATGAAGAAACATGGGTTTTGTATATTTATTTTTTGTACTTCTCGTGCGAAATGAGTTCGCGTCTTTTGATGTAGTTGACTGACTATAGTTGTTTCGAGAAAAAAGCCTTTAGTTGGCTATTAACAAAAGCTGATAAAAAGCATTTCAGGACTTAGCTTTTCGACTTATTTTAGTTTTCATAAGGTATTTTGACGCTAGTATTGCAAATGTACTCAGCACACAATGAAGATATATTTTTTTTTGCACTTCAACTGATTTTCCCAAAATGAAATTAAAAAAAAATAATAATAATACAAGTTATAAGATTTGAATAGCTTTTAAGTGAAAAAAAAATGTTTTAAATAAGAAAATACTGTCGTTTACAATATTTTCCGAGATTGAGCATTTTTGACGATTTTTACAGTTGCCAGACTGTATTTGCAACAATGTACACTCGCTTTCGTGTGTACAATGCCACTCTGTCCCCTCCCGTAGATGTGAGCAGTGTAACCAACTAAGATGGCGGAGGGTGGCAGTCACCTTGATACAGATGTTCTCATCGTAAATAATGTCGGTGACAAAAATTCTACCGTGCAAAGGAGCGAAAGTTTTAGAAAATTTAAGGTATAATGTAGTATTTTCACCATGCCTGTTTCAATTTAGTTTGCTTAATCTAAGTTAGTTTCAGCTTTTTGCTGTTGCAACGCTAAAATTCCTTTTGACAGATTTCGTTTACGAATGAAAAATTATACCCTTGATACTGTCTTATTAAAATGAATATGCAGAAACGTTGATCAAAATTGTTTTTTAAAGTGAGCTATAAATGTTTGTTTCAGCGCGTATTGCTTTTGGCTAACTTTGTGCAATCCATTCTACAATTCTAACATTCCTTTCACTCGCGAAGTTACGAATTTTCCAAATTTTTTTCGTTGTTACAAGATTTACTGAAATGAAAAATGTCAGATGTTGTATAATTTAAAATTTAAAAGTTTGGGAACATGATTGGTGTAATCCGGGGGGGGGGGAAGCCCGTCGTACTGTTAGCGGTAAAAATTAGTGATTTGGTCTCTTCAATTTAGGGTTTAAAATATGAGATTGACCAAATCATCATTTTTGGTATCTATTAAGGGATGAAAAAAAATGTTGATAATTTTCCCCTGGGAAAGGGAAAATGCCCTTTCCAATGTCCCCTGGTCAAGGCTTTCAGTAATGTACAATGTCCCTTCATCATAATAGCAAAAATCACAATTTCCGACCTCAGAAATGTCACAACAAAATCAATGTCACTAATTTTCCGTACCATACAATAACTGAATCCAATCTACCTCTATTCCCCCACCTATCTCCCTGGTCAGCCCGGGTGTGCAAATAAAAAATAACGAGCAGGGAGGAGAAAATATCCTGCACAAAAAAATTGCCCAACCCCCCCTCAAATATCTAATGGTCCTTCCCTTAGGGGTGAAAATTTGTTAAGCCACTCAGTGTTCAAGAATGTTTCAATGGTATCTTTTTAGTTTTTTAATTTTTTTTTAAATTGAGATTGAATTCTAACGACAAGCATGCATCCCTGGTTGTTAATCCCTGGAGCCCCGAGGAATCTGTATTTTACTATTACTATTATTATTAAATATTATTATTAAATATTATTATTATTATTATTATTATTATTATTATTATTATTATTATTATTATTATTATTATTATTATTATTATTATCCAACTAGTGAAAAATAACGCGTGAGTAAGACTGGATCAAGTAAAAATATACAGCGATATTTTTCGCTGTCTAAACCAGTTTAACAGGTTTTCATCTACAGCATCTACAGCTAAAATGTCTGCAAGGCAAACTGAATTAGTTTTGAACGTTTTCTACAGCAACGCTTTCGATTCTTCTGTTAATAAAATAACAAAAATGTCGAAATTAAAATTGAAAACAGAGTCAAAGTGAACATGTAAACACAGAGAACAGAAAATGCTTTGTAAGCTCACAAGTTTATTGACATATATTATAAGCTGACTGACTAGCTTGTATAAGGAAAAGAAAAAAAAAATGAAATTTTACCTTAATACAACAACCGATTAACAGGTTAGCTCAGTTGGGAGAGCGTTGGCTGTTAACCGGGAGGCTGCGGGTTCGAACCCTCAACCGGACCATCACTCAGGGTCTTTAAATAATTGAGGAGAATGTTCTTCGATTTATAATTGTAAGGGTTCGCGTCTTCTCGGATAAGGACGATAAACTGGAGGTCCCGTCTCGCCACACTACACATTAACCATTAACGGGGGGACCTAAAAGAACGACTGAGGACGCATGTAACGACCATCCTCGGTGATAGGCCTACACTAATACATACTAATTACTAATCAACCTCGCTTGTAAATCCGGATTACATACTATAAATATTAAAAGATTGTAAAACGCATTGAGACATCGGGTGAAAATGCGCTATATATGCACTACATTACATTACATTACAAATGTAATCCTTCAGTGGAAGAGCTGCAAAAATGTCCTTTATAGTAGAAATGTAAAGCTAATTGAAGCAAGCAACTACGATCCACGAATGGAAACGAAAGCACTACAATCGCTGCAAGTTCTTGAACCAACATTTCCTTTAATTGTTACTGCATTTCCATTTGACTTTATCAAAGTTTCCGAACGGTATAGCCATTTTTTCATTTGTCTTGTTGATGTTCTCCCTCTTTTTTCTCAAAATACAGCCAAAATTTGTGCAAAAACAGTCGAGAAAATTACATTGATAATCGGCTAAAACGGCGTGTTTGTGTGAGCTGCTAAAACCGGTTTGACTTGAAAAATGAGCCAATCAGAATGCAATATGTACGTCACGCAATGTCCAACTAATTTTTTAAGGAAATGAAAATTACTATTTTTTCGATTTTTTCGACCCTTTTTTCATTTTTACGAGATAGTTGGATAATAAATAATTTATTAGACAGTTGGATGTGGAATATGGCTGGATATTTTACTCGTCAACTTGCATTTTGACTCGCCTGAAGGCTCGTCAAAATACAGCGTGACTCGTAAAAATATCCATGCAGCCATATTCCACATCCAACTGTCTAATAAGATATATTTATTATTATTATTATTATTATTATTTTCAACAATTTTAAATGTTTGTTTACTTAATACATGCTTTGTTAACATATTTATATTTACTTATTGATTATAATGATAAATTTATGCAAGGTAATGATATTTTGCATTCATGTCTTTGGCATTTGTTTATTCTTTCAGTCAATCATCAATATATTGATTAGTGTCCTATTGTTTGTAGGTTGAGAAACTGTCAAAACTTCAGCTTGCAGGTGAGTATGTACTAGCCATCAATAAATAACATAACTTGCCCATGTGGTAATTAGTAGCCACACTCTGTACTGAGTTGATTTACGCTACAGACACATGTATAAGTTAGATTTTTGTTTGAGATGTTTATTGTACACTGAGTGACAGTATACAAACACAAGATTTTGAAGATATTAAAAAATCAACCTCGAAAACATTTTTTTTAAATGTGCCTAAGAAAGAACAGGAAGCCCAATGGTTATTTTGGAAGGAACACAAAATATGGCTTCTTCTCAAATTCATTTAAATTTATGATCTGAATATTAAAATGCAAATATTTTGCTTTATGTATTGATGTATAAGCAGGGATATTTATGAAATGATGCATTTTACAAGCACACTAAAGTTGCTGTGGAAACGATATGGGAAAATTGTATTTTAATGTTCATCTGAGTGTGCAAGTAAGCTAGTAATCAATATTGTTATCAGCCAGCACTGTGTGTTCTTCACCATGTCTAAGACTAAGGGTGAACGAAGCTTAGCTTCTCATGCAAGTAAGCAATGTTTAAAGTACAGCTAAAATACTTTTACTTTCATCAATTTGAGAGAGATTTTATATTTTCACTGGCTCATATTTTATGGGGGAGTTGTTTGCAAATTCAAATTTTATGCAACAAAGTTCAGGTTGACAAACCAAATGTAAAAACAGGTTAAATTAAAGGTTAAATATTGGTTAGATTAAATCAAGGAATGTGCACAGTAAAATAATCATGACAATGCATTGTAGTGCTAAGGTGGAACTGAAGATTGATTTTATAATTCATAACCTAAATATTTTTGTTTTCTAGAATACAAGGAGGCATTCAACCTGTTTGACAAGGATCGCAATGGAACCATCTGCACCCATGAGCTGCGTAACGTCATGCATGCACTGGGACAATCACCATCAGATCAAGAAATATCAGACATGATAGCTTGCTCAGACAAAGATGGTCATTATGAAATTTATTGTCAATGTTGTATATTATATAATATTTCATGGCATTTGCTCTTTCACTTGATCAGTGTGTTAGTCGTAATCATTCTGCTGTTATGTAAATATTCAATGTGTTCACTTATTCCTCAATATTCTTCCAGTGATATTACCCAATCATATTTTGCTATGCATTTATTTATTCACTCACTCACTGACTCACTTTTTCATTTATACAGTCATCTATCAATAGGTCCATTCATTTTTCAATTCACTTATTTGTTCATTCACCCATTCTTTGGAGTGACATTGCATCTCAGTTGCAGATCATTCATTCTATTTTATAGGGAGTGGAAACATTGATCTCAATGAGTTTCTGCACCTAATGACATCATCTCAGAAACATAACTTGGAGGAGATACGAATTGCATTTAGAAAGATGGACAAAGATGGTGATGGATTCATTTCTTTTGATGATCTCAAAAGAACCATGACAGAATGCAAAGAGAATCTGGGTGATGATGAATTACAAAGGATGATTGTTGATGCTGATATGGATGAAGATGGTCGTGTTTGTTATACAGGTATAGAAACACCAACATTAAACAATATTGAAGTGAACATAGAATGTCTGGTTTACAAACGAAAGTTCCTGGGTATAGACAATGGCAAATCAGCTAGGCTAGCTGGTAATTTGAACATGTTTCCACATTTGCCATCCTCAGCATTTTATCAGTTACTCTACAGACACAAGGATTTTGCCTGGGATAGGGTATTAGGTTTAGCTTTGATATAGGACATGATGTCCAAGAAATTCCAGTGACTCTATAGATTTGATAACTTTAGGTCTGGGATATGGTCAGGGTTTCAAGTATAAACATTTTCTGTTTTTTTTTTCCTTCCAGAGTTTGTCCAGTTCTTCCAAAGGGAATACTAAGCAGATCATCAATTCCCCTAATTCACGATGACGTCATAAAACAAACTTTAAAAATCTAGTTTAAATTCAAATAATCATGGTTGTCGGTGGGGGTGAAATAAAATAATGTAAATTCGCCCCAAATATTTTTTTGCAAATATAGACACATTTTTTATTCCAAAACCAGGCTATTTTAGATTAAACTGTTTCTATGGGAGCTACGTTTCCGAATTTTCTATTTAGTTTCAATTGGTGATTTTGTCCTCCACATGAACAAAGTGACGTCATAGTGAACAAGGGCAATTAATTCTTGAATCATTCAAATTATAATCACTGATAAAAACTAACATTTTATACATAAATTTCAATGTAATCAAACTGTTGTTGGTATACATAAGTTAGAATATTCCATGAACTATGATAAAGTTTATTAGCAGGCTGCATGGAGAACATAGATCTTGTCTGCACTTTAAACATACACTGCTTGATTCACATCTGTCAGTAGGTTTAAGGAGTTCTCAGCACAACATGAAAGCACTTTGAACTTATTTTAATAATTTGTAACAAGGTGGATCATGCAACAGTGGTGAAGCATTTACTATTTAGTATATTCATGTAAATTGACCTCGAGATGTAACAAATACTTTGTAATTTACCATACAAATACATTAATAAAACATTAGTGGTTCTTGATGCATGCACTTGTAGGTCTCTGAAAAATACAGAAAGTTAGCTAGCACTATTAACTGTAGTTCTTGCATAACACTTTAATAGATGTATCTTCACACTTTATAGAGTGCAAGCACAAAGTGTGCAACATAAATACCACTAAATAGTGCTATTTTATGCTAATTCTAGAGTGCTTGCACTAAAAGTATGCAACAGTTTTCATTATTTAGTAGTAAATAGTACTAATTAGAGAAAAGAAAACAATAGAATTAGCATAAAATAGCACTATTTAGTGGTATTTATGTTGCACACTTTTAGTATGTGCACTCTATTGTTTCCTTTTGTTTAATAATTTACCACTAAATAGTGACAACTGTTGCACTTTTTTAACATTTATTTCTCAAAATTAAATGGAGATATTTTCAATTCTTTCACAAAAAAACTTGTACTTAGTTGGGAGTTTCATAAGTATAATATTCAAGTTTCATCTCCATGGGAAATATATCCCATCCAGATTGGCCGCTCATTTATATTACTTATGAATTGAGAACAATTCCGTAAAAAAACAGGTTAAACCATTTATTAATACCATTATAAAATTCCTGAATAATTCATAAACCCAGAACAATAGAAAATCACTACCGCGAAGGCATCTGTATATCTGATACAGAAATCGTCCTGATTTGCATAAAGTTTAGCTTGAAATATCTCAGACAAATTAAATCTTATTTCAAAACATTACTCTGGAATAGCTGCATTAATCTAGACAGTTTATAAGTAATAATTATACAATAATCGCCTACGATCTGTACGGAATATCTCGCCTTCGGCTCGACATTGAATATTCCATACAGATCGGCTGCTCATATTGTATATATTACATATAAAATTCATGAATTATTAATGAACCCAGAACAATAAAAAATCACCACCATGAAGGCATCTGTATATCCAATACAGAAATAGTCCTGATTTGCATAAGGTTTAGCTTGAAATATCTTGGCCAAATTAAATCTTATTTCAAAAATCTCAATATAGAATAGCAGCATTAAGCTGGACATTTTATAAGTAATATACAACATTTGCACCCAATCTGTATGTAATATAAAATGTCTCTCCTTTGGCTCAACATTGTATATTCCATACATATTGGCCACTCATATTGTATATATTACGTATAGTGTGAATAAATCATTGACCAACACAATATTGTTTCCCCAAGGGTATTTTATTGATTTACTGTAACTTGACACGATTGGAATAAAAATTGACATGCATAATGTAACAATAATCTAAATCATGTTGATAGGTCATTCAACCATCATAGTCATTGCAGAATGGTGTCAGGACCATATTTACAAATATTGACATGTTTTTATTGTTTTGAGTGCAGCAATTTAATGAATGTTAGCTTGTGAGAATTTAGTACAACTAGAATAAGAAAAGACTGCAAATAGGGGATGGATGTCGTAGGAAAAGTTTGTGCATCTCAATAGTAAAGGAATTTCTACATATGCAGACACAGTTATGAAGAGTCTATAAGAAGTGAAATATTGTTAGGTTTACTTGGATGTCATCATCTTTACAAACTCTGTAAATCAAAAAGAAATGTAATTAGAAAGATCATAAAAATCAAACTGGACTCAAAAAAGGACTGTATTATATACCTACCTTCATAATTGACTTGACCATCACCATCAATGTCGGCTTCTCGGATCATCTCGTCAACTTCTTCATCTGTTAATTTTTCCCCAAGGTTAGTCATGACATGTCTCAGCTCAGCAGCACTGATAAAACCATTGCCATCTTTATCAAATACACGGAAAGCTTCTCTGATTTCTTCTTCACTGTCTGTATCTTTCATCTTTCTTGCCATCATGGTAAGAAACTCAGGAAAGTCAATTGTGCCATTACCTGGAGAAGAAAAACATAATCATTGTGTATTGTGATGTGGGTGTTGTATCAATCTAGAAATATGATACACAGTAGTAACCATAAATACGGATAGATAGAAAACAAACCACACTCCAAGTTTGTGAGAAAAACAACTGCATGGTTTAAATTGATAATTTGATACATCTCAATTAAACACCCTACAAACATATTGAATGGGAGGATGTCTGTATGTGACCAAGGCACTTATCTTACCATCTGCATCAACTTCATTGATCATGTCCTGTAGCTCAGCCTCTGTTGGGTTCTGTCCTAGAGATCTCATGACTGTTCCCAATTCTTTGGTTGTGATGGTACCATCACCATCTTTGTCGAAAAGAGAGAAAGCCTCTTTGAATTCTGCAATTTGTTCTTCTGTTAGTTGGTCAGCCTGAGAACAAAATAAAAAGGTTTAGACTCTTTCCCTACAATAGAATGACTTCATTTACCCAGAGCAACATCAAGGGTATATTGTTCATAGTCATTACTTTTTCATAAAGTTTACCTACTACAACAGAATATGCAAATTAGGACTTAAAAGGATCACAGAAACTCCAGTCTCATCCAACCCTGAACAAAGCCATGAAAAACTCAAAAAAATGAACAGAACAAGTTTTCCTGTAAAGATAATAAAATCAATTGAAAGTATAGAGAAAAGGAAAATATATCCCACAAAAAGATGTGTGAAAACTGTAGAAGAGAAAAAAAAAAATGAGTATACAGTTGAAATTATTTTGTATATAGATCCAATTGTTTGTTTTGTTTATAAAATTACACAGCTACTCCAGTGACTTGTTTACAGAGTTGACACAAGGGACTTACTCATAATAGAAATTATTATGATCTGTTTAAAAACATTGTTTTCTAAATTTAACTTTAATTTTAGAAAAAAAAATATGTAAATTCTGAACTGAATGCCATGAATAAAATCACTGTACATAAATAAATTTACTGTTCAATCTATTTTAGAATATCGACACTATGAAAATGCAAAACTATAAAATACATTTTATAATTAACAATTTAGAATATTGACATAAAAACAATAGTTGCCAAGACATTGTGTTTTGTCTTGCTGACATGAACTAGTTTTCCGAGTGGTTAATCATACCTATAAATATAAATCTACATATCGAAACATTTAAAACTATGGAAATTAAAAAATGAGTTAATTGCCATTCCGCTGCTGTCAAATTGAGGTTGTTGACATCGAACAATTCTAAAATGAGGATTTTTAAGGTAAAAGTTTTATCTTGATAAGAAAAAGACTTTGACTTATTTCATCAATTCTAGAATTCTTGATAGCTCAGAACAAACTAACAAAAGAGTAAAATAAAATATGTATGATTTTCAATTTCGACAAAGTTGTTTTTCACTTGAAATTAAAGTGTTGGAAATGATTCAAAATACATTTAAAAATTTCACATGAAAAATTGATTCCTCGTACGATAAATATCAAAGTTAAATTTAACAAACGTCCTTTGCTATAAAAATACTAAAGTTAGAGATAAAAGTCAAGTAAATGTTTAGATAATAACTAGATTTTGAGGACTGTAGAATTTCTGCAATTGCTAATGTCATTTTTCTCATGAATAATTATGAACTAATCACATGTATGACTGCCACAAGTAATGGAAAACTTTTAATACAACTTAGGTTACTTTCAAAAAGCTCGGTAAATTGATTCAAATATTTATGTAGAAACGGGAAAAGAAACTACATTTGAAAGTTAGTTTATTGGTGAGCTTTTGAATATTTCAAAGCTTTGGATTTTCAAGAAGAAAACGACGAAAGAATCTATCGAAAAAACTTCATATTTTGACAGTAAAACATCTTTGCAACTGGAATTTGATAAAATAATCAGTTGATTTTTGAAAGAAGACGTATTTCAAAAAGGAGAAGAGAAATGTATTATTTCTGATTGAAATTTAAGCGTTAAATTGTGAAACTTTTCGCGTGCAAAATTAGCGCGGGAAGGAAAACTTCAAACTTGTTCTGCATTGTATTGTGGGGATAATACTTTACTAAAGCGTGATCCAGAGAGGAATTATAGGAATCCGCCCTAAATTTGGCTTACTAACATCACAAAAAAGAGAGAAATACATTTGTTGAGGGAAAATCGCCCGCTAACCGCTCAATGATCTTTCAGTCAATTTCACTCAACTCAGTCAAAGTCAACTCGAAAAACTTGCTCGGAAAAATCTACAGCGCTGATACAGACAGTAGAAAATCAATAACTGAGTGAAATACTTACCATTTTAGAAAATATTTCTTCCTTGGGATAAAGTTTTCGGTAATGTTCTGATCAAGATGAAACGAATATTCGAATGTGAGTAATGTGCAAAGGCTCGTTATATTCCTCTTCACAATTGGCTAAATTCAAACAATGGAGCACCTTATATGGAGAGCAAGAAGTGTAAACTGCGTCAATCTGCGGCAAAAATATGATGTTTTCTCATTTAAAATGTACGATTTATCACTAATTTAAATATACCGAAATGACTAAAGGCTATGCATTAAGTTTTACATTTTGTCGTTCAAACAAGGGAGATTTATCGATAGAAGTATTTTTTTCGGTCCCAAGAGACTTTCCTATGGTGAAATAAGCACTAGATATCCAACGTTACTATAGAAACAAACCTATATTATGATGGTTCGTGATTGGTTCAGAACACTGCAGCAAATTTATGAATAGTCATGATAAACACTCTGACGTCACAGCCTTTCTGCGGCAAACTTTGCCGCAGCCTCATTACAATTTTGCACTGTGATTGGTCAAGAGCTTCATGCAAATTAATCTGCGTCAAAAATATTCCTGCGACAAACTGCGGCAAAATACGTGACGTAGCAAAACTGCGACAAAGTTTTACCACAGGAAATCCAAAAACTGCGGCAAAACTACAACTTGTGAAATTTATATTATAATTTTTTTATCGTAAATTTGAAATTTCCGAACTGAATTGTTACTTTATATTAAGTTTTTTTAATTATGTGTTTTAGAAAATCAATATAATAATTTCCAAATCATATTATTTTTGTCGTTGGTGAATCTCGCAGTCACAGTTGAAACATAAAGTCGTCGCAGTTCTGCGCGCGCCGAGGCAATCCTCCATTTAGGCGCGGTATCGACCCTATATCGTTTATCCGATAGTTACGTTGATATTTTCCGCGTATCTAATATTGTGAACATCGATTACCATATCGATATTGTATGCAATATCTGATAATTATCGGATATCTTACGGAACGGTTACCTCGATTCAGTTTTGGAAACACACGTTTGATAATATCGATAGCGTACTAATATCTGATAATTATCGGATATCTTACGGAACGGTTACCTCGATTCAGTTTTGGAAACACACGTTTGATAATATCGATAGCGTATTAATATCTGATAATTATCGGATATCTTACGGAACGGTTACCTCTATTCAGTTTTGGAAACACACGTTTGATAATATCAATAGCGTACTAATATCTGATAATTATCGGATATCTTAAAACACGGTCATCAAATACATTTTTGGATGCGCGCGTTTGATATTATCGATGTCGTAGTAATATCTGATAATTATCGGATATCTTAAAACACGGTCATCTAAATACATTTCTGGATGCGCGCGTTTGATATTATCGATGGCGTAGTAATATCTGATAATTATCGGATATCTTAAAACACGGTCATCTAAATACATTTTTGGATGCGCGCGTTTGATATTATCGATAGAGCAATAATATCTGATAATTATCGGATATTTTAAAAACATGATAATCTAATTACATTTTTGGATATGTGCGTTTGATATTATCCATACCGTAATAATATCTGGTAATTATCGGATATTTTAAAAACATGATAATCTCATTACATTTTTGGATATGTGCGTTTGATATTATCCATACCGTAATAATATCTGGTAATTATTGGATATTTGAAAAACGGTCATCTTAATCATTTTTGGACAAGCATGTTTGATAGTGTCGATAGCGTACTAATATTCGATAATTAGTGGATATTTATTAAAACAGTTCTCTCAAAAAAAAAAAAAAAAAAAAAAATCAGCATAAAATAACACTATTTAGTGGTATTTATCTTGCACACTTTTAGTGTGTGCACTCTAGTGATACATGACAACGTTCATTGTAACTGATAACATTATTATGATGATAGATAAAACATTAAATGTGGGCAATACTTTGCACTATGGTACTGTGATACTATGGCACTATACTATACTATGGTACAGTGATGGTATGGTAGTGTGATACACTGGTAGTGTGATACTATGGTACTGTGATACTATGGTACTGTGATACTATGGTACTGCTACACTATGGTACTATACGATACTATGCTACGGTGATGGTAAGGTAGTGTGATACTATGGTAGTGTGATACTATGGTAGTGTGATACTATGATACTGTAAGACTATGGTACTATATGATACTATGGTACAGTGATGGTATGGTACTGTGATACTATGGTAGTGTGATACTATGGCACTGTGATACTATGGAACTGTGACACTATGGTACTATACGATACTATGTTATGGTGATGGTATGGTACTGTGATACTATGGTACTGTGATACTATGGTACTGTGAGACTATGGTACTATATGATACTATGGTACGGTGATGGTATGGTACTGTGATACTATGGTAGTGTGATACTATGGCACTGTGATACTATGGAACTGTGACACTATGCTACTATACGATACTATGCTACGGTGATGGTAAGGTAGCGTGATACTATGGTAGTGTGATACTATGATACTTAAGATACTATAGTACGGTGATTGTATGGTACTGTGATACTATGGTACTGTGAGACTATGGTACTATATGATACTATGGTACGGTGATGGTATGGTACTGTGATACTATGGTAGTGTGATACTATGGTACTGTGATACTACGGTACTATACGATACTATGGTACGGTGATGGTACGGTAGTGTGATACTATGGCACTGTGATACTATGGAACTGTGACACTATGGTACTATACGATACTATGGTATGGTGATGGTATGGTACTGTGATACTATGGTACTGTGATACTATGGTACTGTGATACTATGGTACTTTGAGACTATGGTACTATATGATACTATGATACGGTGATGGTATGGTACTGTGATACTATGGTACTGTGATACTATGGTACTTTGAGACTATGGTACTATATGATACTATGATACGGTGATGGTATGGTACTGTGATACTATGGTAGTGTGATACTATGGCACTGTGATACTATGGAACTGTGACACTATGGTACTATACGATACTATGGTATGGTGATGGTATGGTACTGTGATACTATGGTACTGTGATACTATGGTACTTTGAGACTATGGTACTATATGATACTATGATACGGTGATGGTATGGTACTGTGATACTATGGTACTGTGATACTATGGTACTGTGATACTATGGTACTTTGAGACTATGGTACTATATGATACTATGATACCGTGATGGTATGGTACTGTGATATTATGGTGGTGTGATACTATGGCATTGTGATACTATGGAACTGTGACACTATGGTACTATACGATACTATGCTACGGTGATGATAAGGTAGCGTGATACTATGGTAGTGTGATACTATGGTACTGTGATACTGTGATACTATGGTATAACTGTGATACTATGGTTCTGTGATACTATGCTACTATACAATACTATGGTACGGTGATGGTATGGTACTGTGATACTATGGAAGTGTGATACTATGGTACAGTGATGGTATGGTACAGTGATGGTATGGTAGTGTGATGCTATGGTACTGTGATACTATGGTAGTGTGATACTATTGTACTGTGATACTATGGTGCTGTGATACTATGGTACTGTGATACTATGGTACTGTGATACTATGGTACTTTGAGACTATGGTACTATACGATACTATGCTACGGTGATGATAAGGTAGCGTGATACTATGGTAGTGTGATACTATGGTACTGTGATACTGTGATACTATGGTATAACTGTGATACTATGGTTCTGTGATACTATGCTACTATACGATAATATGGTACGGTGATGTTATGGTAGTGTGATACTATGCTAGTGTGATACTATGGTACAGTGATGGTATGGTACAGTGATGGTATGGTAGTGTGATGCTATGGTACTGTGATACTATGGTAGTGTGATACTATGGTACTATGATACTATGGTACAGTGATGGTATGGTACAGGGATGGTATGGTAGTGTGATACTATGGTACTGTGATACTATGGTACTGTGATACTATGGTAGTGTGATACTATGATACTTTACGATACTATGGTACGGTGATGGTATGGTACTCTGATACTATGGTACTGTGATACTATGGTACTGTGATACTATGGTACTTTGAGACTATGGTACTATATGATACTATGGTACGGTGATGGAATGGTACTGTGATACTATGGTACTGTGATACTATGGTACTGTGATACTATGGTACTTTGAGACTATGGTACTATATGATACTATGATACGGTGATGGTATGGTACTGTGATACTATGGTAGTGTGATACTATGGCACTGTGATACTATGGAACTGTGACACTATGGTACTATACGATACTATGCTACGGTGATGATATTGGTAGCGTGATACTATGGTAGTGTGATACTATGGTACTGTGATACTATGGTACTGTGATACTATGGTACTATACGATACTATGGTACAGTGATGGTATAGTACTGTGATACTATGGTACTGTGATACTGTGGTACTGTGATACTTTGGTACTGTGATACTATGGTACAGTGATGGTATGGTACTATACGATACTATGGTACGGTGATGGTATGGTAGTGTGATACAATGGTACTGTGATACTATGGTACTGTGAGACTATGGTACTATATGATACTATGGTACGGTGATGGTATGGTACTGTGATACTATGGTAGTGTGATACTATGGCACTGTGATACTATGGAACGGTGACACTATGGTACTATACGATACTATGCTACGGTGATGATAAGGTAGCGTGATACTATGGTACTGTGATACTATGGTACTGTGAGACTATGGTACTATATGATACTATGGTACGGTGATGGTATGGTACTGTGATACTATGAAAGTGTGATACTATGGTACAGTGATGGTATGGTACAGTGATGGTATGGTAGTGTGATGCTATGGTACTGTGATACTATGGTAGTGTGATACTATGGTACTGTGATACTATGGTGCTGTGATACTATGGTACTGTGATACTATGGTACTGTGATACTATGGTACTTTGAGACTATGGTACTATACGATACTCTGCTACGGTGATGATAAGGTAGCGTGATACTATGGTAGTGTGATACTATGGTACTGTGATACTGTGATACTATGGTATAACTGTGATACTATGGTTCTGTGATACTATGCTACTATACGATACTATGGTACGGTGATGTTATGGTAGTGTGATACTATGCTAGTGTGATACTATGGTACAGTGATGGTATGGTACAGTGATGGTATGGTAGTGTGATGCTATGGTACTGTGATACTATGGTAGTGTGATACTATGGTACTATGATACTATGGTACGGTGATGGTATGGTAGTGTGATACTATGGTACTGTGATACTATGGTACTGTGATACTATGGTACTGTGATACTATGGTACTTTGAGACTATGGTACTATATGATACTATGATACGGTGATGGTATGGTACTGTGATACTATGGTAGTGTGATACTATGGCACTGTGATACTATGGAACTGTGACACTATGGTACTATACGATACTATGCTACGGTGATGATAAGGTAGCGTGATACTATGGTAGTGTGAGACTATGGTACTGTGATACTATGGTACTGTGATACTATGGTACTATACGATACTATGGTACAGTGATGGTATAGTACTGTGATACTATGGTGCTGTGATACTGTGGTACTGTGATACTTTGGTATTGTGATACTATGGTACGGTGATGGTATGGTACTATATGATACTATGGTACGGTGATGGCATGGTAGTGTGATACTATGGTACTATGATTGTATGGTACTGTGATACTATGGTAGTGTGATACTATGGTACGGTGATGGTATGGTAGTGTGATACTATGGTACTGTGATAATATGGTAGTGTGATACTATGGTACGGTGATGGTATGGTACTGTGATAGGATGGTACTGTGATACTATGGTATTGTGATACTATGGTACTGTGATACTATGGTTTTATGATGCTATTGTATGGTGATACCATAGTACTATATGATACTATGGTAGTGTCATAGTATGGTACTGTGATAGGATGGTACTGTGATACTATGGTACGGTGATGGTATGGTACTGTGATACTATGGTACTGTGATGGTGTGGTAGTGTGATACTATGGTACTGTGATACTATGGTACTATACGATACTATGGTACGGTGATGGTATGGTACTGTGATACTATGGCACTGTGATACTATGGTACTGTGATACTAAGATACTTTACGATACTATGGTACGGTGATGCTATGGTACTGTGATACTATGGTAGTGATACTATGTTACTGTGATACTATGGTAGTGTGATACTATGGTGCAGTGATGATATTGTACTGTGATGGTATGGTAGTGTGATACTATGGTACTGTGATACTATGGAACTACCGTATACTATACTATGGTACAGTGATGGTATGGTAGTGTGATACTATGGTAGTGTGATACTATGGTAGTGTGATACTATGATACTTTACGATACTATGGTACGGTGATGATATGGTACTGTGATACTATGGTACTGTGATACTATGGTACTGTGATACTATGGTACTGTGAGACTATGATACTATATGATACTATGGTACGGTGATGGTATGGTACTGTGATACTATGGTACTGTGATACTATGGTAGTGTGATACTATGTTACTGTGATACTATGGTACTGTGATACTATGGTACTATGATACTATGGTACTGTGATACTTTGGTACTGTGATACTATGGTACTGTGATACTTTGGTACTGTGATACTATGGTACAGTGATGGTATGGTACTATACGATACTATGGTACGTTGATGGTATGGTAGTGTGATACAATTGTACTGTGATACTATGGTACTGTGAGACTATGGTACTATATGATACTATGGTACGGTGATGGTATGGTACTGTGATACTATGGTAGTGTGATACTATGGCACTGTGATACTATGGAACGGTGACACTATGGTACTATACGATACTATGCTACGGTGATGATAAGGTAGCGTGATACTATGGTACTGTGATACTATGGTACTGTGAGACTATGTTACTATATGATACTATGGTACGGTGATGGTATGGTACTGTGATACTATGGTACTGTGATACTATGGTAGTGTGATACTATGGTACTGTGAGACTATGGTACTATATGATACTATGGTACGGTGATGGTATGGTACTGTGATACTATGGTACTGTGATACTGTGGTACTGTGATACTTTGGTACTGTGATACTATGGTACAGTGATGGTATGGTACTATACGATACTATGGTACGGTGATGGTATGGTAGTGTGATACTATGGTAGTGTGATACTATGGTACTATGAGACTATGGTACTATATGATACTATGGTACGGTGATGGTATGGTACTGTGATACTATGGTACTGTGATACTATGGTAGTGTGATACTATGGTACTATGATTGTATGGTACTGTGATACTATGGTAGTGTGATACTATGGTACGGTGATGGTATGGTAGTGTGATACTATGGTACTGTGATAATATGGTAGTGTGATACTATGGTACGGTGATGGTATGGTACTGTGATAGGATGGTACTGTGATACTATGGTATTGTGATACTATGGTACTGTGATACTATGGTTTTATGATGCTATTGTATGGTGATACCATAGTACTATATGATACTATGGTAGTGTCATAGTATGGTACTGTGATAGGATGGTACTGTGATACTATGGTACGGTGATGGTATGGTACTGTGATACTATGGTACTGTGATGGTGTGGTAGTGTGATACTATGGTACTGTGATACTATGGTACTATACGATACTATGGTACGGTGATGGTATGGTACTGTGATACTATGGCACTGTGATACTATGGTACTGTGATACTAAGATACTTTACGATACTATGGTACGGTGATGCTATGGTACTGTGATACTATGGTAGTGATACTATGTTACTGTGATACTATGGTAGTGTGATACTATGGTGCAGTGATGATATTGTACTGTGATGGTATGGTAGTGTGATACTATGGTACTGTGATACTATGGAACTACCGTATACTATACTATGGTACAGTGATGGTATGGTAGTGTGATACTATGGTAGTGTGATACTATGGTAGTGTGATACTATGATACTTTACGATACTATGGTACGGTGATGATATGGTACTGTGATACTATGGTACTGTGATACTATGGTACTGTGATACTATGGTACTGTGAGACTATGATACTATATGATACTATGGTACGGTGATGGTATGGTACTGTGATACTATGGTACTGTGATACTATGGTAGTGTGATACTATGTTACTGTGATACTATGGTACTGTGATACTATGGTACTATGATACTATGGTACTGTGATACTTTGGTACTGTGATACTATGGTACTGTGATACTTTGGTACTGTGATACTATGGTACAGTGATGGTATGGTACTATACGATACTATGGTACGTTGATGGTATGGTAGTGTGATACAATTGTACTGTGATACTATGGTACTGTGAGACTATGGTACTATATGATACTATGGTACGGTGATGGTATGGTACTGTGATACTATGGTAGTGTGATACTATGGCACTGTGATACTATGGAACGGTGACACTATGGTACTATACGATACTATGCTACGGTGATGATAAGGTAGCGTGATACTATGGTACTGTGATACTATGGTACTGTGAGACTATGTTACTATATGATACTATGGTACGGTGATGGTATGGTACTGTGATACTATGGTACTGTGATACTATGGTAGTGTGATACTATGGTACTGTGAGACTATGGTACTATATGATACTATGGTACGGTGATGGTATGGTACTGTGATACTATGGTACTGTGATACTGTGGTACTGTGATACTTTGGTACTGTGATACTATGGTACAGTGATGGTATGGTACTATACGATACTATGGTACGGTGATGGTATGGTAGTGTGATACTATGGTAGTGTGATACTATGGTACTATGAGACTATGGTACTATATGATACTATGGTACGGTGATGGTATGGTACTGTGATACTATGGTACTGTGATACTATGGTAGTGTGATACTATGGTACTGTGATACTATGGTACTGTGATACTATGGTACTGTGATACTTTGGTTCTGTGATACTATGGTACGGTGATGGTATGGTACTATACAATACTATGGTACGGTGATGGTATGGTAGTGTGATACTATGGTACAGTGATTGTATGGTACTGTGATACTATGGTAGTGTGATACTATGGTACGGTGATGGTATGGTAGTGTGATACTATGGTACTGTGATAATATGGTAGTGTGATACTATGGTACGGTGATGGTATGGTAGTGTGATACTATGCTACGGTGATGGTATGGTAGTGTGATACTATGGTACGGTGATGGTATGGTAGTGTGATACTATGGTACTGTGATACTATGGTACTTTGATACTATGGTACTGTGATACTATGGTACTGTGATACTTTGGTACTGTGATACTATGGTACTGTGATACTATGGTACTATACGATACTATGGTACAGGGATGGTATGGTAGTGTGATACTATGGTACTGTGATACTATGGTACTATACGATACTATGGTACGGTGATGGTATGGTAGTGTAATACTATGGTACTGTGATACTATGGTACTGTGATACTATGGTACTGTGATACTATGGTACTGTGATACTATGGTACTATATGATACTATGGTACTGTGATACTATGGTACTATACAATACTATGGTACAGGGATGGTATGGTAGTGTGATACTATGGTACTGTGATACTATGGTACTATACGATACTATGGTATGGTGATGGTATGGTACTGTGATACTATGGTAGTGTGATACTATGGTACTGTGATACTATGGTACTGTGATATGATGGTAGTGTGATATTATACCCTTGTAATACTATGGTACTGTGATATTCAATCAGTTAGTGAATAGATGATAACATGTTATGGCCATATAATGCAATACAATGCTATACGTAAATTTATTGGACATGCTTTTCAACAAGCAGAATATTACATGTATCATCATTATACTAATAATAAGTACTATAAGCTGTAGCAGTAAGGATGTACGATCTTCATTATACTGATGATTAAAAAAACAAATGCACTATGCCTGTAAAACTATATATACCACTCTAAATTGTTCCTTTAAGAATTTATTCTATATACAACTCAGCAACAGTACTTAATACTTAGATTGTATGATTCAAACAATCATATCTACAGATTCTAGAGTTTTGAATATAGTTATCTCCTTTACAAATCAATGTAATGTTATGTACTGTTTACGACGTTTTTCAGCAATTGCAAACTGAAACGTTCTTTCTGCTGTTCTTTACCTACCGTCCGCCATTTTGGAAAACCATCATTTGATGTTTTTTCCCAGGCTCCTCTCTGTCGTTAATTTCAAGATGGTAGACGATACGGATAGTTTATATGTGCGCAATATTTTAGAAAAAAAGCAACAATAAACAGCTTAAAGGTGTAGCAAAGTTTCGCATCAGGTTTATATTTGTCTAATTTGACAAATTATGCACGATTATGTGCGATTTACTAAATTTTGCGGAGAGGGACCGATTATGCCCGTCCATGACATTACACGCATAATTCCAGAATGCCTGGCTTAAGAACTTTATTCCTTGTAATTCGTTAAATTATGCTGATGTCTGTATATCGTTCCATATTATGTGACAAGGAAACATTTCTTTCACATAACCATGAAATCGAAAACATGTCTTTTCAAAAGTAAATTAGCGCAAAGCATTGTGGGACTTTATTGTATAGTATCAGATAATATCAAAATATCAAGAGTGGTTTAGTGTTTCTCCAGGCATGCATCCAAGAAAATCTCAGATTTCTTGTTTAAATCGTGTTTCCATTTTGGTACAATTACATTCCATGTAAATAAAAGATATCATACGTATCTTAGAACCGATTAGATCGCAAATAAACTATTAACTGGCTTGTATTAAGCCATAGCTTTCCGGCAGCAAACTTCCAAAAGCTACATCCCAAACTAAAATCTGTTCGTACAGACTAACATCAAAATTGTTTATTTCAAATAGCTTTAAACTACTCAACATTTTTTCTATGAAGAATATATCCTTTTTACTTATTAAGTAATATAATGACCGAATATCACACCATATTAAATGATGAGGAGACATTTCTTTCATCCAAATATCAAAAACCATCCGCCATTTTGAAATCATATTATGGATATTATCGGATAATATAGTAACTAATGATATTATCAAATAATATCGCAATACCAATGGTTTCGGGCTGCTACAAGAGGCACATCTAGTGACTATCTAATAGATGTAATTAATGATATTATCAGATAATATCGCAATATCAATGGGTTCTGTCAGGGAGAGAGGGCACATCTAGTGACTATCTATTAGATGTAATTAATGATATTATCAGATAATATCGCAATATCAATGGGTTCTGTCAGGGAGAGAGGGCACATCTAGTGACTATCTATTAGATGTAATTAATGATATTATCAGATAATATCGCGATATCAAGGGTTTCGGACAGGGAGAGAGGGCACATCCAGTGACTATCTATTAGATGTAATTAATGATATTATCAGATAATATCGCGATATCAAGGGTTTCGGACAGGGAGAGAGGGCACATCCAGTGACTATCTATTAGATGTAATTAATGATATGTATAGGATAATGGTCGAGCTCTGAGGATTATTGAAAATAATGACCGAGCGCGTAGCGCGAGGTCATTATTTTCAATAATCCGAAGAGCGAGGCCATTATCCGATTTAATGCATACTCTCATTGTTTTCGAAGAAACGAAACTATGTGTGCTGATCGAATTATCAAAACTATATTGTGTTCGTGGTTTAGAAGCAATGAGCAGGACAATTGATAGTTTAGAATAGTCAAACTAACAGTGGTAAACACGTCCAAGGCCATTATTTTCTTTTTTCTTATCTTCTCCTACAAACTATATGATCTATTTTCGAATTCACGATCATATGCAAACGACTCAAGCGTATTACACTTTCTTAAGGTGCATTAAACTTTATGTTCACTTTTTATCTGATTTTCATTTGTATTTTCGGTGTATTATTACAGCGTCAGTTTACAAAGATACAAAGAAAAGAATAATTCCGTCATGACTATAAATCACTGTGATTGTAGTTGTCGTTGTCCATTAAAATTTCTATATACAAAGCATTCGAAGTCTGATTGGTTTCAAGTAAGCACAAGAATTTTTGTGCTTTGTGTAGGAGTTCAAATAAACTTGAATGCAAAGCTCAAATTATATGCTTGAATAATTGCACTTTATCGAAAAACACAATGAGACCTTTTAGCATTTAAATGTGCAGTGCATTGAGCTCACTTCGCCGTTCACTTTGCTAAGATCGTCTACAAAGATGGAGTGCTTCGACGAAATTTTAGCTGACGATGAAGACGATGAAATCTTATCGCAGTTGGTGGACAGTTTAGAAAAGGACAACTCGTCTTTCACTGCAAAAGGTGATTTGAACATCGTGTTTCTGTTGATTTTATCATGCAAAGTTGTTCTCTTGACTTTCAGTAACTACTTGTATAAATGTTTTTTTCACTAAATGAACGTCTTTATAATTTTTAGCAATTGAAAAGGAGCAAGTCCGTTTCAAGAAAACGGAAGAGCGAAATTTTTCCGAGCTAGCAGAACAATCTATCCCTGCCAATACAAAGAGAAAAGCAATGTGGGCTTTCCGTTTATACCAGAACTGGGCAATGTGGCGTAAAAGTGATGACTTACCTATGGAACAGAAGTCTTTGGTTTCTGAAATCGTGGAGAGGACGACGGACGTGTTGGATATTAGACAAGATGAAGACCTGAGTGACGTCCTCAGCCAATTCATCGCAGAAGTCAGAAAAGAAGGAGGCGAACGGTATCCTGCTAAAACTTTGCACGAGATAGTGAGTAGTTTGCAGAAGTATTTAGAAATGAAGGGCAGAGTAGTTCAGTTTTTTTCTGGAGGGGCATATGAAAAGCTACGAAAATCACTAGATATCGAAATGAAAACTTCAACCAATAATAATCTAGGCTTGCATCCTAAGCAAGCACAAGTAATCTCTGAAGAAATAGAAAATTATCTTTGGGAGAACAAATTTCTGGGCGATAGTTGCCCCAAAGTTCTTTTGAGAACAGCCCTTTATTTGATTGGCCTGAATTTTGGCATGAGGGCTGGGGATGAACATAGGAAATTAACAATAGGTAATTTTTCAATTAATATTGATTCCGAGGGGAGGGAATATTTGCTTTATTCAGAGGGTGTGTCTAAAACTATGCAAGGTGGGTTAAAACATCGCAAGTTAACACCCAAAGTTAGTAGGGCATATGCCAATGTACAATGTCCAGAGCGATGTGTTGTGCGAATTGTTAACAATTATATAAGCCGTTGTCCTAAAGATGCATTAGAAAAGGCGTTTTACTTGAAGCCTTTGCAAAATTACAAGAAAGGAGAATTATGGTACTGTAGTGTTCCTTTGGGTCATAATACACTTAAGAATGTAGTGCAGTCAATGATGAAGGAAACTGGGGTAGATGGTTTTTTCAAAAATCATTCTTTACGAGCAACAGCTGCGACTAGATTGTTTCAAAAAAATGTTGATGACCAATTGATAAAGGGGGTAACTGGCCATAGATCAGATTCTTTGCAAAGCTACAAAAGGGTATCGGATAATCAGTTAGTTGAGGTTTCCAGTATTGTGCAAGCTAGCCATGGAGCGAAATATAGTGATAAAGCGGAAGTTTTATCCGCGCGGAACAAATTTTCTGAGATTGAAAGTAATCCAGGGAAAATATGTGTAAATGTAAGTGGTGGGAATTGTAATATTACAATTTACAACAATTAATGAAGTCCTGTTCATATGCATAATGCATGATGGAGAACTGTAATGAAATATCATAAACAACCGAAACAATAAAAAACATTTTGTTGTTGTTGCTGTATGTTTTGTTTGTAAAGTACGTTTTGCAAACTGTAATCAGGTCATTATTGTACCCACTGACATTGGATAGGAGGTCATTATTTTAACAAATAATGACCCCCTGTCCCATCTCCGTGTACACAATAATGACTTCTCTACAGTTTGAATTGAATTAATTCATCACCCCCACTCTTCCCAGCTGAATTCAAATCCCTCCCCGACTTTTAGAAACCTAGATTATTAGAAATAAAGAACACTTCAAAACAATGAGAGTGTGCATTAATATCAGATAATATCGCGATATCAAGGGTTTCGGACAGGGAGAGAGGGCACATCTAGTGACTATCTATTAGATGTAATTAATGATATTATCAGATAATATCGCGATATCAAGGGTTTTGGACAGGGAGAGAGGGCACATCTAGTGACTATCTAATAGATGTAATTAATGATATTATCAGATAATATTGCGATATCAAGGGTTTCGGACAGGGAGAGAGGGCACATCTAGTGACTATCTATTAGATGTAATTAATGATATTATCAGATAATATCGCGATATCAATCAAGGGTTTCGGACAGGGAGAGAGGGCACATCTAGTGACTATCTATTAGATGTAATTAATGATATTATCAGATAATATCGCGATATCAAGGGTTTCGGACAGGGAGAGAGGGCACATCTAGTGACTATCTATTAGATGTAATTAATGATATTATCAGATAATATCGCATTATCAAGGTAGTCAGAGAGGCCCAAGGAAGACATCTAGTGACATATAAAAGATATATAATAGAGACGATAATATCGGTTTCTAATTATCGGATAAACGATATAGGGTCAATACCGCGCCTAACTCCAATCCTCGAGACCCGGCCTCGAAATAGTCATTGAAGGTACACATTGTAACAAAGCCGCCATAACCATATCGTATTAGTACTGCTAGTTCTATCAATTGGAGATTTATTAGATATCCAAGGTGAAGCAGAAATAATTACTCCCTTCGGTTTTTGAGATATTTGAGGTGATGAGAGAGACTGCCGTCAGCTGAGACTGTCGAGACTCGAGAATTTCGAGCTGAGACTCTCGCCGTTTCAAACTTCTGACCCAGTCCCCTTCTCCCAAAGTTTGATGATGGTAGAAATAGTTCCGTAGAAATAAAACTGCCCGATGAAATTTTTTTATACTCGTTCAAACAAACACTTTTGAGAAACGCTTTCAGAAAATACAATAAAAAAGGGGGGGGGGGGGTCACCGACTTCTTTGTTTGTGCAATATGACGTCAAAGTTCATGCATTTTAATGACTTGAGAACGTAAAGAAAAAAAGCTCAAAATTCGAAGAGAAACGGAACAAAAACACAGTAATTTCTTTTTTAAGAGCAAAATTCGTGTTTTGTTCAAATGTCTGCACTTTATTTTATTTAAAAAAATATGAACAGATGTATAAAAAATATGTGATCTTGAAGAAATTGACGAAATACCAACGTGCGCACGATCTGCTAATTCATTCGAAAAAGTCCTAAGCGGAAAGTATTTTGGAAATTTCTCAAAAGTTATCCCGATGACCTATGTTCAATTTTAGATATATTTGATGTTATGTTATAAACAATAATTTTATCAAATAAAAAAAACATAGGTCACCGTGCTAGTTTGCGGAATATTGCAAAAAATATCGCCATTTTAATGTCAAAAAATAGGTTTTCCGAGAGAGGACTGGGTCGAGTTTCAAAATTATCGCGTTTTCTCGCTCAAAAATGTCACATTTCTTCGAATTTTTTATTCAAATTAATTTACAAACATAATTTGTCTAGATTACATGATAAAAGTCCTGAAACCAAAAAACTTGAAACATGCGCAGAACTATGCGCAGTGCAAAACTACGGAATTACCTTAAATGTGTGCAACAGTTGTCGCTATTTAGTGGTAAATAGCGCTAATTAAACCAGAGAAAACAATAGAATTAGCATAAAATAGCACTATTTAGTGGCATTTATGTTGCACACTTTTAGTGCGTGCAGTCTAGAGCACCCAAAATTTGAAAAGAACTGAAATCGGTATGGGAACAGGAAGCAGCGTCAGGGTTTCATACATTCCTTTGTAAATTTGAGCGTTCAAACAAAACCGGGTGCCTTTGGAACTTTGTATGACTGGATTTTTTTTTCCTATTTTTTTCTGCGACAGTCAATGATGCAGTTTTTCGCCTAAAAAAAACAGTCTGAAAGTTGCAAAGGTGTCCGGTCGCATGTGGAAGTACCCCGCACACGTGTCGACGTGTTTTGCATTTTTTTTTTTGGTGCATCTTGCCTCGCGAAAAAAATTACAAGAGCACGCTTTTCATTTTATTTTTATTGCTGCACGAAAAGTAGGATTAACTTCTACTTTCTGAATTCTGCAACAATTTTGAAAAATTGCTAGTGTGACATGCCTCCAACTTGAAACTTTCAAATGCTCAAATTATCGCCGCGCAGATCAATCTTTCTTTTTTGTTCTACATCTTCCATGTCACTCGCTTTTTAGCATTGTCATATCGGCCATGGCTAACTGCGAAGGAAACGAATGCTCGAATATTTCAAATCCATGAAACATGACATACACCGATTGACAAAATGACACATATATATATTTCATAACTTTAATTTTAGTCCTCATTTTTTTAATTTTATGTATTTATTCATTTTTTTTATTTATTTATTTTTTGAAAATTATAAATAAAACTCGGCATCTGAACTAGCAGTTTTAATATTTCAATTGAGTGTTAGAAAATTCCTTTAAAATATAATACAGTTAGTGTATGGTGTTCCATGTATGTCATACACTTTAGTATTGTTGTTTTTCTATTATAAATCACTTTCTTTCTCAATGACAATTAAGTCTTGTATCGTATAACCTAGCCATAAACTACAATATTAGTAAAAGAAAAGTTGAGGGCTATCTTGAAAACGTCCCAGTTAACTTAGCCCGGCTCAAGATCAATATCCTTGCAATTCATGTACAAATATCCAAACAATTGCACAAATCTCTTTCGGTTTCTATTTCTGTATTAGTACACTCGATTATGCTTTACTGCTGTCCAAATTGATTTTTTTATTATTTATTACTTGCCTTTAATTACCTGCATACTTATTAATTTATTAATTTCCATATTTTATATACTTTATAATTATATATTTTATACATTTTCATTTTGTTCATATATTTCTTTAGCACTTTTTTAACCCTCTAATATGTAATAATATATATAATTTTTTTAAAACATTATTGAAGCATTGCCCGATGTAAGGAAGTATCAGGTATCCACCCAAAATTTCGGTTTGTGGAATCTGGAATCCAGAAACCTTGAGTTAAAATTAGAAGCCGAATATTTGAAATCCGGAATTTGGACTGAAAACTCGATCTTAGAATCCGGAATCTTCCACTTAGGATAAGGTATCTAGGATCCATTCTCTTACATGGGGCAAGAAGCATATTCGAGGGTATTAGAATGCAGGCATAATTTAAGTGAAATGAGCATGCACACTACTATATAAATCATTTCTCAAAGGCTGTGTGGAAATGTTGCTCCAGTCCTGTCTTTTCTTGGTGGACTGATTCATTCACAACACACAACACTGCGCATGAATCACTTTGCTGACTGATAGTTCTGTTCATGCTATGTAGCTTGTCAATATTCAATAGCTGGCTGTTTATCTGGTGTTCATTTTGATGTCATCATTACCACGAATTCTAAAACAACATAAAAAAAACGTTTCTATCAGATGATTATTTATTTGTTTTTATAAATAAGTCATGTTTGACTGATTGCATTTTGATCTATTTTTATGGATAGCCATTCAGTCAATTACCATCATAATCGACTTGGCCGTCCCCATTAGTGTCAGCCTCTTTAATCATCTCCTGGAGTTCATCGTCTGTCAGTTTTTCACCAAGATTAGTCATAACATGTTTTAGTTCTGATGCATCAATAAAACCATCGCCGTCTTTATCAAAGACTCGGAAAGCCTCTCTTATCTCTTCCTCTGTGTCTTTTTCTTTCAGTTTCCTGGCCATCATATGAAGAAACTCAGGAAAATCGATTAAACCATCACCTGAAAAAACATAATTACTGACATATTGAGCCGAATAAATTAATTACTTAACCCATTCCCAACTCATTCATGACCATCCACTCGCTCCAGCTTTCACTCGTTCATTTATTGAATTATTCGTTCGTTCATTTTTGTATCTTTGTTCTTTTATTCATTTCATTTATCACTAACGTACCATCTATGTCAACTTCATTGATCATGTCTTGTAGCTCAGCCTCTGTTGGGTTCTGTCCTAGAGATCTCATGACTGTTCCCAACTCAACCATCGTGATAGTTCCATCGCCATCCTTATCGAATAACGAGAACGCTTCCTTTAATTCTAGAAAAAAAGAAAATATGTGAATGAATGCCAGGTGGATATAGAACTAGCGGTTCATAGGGAGGGAGACTGAGGACTAGAGCAGGGATAAGATAGCTTGAATGGACGGTCTTCGCGCAATATCTTATCCATGAAAAATAGATGACTAAGATTAAATGTATGAACTCTATTGACACAATGCTCTCGACCAATCAAAGCGCGCACAGTATATATCCTAACTCTATATTAGAAAAGTGCCATAGGTTTTGAGATATCACTGGGACAACACTAGGTGCATGGCTTTAGTCCAAAAAGCTATAGGTGATGAATTAGTAGTTGAAATACCAAAAACCTTCATTGTAATTATTTAATTATTTCTTTTAATAACCTCCGTTTTTTTTTTTTTTTTTTTTTTTTTGTGCAGACTGGGGGGAAAAAACTAGACGGAGGAACAAGAGATAGCGTTACCCACACCATATGAGCGTGACCTGCACTATAATGTGACCCGCATTATAGCGTGGCCTACATTATATAGTACGACCCGCATTATAGCGTGACCTGCACTATAGCGTGATCTGCACTATGACGTGACCTGCACTATAGCGTGACCTTCATTATAGCGTGACCTTTACTATAGCGTGACCTCCACTATAAGGGGACAAACAAAAGAGCATGAATTAGCGGATGTATTGATCCCATTAGTACCGTACCTGCTATTTGCTCTTCTGTTAGTTCATAAGCCTGAAAATTGAATACCAAACAACTGTTAGGCCTAAAGAACTCAAGAGACTACAACAACGAATAAACGATTGTCATGGCCGATACTCGATGAGTATCCGAACGTGCACTGCTGTCTGACTTTTAAACCATCCACTAAACTAGTCTCAGTTACGGGATCGTGTACAAATATGGTCAAACAAGAATCAACCTAAAGTATGTCTACAATAACATATCAAATCAATCTACTGCTCATTTTACATTTTTACAATGGTTTTTCCTAACTGCAATGAAGTAGATCTAGTGTTCTTTAGAATCCCGTCGCGGCAAATATAGTGTCTTTCCACCAAATTTGTCTTTTTCATTTACTTTCTTTATTTTATACTTTTTTCAATATGTTTGGCTGGATTATGAAAATCACGAATCGAAAACTATATCTGACGTAAAATTTACAGTATAACATGAAAGGGCAATGTTTGCCAGCATGTAATTCGGTGATTAACAACAAATCGGCTATCGCATTGATCCGGCCAAAAATATAACGTAAACATACAGTGTATCATAACACACGACGACTATAAATTAAAGTTAATAGAAAGTGATATCGTGTAGTCCTTTAAGAGCTACTGACTAACTAGCTATTATCTCAGTTGCTCTCGGAGAGAAAATGGAAAAAAAGGAACAAAACTGTGCTTCGACTGTCAGTATAATTAAAATCAGTATATCTATTTAGTGTACTCACCCCAAACGTCATCTTGGATAAATGCAATTGAAGAAAGGCAGCGAGGGAGTTAATCAGCCAAATATATTATACTGTAAGTGTTTAGTAACCAACACTTGGAGATAGAAATAGCAGAGATTTTTGTGCCCTCTTCACTGATAACTACTCTCGAATTAAGACGTCTAGAATGATCGCGTGTCTAAGTAGCAAATGACTGAACGAAGAAAGACACAGCCAAGGCCATTGTAGTTTAGACTGGTTTCCGCTGCGGTGAACCACCAAATATTTGATCTAACGTAGAAAAAATTGGTATTGTCTGAACATAGAGGTGCTATTATTTTGCTGAACGCATAATACATACAAGTATTCTATGTCTGCATTTTCGACACTTTGTCTACTTCTACCCTTCCCTTGCTGCTTTGTTTGCGGTCGTGATGCTTATTCGTCTCATGCTCTCTTCTTCTACGTAAACTCTCTAATTGCACACAGAGTTGCTATCAACCAGGACTTAATTGGCCACCATCTCCATTTTCTATGTTCGTTTCTGTGTTGTTGCTTTTTTATGTTTTTGCATTTGATGTACCCTCTATACCCCGGCCCTACCCCCAGTGATTGTTTGCTGACTGGGCGATTTAAATCAGAGCCTCACCCATATCCTGGAAAGATATCGGCCCAGCTTGTGGATTTTATGGCCGTCACTTATCATCAGACAATGTTATCAAGCTTTGTTACTTAAATAAAAACTAACAGAGAGTATGGCTTTCATTTCATCGTTTGCTCTCAGACGCTGTTTGCTTACATATGGTTTACTGTTTTACTTGTTTATTTGCAATTGTGTGGGATTTTATGCCTATCACAGCTGATCAAATGATCTCGGCAGTGTTGACCTCCAGGTCCATGATTGGTCACCGTCCTGATATGTTCCTGCCCCATCACTAGATACATATTTATCCATCACTATTGTTGGACCGTAAATAGCTTGCCTTTTTCAGTTTTATTCAGTTACAAGGCAAAATTTATCATAGAATTACTTTTGCATCGGACCGATACTAGTTTTAGATGTCGGTTTTGGTTGCGGGTCAGGGCGGTGTCCCGGCATGCTATGAGGGGGTGTATCGTACAGGATAGTGGGTGTTTAGTCGAAGTTCTTTTAGTAGAGAACTTCCTTGGTATGGACTTAAAAACTAGGAAATTAACAGCAGGCACATTATAAATGGATATATCGTGTCACGTCTTAGTGTGAGTGGCGTGATTAATTCTGAACGTTTCTTTAAAACAGACAGGCAGACAGACAGGCAGGCAGACTAGCAGACAGACAGACAGGCAAGCAGGCAGACAGACAGAACGAACTTCGAACCAAATATAAACACAAAGTACAAATCCCAAATTTTAGCGGACTGTATTATTACACATCGCTGATTGTCGCTATTTACATCGAGTGATAGTTTACATATCATCGTTCCACTGAGACAGTTCAGTTGGGTCAAAAATAGAATTTAAGGAATAGACGTGATACCAAGTACTGGTTTCTTGCTTGTATTTTAAGGTTGAAGATGATTTACATTAACTGTACATATGACATATAGTGGTATTGCTCCATTTCTACGGTATTCTAGGTTCGAGTGCAACATTTGAGACTGCTTACAGTTACACACTAAATCCTTCTTTCATTTGGCTTCAGACGTTTTTAGCACTCTCAAATGTCTACCCAACTCATGTTTGCAGTTCGACTCAGGTCCTGAACAATTTCAATTAAACAAATTCCAAAGAGAGTGTGTATTTCCTTTTTGTCATTTCAAATAACGCCACAAAATGATATCCAACCTCGTGTCCAGGGCCACTCTGTTTACTCTTTTATTCAAAATTTAAAAAAGAGTGAACAGAGTGGCCCTGGGAAAGAGGTTTGATGATATCCTTATAAAACAACTTGCAAGAATGTTTCACGAGATTATCAATGGAGAAATATAATATAAAGTTAAAAGTCCATTCCTCTGAGTTTAAGAATGATTCAATATTTTTCATAAAGCAACTTGTTTTACTTGGTAGAGAGTCTTTACATATTTCCTATGTAAGTTTCATCTTCTTACTTGAGAACCAAACACTTTACCACCTCTAGGGCTAAACAATCAAAGAGATTAACAGGGAGTCAACAGAAGTTGACAACACCACACATAAAAAAGACAGAGAGGAACAGAGACCACACAATAAAACAAAGTAGCACAGTAGATGTACATGTAGATGCCTAGATGTGTTTGATATTGTACATACCCCTTCTGTTTAGTAGATGTAGATGTTTTCTGTTGATATTGTTGACTTTGATATGCAACCACAGCACCTTCATCTTCCATATCTGTTTGTGATGTGGCTTTGATGGCTTTCTTTAGATTCTCTACCTAGAAGTATCCACAAATGAAGGAGTTTAAGAGACCAGAAGGATGATAAGATGGAGGGAAGGTAGGAAGGAAGGGAGGAAAGAAGGAGGGAGAGAGGAAAGAAGGAGGGAGGGTAGGAGGAAGGAAAGAAGGGAAGGAGAAAGGGGAGAAGTAAAGAAAGGAAGGACGGAAGGAAGAAAGGAAGAAATATGAAAAAAATGAATTGAACAAACAAAGGAAAGTATTTTACAATCCTCTGTTCTTTTTCTCATTTTACCTCAGTTTCTACCGACTTTTTGAGTTGGTGTTTCTTTTCTTTATACAGATTAGCTCTTTGAATTTGTTTGTCGATACTGGTGAGGACAGACTCACAGCTGTCACACCTATCAAAAAAAAAATAAAATAAAATAAAAAAATAAGGTTCTCAATATCTGACAGTCTTTTCATTGTTTGTGGATAAATGTATTCATGCAATGGGAACTCAGACCCATTATGTTTGTTACTGTCTTATAAATGCAATGCATGATTAAGGGCTAGTACTTACCATTCCTGTAATATATCAGCAATAATATCAACAGTCTCTGGTTTAATATCTCTACCAAGGGCATACTCTACTTCTAACTGTTTGTTTTTCTGGTCTAGTTTGCCATGTATTATGTCACCATAGATGGCTTCTATTATCAAATCCTGAATAACAAAATCACAACAGTCTGATAAAATAAATGAAACGATGACCATTGGTGGATGGAGGCATGCATGAATGGATATGGAAGGACAAAAGAGTGGAATAAATAAATAAACTCATATTGAATCTCTAATTAAATTAGTAGATTCCAAATAAATGATTGATAAAATCTTATTCATTGATTGAGAATGGATGAATAAATCAATGATAAACCCTCACCTCTAATTCCCGTAAGTTATCAATATCCAGCTCGTTTAGCAGTAATTGGTAAGGAATAAACTAAATAGAAACAACAGATCATTCAGCTGACTTGTTTTCAATTTTGGACTCCCATTTCTGAACTTTATACTCCTTAAGTTAGATTTAGCTAAAAAAGACTATAACGGTTAGTTGTTGTACATGTAGCTTACCTTAGATTTAGCAGATAAAGAGACTATTGTTAGATGTCGTAGCTTCTTCTGTTGTGGAGGAGTTAGTGGAGGTAGAGAAGAACAATTGGCTAAAAAATACAAATACAAATTACTGTTTCCTTGTAATCAGGAATGCAATAATGATGTTGCTATTGATTGCTTACCTTTATAATCACTGTAAGTACCAAAGGCAAAGATGTTCAATAGATGCCAGTAAGGAGCATGTTCTGTCTTAGAAAGCTACAAATGAGTACAAACAAGCTTTTATTCGCATTCATAAAGCCCATACAACTATATAGACAAAGCGAATTCCATGAGTCTCTGCAGCATCTACAGCGGACATGTCAAATATATAGCCTGTATAATTTAATAGTACCAAATAGCTAGCAACTCAATAATAAATCAAAATACTAGTGCATTGTTTAACAAATCAAGAACAGTTTTCTGTGTTTGATACTCTGATCAAAACATGTGAGATGGTGAGAGAACACAAGAGGGGCGTAAGAAACCACAACATTGAGGAGAATCTTAGAGAATCTGGCAGAACAAGTGTAACTCTGTTTTTGCATTTTTGCATTTTGAAAAAAAACATTAAATTTGAACATTTGTACGTATAAAATATAAATCAAAACGGTCAAATCTAACTTTCTTTTAAAATTAAAAATATTTCTAAATTTCACCCTTCTAGTTGTTTGGGCTATAAATGACTGTGTTAATTTTTTTTTTGCAGCAATATCATTCAGTAAACATAAAAAGTATAAATATTTTCCACTTCAATAAGGAACAGATATTATAAATTTGACAATAGACAAGAAATGGTGAAAAAGTATGAAATCTTAAGTTGTGTTCATAACGTTATGAAATCTTAAGTCGTGTTCATAACGTTATGAAATCTTAAGTTGTGTTCATAACGTTATGAAATCTTAAGTTGTGTTCATAACGTTATGAAATCTTAAGTTGTGTTCATAACGTTATGAAATCTTAAGTTGTGTTCATATAACGTTATGAAATCTTAAGTTGTGTTCATAACGTTATGAAATCTTAAGTCGTGTTCATAACGTTATGAAATCTTAAGTTGTGTTCATAACGTTATGAAATCTTAAGTTGTGTTCATATAACGTTATGAAATCTTAAGTTGTGTTCATAACGTTATGAAATCTTAAGTCGTGTTCATAACGTTATGAAATCTTAAGTCGTGTTCATAACGTTATGAAATCTTAAGTCATGTTCATAACGTTATGAAATCTTAAGTTGTGTTACATTATAATATTAAAATGTCCAAAATAAGTGCTTTAGCATAATGGTTTGTCAAAATTTAAGGAATTTGTACTACCAATTTTTGTAAAATATTCAGACATGTATAATTATCACTTTTCAAAGGTGTACATTAGCCAAAATGTCTTGAAAAGGTTTATCTTATAATACATTTTTGGTTTTTAATTTAGAAATTTTAAAAAACAGAAGCATGTCACTTTATTCTTGATTGTAAACAAAAACATATGATCTCTGTTCACTAGGTTTAGCATATATTTAGGTTTAAATAAAATGACTTGTTTTTTCAAAGATGTTAATTATCCCAAATTGGAAGTTTTGATAGCTAAATTGTTTGAAAGATATCTAGTTTATTTGCCACAAACAAGCATATTTGAATTGTCGTAGACATGATTTATTTTGATAAATAGGTTCAATCTGGTGATTTTTTCCAGTTTATATTCATGGTTTTCAAGATTTAAGCATAAAATTTACTGCATGCAAAAATGCAAAAACAGAGTTTAACTTGTTCAGTTGAAATGGCACACTAAAATGATGACAGCATGTTTTGATACTCTCATTAAACATGGTTTTTCCACCATTCACAACACATACTGCATTAAGTACTTCAATGTATCAATAGATGTTTTAGATGTATATGGAATTTCACCCTATAACAAGTCTGTTGACCTAATGAATTTGATTATTGCATTAATTTTTACCTCTTGTACACTTGGCATTTCTAACAGTTCACCAAACACATGTACACCAGGTGCCTCAATGACTTGTTTGATCAGTGCTGTCAATGCTACTCCTCTAGTTGACTTTGCAAGTAGAACATACTGCTCTAGTTGATGACTAGGACCTTTGCTTTCTTTCTCTGTCATGATGGTTGCTATCCTTGAGCTAGTTTATACCATTACAGTCCTAAAAACTGATGTAATAAATAAATGTTATATGTAGTTTTCATAAATACCCACTGAGTGGTTTTTCATCTCCAGACTCTCACACTCACTACCTCTACATTCATTATTCAAGTCACACAACTCTACACGTACTCACAGTGTAGATTTTTACGGAGGGAGAAAAAAAAAACAGAACCCGGTAAAAACCCTTGTGGCATAAGAGAGAGAGAAACAATACATTATGAACAAACTCAGTTCACATATCATCCAGACCAATCCGTGAATCGAACCCGGGTCACTGTGATGAAAGGCCGGCTCTCTCACCATTCACTAAACCATGCCACTATAGGCAGGAATTGGGACCACATCTAGCGCCATGTATTTTATGACAACAAAAGAACCAGCCACAATGGCACCTTAGCTTGAAAAATGAAGTATACAGCTTCCATATATTTTTAAGTTTCTACTTTTAATATTGTTGTTGTTGTTTAATTTTTATATTTTGTTAATATATTTGTTTGTTTCCCAATTGCTTTTGCTATTGGTTGTGATTTTTTTTCGTTTATCTTCACATTATCATGAATGTCAGATAATAAGTTAAATAATTTATATGATTTCAATTATAAACATTACCAGATAGACAATCGCAATGTAATAGTGAAAAAATATTTTTGAGAATTGAAACTCATCAATAAAAAACACACACACAACAAAACAATACTTCGTTGTCAAGATCAGCTTTGCCTTAACGATGTAACATTGGCACTGATATAGTAGCATACTATAACAATTAAAGAAATGCAATTGAATTGTCATTTCAACGATTTTGTGCAATGTTTCGCAAAAAAAAAAAAATAATAATAATAATGGGTTGTTCTTAGTGAATTTTAATACCGGTAATTATGCTAGCATTTGAATAATAATGCTGAGAAAGAACTTAGTTTACGTACCTGATTTTTTTAGTAATCTTTCTTTTTGAACTTTCAGAGATCTTATATATATTTAGTCTTCCCTATTTTTCTCTTATGGAAAAACGACAAGCTCTATGTAACCAAGCCTTTTTAGTCACAAAATGATTTGGGTCTCTATATCGAATACTAATAATGTGCCTTCTTTGTATTTATATTTGCTCGTAAGTGTTTGTCATTCATCTGTTATTGACTAGCAAATGTGATTTTAAAGCTTTCAAAAATGCGAGTTGTTTTAACAGAAGTTTTAATTCTGTCATTTTTGTTTGATTTATGTAATATTCGAACTTCCCTTCGAGTCCCCTACGAAATGAGTTCCCCCAATAGTAATCTTTCGGTACAGCGGACTTCCGCAATGTATTTGGAAGACAACAAGAAATCATAGTGCATTTTGGTTCAAAATTTCGACATTTTTTGTCTTTTTTGAATGGCGAATCCTAAAAGGATTCATTCCTCTGCTTCGGCCAGACTACGGCAAGATTATTTAAGAATAGTTCGAGATCCTGTTCCCTATATAACAGCCTGTCCTTTACCCTCCAATATTTTGGAATGGTAAGTTAAAATCTTGAATATATTTTTTTTAATCAGAAATTCATTGTTGCGTGATAGCCAGTAGTAGTAGAACATCTTTTTGCTTACTTTTTGATGATTATTTTAGGCATTATGTTGTAATAGGACCGGAAAATACGCCTTATGAAGGTTAGTGAAATATGATACTGAAATGATTTAATTTCAATACAAAAATATAGTAGCAAAAATATTCGATGTATCGATTAAACAGACAATCGATAATAATCGATATAACTGAATCGATTGTCGATAACGCTATGAGTATCGATTTTTTCCATTGTTCGTATCGATGTTTTACTATTTTAAGTTAGTGTGTTGTTTATCCCAACATCTGCTTAAAGTGCCAATACTAGTTGTTAATATATTCTTGTTATTTAAGATCTTCATTCACTAGTAGTTTTCAACACTAATCCCCTTGCTTACCTTGGAAACGTCAATCATCTTCTCACAAATAGAGATGGGATGTACAATTTAATGTCCCTATTCAATAAGACTCCAAATTCTATCAAATCATTCGCAGATGAAGGCAGCATATTCTCCCATCTCTTCTATATTATGTTAATAGTCTGTGTGGCAGTCTGGACTTGGTGATTGAAGTTAACAGATGAGCTGGTGTTAATGTAGTAAGAGCCGGTTTCATACGTCTCTGTGGAAGTAGAGATTTACCTACTCTAGTTCCAGGCTTCCATCATCAGTAGGAAAGTGACTGCCACCTCCTGCTAGCTACATTTGACTGTTGCAGTTACACTAGGTTTACTTCGTAAATAGTGATGACAAATGTATTTATTGTTTGTTTTTGTATAGGTGGCTTCTACCATGGCAAACTAATATTTCCTAAAGACTTTCCCTTCAAACCACCCAGAATAATCATGATAACCCCTAATGGACGCTTTAAAACCAACACACGGTATGCTACTACCCCAAATGTTTGATATTTTTACACTTTTCTTTACATGTGAACCTCCTGTGTGTCATTGTTCAATAAATAGTTTGTACTAGTCAACAAATATTGTGCTAAATTTGTGTCTAGGTTATGTTTGTCAATCAGTGATTTTCACCCTGATACATGGAACCCAGCCTGGTCAGTGTCTACCATACTCACTGGATTATTAAGTTTTATGGTAAGTGACAAAATATATCACCATAGCAACATGATTTGTATTCCGTTCTGGTCTTGTCTGTTTATGTTCTCTTCTATTCCATTCCATTCTATTCTTTACACTCATTCTATTCTATTTCCCAAACCATTAGCTAACTTCATCATAATTACTAAGTAAGTTTTTGAAATATGTTGTTTGTTCAGAATGAAACAGCACCAACATTGGGAAGTATAGAAACGTCTGAGTTTCAGGTAAAGTCATTTTGTTCCAATCCAATCGGTGCTCAATGTCATGGTAATGCAGTATATTTACATATATTTTTGGTTTCAGAAACGACAGTTTGCTGTTGCAAGTGGGCCCTTTAATTTACAGGACAGGACATTTTGTGAACTATTCCCTAATATAGTAGAGGTAGGATAATACAACATTGATTATTATTAGTGGTGTATGGTAATATGAATTGTGATGATAATGACAACGTTTTCATCTACATAGTAGAAGAAAGTCCATAGTGGTATGATCATGATGATGATGATGATGATGATGAGGATGATGATAAAAATTGGTCTGATCAGTAGTGTATTTCACTTCCCCCAGGAAATTAAAGCTAAAATGAAAGAAAGAGGAGAACTGACAGAGAAATCCAAACACTTGAACACATCACAAGATGCAGAAAGCACGACTGCAGGCCATTATGGTGTGATGGGCAGCACACTTGTCAATCTGTGTGTGTTACTTGGGTTTGCAGCATTTGCCTATACTGTTAAATGTGTACTCAGAGCTGTGGAAAACAGCTAGTCAATGAATTGCCACAACTAGATCAAGAGAACATTGAATTGATAAATGTCCCAAGGTCCAATACTGCATAGTGAAGTACTCACTTTGTCAGGCACGATTTCATCACAACAACAAATGTCCATGTACACTATAGTAATGGTTTAAAGAGGAATGGTTGCAAATGGAACTAATTTACCAAAAAAGAAACAAACAAAAACAACAATTACATTACATCTATTATGATATGGTCCTAAATACTCAATGGTTTAAAGAAGCAAAGATTCCCCAATTAAAAATGATATATAATGGCAATCTCCTGCAAACTTGTGCCGAAAGGTTTCACAATGTGCCATTAGCAAATGATTATTTTAAAATAAATTTATAACGAGAAACGGTTACCATGGCCAGGTAAAATGAAGTAAAACCATCTAGATTCCTTTGGTCTTCCTGTGGCAAAGATTGAGATACAGGAAACCCGCAACAAAGCATTATTTGAAACTATTGTATAGAAAGGGATGAACAAGTATTAGAAATACAGTAGACTGGTACATAACACAGTTTATATATGAAGTATGATATAGTTACACAAATATTAAAGCAGAATAGCGGACAGTTGAAAACAGACTAACAAAGCAGTAAACGCTGGTTCTCACCTGTGGTATCGCAATCATAAGCGACTTCCGTGCAAGTGTAAAAACAAAACAAAAAAGATGGAGTTGAAAGAAACGCAAGCGTTACATTGTCTTGTGTCTCCGTTATCGGCTCGGTACGTTGCTGACACTCACCTTTCGCTAGTGAAAACAAAGATTCAAAAGAAACTTATCACTTGCTGTAAAGGATTGTTCATGAAGGAAATCGATATTCGAATTAACAGCAGCTTGATATATTGTCCCAGACGTGATTTGCATGTAACTGACAAAGTAGAACAATTTCATTATGTCACATCTGCACCATCGAAACAGCATCAAATAAATTGTTAATGTTCCATCAACATTGTAAACTAATTCGCTCGTCAGTTGAAACGAGAACACAAGCTCATTGTTATAACTAGCGATAGCTTGCTAGATCTTGCGTTTTTGTTTTAACATGGCTTTGTAAATTGCAAAAGATAAATAAATAAAAAATAAACAAATAAAAATTGGGAAAACTGCAGCTATTATTGTGCAGTTTTATTAAATTATAGGTCTCGATTACACTTACCGGGCTAAATTTGAAAACGCAACATTTATCCCGTTTGACCTTTTGTCCACTCTAAAACGCATGAATCCGGCAACAATGCAAATTCTGTTATTTGATGAGAAATGTTTGTCGCAGTTTAGAAACTGAAGTTGCGTTTTCACATTTATACGTGAAAGTGTAACCTAAATGCAGATCAGAAAAGTTTTCAAAACCCAGTGAAATACGTAGTAGCGTATAATAAATGTTGAATTCTGTTTGAAAATGTATTAGGTAGAACTGCGTCGGTGTTTCTAGAGAAACAGTTGTAAATGTGATGATAAGATTGACAGCTTTGAATGATGTAGCGAAAACTGACGTTTCGGACGTTACTGGAGTTCGGAGTAATACCAAGGTATGGTTATGTGATTGTATATTGTGGGTTTAAGATTGCAGTAGCAATTTGATTTTATTCGCACCGACAAGAAAAGTATGTTTTAAGAGAGAACCGTTGTATTTGTTTTAAAATGAAACTTGACACAACAAAAATTATGCTATATTAATTTAAATGTCAATTATCTTCCAGAATAATGATAATAATGTTTCAACTATTTGAATTTCTTTATCTTGAGTTTCAATTACCTTGTAAAACAGGCTCAAAACGTCTAAAACCAATTACCAAGAGTGTTTTTTCATACCATTATTAGTTTAATAAATTCTTTTTTTTAACCAATCAGAACCAAATATATTGACTTGCTAAAATAAAATGCAAACAAGCCAATTTGTCAGGTAAACAAAGCTATCTCAGCTCAGAGATTCGCCCGTAAAGATATACTCGCAAAAATGGTAAGTTTTTACCATAAAAAATATGTCCAACTTTTAATTTTCATTGTGTAATTTCTGTCACAACTAATTGTTATATTCATAAAAAATATTAACGGAATAGTCAGTGCATTTTAGGCAAAGAATTACTTGAATTTTATTTTAACATGATGGCATGTATTTCTTATTTCAATCAATTGCAATTGTCTATGTTCTCAGTTATTGGCAGGCTCTGATATAACAATTCATATCAAACAGTATTTCAATTCATACTGTCATGGAAGAAACGGATCCGATATAATCAGCGACGTTTGCATGGCTAGTCATTTATCATTCGCTAATATAGCTTAAATGAATCTCTTTGTCCCACTTCTGCGTAATTATATATTATCATTCCTGTTTGACTGATAGTCTTTTTGTCAGTGTATTCTAAGGCTTGAATTTTCTCCAGCTGTTCTATTTACCTCTGTTCGACCAGGATCTCGGTTTCTTTTCTTTTTGCACTTTCTAAAGCTGTGTAATACATATCGGGCTAATGTACTGGTATAAGTGTTAATCGGACAAAAACATTGCGTGTATTTTCTGTGTGTGTTCCAGTTTTTCATTCCGCCAAGTAAGTTGAGAGACTCATGAGATGTTTTACTACCTGACAGGTTGATTCAGTTACAGCACTAGGCATTGCGCTGTCGACCACGAGGCTGTAGGTTCGAACCCTCGGCCGCACCATCCCTCAGTGTCTCAAAATAGTCGAGGAGAATGTTCCTCGATTTATAGTTATGCTTCGCGTCTTCTCGATTAAGGACATTAAATTAGAGGTCTTGTCTCGCCACAGTTTCGCAAGTAATATGGGGACGTAAAGTAACGATTGGGGACGCAGGTCACGACCATCCTTGGTGATAGGCCTACACTAATACATACTAACTACTAACTGTAAATCAATCTCACTGATTTAAAATCGGATCACATACTATGAATAATAGGAATTGTAAAGCGCATTGGTGCTTTAGGTGAAATGCGCTATGTAAGGCATAGCTTTGCATTACGTTTCAAATGCTACAACTACCAGAATGCTTTGCCCACTTTTATGAAGTTATATATTAAGTGTTAATGTTTAATTTTACGAATTTCATAACGGTAGTCGTGATGCTGTAAGAATGTCCTGTTATAGGGCAAACGTATAATATAGATCTGTTGTTATGCTTATAGGCAGACCTACAACAACTGACTGACACAGAGATAGCAGGTTAGCTAGTGCATAAGGATATCAAAATAATTTGCTTGTTTGCTTGTTTGCTTGTTTGCTTGTTTGCTTGTTTGCTTGTTTGCTTGTTTGCTTGTTTGCTTGTTTGCTTGTTTGCTTGTTTGCTTGTTTGCTTGTTTGCGTGTTTGCTTGTTTGCTTGTTTGCTTGTTTGCTTGTTTGCTTGTTTGCTTGTTTGCTTGTTTGCTTGTTTGCTTGTTTGCTTGTTTGCTTGTTTGCTTGTTTGCTTGTTTGCTTGTTTGCTTGTTTGCTTGTTTGCTTGTTTGCTTGTTTGCTTGTTTGCTTGTTTGCTTGTTTGCTTGTTTGCTTGTTTGCTTGTTTGCTTGTTTGCTTGTTTGCTTGTTTGCTTGTTTGCTTGTTTGCTTGTTTGCTTGTTTGCTTGTTTGCTTGTTTGCTTGTTTGCTTGTTTGCTTGTTTGCTTGTTTGCTTGTTTGCTTGTAAATATATTATTATCTCAGGTAGCGGTCAGAGCTGGAAACAACAATGTATGCATGCAAATGCCAATGCAAGCTGACGGACCAACATCGTGGCCATCGGCTGCAGCTCCTCTAACTTCATTTCATATTTTCCAGCGTACAAGGAAGCTTTCAGTGTTTTTGATAGGGATGGCGACGGGACGATAACACTAAGTGAGCTTGGTACAGCAATGTCATCTGTTGGTGTTCATCCAACTGAAGAACAGCTGCAACAAATCATAGCTGATGCTGATCGGGACGGTGGGGGATCAACCTTTGATACTATCTTTCACGATTTTGCACATATGCACGGACATACGAAGGTTTGAGTGGAGCTGGCATGCATTTCAGTCGATCCCATCATTCTTTGTATTGTTTATGGTGCGCACGTATCGTATGAATGGCAAGGACCGCTGAGGACAGGAATTAGACAAACACAAACAACACAAACAAACAAACCGACAACCACAAACATTGCACCACGGTGTCGTTGTATATATCACTACTATCACAGTTATCATCGCCACGATCATCATCGTCATCATTATTACTGCCCTCTTTTGATATTGATAAGACAGGATTATCATAAGTAACTGTTAATAAGCATGGATTGTCGTTATTGTAGGTAATGGTTCAGTTGAATTTGATGAGTTTGTAACGATGATCTCACAAACAAAGAACGAGCTTAAAAACAGCAGCGATAAAGAAATTTACCAAGCTTTCTGCATCTTCGATAAAGATGACAGCGGTTTCATCACTGAGGATGAACTGCGCATGGTCCTTACGAGCTTAGGAATGGAATCGATAACACAAGACGACATAGATAATTGTATCAACGAGGCCGATATGGATGGAGATGGACGGATAAACTATGAAGGTAAGTAAAGATATAAATTGTTCAAACTATTGCGACGAACAGAATCGATCCGGCAGACTGAAGAAATAGTAGGGCGATAGAGACTAGGATTGTCCTATGCGCCGCCTTGTTGTTTATGTACTGTGGAAGGAAGTTGCAGATTGGGGGAGCTCTACCAACAGGAGGTAGTGCTTCAGTTTAACCCACCCTCCCTCCCTCCCTTTATGCCTTTCAATTACGTGGAGTGGCCATTGCCTCTCCGGATCTCCCAACGCAAACGATGGAATTTTTCTCTTCGCCATTCTTAATCATTGCGGAACAATGACCAGTGTGAATGCATGTATTGCAAAGTATCCACTAGCCCTGCCAAAGATGATGGTATATAATAGTGAACTTTCAATTGTATTTTTTGTAGAGTTCTACCGGATGATGAAGACAACGCACAATTCTTGAATCCAATCTTTCACTTTTATTCAACTGGTCATCTGCATAATCAAACGGAACATTTTACTGCAAAGACATGTTAACATAGTTCAACGAGGGACTGAGGCCGAGTTGAAATATTACTCAAATTATTCACTCGAGCTTCACTTTAATGTTTGTCCGAGAAGTACTAAGAAGAACACGCGTAAGGCTTCTGTAAAGCTGTTCATTTATCAACAGCAAACAACTGCAACTTTCAGTTCGAAAATTTACGCATTCGTAAAACAGCGTCCCATTACGCACCTTTACGAACGCGTAAATGTACGTACGTAAATAGAATACGTGCTGTGGCAGCCGCTGTTTGGGTATAAAAACCCACTTTGATCACTGTGAGGACACCCAACATCGTGTGACGCTCTTCCTGTGTTTTAATCTGCCTTTTCATATAGATGTTTGAACTAAAACTTGGAGTACTTATTGGAGTACCGTCATCCCAAATATCATTATTGATGCTACGTGGACACCACACTAAACTTAATTCTGATCTTTATTAATAAATCCCCTCCCCCTATGATTGCGTCATTGTGATGCAACAACAACTACAGACGATCTACAGCCGTACATAATACATCTTACTAGAGACGATCTACAGTCGTACATATTACATCTTATTAGAGACCATCTACAGTCGTACATATTACATCTTACTAGAGACCATCTACAGTCGTACATAATACTTCTTACTAGAGACGATCTACAGTCGTACATAATACATCTTACTAGAGACGATCTACAGTCGTACATAATACATCTTACTAGAGACCATCTACAGTCGTACATATTACATCTTACTAGAGACCATCTACAGTCGTACATAATACTTCTTACTAGAGACCATCTACAGTCGTACATAATACATCTTACTAGAGACCATCTACAGTCGTACATATTACATCTTACTAGAGACGATCTACAGTCGTACATAATACATCTTACTAGAGACCATCTACAGTCGTACATATTACATCTTACTAGAGACCATCTACAGTCGTACATAATACTTCTTACTAGAGACCATCTACAGTCGTACATAATACATCTTACTAGAGACCATCTACAGTCGTACATAATACATCTTACTAGAGACCATCTACAGTCGTACATATTACATCTTACTAGAGACCATCTACAGTCGTACATAATACATCTTACTAGAGACCATCTACAGTCGTACATATTACATCTTACTAGAGACGATCTACAGTCGTACATATTACATCTTACTAGAGACCATCTACAGTCGTACATAATACATCTTACTAGAGACGATCTACAGTCGTACATAATACATCTTACTAGAGACGATCTACAGTCGTACATATTACATCTTACTAGAGACCATCTACAGTCGTACATAATACATCTTACTAGAGACCATCTACAGTCGTACATAATACATCTTACTAGAGACCATCTACAGTCGTACATAATACATCTTACTAGAGACCATCTACAGTCGTACATATTACATCTTACTAGAGACCATCTACAGTCGTACATAATACATCTTACTAGAGACCATCTACAGTCGTACATAATACATCTTACTAGAGACCATCTACAGTCGTACATATTACATCTTACTAGAGACCATCTACAGTCGTACATAATACATCTTACTAGAGACCATCTACAGTCGTACATAATACATCTTACTAGAGACCATCTACAGTCGTACATAATACATCTTACTAGAGACCATCTACAGTCGTACATAATACATCTTACTAGAGACCATCTACAGTCGTACATATTACATCTTACTAGAGACCATCTACAGTCGTACACAATACATCTTACTAGAGACCATCTACAGTCGTACATAATACATCTTACTAGAGACCATCTACAGTCGTACATATTACATCTTACTAGAGACCATCTACAGTCGTACATAATACATCTTACTAGAGACCATCTACAGTCGTACATAATACATCTTACTAGAGACCATCTACAGTCGTACATATTACATCTTACTAGAGACGATCTACAGTCGTACATAATACATCTTACTAGAGACCATCTACAGTCGTACATATTACATCTTACTAGAGACCATCTACAGTCGTACATAATACATCTTACTAGAGACCATCTACAGTCGTACATATTACATCTTACTAGAGACCATCTACAGTCGTACATAATACATCTTACTAGAGACCATCTACAGTCGTACATATTACATCTTACTAGAGACGATCTACAGTCGTACATATTACATCTTACTAGAGACCATCTACAGTCGTACATAATACATCTTACTAGAGACGATCTACAGTCGTACATAATACATCTTACTAGAGACGATCTACAGTCGTACATATTACATCTTACTAGAGACCATCTACAGTCGTACATAATACATCTTACTAGAGACCATCTACAGTCGTACATAATACATCTTACTAGAGACCATCTACAGTCGTACATAATACATCTTACTAGAGACCATCTACAGTCGTACATAATACATCTTACTAGAGACCATCTACAGTCGTACATAATACATCTTATTAGAGACCATCTACAGTCGTACATAATACATCTTATTAGAGACCATCTACAGTCGTACATAATACATCTTACTAGAGACCATCTACAGTCGTACATAATACATCTTACTAGAGACCATCTACAGTCGTACATAATACATCTTACTAGAGACGATCTACAGTCGTACATAATACATCTTACTAGAGACGATCTACAGTCGTACATAATACATCTTACTAGAGACGATCTACAGTCGTACATAATACATCTTACTAGAGACGATCTACAGTCGTACATAATACTTCTTACTAGAGACCATCTACAGTCGTACATAATACATCTTATTAGAGACCATCCACAGTCGTACATAATACATCTTACTAGAGACCATCCACAGTCGTACATAATACATCTTACTAGAGACGATCTACAGTCGTACATAATACATCTTACTAGAGACGATCTGCAGTCGTACATATTACATCTTATTAGAGACCATCTACAGTCGTACATAATACTTCTTACTAGAGACGATCTACAGTCGTACATAATACATCTTACTAGAGACCATCTACAGTCGTACATAATACATCTTACTAGAGACGATCTACAGTCGTACATATTACATCTTACTAGAGACGATCTACAGTCGTACATAATACATCTTATTAGAGACCATCTACAGTCGTACATAATACATCTTATTAGAGACCATCTACAGCCGTACATAATACATCTTACTAGAGACGATCTACAGTCGTACATAATACATCTTACTAGAGACCATCTACAGTCGTACATATTACATCTTACTAGAGACGATCTACAGTCGTACATAATACATCTTACTAGAGACGATCTACAGTCGTACATAATACATCTTACTAGAGACCATCTACAGTCGTACATATTACATCTTACTAGAGACGATCTACAGTCGTACATAATACATCTTACTAGAGACGATCTACAGTCGTACATAATACATCTCACTAGAGTCGTACATAATACATCTCACTAGAGACCATCTACAGTCGTACATAATACATCTTACTAGAGACGATCTACAGTCGTACATAATACATCGTTCTGCGGTCTTTGCATTGACGAGAGAAAACAAACACCATTATTAGAATGGCAGTTATATACTACCAGCTAGTCACGCGTTTGTTTACTGTAAATAATCGTAACTATATTCTGAAAGAAATGTTAAGAGAAAAATATCATATGCCCTTGGCAGGATTTGAACCCACGTTTTCGGTATTCTAGTCCGACGTGTTAACCACTACACCACAAGGACAACCACGCTGGAAACGCAGCTGAATTGTGAAGTGTACGGCAACCGTGAGCATCCCAGAGCGATATTTTTCTCTATAGATAAGTTGAACACCGTAAATATGTACGCATAGAATGAATATAGTAAAGTAACTATATTCTGACTGACGACAACAACTAAAGCAACAATGTATTTTATTCATTAAATAAAAAAATATGTGTTTCAATCCATATAGGGTGTATCTCCTGAGGGATTTATCTCCAAGTAGAAGAACACATACATACTGAACATTAATTTAGAGGTGACAGCATCGATATTAAAAGTAACTTGAAGTGATTCGTGAACAACTTGTTAACTATCAATGTGCTTTGCCGAGAAATCGATTGGCAGTCGTCCTGGTGAATGTTTGAACTAAAATAATATTGTTGTACCCGCATCCACAAGATTAATAATTCAGCACGATACGTCAACACTTTAGGATAAAAACCAAAACCTCGCAACGCATGATTAGAGAAAATGGCGGGAAAATACATTTAATAAGAACTATAGTTTAAATGCAATTAAAAATATTAAAAAGCTTATTTAAAAAGCAAATTCACTTATGTATTTTTTACTTTTTTGATAGAATAAATAATGTGGCTTTTTACAATAACATTTCAAATTGTCCTCTACATGTAGCTATATTTAATTAGTGCGCAAATAACATGACGGGTGAAAACCGCAAACTTAGTTGATAAAATAAACAGCAAAAGCTAGTATCCAACTTCATTCGACTTATTCTCTATCAAAACTAATTTCACACTGACTAAATCTCAAATAATAATGAATTCCTCCTTTGGAAATAACAATCCTTTCTTGAAAAAGAAAATTTATGGACAAGAAAAATTAGATTTGTAGTCATGTATCTGATTTGAAGCAATTCAACCTTTCTGCTTTGTAGAGAGTTCTTTTTTGGTAAAGTTCAACAATTTTCTCAGGGTCGACCGGGAAATTACTGATTGGGACATTTCTTTCACTTTATGAGTCATATGTCAGTAATATGTCGTTATCAAGTAATATGTCGTTATCAATTCATAATGAATTCTGGAAAAAAAAAACACAATTTTTTGTTAAAAAATATTTAGAGAAAAATGGATTTTTACGAAAGAAAATGCTAAGGTAACGAATTAAAGTTGCTATAAATTCTATTTTGATAAATATTTGCCGACGTCTGTTCAATAAGTTCACCGGTGCGAGGTACATGGAGAACCGTTTTTTCAACAATATCAGTACGCATGTAGAAACTCCGCTGTTTTTCTATTGAATTTAGTTAGTCGTTTATAAGATTACCACATGTACAGTGAAATGAGGGGATTCAATGAATAGGAATTATAAAGATAATCAAATCTTGAATAGGCGATCATTTAATTTAGCAAATATGAAAATTCACGGAAAATGCATTGATCTAGTAAAACGATCAATGGTCAAACAACAAAATAAAGGGATATAACTTGGTAGATCGGTATATAGACACAGATGACTGTAATGAATAAAACAATAAACCAACGAACAAACAAATGAATAAATGAGAGAATGAATAACCAAATGAATGACCAAATGCAGTATGTGAGTAATTGAGAAATATGTAAAAACCCAAAGGAAAGAAAATAAATAGAGGAAGTGAAACAATAAAATGTACGTTAAAAGTTGTTCGTTGACATTCAGATTTATAATTGTTTGATAATATAAAATATGTCTAGTGCATTGGTATTAAATGACTTTTCGAACGTTAACATTTAAATTTTGTCGGCTTTTCTTATGTATCAAACAAACACATATCTAGTTTTGAGTTTTCTCAGTTTGTTATCGAAATGTTCCGTCAAAACGTGTGGGATGGGAGAAAGATGTTGAGGTCCCCATAGTTTTACATGGGCCCGTAGTCCCTGAATCAGAAATTATGACGAATATGCCGTTTTCACCAGTTTTTGCAAGCAATATCTCAACTCCAAGTCTAATGAAAACTTTTACTTCAAAAGCTCCAACAGTTAGGAAAACAGAATATCAGGCAAGATTCAAAATTTAATGTTAAAAAAACACGAAATAAATAAATTAAGTCTGTCCTTGTTGTAAAAGAGTTCAGAACTGTCGTTCTATATCAGAGCGGGGGAAACCGCAAATTTGATTAACAAAATAATTCAAAAGCGAATCAGTTCTTTGCATGTAATTATAAAATTACAAGAAACATTGAAAAAATAACTACTTAATAAAATGTGAAATGAGCTTCATAAACATTTGAAAATCAAAGAAATAGCTCAAACATTGTAATTGTGAAGTTGTGATTTAAGTGTTTTGGCCCACAACCGGAGTTGTGTTGTCATCTTCGCCACTACTGAAAACCCTCTGTTATTCTCTATCATCCAATCAAAATCCACTTAGAAAATTTGGATTTAAGAATTCACGAGGTTTGCTTCTTTAAATTTGCATTCATGTCGATGGTTTGGCACAATTTAGTACACTTTTTAGCTCAGTAAATTCAGTTGAATTAATTGTACAGAACAACTGCAAGCATGTCGCAAGCTAGTCTGGTAAGTGCACGTTGCATTTCTTGTTACTTTCAAAAAACAAAGCTAGAAAAGATACAGTTATGTGGAACAATGATATAATTCAATCAAAACCTATTCATACCTACATCCAAAATCAATTTGCTCGTATTCTTTAGAAATATTGAGTGTTGTAGATGAAATAGTGCAGTTGTAACAGTTTTTATACTTTTATTCGTTATGGAAAATATTTCCCCTCTACGTACAATTCCTATGTACTTTTTAATTGATTTAGGCCAAGGTACACGCTAATGGAATCAATTCAACTCTTCTTACACACTTAAGACTCATTCTTTAGAATTCTAGACAGTTGAACGTTTTAACACATCACTTTTTATTTGTTTGACTCTCATGCCGAAACAATCGAGGAAAAATCTAAATTTCTTATATATAAAGAGTCGATGTAAATAAAATAAACTAAATCAAACAGTGGATTTTTTCCTAAATTTAAATACTATTATTAACCAAAAGTCAACAGTTTTTTTGTCAAAAATGTTGAATACAATATGGTTATTCTTTTCATGTAGCTGGCTTATTAACACTTAAAAGTTGTTGTTTATGCATAGTAATAAATTATTGAATACAACAGAGATAAGAACATTACCCATCCACTAGCAAAATATTTCATAAAGAAACACTAATTATAATGTCAAAATCTTACGATAATTGATTTAAAAAAATTTAGTTTCCCGAAGAAGAATATTTATATCTGAAATCATTCAAATGAACATATATGATTCATGAGTGTTTCTTGGAAGATAAGTGATTGCTCTTCAATTCATAAAAACTTAAAGTGGTTTTTGGACCAAACATTTGAAAGTTGAAGCGTTTTTCATGCGTTTGAATTCCTTTCGTCAAACTGTTTGAATAGAAACACAGCATCAAAACAAGCTTTACAAATAACAAGTTTCATATTTGTAATGACTAGAGGTGCATGTGTCCATTTAGTTCTGGAGCATTATAAAACCCACAAATTATAAGTTGCTAAATCTATAGTATTAGGTAATTCGAATGATTTTTACAAAACAGGATTCTAGCGTGTTCCTTCGACTAATCTAATATCAAATAGATGTTTGTAGGTTGCAGTTATATTTTCATGATGACTTTGTGTTTTCAACCTTGAAGATGGCCATGTAGGCCAAAAGCTTAGCACAATCATTGTAAAAATAAAAACAAGGTTGAAAACGCAAAGGCACCATAGTCTAATATTGTTCATCTTGAAAAGCATTATTGCAGTTTTCTTGCAATAGCTATTAATTCAACCAGGACCACGTCTTGATTACCAGCCAATTGACGGCTTTGTAAATTGATTGGCTGATAAGGACAAAAAGTGCAAGACTTTTGTTCTAAAGCGCAAACCTGATTGACTTGTAAACGCGATGTCGTCCCGGTTGAATTAGCTGCACTGCATCTAAAACAATCCTCTACATGCATCTAAAACAATCCTCTACATGCAACTAAAACAATCCTGTACATGCAACTGAAACAATCCTGTACATGCAACTAAAACAATCCTCTACATGCATCTAAAACAATCCTCTACATGCATCTAAAACAATCCTCTACATGCATCTAAAACAATCCTCTACATGAATCTAAAACAATCCTCTACATGCATCTAAAACAATTCTCTTCATGCAACTAAAACAATCCTCTACATGCTGCAATAATCTTGAACTTCGTGTTGTTAACGTGCTTTATTTCGTCGAATGTAGGCTTACATGGAGTTAGCAGATTCTATCGCACGTGGGCGATCACCGAGCTCAATCATGCCCGCGCATGCTCTTTCATACTCACGCATTACATCATTACATCCCTCTTCCTCTAAAAAAATTAAAGTTACATATATGATGTATATTTGAATCAACTCAACTATATAATGTTCAAGGATACTACAATGTTCATAACTAACAAATGTCTATGAGTTTGGGAACCCATATCTTGCAGGAGGTCGGATCTGTCGACCGCTTCTAGTCGTGGCGGCTGTACTCGGCTGTGGTACTGGTGAGGGTGTATCACGTGGTGGCTGCTTTGTGTCATCACTGTTTGGAGGTGGAACTTCTCTGATCTGGGAACGGTTTCGTCTCAGCTCTCTTCCAGCTGTGGTGGTGACTGTGTAGGATCGTGGAACTTCCTCAAGCTTTCTGTTTATTGTAGCGGGAGTCCACTTGTGGGTAACAGGATCTTGGATCGTGACTTTCTGTGTTGGCTGGAGCGCTGGTAGATCTTTACAGCTTCTGTCATGGTAGTATTTCTGTTGTTGCTGTCTGTGCCGTAATCCTTCAATCACGTTGTCGCTATCTCTGCCTCTTTGGATCTTTCTTGGTAGATTGTCTTGTATGGGCCTGCCTAGTAGTAGTTCAGCGGGTGACGGAAGTTTGCTGTCAACAGGTGTTGCTCGCAGACACATCATAGCAATGTAGGGATCCGTGTTGGTAGCTTTAGCTTTGTAGAGTGCGCTCTTTGCTGCTTTGACTTGAGACTCGATAAATCCGTTGCTTCTTGCATAGTTTGGTGAACTAGTCACGTGTGTAAAACCGTAGTCCCTTGCAAAGATTTTGAAAGCTTGTGAATCGTAGTGTGGACCATTGTCAGATCGTAGTACCTTAGGTACACCATGTTCACTAAAGATTTGCTTCATGATTTGAATCACAGTTCCGCTGTTGCTCTGATTTTTAGGAATTTTTCTTACAAACGAGTACTTTGAGTAGTAGTCTGCAACAAGGAGGTACTCATCTCCCGCGAGATAGAATAAATCTGACGCTATCGTGTGCCAGGCACGTGGTGGTATCTCTGTCTGAATAAGTGGTTCCTTCTGTTGACTTTGTTGGCATTCTTGACAGGTGCCGCACGTCTTTGCTACATTGTCGATGTCTTTATTAAGGTTGCGCCAGAATACTGCTGTTCGTGCTCTTAGCTTTGTCTTTTCTGTTCCTTGGTGCGAAGCGTGAAGTTTAGACAATATTTCTTCCTGCATGACCTCTGGGATAATGATACGGTGACCTTTCATCAGTATGCCGTCTTCAATCGTGATCTCGTCGCGGTATGACCAATAAGGTTTCAGCAGTTGTGGTACATCTTTTGCATTTTGTGGCCATCCGTGGTACACTTGCTCTCTCAAGGCTGTAAGTTCAGGATCAGATTGAGAGTGTTCTTTAATTTGCGTGATGACGTTGTTGCTGAATTGTGGATACACTACGTGGACCTCTACGTTTAAGTCGGGTATAGTGTGCTTCTCTTCTGGTGATAGTCTTGAAAGTGCATCAGCTACTACCATCTGTTTTCCGGGTTTGTACTGTATCATTAAGTCGTAAGCTTGCAAACGTAGTAACATCCGTTGTAGTCGTGGTGGGGCTGCCGTAAGGTGTTTAAGGTGTATGCTTTCTAATGGCTTGTGGTCCGTGTGAACGATGAAAGAGCGACCATACAGGTAAGAGTGAAATCTCTCGCAGCCGTAGACAACAGCCAAAAGTTCTCTCTCAATGTTCGCATAACGTGATTCAACTTCGTTTAAAGCTTTACTTGCAAACGCGACAGGTTTGTGATCTTGCAGTAGAGTTGCGCCTAGACCTTTAGAAGATGCGTCAACTTGAAGTACAGTGGCCTTCTTTGGGTCAAAGTATGTCAGCGTGATCTCGTTACTAATTGATGATTTAATCTTGTCGAAGGCGTCTTGGTATGTGGCATTCCATATGAATGGACTAGATTTCTTTACGAGATCTCGAAGTGGTGAAGTTAATGTGCTTAGGCTTGGGATGAAGGGCCCCATGTAGTTGGCTAAGCCTAAGAATGTCTGCAATTCTTGCTTGGTTGTTGGGGGATTCATTTGCTTCAGCACCGATACTTTGTCTGGATCAGGACTGATACCGTCTGGTCCGCAGATGATACCATAGAACTTGATGCGGTCCTGTTTGATGAAGCACTTGTCGGGATTCAACTTTATGCCAGTCTCCTTGCAGCGACTTATCATTCCGTGAAAGTTTCTGTCGTGGTCTTCTTCGTCGTTTCCAAATATGACAATGTCATCAGCTATTCCGATTACACCTTTGCATCCTTCGAACGTTTGGTCGAGGCGCGTCTGGAAAATATCTTGCGACATTTTCAGTCCGAAAGGCATTCTTTTGAATCTATACCTTCCGTATGGTGAGTTGAAAGTAGTAAGAAAACTGGACTCTTCGTCTAAGACAACGTTCCAATATCCGCATTTGACGTCGACTATCGAAAATAACTTAGCTCCACTTAGCTTGGGGAGGATCTCTTCTAGTGTAGACGTAGTGTGATGTTCTCTGCGAATAGCTTTGTTGAGGTCTTTCGGATCCAGACATAGCCTCAGTCTACCGTTGGCTTTCCTTCTAAATACTAGAGAGTTCACCCATGCTGTCGGTTCGCCTTCTTGTATCTTTGCGATGATGTCTTGTTCAATCATTCCATCTAGCTCGCGCTTGATGTCATCTTTCATGCTGATTGGAACCCTTCTTGGAGGATGGACTACAGGTGGTACATCTGGGTCAACTGTTATGTGGTATTCTCCTTTGAATTTACCAATGCCATCAAAACACTCGGGGTACTGGGTTATAACGTCTTCTTTGCTGCGTATCTTTGGGCTGTTGATGCTTGTCGTAGCCGCTGACGTCGTAGTTGTGTTTGTTGTTTGTTCTTTAAGTTCGAGATTGAATCGTAGTAGGTCTAGATCAGTTGACGTTGTAAGACCTATGATGGCTGGACCTTCAGTCTCGGTGACGTAAAATGGTGCTTGTATTTCTCTGTTTTTGTAGGCACATGGAATTGTGACGATGCCTTGATGCTTTATCTGTGAGCCTCCGTAAGCGACTAGTACGGTGCTTGATGGTTGTAGTGAACCGGGTTTCGGGTAGCCAGATCGTGCAATGTTCTTCGGGAACATTTGACGATATAGTCGTAACGGTAGTACGTTGCCCTGGGCGCCCGTGTCAATTTTCGCTTTCAGTGTAGCTTTCGTGCTGAGTGGAATATCAATGTCGACGGTTGCGTAGACTTCTTTCTTGTTTACAGATGTGTGTCCTTGTGACAGTGACTCGACGTGGATTGATTCGAACCGTATTGACTCTTAGACGGGATCGTTTACTTCAGCAGAATCTTGTATGTCGTGGATGTGTTGTTTTGCTTTCAGTCTTGAACGGCAAACCTGGCTGAAATGACCGATCTTTTTACAATAATTACAAGTTTTTCCTTTTGCTTGGCATGCATCTTTATTGTGGGAACGATCACAATTTCCGCATGGACTTGGATTTCCATGATGCTGAAATTTTCGGGATTCCTGTGTCGAGGTCTGTTGTCGTTGGGCTTCCTGTGGCCTGGACGTCTGGCGGTGTTGTTGATTTCGTTGTTTATTTCGTCGAGAGTTTGGAGAATTTCGCGAGAAAGCATGTAGATCTTCTTCTTTAATGTCGGTTGACATCGCTTTAAGCTCTTTCTGTGATGCTTCGAACGATCTGGCGATGCTCACTGCCTTTTCGAGAGTTAATTCGGGACCTTCATCTAGAAGTTTCTCGCGAATTTTTTCTGTTGACGTGCCAATAATGATTCTGTCTCGGATCATTTCATTGATTTCTTTGAATTCGCAGTCTTGTGCTAAGGTCTGTAGGTCTGTAATGAACTGTTCTACTGGCTCGTCTTGGGCTTGAATTCGCTTGTGGAATTTATATCGTGAGAAAACAGGGTTTGACCTTGGGTGAACGTGTTGTTCGAATCGATCGTAGTAAGTTTTTAACTTTCCTTTCTCGTCTTCTGGTATATCTGACCATGTGTTGTAGATATCTCTGCCCTTTTGTCCGACCCAGATCAGCAAATAACTTACTTTTTCGCCTTCGGATCTCGGTTTTAGTGGGCCACTAAACATGAGCTCGGAATGCTGCTTGAACCGTCGCCATTCTTCTCGTAAATTCTCAGTTTGCCAATGCATTACGGGGGTTTGAATCCCGCTCAAAGCCATGGTAGTTTGTTTACTTCTGACACCATGCAATAATCTTGAACTTCGTGTTGTTAATGTGCTTTATTTCGTCGAATGTAGGCTTACATGGAGTTAGCAAATTCTATCGCACGTGGGCGATCACCGAGCTCAATCATGCCCGCGCATGCTCTTTCATACTCACGCATTACATCATTACACATGCATCTAAAACAATCCTCTACATGCATCTAAAACAATCCTCTACATGCAACTGAAGCAATCCTCTACATGCAACTAAAACAATCCTCTACATGCAACTAAAACAATCCTCTACATGCATCTAAAACAATCCTCTACATGCAACTAAAACAATCCTCTACATGCATCTAAAACAATCCTCTACATGCAACTAAAACAATCCTCTACATGCAACTAAAACCATCCTCTATATGCAACTAAAACAATCGGCTACATGCAACTAAAACAATCCTCTACATGCAACTAAAACAATCGGCTACATGCAACTAAAACAATCCTCTACATGCATCTAAAACAATCCTCTACATGCAACTAAAACAATCCTGTACATGCATCTAAAACAATCCTCTACATGCAACTGAATCAATCGGCTACATGCAACTAAAACAATCGGCTACATGCAACTAAAACAGTCCTCTACATGCAACTGAAACAATCCTGTACATGCATCTAAAACAATCCTCTACATGCATCTAAAACAATCCTCTACATGCATCTAAAACAATCCTGTACATGCATCTAAAACAATCCTCTACATGCATCTAAAACAATCCTCTACATGCAACTAAAACAATCCTCTACATGCAACTAAAACAATCCTCTACATGCAACTAAAACAATCCTCTACATGCATCTAAAACAATTCTCTTCATGCAACTAAAACAATCCTCTACATGCATCTAAAACAATCCTCTACATGCATCTAAAACAATCCTCTACATGCAACTGAAGCAATCCTCTACATGCAACTAAAACAATCCTCTACATGCAACTAAAACAATCCTCTACATGCATCTAAAACAATCCTCTACATGCAACTAAAACAATCCTCTACATGCATCTAAAACAATCCTCTACATGCAACTAAAACAATCATCTACATGCAACTAAAACCATCCTCTATATGCAACTAAAACAATCGGCTACATGCAACTAAAACAATCCTCTACATGCAACTAAAACAATCGGCTACATGCAACTAAAACAATCCTCTACATGCATCTAAAACAATCCTCTACATGCAACTAAAACAATCCTGTACATGCATCTAAAACAATCCTCTACATGCAACTGAAGCAATCGGCTACATGCAACTAAAACAATCGGCTACATGCAACTAAAACAATCCTCTACATGCAACTGAAACAATCCTGTACATGCATCTAAAACAATCCTCTACATGCATCTAAAACAATCCTCTACATACATCTAAAACAATCCTCTACATGCATCTAAAACAATCCTGTACATGCATCTAAAACAATCCTCTACATGCAACTAAAACAATCCTCTACATGCAACTAAAACAATCCTCTACATGCAACTAAAACAATCCTCTACATGCATCTAAAACAATCCTCTACATGCAACTAAAACAATCCTCTACATGCATCTAAAACAATCCTCTACATGCAACTAAAACAATCCTCTACATGCAACTAAAACCATCCTCTATAGCAACTAAAACAATCGGCTACATGCAACTAAAACAATCCTCTACATGCAACTAAAACAATCGGCTACATGCAACTAAAACAATCCTCTACATGCATCTAAAACAATCCTCTACATGCAACTAAAACAATCCTGTACATGCATCTAAAACAATCCTCTACATGCAACTGAAGCAATAGGCTACATGCAACTAAAACAATCGGCTACATGCAACTAAAACAGTCCTCTACATGCAACTGAAACAATCCTGTACATGCATCTAAAACAATCCTCTACATGCATCTAAAACAATCCTCTACATGCATCTAAAACAATCCTCTACATGCATCTAAAACAATCCTCTACATGCATCTAAAACAATCCTCTACATGCAACTAAAACAATCCTCTACATGCAACTAAAACAATCCTCTACATGCAACTAAAACAATCCTCTACATGCAACTAAAACAATCTTCTACATGCAACTAAAACAATCCTCTACATGCAACTGAAACAATCCTCTACATGCAACTAAAACAATCCTCTACATGCAACTAAAACAATCCTCTACATGCAACTAAAACAATCCTCTACATGCAACTAAACAATCCTCAACATGCAACTGAAACAATCAAGAAATTAATGCATATTTTCAGAGTAGACAAGATCATCTGGACGCACAACAAACTGCTGGTAAGCTACAAATATCACTCACTTATGTTGACAAAAATCTTTAGTGCCTATTACTGCCATGGTCTTATTTAGTTTGATATAACAGTGTCTGTTGTTGTGATCATATTCGTGTGCATGAACTGGCTGTGTAAGACTTGTTTGTCTTTTACTTTGTTTTTCTCTCTTCTTTCACGCTCTTCTTCCAGACAAGGAACCATCTAAACAAAGTGAACCAAGACCAATTCCTTCTGTCTTGGAAGCTGGTAATTCTTTGTGTCTTTCATTCTTAATTCTTAACTGTTTTCCTGTATATCGGCTGTTTCAATCTCTTAAACTTGTTTCTAACCTCACCGGCAAACGTTTTTTTCTCTTAAATTTGTAGAATTCAAAGAGGCTTTCTCTCTTTTCGACAAAGATGGTGATGGTACCATCACAACCAAAGAATTGGGAACAGTCATGAGATCTCTAGGACAGAACCCAACAGAGGCTGAGCTACAAGACATGATCAATGAAGTTGACGTCGATGGTTAGTTATATCAATAGGCGATGTGCATTACGGTATCACATACTACAACTACCAGAATGCTTTGCTTACATTCTTTTGTATCGCAATAGCTCACTTTCGATATTCTGGTTGAGCGGCCATGCACAAAACAACTGAAGCCAGTCTCCGGGGAAACAAAAGAATATCATTAGGAATATTCATTGTTTCCCCGGAGCCTCGTCTTCAATTGTTTTGTGCATGGCCGCTCAACCAGAATATCGAAAGAGAGGTATTAGTGCAAATTGTTCTGTTAATCTCCAGATGGATTGATAATTTGAATATGAAAGAGAATTCGCAAAGAATGCTGGTAGTCGTAGTAAATGACACCATACTGCAGATCGCTTATTATAACTGATCTAAGTTGTCAGCAAGACTAGTTTAGAATGCGTTTCCATTTTTATTCACGAAAATGACAAAAAGAAATGTCATCCCAGTCCACACACGTTAATTAAAGCAAACACTCTTGGGGCCATGACTTGGAGTCCAGCGCGTCATTAACGGACTGCCCATACTTTTCTCTGGAGATTAGTCTTGACTGGCAGCCTGGCCTCCACTGTTGCGGCTCACGGGTTTCCTGTTTTGGAGAGAGCGAGGTGAATAAAAGATAGGAATGAGGAGAGAACGATGAGGTTCCCCCTCTTTCCTCTTCCTCTCCTTCACCCTCCCCTGGTTGCTACTGGAAACTCAAACCCAACAGGAAGTATGTAATGAATGTAATGTAATGTAGTGCTTATATAGCGCATTGTACCTAATGTCTCAATGCGCTTTACAATCTCTAACATGTAATGTAGTGCTTATATATCGTATTTCACCTAATGTCTCAATGCGCTTTATGATTTCTAATATTTATAGTATGTAATCCGGTTTTTACAAGCATGAGGTTCATTAGTAATTAGTATGTATAAGTGTTTGCCTATCACCGAGGATGGTCGTTACCTGCGTCCTCAGTCGTTCTTCCCCCACCGTTACTGGTTAAAGTGAAAGTGTGGAGAGATGGGACCTCCAATTTAGTTCTTACCCGAGAAGACGCGAAGCCTAACAATTATAAATCGAAGAACATTCTCCTCAATTATTTAAAGACATTGAGTGATATGGTCCGATTGAGGTTTCGAACGCTCTCCCAACTGAGCTAACCTGTCAATAGGTAAAATCAGTAAAAATCAGTCAATCTGCCAATCAGTAAAAAGTTGCCTGCCCATTTATCATCTAGCAATATATGTTTGGCCAACTGCATTTGTTTATCTTGTTGTCTAGGGAATGGTACGATTGACTTTGAGGAGTTCATCAACATGATGTTAAAGAAAATGAAAGAAACGGACAGCGAGGAGGAGATTCGTGAAGCATTTCGGGTATTCGACAAGGACGGTAATGGTTTTATCAGCGCAGATGAATTACGTCACGTGATGACAAGCCTGGGCGAGAAACTGACTGATGAAGAAGTGGACGAGATGATACGAGAAGCCGATATTGATGGAGATGGACAGATCAATTATGAAGGTACGTCCACTACTACCATCAGCAACCGTGCACTACTGTAACAATGACAACAACAACAATTATGAACTTACGTCCACTACTACCATCAGCAGCCGTGCACTACTGTAACAATGACAACAACAACAATTATGAACTTACGTCCACTACTACCATCAGCAACCGTGCACTACTGTAACAATGACAACAACAACAATTATGAACTTACGTCCACTACTACCATCAGCAACCGACGTGCACTACTGTAAATATGACAACAACAACAATTATGAACTTACGTCCACTACTACCATCAGCAACCGACGTGCACTACTGTAACTATGACAACAACAACAATTATGAACTTACGTCCACTACTACCATCAGCAACCGACGTGCACTACTGTAACTATGACAACAACAACAATTATGAACTTACGTCCACTACTACCATCAGCAGCCGTGCACTACTGTAACAATGACAACAACAACAATTATGAACTTACGTCCACTACTACCATCAGCAGCCGTGCACTACTGTAACAATGACAACAACAACAATTATGAACTTACGTCCACTACTACCATCAGCAGCCGTGCACTACTGTAACAATGACAACAACAACAATTACGAACTTACGTCCACTACTACAATCAGCAACCGTGCACTACTGTAACTATGACAACAACAACAATTATGAACTTACGTCCACTACTATCATCAGCAACCGTGCACTACCGTAACTATTACAATGTCGACAAGAACAACAATTATGAACTTACGTCCACTACTATCATCAGCAACTGACGTGCACTACTGTAACTATTTAAATGTCGACAAGAACAACAAAACTAAATTATTAATATTCATTTACCGTTGTTTATAGTGTAAATGTTTCGGGTTTTTTTTCTTTTGCTTCAGAATTTGTGAAAATGATGACCAGCAAGTGAGCAGCAATTTGGACTTCTGGCAAGCCATCATCTAGCTGATTCAACATTTACATTTTACTTATAATTAACATCAAGAACTTTGTACAACAATGTTTGAAATAATATTTATTAATATTTTATAAAAAGACAATCGGTGTTTGATGTTTCTAGGAAAAGCTGATCAAGGTGACCACTCAGGATACCAGCCTTGTTGCTGAATGGCCTACCCCGCTGCCCCCTGGACACCAGCCTAGTTGGTAAATGGTTAACCCCACTACCTAAATAAAGCTTTCTTTACCTTTTATAATAAGCAGTAAAAGCGTACGATAACCGACTATTATCAAGCTAGTGTTAGTGGCGGATCCAGCATTTTCCCCAGGTGATGGGGGAGGGGGTAGTGTACACCATTGGGGGATAACGTCGTATATTAAAATACTTTAAATACTTTGGTGAAAATCTGTTTTTGATTGCCTTAACACCCCTTGCACCCCTCCCCCCTCTGGACCCGCCCCTGAGTGTGAACTACATGAATACAGTCCAGTAGGCTCTGGTAACTGAACTAAGCTAGCGTGAATTGTGACATTTTTTTAACCATGTGATTACAAAAGAACATGTTTTGCTTACAAAACTTCAAAGTGTTGTTGCTATAGTGACTGGACAAATGATATTCACTAGTGCCGCGGAGATTTTGATCTCGATTGATCTCTTGTAAACCATGCCGATTCTAGTATGATTCCACCACACTGATCCGGGCACTGTACATGCAATTCTGATCCGCCTTTTTATAAACCCTGACATCGAGCGATACAAGATAATGCTGCCCAATCTTCGATTCTAAAAGAGAGAGAGAGAGAACCCTTATATCAGTACTGATCTCATGAAAGTGAGATCCACATTACAAACTATTACTGTTATTACTCTGGTTTGATACTCGGGTCTGGTAGTGTTTAAATTCCAGTAGTTTTTTTTATTGACCTGAAGCATAGTTGAACATAGATAACTATATAAGGTGATAGTGCGACTCATGAAAAAGCGATTTATTTCCATCGTAACCTTAACTTAAGCCAAGCATACTTACTCACAGCAATACTGGATAGTGCTATATATATAATTGCAATTGATATCGATAATGGCCATTTGTTGGCTACTCATCCTAGCTCGATGCTAGTCAATGACAGATAAGAACGATATACCATTTTATAATAGAGACTTAATGACAGATGTAGAACTTTGCAGTCATGTAGCAATTTCATAGCGTACAACATTGATTCCTTGAGGCATCAGCAAAGGTTCCTCTGAGGGGCACAAAAGCATTTTTGTAGTATGTCAAGAGTTGCTAATATACAGTAGATATGTCATTCGGGGTGGTGGTTGGTTGTGACTGGGGTGCTCTAAGATAAACAGCTTGTTTCTTTATTCATTAAGATTGTTACTTACAATATATTGACCCTGATAAAAGCTCTTAACCCACGTTACCAGATACTAACAGAACTGCCGAGAGACTTCCATCAGTCCTTATAATACGCTCATGAACAGCGCATGCGTAGAGGTGCTAAGAGAGTGGTGTCGACACGAAGGAATGTTCTCTTAGTTATCAGTCAACGAATTGTATTCTAGTCAATCTCTCTGGGTTTAACTAACATACAACGCAGGACAAGCTTTCATTTTGCACAAGTACAGGTATTCATATACACAATTATCGACACTAACTTTACTACTAATATGCACACTAAACCCTTTAGCATATTTTTGATCTTTCGCGGCGTTTTTGCTGTTGTTTTGCGTAAATAAATGACAGTTCGTGCAGACCTGTTTTGCTGTTCCATGTGAATTGCCGACAAAAGCGCATTAGCGATGCTATGACATCTTTTGAAAGTTTTGCTCAGCTTTATTTCAGAATCTCATTGTTATAAAATTCTTAAATATTAAAAAAAAGTTTTTACAAAAAAGCGTTTTCTATTTTTCATTACAATTATTTGTTATTTATTTTTGTATATTATTCATTACTTTAGGTAATTGTATCTATTTATATCCCAGTATTTCAAAAGTGACTGTTGCCAGATTAACTGCAGTCAATCATGTGCCCATTTTTATTCTCTTCCAAAAGACCTCCACTGGGCAAAAATAAATTCACTTTAACGAATATTTTTGGCTTATTGTTAGTTTAAATTGCAGCGTCTAGGATACGTTTATATCGAACAGCTGGCCTTTGCCTGGCTTTTAGGCTAATAACGTTCAGTTCACCTCTCTTCTCTCAACACGGGTTTGACGCGCCGCACAGCATTGGTCCATCAAGTAATGCATGTCATCTTACGCACGATCATGTATGCACGGAAACAGTCAAAGCGTTCATATTTTTAAATCTATAAAATAATATTTATTGTTAATATAAAATAACATTAGTTAAATGAGAAAAGATTACAAAATTGTGCCTAAGTGATTTTTAGGCAACGTTTGCATAAAAGCATCTTACAGCTGTTCCCTCAGTATATGAAGACAGTTCTCCAATAAAGGAGCAGCTTTTAGTGCACGATATTATCGATATTATCGGTTACACGGTGTTTGCCATATATATAGCCGTATCTGATCAATTCACATATCAGTATCGCCACGTACACTGAATAAAAAAATCGTGCACTCCATTGCGAAGCATAATTGTGGCATTGTGGTTAGGTCTCAGGAAGAGTGAGCTGTTGCTATGGTAGTTGTTGCTATCAGATAAAAATGCCATTGTTACTGCAGTTGTTCTTGCTACAACTATTTGTGTTTCCTATGATCATTTGTTACATTGCTGTCGCTGACATTGATTGATTTGGTCTTGGTCTTGTAGTTGTTGCTGTTGTCCTAGTCGTTATTGCTGTTATGGATGTCGTAGTTGTTGTTGATGTTGTTGTTATTGTTATAAAGTAACCCTGGTCGTCCAACTTAAGGGAATCCAGAATCCACTAAAATTGCTTTTGTAATCTGGATCGAACTGGGATCCGCAATCCAAAAAAATCTGTAATTTGAAACCTTGCCGAACTGGGGGCGCCGGACCGTTGTTGTTGTTATCAATCCAGGGACTGTCCGTAGCTATTAACCTCTTCAAATAGAATACTTGATCGAACACGTGCTACTTATCAATCGTTGCTACATTTTACCGGTTTGGTTCTAAGTGAGCTTGTTTTAGGGATTCTTGACTTTATTAATTTGGTATCATCGTAATTTTAATTAGGCAAACAGATTTGCGGAAAGCTATTTTTGTTTTGCTCGTTCGTTCATTCGCTCGTTCATTCGTTCGTTCGTTTGTTTATTTGTTGTTTGAAGAAAGAATAGATAAAGTAAATAAAAAAATAGCAGGAAGAGTGACAACAAATACAATATTACAATATAATTATTAATCCAAAAAAATATTATTAATAATTAATATTACAATTACAATATTCGAACATATGGCCTCAGATATCGGCTGCACTAACATATAGAACTGACACAGAAAAAAGAAAAAACAACAAATAAAAAAACCCCAGCAAATCCCAATTTTGATACAACGTCGCGTCATTGGTAAAAGGCCAAAAATATACCCCTGACTTCCACCCCAAAAATGTATGTCTGGAATTGAATTTTTGTATCGTCACCAGATTAGCAATAATTTACCAAATAATACACAAGATGATGCCAATGTAATCTCAACATTTCATTCCTTGTCCTTGTATGTATCAGCTGATCAGTCTAAGGCGAATATGTTCACCCCTAGTTAATAGAGGGAGATGGTTAGGAAACCTTTTGTTTTAAGTAATACATACAATATGAGCGGCCGATCTGTATGGAGCATTTTATATTCCATACAGATCGGACGCGAATATTGTATATTACTTATGAAATGTCTAGGTTAATGCTGCTATTCTAGATTAATATTTTTGAAATTACATTTAATTTGGCCGAGATACTTCAAGCTAAACCTTATGCAAATCAGGACGATTTCTGTATGAAATATACAGATGCCGTCACGGTAGTGATTTTTCATTGTTCTGGGTTCATTAATTATTCATGAATTTTATAACTCTTTGTACAAATTAAAGACATAGACACTATAAATAAAGAGTAGGGGACTGGGCATGAGCACCTTAAACATTCAATGTTTTTAAAAATCTGATTTGACCAACAGAAAGAGTATATCGTTTATAGTAAATTGACAGAGTGTTATATGTTGAAAAACTGTAGAGCTGTGAGCTTTTGAAGTGTATGGAAAACACGAAAACGAGGTTGGAAGGTCCATCATTCTAATTCTCACTCAAACCTTACCTTTGTTATTTCAAACACCTGGAATCTTCATCATTCTGATATAATCTTGGAAATGGAAGCAGTGATATTTTCTATAAAGCACTAACTTCACCATAGATGTTTTTATTTATTGTTAGCGCTTCTATAGTTGCAAGTTGTGTGGCCTTGATTCACTTATGTATATATACAGCAATATGCAGAAATTATGATCCACTACCAAGTATATAAGTATATATCAAAAAGGGGTTAGAAATTATGGGATACCCTCAAATATATATTTTTATTGTTCCTTAGGATCATTGATTTACGAAAAAAATGTCAGTGAGGATATCCTATAATTTCTAAACCCTTTTTGATATATACTTATATACTTGGTGGTGGCTCATAATTTCTGCATATTGCTGTATATATACACTCGTTTGCAAGAACGTTGTAGTATACATTTATACAAATATCTAATTTATTCAGTGTATTTAATGATATGCAAAACAGAAAACTCGCTTTATTTCATTCAACGAAAGTCAAAAAATACAGATTATAAAACAGGTAGTTTCGTGTGTAAAAACGGCTTCTTATTAGATATATGTATAAATGTATACTACACTGTTCATAACCCTAACCACACATCTTGTATATTGCAAATACGTTTTTACTCTTCATTTTTATTATATTACTATTATTATTTTCTTTGTTATATTACAAAGAAAGAGAAAAAAAGACATACAACAATAGGTTTCTTTACCGGCATATCCCTCAATTAATTATGGTTCAGCTACGTTCAGTTTGTTGTCACTTTGTCTGTCATCTTTGTATTGTCTATTTATAGTTATAATAAGCCAGTACCTGACGGCTGTCCTCCCTGATCAGTTGCATGTTGGGTGTTATCTCCATACTCAATTGAAACATCTTTACTAAACATCTAATTTAATTTTAAATAAAGAATGAATAAATGTACAAATATAAATAATCCAAGATAATATGGAGATACTTACTATGTCTAACACAAAAATAATAGATCGTTTAATGCATACTGTAATGGAAATTACTTTTGAAATACGCAGAGACAAAAAATCTTTGAATATGGAGAAGATGCTCTTTCAATGTCTTACGTGAATTAGCAGTGTTTTCCACTGTTATACGGTAACATCTGAATGTGCGTTAATACTATCAAGTTTCTATTTTAGGCAGCCACCATGACCACAGTACCCGTCGTCCAGCCATGTCGTCAGTGCTATGGTAAGGTCAGCCAGCCAGGTGTTTACTGGGATAACGACACCAAACGTAACATGGTCGATATTGAATGTGGTGAGGGTATCCATGGTTACCTCAGGATACCCCTAGAAAAAGATGAGGTATTTCGAGCCCCTCTTCAGGAAGCGTACCAGAACCAATCAGAAGTGACGATAGTTTACACAGTTCACAACAATGAGATCATTACAGTGAAACGTGGTCGAGGCTCTGTTTCTGATTGACAGCTGACTATCATTAAATTGCAGGCTCACTTTTTGGTATCACTATGGTGATAAAAGCAAATGTTTGCTGGAAGAATTTTCTTGTTGTAAAACACAGTTTATTTCAAGACTGATGGACTCAATATTATGAGAAACTGATGATAGTATTTAATAGTTTATAGTTAAATAGCTGTACGTTATTAGCAATAGACGCCTGTTTGTATCAATCTCACTCAACTTCCAAATTTTGGATGCATGGAATCATTTTAAAAGTAGTTTGTAATGTGTTCACTCAGGGATTTGCTGCAATTTGTTTGTTTTGTAATAAATTAGTGCTCTCTCAATCAACTTGTAGTTGCTGCCTCGCTCTGATGCGTAGGCTATCACCATTCATGAGCACGTGCGACGTAGGGAAACGTTGTTCGTCGCCGCATCAGCTACGCTGCCTATGAAGTGTTTTTAGCATAAGCCCAAGCGTCACTAACTCATTCAATACATTTCTATATCATTAACTGAAAACTTGTGTTAGGTATCTTACAACTAGTTGTATTGTTTTCAATTACAGAACGAAAAGAAAGGGAAAAAAAACCTTTTTTATGAGATCTGTGTGAGGGCCAGGGAAACTTAGTATAAGAATGGTATCTGAATGGTATTACATGTACAGGAAACTTATAATAATGGTTCTTGAATACATCGTAAAAGTACAAACACTTACCATGACGGGAGTTAACAATAATAGTGCTTCTGAAATATTTAAAATAACTCAAATATCTTATATTAGCTGAATATTAGTTGTTGTAATATATATACTTGAAACCACTCGACGTGTCTTGCATAAAAGTACACCTAGTAAAGTTCAAGTGTTCTGCTGATTGCTCATTTGTATAACACTTGAGGTCTTGACGGGCTGTATGCAGTCCAACGCCTTCTACAATGAGACAATGTGTGAAATGCGGATGAATGAATTTGAAACAACATGTACAAGCTTTAAGTACCTCCTGAGGGTTTTTGGATTTCTGCAGGGCCCCAGACAGTCAAATAGCGTTCAAGCGCTCAAGGTCTCTAAACAAAAATAATTGAAATTATGTTGGGCTGCAGGACAATTTCCATTAGGTGTTCTAGAATAAACAACAAGGGGACTCCAGAGGGAAAACAATTTTGTTATCATGTTACACCACTGTAGTCATTCAGTCCTGACGTGTTGTTCAGTCATTAGGTGTTAGTTAAGTGCATGTAATTTAGTTTGATTTGCTTCACTGTTGAGCTCTATATAGCGCAGCTCATTCTCATACTACAGTGCGCAGCTCATTCTCATACTTTAGTGCGCAGCTCATTCTCATACTACAGTGTGCAGCTCATTCTCATGCTCATACTACAGTATGCAGCTCATTCTCATATTACAGTGTGCAGCTCATTCTCATACTACAGTGCGCAGCTCATTCTCATACTACAGTGCGCAGCTCATTCTCATACTACTGTGTGCGCCATTCGTGGGTTGGACTCTTGTTGAAATTAAATGATTGTTTGTATGCTCAATACGCCAACAACCTTGCCCGGAACTAGACTGAGGAGCAGTTGACCTAAAATCTTTCCAAAGCCTATAAAATACCGGTCTATAATGCCGAATTGTAATATTTGATGTGAGTTGATATGTGCTGTCACTTACACTGGTATGAATTTTGTGTGTCTAGCAGATCATATCAAATGACACAAGAAAATATGAGCAACCATAGAGCTGAGTCAAGTTTACGATTCTGATATTGTACAAAGTGAAGTAAGCCCTATTGTATATATCAGTATGTATATATAGTACCCTGGTACGTTGTCCTTTTCCTCACACGGGGTATTAAGCCTTTAAATAAACACCGTGAACCACTATAATCTAAAGTATTTGGACCATTCCAAATATGACTGCCGGCTGCAAATGAGACCTAAGTGTGTGAGCCGATAGTCATTGATGTTTGTTTCCAGAATGCTGTAGCTTGAGGCTCCATCTGCCGAAGGGCACTATTACGAGTATCTGACCAACAGGTTATCATTATCGACAGCATCCACAGCCGCATTGTTCAATGGAATTAATTACTTTATAAATAATGTCTCAATGCGATTTACAATCGCTAATATTTATAGCATATAATACAATTTACAACTACAAGCTACGTAACAAGTATGTGTAGGTCCATCACTGGGGATATCATCGTAACTTATAGCTGAGTCCTCTATCGTTACGTCGTCCCACCCACTAGACTCGCTTATTCGAGAGGACACGAATCCTATTAATTATAAACCGAAATGATTACAAAACAATCTCTTCACCTATTTGAAGACCCGCGCTGGGTGTTTCTCGATCCGCTTGGCCAGAGCTCGAGCCTTCGGCCTCAATTAGGATATGCCGGGCTTTTTGCCTTCACGTCTTCTGTCAGTTGAATAGGGGTGTATGTTTACTGTGTCTTAAACATGGTGTTATAACATAGATAAAATTTGAAGAAGGCCGTTTTTGTTTCCGTTTGACTTTGAAACGCACTGTGTAGTATTGTGTCGTGATTTGTTGGATTCTGATGAACATTTGATAATTCGGATGTCACAATTCACAGTAAAATGTTGCTCTATGAATTCACCTGCAGTTATAGTTGTTTTGATACATTGTTATTTACAGTTCTTAATATATTGATTTCATTTTTGTGACGGCCTCTTTCTAAAACACGTATAAAGAGGAGAATGTACGCTTGATTTTTTGCTTAACTAAAAAGATTTACCCACAATTTATTAATGATGTTTCTAGAATGATTGTATCGAATGTCTTTCATAGGTCGCATACAAATTCCCCTTGAGTATTAGATAGGGTCTACCTTTTACCAATTTGTCGTTAATAGGGTATGGATTTTCAAGATTTTACTGAAAGTCTCAGGGTTTTGAAATACCAGCAGAACATCCCCGTCAGAAACTGGCTTTTGACCCAGAGAGAATCTGCAGTCTTTTTTTGGATCTAATTAAACAAGTAAGGTCAAGTGTTCTATTTTTGTGTCCATCGAGACGTCGAAAGATGCTACAACACAGTAATAACGTCAATAGTGCAGCACGAAATAGCACGAAAATAGGAACAACAACACGAAATAGATAAAAACGGAATCGAGTATTAAACGATAAGTAAATGAACTAATGAATCCATACATGACTAAATGGTTAAAGTACTAAACTAACAGGATGAAATGAAGCATTATGCATGGATGGACAAATGATTAGAAAAAAATGAATGGATAAACATTTGAGTGCATGAATGAAAAGATAAACTTGAAAGAATAAACCAATGAATAAATGGATGGATGGAGAGGTGAATAATTCATAAGCCACAAGTATGTGTGTCAAGGACGACTGCTAACCAAGCAATCTAAAATACTAGGATAAAATGTTTTTTTTTTTTTAGAATATTCTGGAGTTTAGCATGCAGACTACTTGGAATACTAAAATAATCAGTAAATTGACCAGGTCAACATCAATTGACGATAATAACCCGTAAATCGATATCAGCTCGTCACTACTTTTGTACGAGCTTGAGTGAAAAATCGACAACAACAACAACAACAAAGTCACAAATTATGTATAATTAATCTAGTAATTAGAATATCCTCAGATGAGGTCATCAATATTTCAGGTCAAAGTAATGATTTCTTTTTCACGTCTATGTTAATTCGGCTTCAAGTCGGAAAAACAACACACTTTACGTCGGTAATATCTCGGGTCATATTCGGTAAATTGCTTTGACCACTCCCTTTTCTAGCCTTCCTATGTAACATGTGAAGTGTGTCTTGATACTGAAGTCAAAATACGCAAGAAGAACAGTTAATAACAGCACACACAGACTACCAGGTAGGTAAGTTTTATGTGTTTATATATATATTTTGTATTTTTCGATATAATTTTTTATTTATCGTTGGTGTTGTTTTTGTTTGTGTATGTTTGTGTTTTTACGCGTGACAGTAAACTTAATTGTAGTTAACGTTGCAACACGGTCGCAAAATAGGTAAACAGAAAGCCCGGCAAATAATTATCTCATTCTTATTTTGTATCTTTCATATTCTAAACAAAATATGTCTTGGTTGGTTCATGATTTGTAATCGGCGATTGCTGACATTAATTCTTGGATTTTTATTATGAAGTCCTATTTTTCTTTTTGAAGACAATTTTGTTTGACAGAATTGTTATTGCCGAGGAAGTCTTCGTTTTATTTTTCATATAGCAAAAAACTGCACATTGATTTATCGCAGAAAGCTCGACTAATACATTTATCAACAGTGCTGACAATAATGTCAAAGTCTTTCCAGACCGCGGACAAATGTTAGCGGGAAAACTTTCCCCAACAAAACTATTTTCATTACAGCAATTTATGTGCAAACCTCAGCTTAATTTTGACATTTTCTTACAAGTAAACACAAGTATTATACAAAAAAAGTTTCACAGACGATCCATAAGAAAAACAGCTCCATTTTAAGTGTATTTATAACAACCCTTTGACCTTTAGTATACGATCTGTAGAATTGTAACAAGAAATAATCACACAACCATCCTCTTTTTGACAACAAAGATCTAAACATCTACATTAACAATGAAAGAAATGCCGCCAATAAACTATGAATAAAACGACCAATGTCAAAATAGTTAAAAACTATGGAATTTTCAGTATGGATCTCTGACAGATTAAATTTACTCCGTTAGAAATGTGAATTATTTTAATTACTGTCGGAAACTCAATATTTTGTATCAAGATGAAATCGGAACCCTAACCTAGCGAACAGTTGTTATTTTGTACGTTGTAAGAAACAGATTGTACACTGCTCTGCTTAATCCCATGCTAAATAATACATGTCATATATCGCTTGGTCCGACTGGTGTAATTACCATGACAGTGAATGTATATTAAAAGCACACCAACCAGTCTTTTACTTTGCGTGGAATTACACTTTCAGTCGCGGATGCAGGTCGATTTTTCAAAAGGGGGTTCCATTTTGGTTTCACATTTTCTCAGAAAGAGTCGTTTGAGTATTGAGTAAGAAATGGCTTCGCCCGTACTGTGACAAATGTAATGTAATATGAATGTTGTTATTTAGCCCATTTCACAAAGTCTCAAAACGCTTTATAATTCTTAAGGCGCACGATGCTCAAGGGGGATTCCGTTTAATTATTTTACGACCCTAAATGATGGGATTCGAACTCGCAGCCTCCCGATTGACAGCCCAAACAGGGACGGATCTGGGCAGCGATCACTGCCGAGCTTTCCCAACTGAGCTAATCTTGTCAATCGATACAAAAAACAAACAAACAAACAAAAACTACCATTCTCAACACCAGTCCTCCCCATGATTCAGTCAGTTAACCCGCATGATTATCTCCATAGCTGAACTATGAGCGACGACGAGGCCGATATTCTCGAAATCCGTGGTGTAGTAACAGACCCTGGGATCTACTGGGACCCAGCCCGTGAGGTCCATTCTGTGGACGTATATACTGGGATTGAGCTATATCAACATCTTAAACTGCCGACTGGCGATGACCGAGAAATAAGACGATTGTTGGAGGAAAGTTTCAGAGAAAAGAAACGAATGACAATCGAATATGTAATCAAGACAAAAACCATCAGCTGCGTGAAATATCGATAATATACCCACTGATAAATACTCGCGGATAGATAGACATTGTGTATTTGAAACTGTACTTATTATGGAACCTTGATGAGGTTTATCTCTGATTAAAAAGACTCACATCAAAGTAATGTCTACTGAAGTGTGTTAAAGCAAGATCAAGATAAAATGAGCTATATTATATTCTCTTTAAAAGAGAACCTATCCCCCATACTGGGCTTTGCACCCATCGTAAGAGACTCACTAACCCCGTTAAGTCTCGCGCGATTTATTGTGGCCGAGTTATTTTAGGAACGGAACTTGATTGGTCAGATTGTCCCGAGAGGAAATAAACAAATTTTGTGCTGGCGTCGAAGATAAAAAAGAAGAGCTCTTCAAATTTGCAAAAGAAAAACTTAGCAATGCTGGATATATTAACATGTTCCCCAGTCGTAAAAAAAAAAACAAAAAAAAAAAAACAAGAAAAACAAAAAAAAAACAAAAACAAAAACAAACAACAACAACAAGGTTTTAGCGGGATTTGTAACAGACTAAAAAATAGCCTGGTTTCTAACAATAGCACTAGCGGGGTTCCTGATGGGGTCCGGGAATAGATTCTCCTTCGTATAATGCTCCGCACTGCGGGATTCATTATGCATTTTTTCGCCATTAGTTACCAGGCCATCACGGTTCAAAGATCATTGTTATGCAAATGATCTCGATGATATATAAGCAGCTTAGTGCTCCAAATACTTGTCTTTTTTTCGCGTGCTAGTTTACAAACCAGGCTGTTATGGGAGACCGCGAGGAAACTTCTGCACATGACGAAGCCCCGGCCGCGGTCGAGCTTCAAAATATTAATGAGAGAATCGATACGCTATCTCAGCTTGTTCAAAATATGTCTGAACAAATGACAAGATATAATGAAGTCGATTTGGGGTCAGAGAACGAAGAAGTACGGCCAGAAGCCTCGACATTCGACCCTACAGAAAGTCTTGTTGGAGGTGAGGAGTCAAAAACCCTCGAGGAGGGCGAACTACCTTACGAGGACTTGTTTAAAGACACCGAGGACTGCGGTCCCAAAGTCTGCGAAAGTATCGCTAAACGTGTAAACAGTGCTTGCACGAAGAGACCGGCAAAAGAACAATTTGCCGCTATACAGAAAAAGTACATGCGACCAGAGAATTGTGAGTATCTTAAAACTCCTCGGGTGAATCCTGAGCTCTGGGATGATTTACACGACAAAACGAGGGGTAGAGAAAGCTCTCTACAGGCTGTGCAGAAGAGTTTAATCAAAGGAATTATCCCAGTTATAACTTTGTCCGACAAAGTTGTCGAAGCCAGGAAACGGAACGAAGATTCGATAAGGATTACGGATATCTACGACCTCGTGGTCGACGCTGTTACTCTGTTGAGTAATTCTGTGTATGACTTTTCAATGAAAAGAAGAGAGCTACTAAAGTCAGAAGTGGCTCCAGCATACAAATCCTTGTGTCATGAATCACAACCAATTACAACGATGTTGTTCGGGGATGAATTGCCTCAGAGCATTCGTAATATTGCTCAGGTGAAGCGTATGGCTCGCAATGTGAATAACAAGCGTAAGCGAGAATACCAATCAAGCAAAACCTATAATAACGAGAAGAAACCTCGTTATTCTAACGCGTCTTTAAACTACAGGCGCGATTATTACAAACCACGCTACAGGAAAACCGAAGCCGCTCATGCGAGTCAGAGCAAAAGCTCAACAACGACCAAACAACAGTGATTGAGAAGCCGGCCTGTCACAAGGTAGGTGGTCGTTTAGCTCAATTTATTAAGGCTTGGAAAAGCCTTTCTAGTGATGAATGGATTTTACGGGCGGTTAAGGGTTACAAAATAGAGTTTATTTGTGAGCCCGTTCAAAACAAACTCCCAATGAAAATGGGGTTTTCAAAGTCTGAGGAGAGTGCAATCGACTGTGAAATTGACAAGTTGCTAAACAAAGGCGCAATTAGGCGCGCTTGTTTCCATTCAAATCAGTTCATCTCGAACTTGTTTACAATCCCAAAGAAATCTGGCGACCTAAGGCCGGTCATCAATTTAAAACCATTGAACAAGTTTGTTCAATATCATCATTTCAAGATGGAAAACTTGAATTCTCTGCTGGATTTGATATCGATCGGTGATTTCATGATCACGATCGATTTAAAGGATGCCTATTTTACAATTCCTATGCATGAGGAACATTACAAATATTTGCGATTTGAATGGAAGTCTGATTTGTTCGAATTTACGTGCCTTCCGTTTGGACTCTCCTCTTCACCTCGAGTTTTCACTAAAGTTATGAAACCCATTGTGGCTGAGCTTCGCAATAAGGGCATCAAGTTAGTCATATATTTGGATGACTTAGCTATTGTTAGCGGGTCACATAAAAAGGGTGAGGTGGATGCAAAAATTGTTGTCAATCTACTAGAGTCGCTAGGCTTCGTTGTAAACCACGAAAAGTCATGCCTCACTCCGTCGCAACAAATTACTTACTTGGGGTTTGTCATTAATTCAGTGAATATGACAGTATCTTTGCCAAAAGAGAAATTGGACCATTTGATAACTCAAGCAAGTGCTTTGTACAATAAAACATTTTGTACAGTTCGAAATTTGGCACACATGATTGGTCTGATTGTGTCCTCTTTCCCAGCAATAAAGCCAGCCAAGCTTTATTACAGAGAATTAGAGGCTCTCAAGCAAAGAGCTTTGCATGAGAATGAGGACAATTTCGAAGCAGAAATTTGCTTGTCAGACGAAGCTAAGATTGAGTTAGAATGGTTCATTTCTAAAAGTAGGCTCTTTAATGGTTCTTGCTTTGTTAAGCCTAGTACAACCATTACATTGACAACAGATGCCTCCCTTTCAGGTTGGGGGGTTGTGTGTGAGGATCAATCTACCAATGGGGTGTGGTCCCAAGGGGAACAAAATTGGCATATCAATTGCTTAGAACTTATGGCAATCTGGTTTGGAATTCAATGTTTTGCCAGATCGAAGTGTTACATCAAGGTCCTTTGTGACAACACTTCCGCAGTGTCCTATATTAATAATATGGGAGGTAGATCAGTAAGCCTTCACCGGACTGCCAAAAGTATATGGGAATGGTGTTTTGACCACCAGTGTACAATAGAGGCCTTTCATTTGCCAGGGAAATTAAATTCCCAAGCTGACGGCCTCTCCAGGGAACACAGCTTTAACCTGGAATGGATGTTGGACCCAGGGGTTTTTCAAAGAATTAAATATTTATTCTTTGAGCCTGAGATAGATCTTTTTGCATCCAGGCTCAATCATCAAACCCCTGTTTATGTCTCATGGAAACCAGACCCGGGAGCGACAGCTGTCGATGCCTTCTCTTTAGATTGGCATAACTTAAAGCCTTACTTGTTTCCTCCTTTCAGTCTTTTAGGCAAAACTCTAGCCAAGCTGAGAGACGAAGCAGTCCCAGAGGCAATAGTAATAGCTCCCTGGTGGCCAACAGCACACTGGTACCCACTGTTGCTGCAGCTAGTGATAGATCTACCGCTCCTGCTTCCGAGATCAAAATATCTTCTGATACTACCCCAAGACAAGGACAAGTTGCATCCCTTGCATCAATCTCTACGCCTAGCCGCGTGGCATGTATCAGGACAAGACTCCAAGATCAAGGAATCTCTGCCAAAGCTACTCAATACGTGCTCAAATCCTGGCGCCCAGGGACAGAGAAACAATACTCAGCAGCATGGAAGTGTTTTTGTCGCTGGTGCGAGGGGAGGCAAGCAGATCCCCTTCAAGCTTCTTTAAGCATGGTGTGTGATTTCTTAACAGACCAGTTTGAGGTTTTGCAGAAATCGTACTCGACAATCAATTCATATAGATCTGCATTGTCTTCAGTACTGCTACCTGTTGATGGCTACCCGCTGGGAGAACATCCTATTATTGCAAGACTACTTAAAGGGATGTTTGTGTCAAGACCTCCGGAGCCAAAATACACTTGTACATGGAGAGTTAGCATCCTATTGGAACTTCTTGCAAAATGGGTCCCACTAGCAAACCTGACCAGAAAACAATTGACATTGAAAACTGTTGCTTTAATGGCACTTACGTCAGCACAGAGAAGTCAAACTTTAGAAGCATTGAGAACTGATTGCATGACATTGTCAACACAAGAGATACAGTTTTGTGTAAAGGACATTCTGAAAACTTCTAGACCTGGAAAAAATTCAATTGCCATTTCATTTCAAGCCTTTCCTGAGAATGAAGGGCTTTGTGTCTATTCAACCTTAAAGGAGTATATCTCTCAAACTGATGAGTATAGGAAGGCACTTAACACGTCTAAACTGTTTATCTCGCATGGACAACCTTTTAAGGCTGTATGCAGCTCAACAATTTCACGATGGTTGAAAGAGACACTGAAATTGGCTGGTATAGACACAACTATCTTTAAGGGACACAGTTACAGGTCTGCGTCCACATCTAAAGCAGATGACCTTGGTGTGTCAGTGGATGTAATCTTAAGGGCTGCCAATTGGGCTAGCACTGGAACATTTAGTAAATATTATAAGAAAAAGATTTGTGATGATGGGGCTTTTGCACAAGCAGTGCTAAGTGTTTAATGACTTTTCTGTAACATGTTCCAGTTTTGTTGCCTTAATAAATATGTTATGTTCACTAATGATGTGGGTTCAATATGCTAGAAGGCGCTCAGGCAGCATCAACTTTGAACTCTGCATAATGAATCCCGCAGTGCGGAGCATTATACGAAGGAGAATAAGAAATTAGACAAAGGTAGCTTACCTGAAGGATAATTATGATTCTCCGAGTATAATGCGTAGCACTAGGGATTCAGGCCCCACCCTGCTTGTAGAGTTGCAGACAGCCCACCCAATTCATAGGCCTTTCGCGCCTAATTATTTAAATTTGTCAGCTCGCTCAAAAAGACAAGTATTTGGAGCACTAAGCTGCTTATATATCATCGAGATCATTTGCATAACAATGATCTTTGAACCGTGATGGCCTGGTAACTAATGGCGAAAAAATGCATAATGAATCCCTAGTGCTACGCATTATACTCGGAGAATCATAATTATCCTTCAGGTAAGCTACCTTTGTCTAATTTCTTATTCTATCAGCTCATTTTCTCTTGGCAAGATACAGTAGCTTTATTTCTAAAATGTAAAACGGATATATTTAGCACATGACCTGTTTTTGCACGCGCACGCGCTCTTGGAACACCTTCGCAGAACAATGCATGTGAGACTGTGGGGGGGGGGGGGGGGTGCCTTAAGGGGGGTAACAAACAGGGGGTTGAGAGGGGTTACGCATGATTTGTGATTCGCCTGAAATGTTGTCCATCAATTGTTAGCAGATTATTTTTTTTCCGTTATTCTTGAGTTTTCGTGACGCGTGAGTTTCATAAATCGATAGTGTTTTTTAAAATATCCATGAATCGACCCAAAAACCACATTTGCGTGATCGTGCAGCAATCTTCAATTTGCGCTTGATTGACTTGATGCGTTGTTACTCCACAAAATGTGGTGGCTCCATATAATTTCAGCGCGCGCGCTCGTGCATGACCACGCACATGCGCACACCTCAAACTTGAAGAATTTTTATTTTGATGACGTCATGAAAATATACAACGCGCGCTTTTAAAAAAATAAAAACAACTCAAAAACTGAGCGGTAAATTTTTTTGAAATTTTCAGAATATTATTTTAGTGGTATTATAAAGTAGTTTGCAAATTTTCAACGATTTTCCAACTCCAGAATTTTTTTAATTTAGGAAAAACCATTATTCCGTTATTTCTGAGGTTCTACAGTTGGGATTTTTTTGTCACGGTAATATATGCTAAGTCATCGTACTGAAGTCCATATACAATGTTTTCAAAAAAAATCTACCGCTTAAAACTAGAGTTTTTATTTTTTCTACGTTAAAAATGAGCTTTATTATGACAGACAGCGTTGCTATAGTGACCGGTCACGTGATCATTTGTGCAAAAACTGAATCTTTGATTCAACGTCATTGAAAAATATTCAACCCATGCGCTTTGTGGGTAGTTGATTTTTAATAAACCTCGAAGATCCTAGACGTCCCATAACTATATGGAGCCTCCTTAAACAAAATGTAATAACAACGCAAAATGTAATAACTTTTGCAGCAAAATGTTATATTAACGCAAAATATAATAACTTTTGTCACAAAATGTAATAACTGCTCTAACGCAAAATGTAATAACTTTCGACGCAAAACGTAATAACTCTGTTCAACGCAAAAAGTAATAACTTTTGACGCAAAATGTAATAACATCAGAAATTTGCAGCTGGAATTCAATGTTTACTTAATAGACAAAGACGGACGGAGACGGAGAATAGTGGGTGGAATGAGACTGGATTGGATGCGAATAGATGGCATGGGATGGTGCGTAGGAAAGTCTTTTTAGATTATTTTTTGGTGAATGGAGTGTTCCTACTGACGTCTTTTTGGGTGCTCCACCACAGACACTATATGGCCGGATTTGCCGCGCCCTACATAACATTCAAAACTTGTTATAAAAGAAAGTAACAAGTTGTTTTGAAAGATAAAAATGTATATTATTTTATTTACTACTATATCTTTGAAATTGTAAGCACGTTTTGACTGGATGGACGGACCGATTGAGCGACAGACGGACGGACGGACAAACAAATAAATAAACAAATAAAATTATTATCCGGACTGTTCGCGTCTACTAATTTTTTAATATTATTATTTTGTGTAGTGAAGAAGTCATCAGAGAATGATTTTATTGACCACGAGCGCCCTCTTGTGTAATATTTCCAGTATACGTCGGAAAATTATGCACCTATCATTTATCTGTTGATTCTACTGGATGACAAGGGTTTTGTGACATGTGCAGTCTGTTTGATGCCATTCTGTCACTGTGCTTTCTATACTAGCCGCCCAACCTATATATCGTCGTTCCTTTTATTTTTCCTCATTTCTAAAACATTTTGATTACGTTTCTGATGTTATTACATTTTGCGTCAAAAGCTTTTACATTTTGCGTTAAACAGAGTTATTACGTTTTGTCCGAAAAATTAAAACATTTTGCGTTAGAGCAGTTATTACATTTTGTGGCAAAAGTTATGAAATTTTGCGTTAATATTACATTTTGCGGCAAAAGGTATTACATTTTGCGTTGTTATTACATTTTGTGTGAGTTATTACATTTTGTGGCGTAACATGCGCGTTCTCAAGACCCATAACTACAATCACATGAAGGTAGTGATGCAGAGTTTTCCAGGCTAAATAAGCCATTTACCAATTAATTACCATTTATCAAATCCATTTACCAATTGCCAACTTTGACACCGTGGAACAACAATCGCACTAGTTTGGCAGATAAATGACATTCTTTGTTCACAAAGATTGTACTTTTTGGATTTTTACTTGTAATTTTACTTGTTAAACATTAAACTATAGGATTCCAAAAACTCTGATTAACGGAGATCAGGAGAATTTATGGAATTTCAAGGTACGGAAATGGACTTGAATACAAACTAAATATTAACTAATGAGTCGACAATGATATATTTAACTTTTACTATATTTTTAGTTTTAGCATGTAATATTTTATATATCGCTATTTATCAGGCATTACACAAGTTTAAATCTGCATAAAAATATGTATATTTTAAATTGTGGGTTAATACATAGTTATAGATGGCTGTAAAAGACTCTCAAAATCTGAAACAAAACAGAGAAATATTTCATATTAGAGCGTTTTCAGATAACAGAGCGTTCTCACATAACGAGCTATCCTATACCCTATCCTAAACAATGCTAATGAGCTCTGCTAATCAGTGAGCATGGCACGTGGGAATGTACACTACGGTGTGAATCAATGCATCCATATTCGAGTGAATGTATGATAGGACGAATCCACTATTGAATCAATTACCCTAATTCACAATGACGTCATATCAAAGCAATCTTTAAAAATGTATTGTTTTAAGAAGACGTGACCTAATACGAATAAGTTTCGCCAAAACAACAAAATACCAAAACAGCTTTAGGATTAGCGGTGCAAAAGCATATAACAAACTTCCGCCCAAAATAAGAAAGTCAAAGAACCTAAATCAATTTAAAATTAACTTGAAGCGCCATCTCAAGGCAGCATAATATATGTAAACCTATGTGATATGTCTATTTTAATTAAAATTTTTCTCCGCAATCATGTACATATGTAACTTGTTTGTAATTATCTATTTTGTATGTTATGTTAGACAGGACTCTACTTAAACTAGCAAATGCTAAATAGATGTCTCCTTTGTAAATAAATAAATAAATAAATAAATAGATAAATAAATAAATAAATAAATAAATAAATAAATAAATAAATAAATAAATAAATAAATAAATAAATAAATAAATAAATAAATAAATAAATAAATAAATAAATAAATAAATAAATAAATAAATAAATAAATAAATAAATAAATAAATAAATAAATAAATAAATAAATAAATAAATAAATAAATAAATAAATAAATAAATAAATAAATAAATAAATAAATAAATAAATAAATAAATAAATAAATAAATAAATAGATAAATAAATAAATAAATAGATAGATAAATAAATAAATAGATAAATAAATAAAGAATCATGGTAGTCGGAGGGGTTCGAATAAACGCGAACTCGCCCTAAATATTATTTGGCAAATATAAAACATTTTATATTTCAAAACCAGGCTATTTTAGATTAAACTGTTTCGATGGGAGCTATGTTTTTGCATTTCCTATAATGATTTTGGCGCCTTTTTGTCCTCCACGTAAACAAGAGGTGACGTCATAGTGAATTAGGGCAATGAAAAAAAACAGACTAAGAAATACACGACTAAATAAATCTGCAAGAGAATGAATAAATGAATTCATGTCCGAAAACAAATTTAAATGAATGATTTCAATAATTCATTCATTTATATTTATTCATTTAAAAATGAACTGAAGCCGGATAAACCGATTACCTTTCAGTTTGATAATCCCTCGTCCAGCGGGGTCACCTTTCTGTATTATTTCACTCAATTCAAAATCTTTCACTCTTTCTCTACCTGGCATTCTATCAAAAGCTTCATGTAATTCATTTACCGTCACGAACCCTCGTTCATCTGTATCAAAGACATTCGTTGCCGATGTTGTTTCGTACTCAGGGCTCTGCTCGGACACTATCACTGTCATTAGATCAACAAAGTCTTGAAAACTGAGCCTGCAGTTGGCTGAGAGGAAATAAGATAAAGCTACAGTTAGCTGCAACAAGTCGGAAGAAAGATGAAGCTACTTTTGGCTGAAACAACAGGAAGCAAGACCAAGGACAGGCAATAAAGCATCAAAATCATCTAGAACACTGAGTTAAACATTGCAAATATCATGAATATAACAATATAGATGATCAACGATGACCTATATCATAAATATAACAATATAGATGATCAACGATGACCTATATCATAAATATAACAATATAGATGATCAACGATGACCGAAGATTAAACGAATCAAATATAAGTGATTAGTATGATGACAGCCATACCAGTTAGTCCCAGGTCGTTAAGATATACCCAAACAGCATGTTCAGCAGGGTTATGTCCAAGACTTCGAATAAGACTAAACACTTTTGTCGTGCGAACCAATCCTGACTGATCTTTGTTAAACATAGAAAACGCATCTTCGAATTCTAGAAATTAACCAAGAAAACATACTAGTTATTCTATTATGAAAAAATAATAGAAATACCATCCACCCTCTTCAGTTTTTTAGAAAAATATTCTGACATGTATTATTGTTGATAACACGAAAACATAGCGAATATTAATTTTGGATTAGGAAAAAAAAATGTGCTAGACATTTGATCATTCTTGTACTGGATTAGAAACAGTAGAAATTGATCATCAAGAGAATACCTTCTATTTGTTCTTTGGTGAAGAAGCAGGGCTCGCCATTTCGTTCAGAGTTTAAAGCCCTCTCTATTAGTTGCTGAAAATATTCACAAATCTTATCAGCACTTTTTAAAACAAAACATGTATAAAGGTAATGGTCAGACATCAAACAATTTGACGAAATGAAATCCACAACTGTATACAGACGCATGCGTTCACGCGAGATAAAATAAGAAAGCAGATTGCATAATATAATGTATGGAGAGTAAATTGGAGAGAGGAAACAACACATATCAAACATTTTAATTGCGCAGCAACTGGTACTACCTGCCGTTGGGAAGCTCGTTTCACGTACAAGGCAACTACAGAGCCAGTAGCGTTAGCAATAATGTCTTTTGCATTGGATCGTGTCACATTCGATAAACTAACATCATTCACCTTGAACAAATAAGTAAAGGCAGTCAGTTTGTTCATTCTTTGAGTCTGTCTGTCTGTCTGTCTGTCTTACCGATAGTATCCTGTCACCAGGGTATAGTTTATGGTGTGCTGGGCTGCCTGGTATAGTATACTTAACAAAAATACCAGGGTCGCCTAGGTAACAAGGTTTGTCTAGTCCCCCCTCGATCTTGAATCCTAGTTCATCTGAAAGAACAGCAAAATACAGCTAAAATGAAGTATGGTTTCTATAGAATACTAATAACAATAAACCCCTTATCACTTACAATATGAGCTATACATTGTGATTACGCTAACTCCTACCCTGTATTCCTCGTTTTATCTCGACTGTATCATAATCAGAAATTCTCTGTCCTCTTTTGGCGTATGTTTTAGTAGTAGATGTTGATTCACTATCCCCACGGCTATGATAGTCTTTCCGTTGTACTCGGCGTGATGGGATCCCTGTGTTACGACGTGTCGGTGGTGGAGTTACCCAGTAATCCCTTTCGGCCAGTTTTGATAAGCGACGTGATTGGAGGGGATGGGAAAGACTCGAGAACTGTGGATTGGAGATGAGAATTGCATTTTAAATGAACTGAATTTATTTCAAAGATGGCGATGAAGATGAGAGCAGGAAGAGCAAAGGTAAAGGAAAAAGCTGACAAGAAAAAGAGTCTAGATAAAAACAAGCATGAGATGAAAAAAAGGCTGGTAAATCGTCTGATTCAATATCAGAGGGAGGCTGATAACGCGTCTGATTCAATATCAGGCGGAGCGGGCAAGTCAATATCATGTACTGGTCAGAAACGTTTATTTTACAATGCACACCCGCATTTTTGTTATTTGTTGCTTTGGTTGTTTTAGTATAAGTTTGTTCAAATTCTGTTTTTCCATTGATTCATTTGTGAAGTCATTATAAAAATAAATATATAGCGTATACTTACAGTTAATATTGGTTGTTCTTGGCTCAGCTCAGTGTCGCTACTGTAATCTAAACCACGGTTGATATCAAAACAGGAATCAGCTAGTCCTTTATTGTCCACACCCAATGACTGACGGGAACCACTGTCTGATGGTACGCTATGGTTGTGATTCTCACTTGGCGATGGCTGAAGAAAAAAAAAATACATACATACATATATACATATCTTGTCATCTCTGATTTTCGCGCACTTGTCATGACTCACGTGTTTACAACTGCTTTAATAGCTCGCAATGGCCAAAGTACAGCGACAAACTATTTATAGCATAAAAACATCAACTGTCTCCCCAGTGATAACACTTTTCATTTTATATGGACTATCTAAATACGACAATTAGTGTTTAACAAGTACAAAATGAACTCGAGTTATGAAATAAATATTTAATAAATCAATAATGATTAAAATATCGCTTGATGAGTAAACCAAGCAACTATCGACTAGCTAGTATGAACGGAGACATACTATTGAGCAACGACAATCTGTAATAGCGCTACGTTCTTTGATGTTTTACTCGAAAAAAAAAAAAACGATGCGTGGCTGTTACACTATCTATCATTATTTTATTGTAAGGGAATTAAACCCACTAAAATCAACTATAGTTCATCCTCTTTCTATGTTGAGAAAAGAGAGAAAGATATACACAGTAATTATTCTGAACTTTTTAAAGACGTCTCTACCCATTGTCTTAATTATTGCTGCATATTAATTCTTGATTTAATAACTATGATTAGTTTAGTTTATTGCCAGTAATAACCGTTTTTTTTTTATGTTGGCGTATCGTAATCGTTTTCAGAGTAACTTTTTTGTGTAATTCTACTAACTTTTCAAAAGTATATACTCAATATTACGAAATGCCGAACTATTTTGACAAATTAAAGCCATTTAGAGAACATTAACACTGAGAAAGCGTGGTCTATCAATAAATTACCGAAGAAGAAGAATTAGCATTGTGTTTGTGAATTAGCCCACATTATATACAACAAGTCCTTAGCCAACAAAAATAACAAATTTATCTACCGCGAACATTTTATTTTATTTTTAATGGATTTCATCTCATTTCATTTCATAGATACAGCGCTCTATTCTACCGTATGTTATTTGTTTCATGCATACACTATTTTAGCTCTACAGCAATTTATTGCACCACCCACACAAATTCATCATGTTAGCCAGCTCGTTTTTCAAGGCTTAGCTCTTGCCGTTGTTATAGGTCCTGTTTTGTCAGCTCGTGACGTTGTTGTATGGATCTTTAATGGAACAAACACCGGTCGTGATTTCCTGTAAACTAGTTAAGGGTGTTTATAATGAACATCGCTTCCTTCTTGTCATACAGACATCGTATTCAAGATAAAGATGACTTTCTGGATACATTTAATCGCGAATGATCAAATTACATCCATATCACATCGCTCTTTTTATCAATGGTAGACTACAGCAGATGGCAAGAACTGCTTCACACGGTGCTAATTGCGCCATTTTCCACTTTATACTGACTTTTATTTCATCCACATACAACTTTTTTTGTTCGTCGTTTTGTTCGTCCATCCATCCATCCATCCATCCATCCATCCATCCATCCGTCCATCCATCCATCCATCCATCCATCCATCCATCCATCCATTGTAATTTATTGTAATTATTTGATATAACTACCGTGGGTAAATAAAGTTTTACATTACATTACATCCATTCATTCATTCATTCATTCATCCATTCATTCATTCATTCATTCATTCATTCATTCATTCATTCATTCATTCATTCATTCATTCATTCATTCATTCATTCATTCATTCATACCCATGAGGCTCACTCTCTCATTGCAGTCATTTATTCTGATTTCTTTAATTCATTTTACAGCTAATACAATAATTTTTACTTGTCCGTTTTATTGGATAAGATACAATAGTCAAACGTTTAAACGCAGTTAGACTTACCGAACGCGGTCCAGTACTAATCGTAGTCATTTCTTTATTAGTAGTTTGTTCTTGTTGTTCGTTATTTCCAGTTATGTAAGATAGAATACTAGTAACCCAGGCCATCTTAGAAGTGATCCAATATACCCTTTAAAACCCTGTTAAAACATTGCTATTTGAATTTGATCTCTGATCCTAACGACAAATCAAAACATTTCTTGAAGAACCAGCATCAGAAAACGAAAAAAAAGAGAAAAACCTAAGTATCGTCTACCATAATACAGAAGAGAAGAGAAAAGAAAAGAAGAAAACAGTAGAGAAGAGAAGAGAAGAGAAGAGAAGAGAAGAGAAGAGAAGAGAAGAGAAGAGAAGAGAAGAGAAGAGAAGAGAAGAGAAGAGAAGAGAAGAGTAGAGAAGAGAAGAGTAGAGAAGAGAAGAGAAGAGAAGAGAAGAGAAGAGAAGAGAAGAGAAGAGAAGAGAAGAGAAGAGAAGAGAAGAGAAGAGAAGAGAAGAGAAGAGAAGAGAAGAGAAGACCAAATATGAAAATAGTGAAGGACTATTCAGTCAATAATTTAACTTTTAAAAATCCTCCGTGATTAACAGTTCTTTCGCCTTCTATTGAAAGTGACAGATCAGTTTCATCAACATATGGTTTGATGTAAAATAGCTCTATAAAAAAGCCCTAAAGCTTCCGAAATTGACTGACTTTTAAACCAACAGTAGTTTAAAAGAGTAAATAAATAGAGGACAAAGTAAAACATAAGAAAATTTGCACTTTCTGAATCATTGGCAATACTGATTAAGTTATACTTTCTCTATGAAATCAGTATACACATTTTGTCCTTTCCTCGTTGAATCTTAAGCATTTTGGAAATCATAGCTGATCAACACCGAATCCAAAGTCAACAAAAGCACATTTAGCAGAAGGTTCTAAATCATAGTAATTTTACCGTGTGTAAAACAAGCGTGTTATCTTCGTTGAGGCCACATTGACAAGTGGTGAGAGCTGTCACACGAACTGCACAACGACCAAGGAATAAACGCAACTGAGATTTCTCTGATTTTGTCTTGTAACAGTGGCACAGTGTTTTAGGCACATTCGACAGCAAGCCAAGGGAATAAAACATGATTCATTGCTGTAAAATGATATATCTCAAGTGATTTACACTCATTTGTAATCCTTCAAACTATCGCACTTCCGAATGGTTGTCATGGTGATGATTAGGACGTCTTCTTATTGGCTTGCGATGTCTCTTTTGAGTGAAGATGTGGTTGCCTTGGCAACGGTGTTTTTTTTATAGAATAATTTAAGATGTAAATGTTTATATTTTTAGATGAATTTAGTGGGTTATTCAGTAAGTTAGTCTATTATACTTTCAATTATTATTTTCAACACGTCATCATTTTCATATGGTCATTAATGCTACAACTACCAGAGTTCTTTGCAAATTAGTCGACCAAAAAAACCTTTTGGTCAATTAATGGCAGTAACTGCGGCTGAAATGATAGTTTACTAGACCAAATTGCCTACTGTTCGGTACTCATACGGTACACTATCTGCATTGATAAAACCATTTATAAATAAAACCAATTATGAAACAAACTGTTGAGCAGATAAACAGTTGTTTATTAATGCCACTCATGGACAGGATTCGACATGTTCGGAATCTTTAATTAAAGTGTGAACTATCCTGGTCAAAAGTACGACTGGCTCGCTGACACACAGCATTCTAGAAAATGTAACATGAATTTGAACCACACTAATTATATTTGAATTTTACAAGTGTTCGATATGAGAACCCAACAACAACACTATCATACAACAACAACTACGAAGCTGGTTTGCTTGACAACACAACAATGATGCTGCAACAAGTGTTCGATATGAGAACCCAACAACAACACTATCATACAACCACAACTACGAAGCTGGTTTGCTTGACAACACAACAATGAAGCCGCCGCAACAATAATGTTTGATGAATAGTATCCAACGTACCTTTCTTAACATACCTATAATACATTGGAGTCTGTCAAGTTTAGCAGTTACGTTACACTGATATCACTCGCAATAAATGACGTACAAAACCAAGCAGACAAAAACACACTCGAAATGAAATATTTACACAGCAAAGAAAGACTTTGTTTATATAGAACTTAACAAATGAGATGTAAGCCAGATGACATTGGCTGCAATCACACAATGTACACCTATCCTAAAAAATCGTTTTCAACATATATCAATATATATATATGATATAAAAAATGGTTGACATCCCATCATTTCTGTGGTGAAAAATTTGTATGTTATATATGTTTAAAACATCAGAATTATTTTTGGATAGGTTTATATATATATATAGTCGTGAAAACTTAAAATGGGTGTAGTTTTTCACTTTTATTTCTTTCGACCCTACTTAAGTTGTCACGACTCAAATATATATATATATATATATATACTCACTTGCAAGAACGTTGTAGTATACATTTATACAAATATCTAACTTATTTAATGATGTTCAAAACAGAAAACTCGCTTTATTTATTCGTAACTTCACAATAAACGATTATACTTTGAATCGCAGTGAAGATTTTTTTAGAAATCTGACCTGTGTCTCGTTAGTCCTTCCTAGCCCTATCCTCTAGAGTTCATTCTTTTTTCATGGGAATTGATCGATTTCAATCGGCTTCAGTTTTGTGTGAATGGGTTAATTTAATTAGTCCAATAGGAAGAAATCCCTGAGTTTTGTTCATTCTCGAAGGGTGAACCACTAAACTTCATACACTGTTAAAGTGTTGAGTCAATTCTGTGTTGGGGTACCAAAGCTGTCCTCATTCACTAATTCCCGATTGCAGAAAAATTGTGTCCTAACCCTAAACTTAACCCTACTCCCCTAACAATTCCGGTAAAATTAATCACAAACTTCCCTCGTGTCATGGTATTACTTATAATTATTACGTGGCGGATACGGTTTCCTTTTTTATTCATCGCGCTTTATTCAATATAAATACTCTTTTTACAACAGAGAAATTGACCCTAACCGTTACCAGGGAAAGGCCCAGGGAAAGGAGGGGTTTATGAATGGAATTCGCTTCTCGGTATTTATCCCTACCATAAAACACTCCGGGCTTTCGTTTTGTAAACATTTTGTGAAAGGTGCCCTGGATATCACACATAAATAAAATACAAATACATAAATAAGCCTTTTGAATTAAAAAAAACAACAACATTTGACCAATAATTATTTTTTGTGATTCATGGAATTAAGCTAAATTCTCAGTAAAAATTTATTAAGTAAACTATAGAGTGCAAACAATTAATCCGTGAAACTTTAGTAATACTAAATAGTGCTATTTTATGCAAATTCTATTGTTCTCTTTTGTTTAATTAGCACTATTTTGTACAATTTACAAAAATAAATAAGAATATCGATAAAAAAACAAATAAATGAATAAAAAAGAAAAAATGAAGAACTGGAAGAAACGGAAGCAATGAAACAATGAATAAAATTAAAGTTCCAATTTAATTATGAAAGGAATATAAGAAAAACAAATCCAATTAACCCTTTCGCTCATGTGCCGGCCTAAACCGACCGTTAACAACTACCTTGCTTTAAAAAATCATATCTTCCTGAATCAAGTCATTTATGCCATAAATCGCCATTCAAACCAAGCACTAGGAATGTGGTTAACTTTTAAGAACCATTCAGTTTGACTAACCTAGCAATTTGGGCAAAAACATACAGTTCAAACTTTAAAAACCAAAAAAATCACGTTTTTTCGCTATTTTCAGATGTTGAAAATCACACATTTTGCAGGTAGATTTTTTTTTTGGCTAAAAACCTTGTCTTCAAGCAAAAAGTTTCATATCAGTTCTTCTACTAAGCGTATGAAAGTTTTTCAAATTTTATTTCATTCTACTTACAGTGCTAAAGCCCTATGAACATGCCTATTTCGAACTAAACGTGTTTCGACAAAAATACCACTGCAATGTATTCTGGGAAATCAACCAGATTTTCGGCAGCCGACATAGCATCCCGCCATTTTATGTTTTTTTTATAAGTCTAACGCTACCTCGGAATTCTGCCGAAATTTCAGGCTTATTGTGTTCTTCTATCACCAAAACATACAAAAGAAGCTGCGCCATTCCGAGAATTTGCCTCTAAAACAGTCTTAAAGCCATGATTTCTTCAACGGTCACCAAAATTCACGAGTGCGAAAAAAACACGAATTTTCACTGGAAATCATCACACCTGCTTGATTTCTTTCAAACAGTAGACTCATCACAGCTAGAAAGCTTAATGATGCTTTCCCAGAAGCGTTTAGAGGCAAAATAACAGCAAAAAACAACGACAAAATCACAAATGATGCAACTTCGTCCAAGTTCTGATTAGACTGAAAACCAGTTACACAAAAAAACAAAGGAATCCCGATCAAATTAAGAAACCAACTGCTCTGGGCGAACTTAAAGTTTGCACGCCTCAAAAAACACTAAAAATTGCCAAAAATCACAAGGAGCGTAAGTGTTAACAACAAAGAATTCGTAAAATATGTAATGAAATAGATTATGATCAAAAGCATTTGTTAAGATTGTCCTGACCATTCCAAAGCAAAACTATCCTAAACCAAAATAATTGCACCGACTCAATCACTACAACAAATTCTTAATCCCCAACCCTAACCCTACAATAACCCTAAACTTCATCAAAAACCTTTTAACCCTAAACCTTTTAAACCATAACACTAACCCTAACCCAAAACTTTTTAACCATAACCCTAACCCTAACCCTTACAACCCTAACTCTACCTCTTTCAACCCTAACCCTTTCAACTCTAACCCTTTCAACCTTAACCCTTTCAACCCTAACCCTTTCAACCCCAAACCTTTTAAACCGAACTCTAACCCAAAATCTTTCAAACCTAACCCTTTCAACCCTAACCCTAACCCTTTTAATCCTACCCCTCGCCCTTTTTACCCTAACCCTCTTAACCCTAACCCTTTCAACCCTAACACTAACCCTAACCCTTTTAACCCTAACCCTTTTAACACTAACCCTTTTAACCCCAACCCTTTTAACCCTAACCCCTTTAACCCTAACACTTTTAACCCTAACCTTTCAACCCTAACCTTTCAACCCTAACCCTAACCCTAACCCTAACCCTAACCCTAACCCTAACCCTAACCCTAACCCTAACCCTAACCCTAACCCTAACCCTAACCCTAACCCTAATTTTCTTCAGGAAAGAAAGATAGGTCAAGACATGAATACAAGGATTAAATAGGCCAAACTTTCATTCTGGTCAAACTCGCACAATTCTTCTCAGGGTGAATTTTTTTTAAAATCCACCCTTATTCTCACAGTTAATTCTGGGGCTAATTTTTCTCAGGAAGGAAAGGGATTAAGACAAGAATTTTGGGGTTAAATAGGCCAAACGTTCATTCTGATCAAACTGACACAATTCTTCTCAGGGTGATTTTTTTTTAAAATCCACCCTTATTCTCACAGTTAATTCTGGGGCTGATTTTTCTCAGGAAGGAAAGGTGTTTGGTGTACTAATGTTAATTCTTTGTTCTTCTTTATCTTCTTTGTTAGAACTCCAACGGACAACCTTTTGCTGGGCCGGCATTCACAAAGCATTTACAAAAGATTTTCAACTCGCTAAGTGGTACTAAAGTCTCTGTAAATGCAATACGATCGAGCTTTATCACGTTTGCGTATGCCCAGGGGTAAGTCAACTTGTGTGCTTAATTGTTACTATTTTATTGAAATGAGACTGCATCACAGTGCAGTTCTGTCTCTAAATTAATTGCTTTGAAAATGATAGCCACCCCAACACCCTTCTCATTCCCTCCCACAAATCCACATAGTGTGTGGAGATGGATGTTATATTTTCCAATCTCATTATGAATTCTTGTTTGTCTCTCAACAGAGGGAGTTCAGAAAGTTTAAGGCATAGCTTGGCAAATGCACTTCGTCATTCAAAGAGGCAAGCGGAGTGCACATATGACAGAAGGACTGCTGTAGAGAAGAAAAAAGAAGCTCTTTCCTTTGCTCAGAATGTAGCGGAAGCATCGTTGTCATCAGAACATCAGTATTGTGTGGAGACGCCTAGTCATACTACAGACGCACAACGAAGAAGAAGCCACACATTCAAGGCCGGAGATTTTGTTGGTGTGATCGAAGCCAGTAGCACTTTGAGTCGTCCAAAGATCTTGATTGGGAGGATATGTTGTTTCCTTAACAATGAGGAAGTTGTCCTGTCGTGGTATAAGCGTGCTTCTGGTGGAACTTATAAGCTCCACTGTGATGACTCGTGCTGGATTGAGAATATAAATAATCTTGTTTTAGTGAACGTGACACCATGCAAAGAAGTTGACACTTTTAAGCTAGATCAATCACTGAGATCTATACACAAGGTTGTATCTCCTGATAAGTAAGGCACTCCATTTGATGTTTTTATATGGATCGGTGAGAGCCCTTCAAACTTTTCTTCAAATAGTTTGTGATCTTACAGTGACACTAGTGTGGGCTTAATGAACATTTGAGATAATAGACACTTAATTATATTGATACATGTCAATGTAGACCTGCATAGCTGTATTGAGTGTGCCCTGATGATTTTAATATTTCAAGTGTACATGTAATATCCACTTATACAAAGGTACTGCAATAAAATTACTATTACTACAGATACTGTGGCTTTTGTTTAATTTTTATCAGTCAAGTGAATTGTGGTTATGATCGAGCTGCACCAGACAATAGAATGCATACCCACAAAATACGGAATTTAACGCTTTTATCATTTGCATTCTGTTGTGTTTAAAAACTGTTTGTCATTGATGCTCCTATGTGTGATCGAGTCCCGGCGCTTGCGGGCTTCCTGTGTATAAACATCAGCATCGTCCTGTTCTTACGGAAAGAAAGTTAAAACCCCAAGAGATCAATGAAAAAGGCGAAGAAATAATTGAAATTTTGAATAAGATAAGAAAGAAACGGAGGGAAATCAATGCAATGGAAAGATTTCCACGAGAATCCATACACCGAAGTGTTATTTATCCCCAGTAAGAAGGGCTTCCTGTGCTGATTTTCCTACGACCGCCAAATGTTGGCGGACTTAGAAAGACTCGCTGTGATTGGTCCATTTGTTCACAGGTCAGAATCGCGGGTTTCCTGTTTCGTTTTTCCAGTTGTGAGTCGAGTGAACATGGATCGCAGCCTACTCAGTTCAAAACTGAGTAAAAAAAAAAACGATCTTAAATTATAATGCCGAACTCGGTCATCACTAACAACCCAAAGCCAACCAGCATTAAGTGAACGAGGAAAATTTGCTTTCCTTGTGTTTCACGGATAAAAGAAAACCGTACATTTTAATCTTCTGGTGAGTTTGCACTGATTTATAAACAAGCTTAGTGTATATGCTATCCATTCATTCATTCATTAATTCATTCATTCATTCATTAATTCATCTATTCATTTATTCATTTATTCATTTATTCATTTATTCATTTATTCATTTATTCATTCAATCATTCATTCATTCAATCATCCATTCATTCATTCATTTATTTAATCAATGGCAAATGACCAAGTCAACTGAAATTGGTTGCAGTAACTGCATACATTTGAGATTGAAATTATCCAGTAATTGCATTCACAAACAAGCTATGGTAATGTTAGACTAAACGATCAAATGATTGTGCTATTGTAGCTGTTGCTAATGTCCAACATGTATAAATTGGGCCTAGTCTCTCCTAATTTTATGTAATCACCGGATTCTGGTGGAACTTGAACATATACAATATACTGACACTCCATGATCATGAGACTGCAATAATTCACTTTTTCTGATCTATCCATCCTTTCTTTCAATAATAGATCTATTCATTTCATCTTTGATTCATTCATTCATTCATTCATTCATTCATTCATTCATTCATTCATTCATTCATTTGATCTTTGATTCATTCATTCATTCATTCATTAATTCATTCATTTATTTATTCATTTATTCATTTATTCATTTATTCATTTATTCATTCATTCAATCATTCATTCATTCAATCATCCATTCATTCATTCATTTATTTAATCAATGGCAAATGACTAAGTCAACTGAAATTGGTTGCAGTAACTGCATACATTTGAGATTGAAATTATCCAGTAATTGCATTCACAAACAAGCTATGGTAATGTTAGACTAAACGATCAAATGATTGTGCTATTGTAGCTGTTGCTAATGTCCAACATGTATAAATTGGGCCTAGTCTCTCCTAATTTTATGTAATCACCGGATTCTGGTGGAACTTGAACATATACAATATACTGACACTCCATGATCATGAGACTGCAATAATTCACTTTTTCTGATCTATCCATCCTTTCTTTCAATAATAGATCTATTCATTTCATCTTTGATTCATTCATTCATTCATTCATTCATTCATTCATTCATTCATTCATTCATTCATTCATTTGATCTTTGATTCATTCATTCATTCATTCATTAATTCAATCATTTATTTATTCATTTATTCATTTATTCATTTATTCATTTATTCATTCATTCAATCATTCATTCATTCAATCATCCATTCATTCATTCATTTATTTAATCAATGGCAAATGACTAAGTCAACTGAAATTGGTTGCAGTAACTGCATACATTTGAGATTGAAATTATCCAGTAATTGCATTCACAAACAAGCTATGGTAATGTTAGACTAAACGATCAAATGATTGTGCTATTGTAGCTGTTGCTAATGTCCAACATGTATAAATTGGGCCTAGTCTCTCCTAATTTTATGTAATCACCGGATTCTGGTGGAACTTGAACATATACAATATACTGACACTCCATGATCATGAGACTGCAATAATTCACTTTTTCTGATCTATCCATCCTTTCTTTCAATAATAGATCTATTCATTTCATCTTTGATTCATTCATTCATTCATTCATTCATTCATTCATTCATTCATTCATTCATTCATTCATTCATTCATTTGATCTTTGATTCATTCATTCATTCATTCATTAATTCATTCATTTATTTATTCATTTATTCATTTATTCATTTATTCATTTATTCATTCATTCAATCATTCATTCATTCAATCATCCATTCATTCATTCATTTATTTAATCAATGGCAAATGACTAAGTCAACTGAAATTGGTTGCAGTAACTGCATACATTTGAGATTGAAATTATCCAGTAATTGCATTCACAAACAAGCTATGGTAATGTTAGACTAAACGATCAAATGATTGTGCTATTGTAGCTGTTGCTAATGTCCAACATGTATAAATTGGGCCTAGTCTCTCCTAATTTTATGTAATCACCGGATTCTGGTGGAACTTGAACATATACAATATACTGACACTCCATGATCATGAGACTGCAATAATTCACTTTTTCTGATCTATCCATCCTTTCTTTCAATAATAGATCTATTCATTTCATCTTTGATTCATTCATTCATTCATTCATTCATTCATTCATTCATTCATTCATTCATTCATTCATTCATTCATTCATTCATTCATTTGATCTTTGATTCATTCATTCATTCATTCATTAATTCAATCATTTATTTATTCATTTATTCATTTATTCATTTATTCATTCATTCAATCATTCATTCATTCAATCATCCATTCATTCATTCATTTATTTAATCAATGGCAAATGACTAAGTCAACTGAAATTGGTTGCAGTAACTGCATACATTTGAGATTGAAATTATCCAGTAATTGCATTCACAAACAAGCTATGGTAATGTTAGACTAAACGATCAAATGATTGTGCTATTGTAGCTGTTGCTAATGTCCAACATGTATAAATTGGGCCTAGTCTCTCCTAATTTTATGTAATCACCGGATTCTGGTGGAACTTGAACATATACAATATACTGACACTCCATGATCATGAGACTGCAATAATTCACTTTTTCTGATCTATCCATCCTTTCTTTCAATAATAGATCTATTCATTTCATCTTTGATTCATTCATTCATTCATTCATTCATTCATTCATTCATTCATTCATTCATTCATTCATTCATTCATTCATTCATTCATTCATTCATTCATTCATTCATTTGATCTTTGATTCATTCATTCATTCATTCATTCATTCATTCATTCATTCATTCATTCATTCATTCATTTGATCTTTGATTCATTCATTCATTCATTCATTAATTCATTCATTCATTAATTCATTCATTCATTCATTCATTATTTCATTTATTCATTCATTCAATCATTCATTCATTCATATCTTTGTTTTTTTTAGATCAAACTAGTTTTATGATAAATCATATCACACTTCACTTTTTAATCAGATCCCAAAGGATTTTTTGATTTTATTTTTTCAACTGGCAATAGAAAATATTTACAGTTTTCTTTTTAATTCCTTTGTTTATTATTGTTGTTGATAAAACTTATTTACATGATCAGGATAGGTTTTTTTGATATGGTATTTTGCAATTAAACTTCTACTAGACTTAGTACTTCTTTAAATAGTTTGCTTTTTCCAAATATCCTGCAATATAGATAATGCGACAATCTCTAGTGTACCATCAACTTATGTTTAACTTTTTATTTAAGCTCTAATGATAGTCTTATACTTCTAGGTTTGCCCAGGTGACTTTTTCTTCGGTTGTCCAATTAGAATGTGGTGATGTTAGCATCCATAACACAGGAGATACTAAACTCAAGGCAAGCTCAAGGGTGTGGCTTACTTGGTTTTGGTTGGTGAACCTGCCGATGTTTGTCCGGTCATAGATTTCGGCATCGGACCAGTATCGTCCACTTTGAACTGTGTACACATGACTACTTTCTGGTTCTCTGTCACATGGCCGTGATGCGTACCTACAAATGGGTTCTGCTGTGACAAAACGAAAAACGTTTGATGAGTACTGTGGTGATCCAATACTTGAAATGGTCTCATCATCCTGTCCTTCTAATTCTACCAGTTCTTCTGCGGCTTCTTCGTCTTCGTCTTCTTCTTCTTCTTTTTGTTCTTCTTGTTGCTCTTGTTCTTGTTCTTTTATTTCTTCTTGTTCTTCTCTTCTTGGAAATGTCGCGATTGAATTTTGTTCACTGTCTGGTCAAAGTGCGTTGCTGGGTCAAAATATACTGCGAAAAATAATCGAATAACATAACAAAATGTCATCATCCCTTTAAATTTACTGTCTATAATCTTTTTCATTTATTTGTCTGTTTATTTATTTATTTGTTTATTCATTTATTTATTCACTTATTTGTTTCCTTGTTTATTGGTTCATTCATTTATCATTTATTTAAAAATATTTGAACCCGACCTTACCATCATTAAATAGAGATATGTAAAACGTTCTGAAAACTTCACATAGTCTTTCCTTCTTGTCAGCAGTTATGTTATCGGCATGTGCCAGTATTCCCTTGAGACTCTCGCACACGTTTACGAGGTAGATTAAACTTGAATCTTCTGAGGATGACATTGTTGAACTGAGTTGACCCGGAGTTCAGACACTCAATTTATAGCATTTTTCAATTTGTAATTAATCTATATTAAGAAGATTATGTAATGTTCTAGAGCGCTCGAAATGTTTCTATAAATATACCTATTACATTACCTTCAATCTATATTAAGTAGATTAAGTAATGTCTGGAGCGCTCGAAATGTTACCATAAAGTATTTCTAAGTAAAAGTGTTTCTATCAAGTACATAAGAAATGAATAGATCGAAAACAGAATAGAATTGGAATGTTTATTTACTCATTATTAAGCTATATTGACATTTTATATATATGTACAATAATAAGAATAAATGTCTTTTTTTTACAGGCCAGTATGTTTGTTGTACTAAAATAAAATGAGACTGGGGGCTAGTAAACTGTTAGGTTTTCTGGTTAGCCCCCAGTTGATAATTTTTGCTAGATGAATAAAAGAAAGATACAAGAAAAATTGTTTAGAAATATTAGATGGAAATTACACATTTTAAAACTCAGAATGCTGTTGCAGAAGGAGAAATGAATACTAGAATGTACAATAACATTCCAGAAACTTCCAGAAAATGAAAAGTAACAAATCTTGGACATAGAGTCTAATTGTCTCAACATTCATGTCCAAGAATGTAGAATAATGAAGAATGTTCCATGAACCTTAGGAATAATACAACAGTAGAATATACTAGAATGCGCAGGAATACGGGCCGGGTTCGTCATATCCAGATTCAGTGTTGAGAACTCCCAATTCGGGACCGATCTAATGACGCGACCGTCCGAGAGTAAACAACATCCCTGCAATTTTTACCCGTGAATTTTTTGTACACATTTCCATGCATTTATATATACATATACATATGTACCAAACAATCTGAGAAACACATCTCCAGGTCCGCGTCACAAATTCCACCGTCGCGGTTGCTATATATACTTGAGTTTATTTTAGACGAAAAGAGGGAGAAAACCATTACGTAAGCAATAAATGACCGTTTTATTGTAAGTCGATTTGGCTGTACAAATATCTCGATGCACCTCTGTATCCAGAGGAAGAAAAGGAAAGAAAAGAAAAGAAAAAAATCAACAAACAAACACAAACAAAGAAACAAAAACAAAAAACACAACTTAAAAACGTCAGACGCGGATCCAGGAAGGGGCGCATAATCTTCAGGATGGATTGTAACATGAAATACTGACCTGGTTATTTTGAAAAAAATTATTGATAAAAATCAAGGGACTTGAAAAACGTGTACTGATTGGACCTGAAAGCGAGTTCAGTTATAGCCGCGCGTGGCCTGGAGCCGATAAAAAATTCGCGCCATTTATGCAAATATTGAGTGGTCACATGACCTCACACCTCTTGTCATTTTCACTGTTTACAGTTTGAAGAAAGGTGACACATCGTTCTCCCGATCTTTTGGACCGTTTAAGTGTTTATTTCGCTTCTACTGAAATTCCCCAGTCATGGCCGACGAAGATCATTGCCTTTCGATCATTAACTCGGAATATTGCACGTCCGAGTCGGAAGAAGATGAATCTGATATATTGTCACCACGTGAACGCGAAGAAAGCAGTTCGAATGACCAAGAAAGCACTTTAAATGCTCAAGGAAGCACTTCGAACGCACGTGACAGCCCTCAGTTGAAAGAAGCAATAACTACAACAGAGTCAACTCCTACAGTAGAGATTGCTGAAGACAATAGCGCAGACAGTCAACAAGAAAGCTCGTCGGATGTACAATCACCTCTCAAGAAGCGCCGAGGTAAATATGCCATCGGTCTGGATTGCCTCCCTCCATCGCTCGAAGTTTTCCTTCGCAACGCCAAAGACTTCTTCACCTCGAAAATAACTTTAGAACGTACAGGGCCTGCAGTAGCTCAAGCAACAATGGACAAAGTTCTTGAAAGAGCTCATTGTAAGTGATATATTAAATCTCTATAAAAAAAAAAAGTTACTCAAAATGATTATCACGCGATCACGCGATCGAGAGAGCTTAAGACAAGTCCAGTCTTTACCCGCCGTTTCAAAACTTTGTTTTGATGTGGTCTTTTCTGAACCGTCAATCAATTTCAGGGGGAATTTATTTCAAGATAACCAAGGATAGAATATATCATGTTAAGCTCCGCCCTATGAAATTGATTGACGGTTCATAAAATACCAAATTGAAGTAAAGTTTCTTAAAACTAAATGAAGCATGTTGTTTGCTTTCTGACGCAGGTTACTTGGGCTACTGCAAAAACAACAAGGGAATCCCAGAAGAACACCTTTGTGCCGCACTTTTTACAAATCAAGACTTGATTCAAGCATATTTGAACTACCTGGAAGTGAGTATATGTCATTTACTAGTCCCTAAGCTTGAATTTATCAGCAGTCCACACTATTATTTTACAAGCTTGCAACCCTTGTATTTATTAGCAATTGATCACCAGTCATATTCTGCTCACTGTTTTCTTCCATCTGTATCGGTGATTGCTAACAAGTATTCAGTCCTCCCATTCACTGTAATTGTGTTGAACTATTGGTAAGATTTTTTTTTTAATCTTTTAAATTTCCAGGCAGAGAGAAAGTTAAACCCATCCACCATTGCAAATCATATTGGTGCCATCATATATATGGTAAAATACATACGACGAGAAAAGTCTGCCACAAGATACAGGGATGACCCTATGATCAATCAGCTACGAAACCTGGCAACAGAATTGCAAAAGGAAGGGGACATTAACAGATTATCCACAGTGGAAGATCTCACATCAGCTAATAAATGGTTGTCGTGGTATGTGGCACATTGACCCAAAACATATTACTGTATATTCACCCATCTCTAACACATGTTGGAGACAAAACAACAACAACTGCAAAAGAAAAGAAAAGAAAAGAAAAGAAAAAAAGAGAGAGAGACACACACACACACAGACAAGAAGTCCCCACGAAACACCTAACAAATGTAAACTTTGTAAATCATTGATCATAATTGTCAGAAAATACAATTTGTTTCAAGTGATGTCACAATCATTGCAAGCTATAGGATTGAAGCACACTTTGTGATGCACTTAATTTCGAACATAAGATAACTCAATGTCTGTTTTTAATTGTGTGTTCACAGGGAAGAAATTTTAGAGTGTGTTAGAGTCCAGCAATTTAAGGTTGACATCAGCAAAGGAGACCAGAAAGCCAGGGAATTTATGGACTTGGTGTTGGTAGCTTTGTATACACACTCACCACCTGCAAGGTAAAATAAATATAGATTTTTGCTCAGACAGACTTCATTTGTTTGTGTTTTGGCCAAATGGTGGGATTGTCAGCAGTCTAAAGTCCCTTGTGGCTCCAGCTCAAATCCTGGCTGAGCTCATTATGTAAACCAAGGTTGTTGCTGTGTGTGTATGTGTGTGTTTTTTTTTTTTTTTTTTTTTTTTTTTTTCCCAATATGATTCATCTCCATTATTTTAATATGTGCAGATCAATCGTCGTGTACTCCAGTGAGCTGCATAAAATGTGATCACACATACAGAATAGTTGATGACAAGATGTTTAATTTTCTTTTTCTTTTTTCTCCAATTTTCCAGGGGCCTAGAGATTCGTACTCTGAAGTACTTTGCCGAAGAGGAGAACAACAAGTTTAACATCAAGGAGCACTCAGGATCCAACTATTTAGTTCATCATAGCAGTGGAGAGTTTAAGCTTCATCTTTATGTTTATAAGACAGCAAAGTTCCGTGGACATGATGAGGTGTTGATAGAGGTATGTGATGTGTGTGTACTAGGTTTTGTACTGAATCCAGTCTGCACTGGGAGTATCTAGAGTACAGAGCTACAGCACACACCCAGAGCATGTTATTCAAAGAAATGTAAATTTTGTTATAGCTGAATGAAAAGTAAATGGTGACTTCAAATCATTGGCACAATGTGATAAGTGTGCAGAAGTACAGTTGTCAAATATTGTTTCATCATTTCTTTAATCAGTCCTCTCATTTATTCCATAGTCAGACAGTGAATTACATAGACTGATATCAGATTATATTAAGCTGCATCGAAAGCGACTACTTGTTGCTGACACCAATACAGAATATGTGTTTGTGGTAAGTTTGATTTTGTTCTCTTTAATTGTTTCAAAGGGTGAAGTTGTGATGTTAAGTGTGATTTGGGCTCAAACCTTAACCCTGACTATACCAATCCACCCCTCTCTAGGGTTAAAGCTTGTCAAAATTCACCCCTGGGTTTGGCAGAGAACTGTTTCAGCCTAACCCTAACCCTAACCCTAACCCTAACCCTAACCCTAACCCTAACCCTAACCCTAACCCTAACCCTAACCCTAACCCTAACCCTAAACCCTAACCCTAACCCTAACCCTAACCCTAACCCTAACCCTAACCCTAACCCTAACCCTAACCCTAACCCTAACCCTAACCCTAACCCTAACCCTAACCCTAACCCTTAGGGTTAGGGTTAGGGTTAGGGTTAGGGTTAGGGTTAGGGTTAGGGTTAGGGTTAGGGTTAGGGTTAGGGTTAGGGTTAGGGTTAGGGTTAGGGTTAGGGTTAGGGTTAGGGTTAGGGTTAGGGTTAGGGTTAGGGTTAGGGTTAGGGTTAGGGTTAGGGTTAGGGTTAGGAGGTTAGGGTTAGGGTTAGGGTTAGGGTTAGGGTTAGGGTTAGGGTTAGGGGTTAGGGTTAGGGTTAGGGTTAGGGTTAGGGTTAGGGTTAGGGTTAGGGTTAGGGTTAGGGTTAGGGTTAGGGTTAGGGTTAGGGTTAGGGTTAGGGTTAGGGTTAGGGTTAGGGTTAGGGTTAGGGTTAGGGTTAGGGTTAGGGTTAGGGTTAGGGTTAGGGTTAGGGTTAGGGTTAGGGTTAGGGTTAGGGTTAGGGTTAGGGTTAGGGTTAGGGTTAGGGTTAGGGTTAGGGTTAGGGTTAGGGTTAGGGTTAGGGTTAGGGTTAGGGTTAGGGTTAGGGTTAGGGTTAGGGTTAGGGTTAGGGTTAGGGTTAGGGTTAGGGTTAGGGTTAGGGTTAGGGTTAGGGTTAGGGTTAGGGTTAGGGTTAGGGTTAGGGTTAGGGTTAGGGTTAGGGTTAGGGTTAGGGTTAGGGTTAGGGTTAGGGTTAGGGTTAGGGTTAGGGTTAGGGTTAGGGTTAGGGTTAGGGTTAGGGTTAGGGTTAGGGTTAGGGTTAGGGTTAGGGTTAGGGTTAGGGTTAGGGTTAGGGTTAGGGTTAGGGTTAGGGTTAGGGTTAGGGTTAGGGTTAGGGTTAGGGTTAGGGTTAGGGTTAGGGTTAGGGTTAGGGTTAGGGTTAGGGTTAGGGTTAGGGTTAGGGTTAGGGTTAGGGTTAGGGTTAGGGTTAGGGTTAGGGTTAGGGTTAGGGTTAGGGTTAGGGTTAGGGTTAGGGTTAGGGTTAGGGTTAGGGTTAGGGTTAGGGTTAGGGTTAGGGTTAGGGTTAGGGTTAGGGTTAGGGTTAGGGTTAGGGTTAGGGTTAGGGTTAGGGTTAGGGTTAGGGTTAGGGTTAGGGTTAGGGTTAGGGTTAGGGTTAGGGTTAGGGTTAGGGTTAGGGTTAGGGTTAGGGTTAGGGTTAGGGTTAGGGTTAGGGTTAGGGTTAGGGTTAGGGTTAGGGTTAGGGTTAGGGTTAGGGTTAGGGTTAGGGTTAGGGTTAGGGTTAGGGTTAGGGTTAGGGTTAGGGTTAGGGTTAGGGTTAGGGTTAGGGTTAGGGTTAGGGTTAGGGTTAGGGTTAGGGTTAGGGTTAGGGTTAGGGTTAGGGTTAGGGTTAGGGTTAGGGTTAGGGTTAGGGTTAGGGTTAGGGTTAGGGTTAGGGTTAGGGTTAGGGTTAGGGTTAGGGTTAGGGTTAGGGTTAGGGTTAGGGTTAGGGTTAGGGTTAGGGTTAGGGTTAGGGTTAGGGTTAGGGTTAGGGTTAGGGTTAGGGTTAGGGTTAGGGTTAGGGTTAGGGTTAGGGTTAGGGTTAGGGTTAGGGTTAGGGTTAGGGTTAGGGTTAGGGTTAGGGTTAGGGTTAGGGTTAGGGTTAGGGTTAGGGTTAGGGTTAGGGTTAGGGTTAGGGTTAGGGTTAGGGTTAGGGTTAGGGTTAGGGTTAGGGTTAGGGTTAGGGTTAGGGTTAGGGTTAGGGTTAGGGTTAGGGTTAGGGTTAGGGTTAGGGTTAGGGTTAGGGTTAGGGTTAGGGTTAGGGTTAGGGTTAGGGTTAGGGTTAGGGTTAGGGTTAGGGTTAGGGTTAGGGTTAGGGTTAGGGTTAGGGTTAGGGTTAGGGTTAGGGTTAGGGTTAGGGTTAGGGTTAGGGTTAGGGTTAGGGTTAGGGTTAGGGTTAGGGTTAGGGTTAGGGTTAGGGTTAGGGTTAGGGTTAGGGTTAGGGTTAGGGTTAGGGTTAGGGTTAGGGTTAGGGTTAGGGTTAGGGTTAGGGTTAGGGTTAGGGTTAGGGTTAGGGTTAGGGTTAGGGTTAGGGTTAGGGTTAGGGTTAGGGTTAGGGTTAGGGTTAGGGTTAGGGTTAGGGTTAGGGTTAGGGTTAGGGTTAGGGTTAGGGTTAGGGTTAGGGTTAGGGTTAGGGTTAGGGTTAGGGTTAGGGTTAGGGTTAGGGTTAGGGTTAGGGTTAGGGTTAGGGTTAGGGTTAGGGTTAGGGTTAGGGTTAGGGTTAGGGTTAGGGTTAGGGTTAGGGTTAGGGTTAGGGTTAGGGTTAGGGTTAGGGTTAGGGTTAGGGTTAGGGTTAGGGTTAGGGTTAGGGTTAGGGTTAGGGTTAGGGTTAGGGTTAGGGTTAGGGTTAGGGTTAGGGTTAGGGTTAGGGTTAGGGTTAGGGTTAGGGTTAGGGTTAGGGTTAGGGTTAGGGTTAGGGTTAGGGTTAGGGTTAGGGTTAGGGTTAGGGTTAGGGTTAGGGTTAGGGTTAGGGTTAGGGTTAGGGTTAGGGTTAGGGTTAGGGTTAGGGTTAGGGTTAGGGTTAGGGTTAGGGTTAGGGTTAGGGTTAGGGTTAGGGTTAGGGTTAGGGTTAGGGTTAGGGTTAGGGTTAGGGTTAGGGTTAGGGTTAGGGTTAGGGTTAGGGTTAGGGTTAGGGTTAGGGTTAGGGTTAGGGTTAGGGTTAGGGTTAGGGTTAGGGTTAGGGTTAGGGTTAGGGTTAGGGTTAGGGTTAGGGTTAGGGTTAGGGTTAGGGTTAGGGTTAGGGTTAGGGTTAGGGTTAGGGTTAGGGTTAGGGTTAGGGTTAGGGTTAGGGTTAGGGTTAGGGTTTAGGGTTAGGGTTAGGGGTTAGGGTTAGGGTTAGGGTTAGGGTTAGGGTTAGGGTTAGGGTTAGGGTTAGGGTTAGGGTTAGGGTTAGGGTTAGGGTTAGGGTTAGGGTTAGGGTTAGGGTTAGGGTTAGGGTTAGGGTTAGGGTTAGGGTTAGGGTTAGGGTTAGGGTTAGGGTTAGGGTTAGGGTTAGGGTTAGGGTTAGGGTTAGGGTTAGGGTTAGGGTTAGGGTTAGGGTTAGGTTAGGGTTAGGGTTAGGGTTAGGGTTAGGGTTAGGGTTAGGGTTAGGGTTAGGGTTAGGGTTAGGGTTAGGGTTAGGGTTAGGGTTAGGGTTAGGGTTAGGGTTAGGGTTAGGGTTAGGGTTAGGGTTAGGGTTAGGGTTAGGGTTAGGGTTAGGGTTAGGGTTAGGGTTAGGGTTAGGGTTAGGGTTAGGGTTAGGGTTAGGGTTAGGGTTAGGGTTAGGGTTAGGGTTAGGGTTAGGGGTTAGGGTTAGGGTTAGGGTTAGGGTTAGGGTTAGGGTTAGGGT